>OY992888.1:76290585-76488085 GCA_963921405.1 Cepaea hortensis | reverse complement strand
TGCTTGCTGCAAAGAGATCTTATGTCAGGTTCCAATTTAGTTAACTTCAGTCTCAAGTCTCCCCGTTTTGTTATATTCAGCCGATTTCTTCCATTTTCGAATTGCCCCCCTTAACAGTCAAATTGCCCCCCTGTGGGGCGTGGGCCCCACGTTGGGAAACACTGCTATACGGGCATGTAAGCAAACTAGACGAGCATGGAAGCAAACTAGACGGGCATGTAGGCAAACTAGACGGACATGTAAACAGACAACTAAACGGAAATATAAGAACTACTACAGGGGCATGTAAGCAGACAATTAGACGGACATGTAAGCAGACAACAAGATAAGCATGTGAGAGAGAACTAGACAGGCATATAAGAAGAACAACTAGACCGACATATAAGAAGAACAACTAGGCAGGCATATAAGAACAACAACTAGGCGGGCATATAAGAAGAACAACTAGACAGACATATAAGAAGAACAACTAGACAGACATATAAGAAGAACAACTAGGCGGGCGTATAAGAAGAACAACTAGGCGGGCGTATAAGAAGAACAACTAGGTGGGCGTATAAGAAGAACAACTAGGCGTAAGTATAAGAAGAACAACTAGACAGACATATAAGAAGAACAACTAGACAGACATATAAGAAGAACAACTAGGCGGGCATATAAGAAGAACAACTAGACAGGCATATAAGAAGAACAACCAGGCAGGCATATAAGAAGAACAACTAGACAGGCATATAAGAAGAACAACTAAACAGGCATATAAGAAGAACAACTAAACAGGCATATAAGAAGAACAACCAGGCGGGCATATAAGAAGAACAACTAGACAGGCATATAAGAAGAACAACTAGACAGGCATATAAGAAGAACAACTAGACAGGCATATAAGAAGAACAATTAAACAGGCATATAAGAAGAACAACCAGGCGGGCATATAAGAAGAACAACTATACAGGCATATAAGAAGAACAACTAGACAGGCATATAAGAAGAACAACTAAACAGGCATATAAGAAGAACAATCAGGCGGGCATATAAAAAAACAACAAGACAGGCATATAAGAAGAACAACTAGACAGGCATATAAGAAGAACAACTAGACAGGCGTATAAGAAGAACAACTAAACAGGCATATAAGAAGAACAACTAAACAGGCATATAAGAAGAACAACTAGACAGACATATAAGAAGAACAGCCAGGCGGGCGTATAAGAAGAACAACTAGGCGGGCGTATAAGAAGAACAACTAGGTGGGCGTATAAGAAGAACAACTAGGCGTAAGTATAAGAAGAACAACTAGACAGACATATAAGAAGAACAACTAGACAGACATATAAGAAGAACAACTAGGCGGGCATATAAGAAGAACAACTAGACAGGCATATAAGAAGAACAACCAGGCGGGCATATAAGAAGAACAACTAGACAGGCATATAAGAAGAACAACTAGACAGGCATATAAGAAGAACAACTAAACAGGCATATAAGAAGAACAACCAGGCGGGCATATAAGAAGAACAACTAGACAGGCATATAAGAAGAACAACTAGACAGGCATATAAGAAGAACAACTAGACAGGCATATAAGAAGAACAACTAGGCGGGCATATAAGAAGAACAACTAGGCGGGCATATAAGAAGAACAACTAGACAGGCATATAAGAAGAACAACTAGACAGGCATATAAGAAGAACAACTAGACAGGCATATAAGAAGAACAACTAAACAGGCATATAAGAAGAACAACTAGACAGACATATAAGAAGAACAGCCAGGCGGGCGTATAAGAAGAACAACTAGGCGGGCGTATAAGAAGAACAACTAGGTGGGCGTATAAGAAGAACAACTAGGCGTAAGTATAAGAAGAACAACTAGACAGACATATAAGAAGAACAACTAGACAGACATATAAGAAGAACAACTAGGCGGGCATATAAGAAGAACAACTAGACAGGCATATAAGAAGAACAACCAGGCGGGCATATAAGAAGAACAACTAGACAGGCATATAAGAAGAACAACTAGACAGGCATATAAGAAGAACAACTAAACAGGCATATAAGAAGAACAACCAGGCGGGCATATAAGAAGAACAACTAGACAGGCATATAAGAAGAACAACTAGACAGGCATATAAGAAGAACAACTAGACAGGCATATAAGAAGAACAACTAGACAGGCATATAAGAAGAACAACTAGACAGGCATATAAGAAGAACAACTAGGCGGGCATATAAGAAGAACAACCAGGCGGGCATATAAGAAGAACAACTAGACAGGCATATAAGAAGAACAACTAGACAGGCATATAAGAAGAACAACTAGACAGGCATATAAGAAGAACAACTAGACAGGCATATAAGAAGAACAACTAGACAAGCATGTACGAAGAACAACTAGGCGGGCGTATAAGAAGAACAACTAGGCGGACACACACACAACTAGGCATATAGACTACGAGACAGATAAGCAGGTAGACAGAGCGATATGTGAGCAGACCGATAGGCCGACAGTCAAATAGGCAAAGTGACAGACAGTCAGACAGACAAACAAGCAGGCAGAGAGATGTCCAGATAAACAGATAGAAAGAGAGATATGCAGACAGAAAGAGAAATGGTCAGACAAATAGAGAAATAGATAAACAGAAGGAAAGACAGATAAAGTAGAGATCTAAAGAACATAGGAATTCATGTCTGCACCCCCCCCCACCCCAAAGTCGTGTAGTGCAATAGACAATCGATTGACGACGACCACCCGCCCGTTAGCAGCCCGGAGACCGCTCCGATATATCACAGATAACGC
The DNA here is from genome assembly GCA_963921405.1 of Cepaea hortensis. Taxonomy (NCBI): domain Eukaryota; kingdom Metazoa; phylum Mollusca; class Gastropoda; order Stylommatophora; family Helicidae; genus Cepaea; species Cepaea hortensis. The sequence continues at coordinate 76,485,286 of OY992888.1, read as the reverse complement.
CATCTGTCTGGGGGTCTCGACCGGACAGTCAGGAGCACTCACGAATGTCAAACATTAGGGGCTACTAGCAGGCTCTGAAGAGATATTTTATCACCATGCTATTCTTTGTGTCCCCCACGCGCACGTCTATGGGGAAATAAACAGATAGACATAGCTCACACAGCTTCTGTCGCACGTTCCTATGTTGCATATTCATGCGGAATTTATCATGCTCAATGACGAGCCGGGAACTCTTGTTCATATTTGGTTGTAGTTCATATTCTATCAAGTTTTATGAGTTACCATGTTACCATTTGTGGTTGGTTGTAGGTCATATTCTATCAAATGTTATGAATTACCATGTTACCATTTATGGTTGGTTATAGGCCATACTCTATCAAGTGTTATGAGTTACCATGTAACAATTTGTGGTTGGTTGTAGTTTATATTCTATCAAGTGTTATGCGTTACCATGTTAAAATCTGTTCTTGGTTGTACTTCACACAGTATCAAGTTTTATGAGATACAACGTTACAATATGTCCTTGGTTGTAGTTCAAATTCCATAAGTTTCCCGAGCTACCATAGAACAACATGTGTTTGGTTGTAGTTCATATTCCATCAAGTTTCCCGAGCTACCATAACAACATGTTCTTGATTGTGGTTCATATTCCATCAAGTTTCCCGAGCTACCACCATCTAGACTGGGATTGGGTGGATACTATATGAGTTTTCTGAAATGCCACGGCACAGTTTAAAATCAATCAATGACAGTCCCGGAGTCATTAAAATAGCAAATATAAATTCAGATGTATTGATCAGCTCTCGTCTCTAGCTGGTTGTATTCGTCCCACGCTCGTCTATTCTACAGGGCGCAGTGGATATTTATTTGTTGCCTTGTTTTTTATATGTACATCGTAGTACGCTTATTTATTCTACGTGGCGCATTGGACATTTGTACATAGTACGATTGTTCATTCTGCGGGGCGCCGTGGACATGTGTACGTCGTTGTACGTTTGCTCATTCCACGGGGCGTAGAGAACGTTTACGTCGTCATGCGTTTGTTCATTCAAAGGTGCGTAATAGGCATTTGTATGTCGCTGTGCACTAGTTCATTCTAGGGGGCACAGTTTTATAGAAGAATGCTGAACATTCATTGGACAGCCAAAATGAGCAATCTGGACGTTTTAAGGGAAGCTGAGTTGCAAAGACAACTTATCACTAACATCAGAAAGAGACAGTCATCGTTTTTTTTTTGGCCACGTTATGAGAAGACAAAAACTGGAACAGGTTGTGACAACCGGAAAGATTTGCGGAAAGAGATATAGAGGAAGACAGTGTGAGAAGATTCTTAACACTCTTGTATCATGGCACAGAAGGGGGTCAACACCCGAATTGATCCATGACGTCGGAGATCGCAATTTGTGGAGAGGAATGATAGTCCGCGCCAGCCGGCAAGGCACTGGATGATGAAGAGCAATTTCTGATAAGTAGAAGTATTTCTTGTGTCCTAGGTGAGTTCGCCTTATCACATTTATTTATATTGCGGTTGCTGCAGGTACTAACACCACCAGCATTACATTATCACAGCCTTTTTACCCCAACATTCGACCGCCCAGCGATGCGGTTGTGTGAGATAGACCGATTCAGACTTCTGAACGGATGCGTGTACACGAGTGTCCAGGCGCGGAAATGCAACAAAGGACTTAGATGAAGAAACGAAGTTAAGCCACAGAGAGGGGGAGAGAGAAAGTGAGGGCCGAGAAATGAACATCCGCGCTCCGGTGTGATGTAAACACTCATTATAACGCTGAATTTTTGTGTGTCTCTGGATAAAACTGGGGAGGGAGAGGGGAAAGAGGAGGAGAAAGATAGAGAAGAGGCTGGTGGTGTTGCTTGGTGCGAGATTAAGGTTTCGGTTTAATCATTAATGTACATGCTCTGGACAGTTTTCTGTGGTACATTCGTTCTCATATGCTCACTCTTTTTCTTTCTTATTCTCTCTCTCTCTCTCTCTCTCTCTCTCTCTCTCTCTCTCTCTCTCTCTCTCTCTCCCTCTCTCTCTCTCTCTCTCTCTCTCTTTCTTTCTTTCCGCACATTTGCTGCTGGAGATCGCAATATGTGCAGAAGTACGAGTGAGGCTTCAAATGAAAACGTTAAAAGTGTGATAGAAATTACAAAAACCATGACATTGTCTTGTAACCTGTCAATATTGTAGTTCAGGATGTCAAGAGTGTTAAGCACGTGGCATCGCGGTGAAGATGAACACGGTGATGTCATAAGGACAGTTTAAAGATAACCGGCCCACTTTTGACATGCATTACAGAGGAGAAGCGTTCTGTTATCCGTTTTTTTTTTTTTTATTTATTAAATCAGTGAAGGGGTGAAACTTACATAAATTAATCGGCGAAAGAAGGTCCAGTACAGTGATGTATGTCTGTCAGTCCAGCAAGTGTATGAGGAGTAGGAAGTTTCAGAACTTTTCGGTCCGATAAAGAGGCACAGTAGGTGGTGCATGAGTGGTTACACACAAGACCAAGATAATTATTTTTTCTACAGGAATCCAAGCACTTTATCGGCGCTGGAGGACTTGCACTGAACGCAGTGGTGACTATATCGAACAATGATACATTTGTTCTTTACTTTATCAGAATATAGTCTCTCTCTCTCTCTATTTATCTCTCTGTCTCTCTCTGTCTCTCTCTGTCTCTCTTACACACGCGCGCATTTAAGGTTTTCATCTGAAGCCCCCTCGTATAATCATCAACGCCAGTCTGCAAGGCACTTGATTTACACTCACACACACACACACATATATATATATATATATATATATATATATATATATATATATATATATATATATATATATATATATATGCACATACATAGGTCACATACAGATAAATTGGCAGGCAAAAAAAAAAAACAGACATAAAAACAGCAGACCCTTGGAGAAATTGGTAAATTGACAGACATGCAAGCCAATAAACAGCAAATCAGTGGACAGGTCAATGGAATGGCAAGCATGCAGATATAAGCACCCATATAACGACCAGCTAGGAGACGGACACTACCAAACCCGAGAGGCAAGCGGTAAACCAGCGTGGCGTTAGATAGAAATTATACGAAATGTGTTTACCTGAAGAAGACAGCAGGTATGCTTTTGGAACGTTAGTAGATCGAATGCTTTTATGCTATTCTGACCGACTAGGCCGGATCTCCACTAGACATGAATGGAAAAATTGAAAGATCAAGGGCAGGCGGGCAGGCAGGCAGGCGGGCAGGCAGGCAGGCAGAGGTCGGTGAAGTGAATGGACGGAAAGAGACTGAGAGAAACTTCATCTGCCCCACTGCAAAACTGCCCCATTCTGGTAACGGCTGAAGTTTATGTGTCTTACATAGCTCCTCGCCATTCCTTACAAGACCCAGCTTTGAGCCACTCATCCACTCCCCCCCCCCCCCCACACACACACACTGACACATAAATACACACGCGCGCGCGCATACACACACACACACACACACACATCCTAAACGGTGTTATTTTGCTTTTCAAGTCGCGGCAAAATAATCGATGAAAATTAATTCCACGAAGACAACAAATAGTCTCTCTCTCTCTCTCTCTCTCTCTCTCTCTCTCTCTCTCTCTCTCTCTCTCTCTCTCGTTAGCCCACGCTCGCTATACCCCTCGGCAATGGAATGTGGCAATACAAAACGTGAATTAAACGAATCTGATGGGAGGAGCGAGAGAAAAAAAAACATTAATTTGACAGAAAGTTGATCACACAAAATGTGACATGATGTTAGAGGCGAGTGGTGACATTTGTTGGATATGCCATGCATCTTTCTGTCACGTGGGGCTGGTAGGCTGGAGAGAGAGAGAGAGAGAGAGAGAGAGAGAGACCCTGAGTCGTATACAAATACCGGATGAAGGCATGATTCCTTGGTTGGTTGTGAATTCTCTGAGGGAGATTTTTTTTTACTCTGATGTACTGCGTTACAGAGCTCTTTCCCCTCTCCGAGCCCATAATACAGCGAAGGGTGCGAGATCGGTACTGGATTCAGGAAAATGCATACAGACAGGCTGGGATGAGACATCGGCTGCTAATGCTTCCTCTACAGGCTACAGACATATGATTGCCAACATACTCCAGCCCAATACCTACGGTGGGGGATGGGGGTGGGAGGGTGGGGTGTCAGGCACTTTGAGAACAAACGAACGGACTTTAAAAGTACACAAAATGGGCACACAGGCCCATGTTACATTCGGCTCATCCAACGACTCACCTTTCGGTCATCGGTTATCAAGCATGTTACATTTACAATGGAACCACAAACAAAAATTGTAAAATGAGTGCTGTAGACATAAATCTTACATAAACAATTCAGTGACAGACAGACAGACAGACAGACAGAGACAGACAGACAGACAGATAAACTTCATCTGCCCCACTCTGGAAGCGGTTGAAGTTTCTGCGTCTTACATAGCTTCTCATCTTACCCAGCTTTGAGTTACTCACCCACACCCACCCTACACACACACACACACACATATTGCTAAACGGTGCTATTTTGCTTTTCAAGTCGCTGCAAAAAAATCGATGAAAATTAATTCCACGAAGACATAACAAATATATTCTCTCTCTCTCTCTCTCTCTCTCTCTCTCTCTCTCTCTCTCTCTCTCTCTCTCTCTCTCTCTCTCTCTACAGCCCTCGCTATACCCCTCGGCTATGGAATAACGCAACACAAAACGTGAATTAAACGAATCTGATGGGAGGAGCGAGAAACCCCCCAAAAAATTTAATTTGACAGAAAGTTGTTCACACAAGATGTGACATGATGTTAAAGGCGAGCGGTGACATTTGTTGGAATGTCATGTATCTTTCTGTCTCAGAACCAGGCAGGCGTGTGGAGGGAAACCCTGCAGCATATACAGATACTGGGTGAAGGCACGGTTCGTTAGTTCGTTCTAATATGAATAAAATTAGTGGAACTGAGGTAAAGCTGTGGAAATATAAACAGTATAAAATAACACAAAGTAATGCAGCTTTACAGGACAGAATTAGGAAACACGCAGGACATTTCGGCGACTAGCCTTCATCAGCAAACAAATACATACACAAAACATAATCACGGAGGAGACCCTCCAGTGACTAAATTAAGGCTAAAGAACGGGATGAGAAGAATTTAAAGATGGGGAAAAAAGGGAACAATGAAGTTAAAATGAAAATTTGAACGAAAAAATGTGTCGCTACTTATTTCAAAATCCCAGGCTTAAATTTTCATTTTCTCTTCATTGTTCTCATATTTGTCATCTTTTCATTCTTCTCATCACATTCTTATGCCTTAATATAGTCACTGGAGGGTCTTCTCCGTTATTGTATGTTGTATTTTGTGTATGTATGTGTTTGTTGATGAAGGCTGGTCACCACAACGTCCTGTGTTTTCCGTAATTGTCTTCTGTAAAGCTGCATTACTTTGTGTTCATTTATAATGGTCAGTTCTGAATTCTATGGAAGAGATAGTGAGCAGTGGTAACCTTTCTTTCTATCCCTCACGGACCCAGTTAACACATGGGCGGTAGATCTTAGTCAGTTGCATATCCTTTACAGGACATAGCTGTCAACCCCAGCATCGTTTGCCTGTTTGTTATTCCTGGGCAAGTTTACGTCCAGTAGTTTGCCATTGCTGTCTAAACCACCGGCACTCATACCATTGTAGGCAACCCAACGCAAAGCGGTCAGCTTCTATATCGCCCGCTGCTGTGTTTCGAACGCGATATACGGGATTACTGGGGAATTCGTAACCCCTTAGCCACAGATGGTAAGTACCGATAAATAAAAACAGTGATAAAAGCGGAGCAAACACGGCAGGGGGTTTCTGATCGTCAGAAGGTGCTCCCCCGTCCCCGAATGTTTCGGTACGTTTATCCTCTTAACATTCTCTAGGGGTGAGCCCGTTCGGGTCATGACTCCGGGCGTCTTTCCCCTGCCGTGAGAGACGTTCCGTCGATTTCGTTGTTGTTGTGCTTGTCCCTTAGCTGTAAACATGTCAACTCTCAAGCCTCCCCTCCCTCAGTTAGGACAGCCTGTGCAGTAAAGACCACTTTCCACGCCGTAAAGCCCATACGGTATATGGTGCTAGACATATTTCTCTAGACCATATATGATCAGTATCACGCTGGAAGCCTGTACTTCTCCAGACATTCCTGGAACCACCCTTGGTGATAGACGTGACAAAGTATAACACTGTATGCCTGTTTGTCTGCCCACTTATCTCTCTGCAACGCTCTCTGTCTGCCTGCCCGTTCGTACATCCCTTCAGTCCTGTATCCGTTTCACCGCTGTCGTCTGTGGTATAGGGGGTTAGTGAAACGCAGTTTCACAATTCCCATACATACCGAGTCGAGGTTTCCGGATGCCCCGAGGATTATTTAGAAGCAGATCGCTTTGCGTTGATTTCCATGGTATTCGGCATCAGCCGTTCATAAGGCAATGTTAAATCATAGTAGTAAATCACAAATATCCAACAGATGTTGGGGTTGGTTGCAACATCATGTCAGGAACATGCAACTAACGTTTTAGCTTTTTTTCCATGAACAAAACTAGGCAAAATAAGATAAGACAGGAAGAGGTGGGAGAGAGAGAGAGAGAGAGAGAGAGAGAGAGAGAGAGAGAGAGAGAGAGAGAGAGAGAGAGAGAGAGAGAGAGAGAGAGAGAGAGAGAGAGAAAGGGAGTAAGAGAGAGAGAGGGGTGAGAAATGAAGAAAGAAAGAACAAACGAACGAACAAAAGAAAGAAAGAACAAAAGAAAGAAAGAAAGAACGAACGAACGAACGAACGAACGAACAAAAGAAAGGAAGGAAGGAAGGAAGGAAGGAAGGAAGGAAGGAAGGAAGGAAGGAAGGAAGGACTTACACACATGGAGGCCAAGCACTCCTGCTCGTAGGTGATGAGGTCCACGTATTTCTTGAAGCTGACCGACCTCAGGTTGCGATGTTGCTGGCGCCCGGTGTAACGAAACTGTAACCAGGACAACATCGTCCAAGCTATCCTCGGAGGCTTCCTGTGGCTCCTTGTCTTATAGATCATTCTAGAACTCACTACTTTGTGTCATTGTCTTCGCCTGCACAATTGCACTGGCATGTGTCACGCGGCGAGCACATGATAATACAGTCCGTCCAAGATTCGTGTCGCTCGGGGCATCCGTTTTGAAATGAACATTTGTTTGAGTGACGGCGAATTATTTATTAACAAATGCCTTTAAAATATGCACCCATTTTAAAATTATTTTCAAAACAACCTATGGTACAATAGCAGCAAGCAAATAAATATTAAAATTGTGCGATCGCACATCTTTCCTATCGGCACACACATCTTTCCTAGGATCACGCACATTTTCCACATGGTCACGAACATTTTTTTCCCACGGCCACGCACACCTTTCCTATGCCAACATGCGGGTTTAAATCATGGAACCGCGGGTTTAAATCATGGAACCACGGGTTCAAATCTACCCATAACATAAAATCTACCCATAACATAAAATCTACCCAAAACCTAAAATCTACCTATATCATAAAATCTACCTATATCATAAAATCTACCTGTAACATAGAATGAAATCAGTATTAACACCTAGTGAGATTAACAGCGCATTAAAAATTAGAATTGTCAAATGCTAAGTATATGCAACGCTACTATATGGCGCGGAAGCCTGGACACTGAAGAAGCAACTAGAAAGTCGCATAGAAGCCCTCGAGATGTGGATATACAGACGAATAGGTCGTATCTCATGGAAACAAAAACAATCAAATGCAGAGGTTCTAGAAAAACTGGGAATGAAGAGAGTTGATGAAAGAAATAAAGAGGAGGCTAGTGAAATAAATAGAAGGCAAGTGAAATATTTCGGCCACGTTAAAAGATATAATACTCTTATAAAAACCATACCGGAGGGCAAGGTTGAGGGCAAGCGAGCAAGAGGCAGACAACGATACAAGTGGAAAGATAACATCAAGAGATGGACGAACATCAATCCAACAGAATGCACAGTCATTGCGAGAGGCCGTGTTGGAGATCCATTGCAGCCAACCTTCATTGTGGAGACGGCACCTGATTGATTGATTGATAACATAAAATACGTCGGGAAAGGAACCTACTCTGGGTCATGAAGTGGTAGCGCCATCACATTTTGCAGGCTTGAACGCACGGGGGAATAAATGGCCAATCTGTCCCTCACTTAGTCAGGCGACGAACCCCCGTCCGGCCACACTCACGACACTACCAGCAGAGTTCCCTATCAACAATGCTAACACGCACCATTTATCTACCTATGCTATTCTAAAAATGTCTGTAAATCTACCGATTTAACTATAACCTTGTATGCCTGCTTTTCTTGCTATTTATCTAACTGCATCACAGTATGTCTGTCCGTTCGTATATCCATCTATCTGTCCTTTCTGTCTATCTACAGATCTGTCTGTCTATCTATTCGTGCGTGTATTTCCGTCTACCATTGCCAGCGATGTCTGTGTTTGTTCATCACCCTATCTCGCTGTGCCTGTCTGTCTCTGCTTCTCCGCTCTACCACACAAACAGAAACATCTAATACCCCCTTCCCCGTCCAGCCATCGTCCACTCCTTAATTGCTACTGCAAACGTGTACAACGCTAGAGTCAAACTGACCGCTAACAGTGGCTTTCAGCAAATTAGACACATCAAAAATGGCCGCCATTATCTATTAAAACATCTCCAGACACGGCGATGCCAGCCCCAGCCGGACACCCTGTCTGGCAAGGGACAGCAGCAAGGACTGAACGCGCTCATTGGTTCATTCCGAAATTGCCTACACCACTGATAAATGTATGACTAGCTTCTGGAAGTACTTAAATATATTCTCATAAGAAAGTTAATTACATGTCCTTTTACAGAACACTGCCATCAACCCTAACATTTATTGGCTGTTTGCGATTGGGAAATGATAGTTCAGTAGTTTGTCATTGCTTTATAAACGCCCGGTGTGTTGGAGAACTGTGAAACGCAGTTTTACTATCAACTAAGTCATAGCGAAATTTAAAAAAAGCAGTGGTTCTGAACCTTGTTTTGGCCCATGCGCCCCTTCACCATATGTTCATAATGTCACATCCCCCCTCCTTCATATTTCCTCTCTATAAATCCCCCCACGCCCCTATACAGTATACGTGAAAATGGAAGCTGAATTTGATAACACATACTAGAACAAGTCTAGACGTCTACATAAAACGTGATTTGTGGGTCTACTTACATTATAAAACGAATTTCAGAAGGGCGAGAAGTATAGAACCGTAAAGTATGGAGGAAAAAGCAATATCAAGTAATCGGTTCTTGTATTAACGCGATCTTGAATTAATCTAAAATCCCCCCCCCCCCCCCTTTTCCAACCACGAAATATTCACCTGATATTTTAGTTTCTCTCGCACTTAAAGATACCATACATCCGCTTGGATTGTTAGTTTCCGGAGAAATTAAACATCCCCTAAATGTTGATTTACTTGGTACCTGGTTGACAGAGCACTTCGGATAAATGATGATCTAGTTTCTCGAGAGATTAACCTATCTGATGATTCACTCATTTCTGGTTCACTGAGATAACGCTTGGCAAAGGACACAATACCGTTTTAGTCGCCTCCTACGGCACGCATGGAAAGCTACAGCGGAACTATTTTCTTCCTCCCTTATGAGCCCGATAAGGCACTGGCGATTTCTACAAGTCACTTCTGGTAATGTGTATGAAGACACGTGGTAAGCAATGAGCTTGAACTGCCTATGACCAACCATGGCTGGAAATTTACTCCGAAAACGCAACTTGTCAAAACGGCATTTCTTGCAGACGGTCACCCTCATCTGTTAAAAGTTCGGATAAAACGCTCCGTAGTGAAGGCATTACGGGTGCAGTTCGTAATTCCGCATACCGCGTTCGAAACACAGCTGCGGAAGATATGACAGCAGACCTTTATTTTTAACGGATAGCCATCATACACGGGGTGATGATCTGTGCATTTAACGGATAGCCAGTATCACACCGGTGCGTTGAGATACACAAGGATAGGCAGTTGCACATGGCGCCTTGAAAGATACATAAGGATAGCCAGTTACACATGGCGCCTTAAGAGATACATATAGCCAGTAGCACGCCGGTGCGCCGAGATAAACAACAAGGATAGTCTAATATATCGCACCTTGAGAGATACACATTAAGGATAACCAGTCATACGCGGCGCCTTGAGAGATACACATAAAGGATAGCAAGTCACACATGGTGTCCTTACATACACATAAAAGATAGCCAGTCACATATGATGCGCTGGTTCGGACAGAAAGAGCCAACGTATTCGTTTAGGGTTTATTTTAACTGCCTCTTGGTCGCTTGTCATCAACTGTACCCTGGGGTATAGCTTCTCACAAGCAATCTCAAACATGACCAAGCCAATATTGTTTAACGTGTCCGAACAGTCAAGAGTTGTTCGTGGCATACCGAGCTATTCGCACCCTTGATACAGACATGTCTGTACCGCTCTATCTGGAAAATGCGTAGCAGTTTTAGTTGACATTTGAATGTGAAAGCTAGCTGCCTGGCTAACCGAATAATATACAAACATAAATCACAGCTTAAGAGATCGGGAGTAGGAAGAGAACACTTGCCGATATGTCCCGAATATTCCAATATCTGTCAGGCTTGCTAGTACCACAGTGGAAAACAGGGGGAAGAATTCGGTGATGATGGATGTGTGGAAAGGGGAAATAATTGCCAGCTATGAACTGTAGAAGGTCGGTAATTTCAGAAGACAGATGGTTGTAGGAGCTCTATGGAAGGTCATGGACGTGTCGGGGAATGTAAGATAGTGGAGCTGGGTTTTGCTGCTGTGTGATGTCGTGACGTTTGGATATCTGAGAGGAAGGAGGAGGGAAAGAAACAGTGGGGAAAGGAGGATGTATGAGACAGGCAGGGAGACAGGTTGGGGTGGGGGAGGGGAGAGAGAAAGGGAGGGAGAGAGAGAGTTTGATATCTGAGAGGGGGAAAGATGGAAAGAAAGAGTGCGAAAGGAGGATATATGAGACAGGCATGGAAACAGGTTGGGAGAGGGAGAGAGAAAGTAGGATTTCTGAGAGGGGTAAGGAGGGGAAAAAACAGTGGGGAAAGTAGGAAATATGAGACAGGCAGGAAGACAGGTGTGGGTGGGGGAGAGAGAGAGAGAGACAGAGAGAGAGAGAGAGAGAGAGAGAGAGATAGAGAGAGAGAGAGAGAGAGAGAGAGAGAGAGAGAGAGAGAGAGAGAGAGAGAGCACATATATGCCAACACTTCGTGAACACAATTTCCTCCCTAGTTAACTTACCAATACCAACACGCAGAAGTCCACTATGGCGAGCGGAGGAAAGACATGAGTGTGGGGGAGATAGGGGCGGGCGGGCGGAGAGAAAGGGAGGGTGCAAGCAGGTAAGCGGGAGGGCAGACAGGCAGAAAGACCTATGGAGTGCGCAGACCCTAGGGATGATCAGACGGGCAAAATAAAGGAGATAAAGACAGTGACAGAGAGAGGGATACAGAAAAACAAAGAGTGCAGCAAAAGATAGGCTCAGCGAGACTGGAAGACTAAGAGGGAGAAAGAAACACTATGAGCAAGAAAGAAAAACTAAGAGGGAGAAAGAAAAATCAAGAATGGAAAAGAAAAACTAAGAGGGAGGAAGAAAAACAGAGAGAGAGAGAAACAAAAACTAAGAGGGAAGAAAAAACACTAAAAGGGAAGAATAAACAGTAAAAATGGAGACAGAAAAACTAAGAGGGAGAAAGAAAAACTAAGATCGAGACAGAAAAACTAAGATCGAGACCGAAAAAATAAGGTCGAGACAGAAATTTCATGGGTGAGACAGACTAACTAAAAGGACGACAGAAAGACTACGAGTGGGAGACAGAAAGGCCATGAGGGAGACTAAGAGGGTGGGAGAATAACAGCATGAGGGAGATAAAACGAAAAAGGGAGCTACAGACAGAGACGGACAGGGAGTTAAACAGCAAGACAAAATTGGAGATGTAAAGACTAACATGCAAATAGAAAAACTATAAGAGGGCAACAGAGAGCATGGGGCAGAAAGGGTTAAAGGTAAGACAGATACAAACATGGAAACCGTGAGGGATACAGAGAGGGTGGGGCAGAACGGGTTAAAGGTAAGACAGGTACAAACATGGAGACCGTGAGGGATACAGAGTGGGGCAGAAAGGCTTAAAGGTAAGACAGAGATACAAACAGAGACCGTGATGGAGACAGAGACAGTGGGGCAAAACGGGTTAAAGGTAAGACAGATACAAACATGGTGACCGTGAGAGAGACAGAGAGAGAGTGGGGTAGAAAGGGTTAAAGTTAAGACGGATACAAACGTGGAGACTGTGAGAGAAACACTGTAAGCTACTGTGATAAAAGAGATTAGCTGAATATTAGTTGCATATTACTAACGGGATGATCCGTCAGCTCCAGCATTTTTGTGCTGCTTGTGATTCCAGTGCAAGTTAACGTTTAAGAGATGAGACAGCAAGAAAATACAGACAGACACAAGCAGCACAGCATCGTGAATTCATTGGTACTCATAGACAACAGTTAGCTGCATACCATTTAAAGGACGTTGCAATCAACCCCAGCTTTTACTGGCTGTTATTTAGTAGGTTCGTTCAGTTGTTTGCCATTGCTTTCCGAAAGGCCGACGCCCCTGTATGTCATCCACTGCCAATAATACCTTGCGGTGTAGGACATCGGGATCTTGTTTGTTGCATATCCATAACAGGACGTTTGCAGTCAACACCAGCATATTTTGATGTTGTTAATGTCTTGGCAAGTTTACGTTCAGTAGTGGAGGGAGGGGGGGGGGGGGGTGTCATGAAACTGAGGAGTTAAGGCCGCCTGGCTAAAACAGTCGTCATCAACTGTGCAGGTTGGGGTTTTTCTTTTTGCCCCCGAAAGAAGAAAATCCACACCTTACCGAGGATTCGAACACGTGCACCCGAAGAAGAACCCGGCATTCTACGAAAGCAACGCAAAACGATCCGCTTCCAAATCGCCGCCGGCTAATTTCCACCCCTTGACCCAGTATGACGGGGAATTGTGAATCTGCGCTTCACTAACACCTCAGCCACAGACTTTAACATGTGTAGGGCGCAAGGTTCCCCAGGGACAAGAGCCGCCCCATGAAGTTCCAAGTCACTGTGGATAAACAAAATGTTCAGGTCTCAAGGTTCCCTAGGGGAAAGAGCCGCCCCATGAAGTTCCAAGTCACTGTGGATAAACAAAATGTTCAGGTCTCAAGGTTCCCTATGGGAAAGAGCCGCCCCATGTAGTTCCTAGCCATTGTGGGTAAAAACCAACTGTTTATGTCTCAAGGTTCCCCGGGGGCAAGACCCTCCGCATGAAATTACAAATCACTGTGGGTAAACAAAATGTTTAGGTCTCAAGGTTTCCCAGGGCAAAGAGACGCCCAGTGAAGATCCAAGTCACTGTGGGTAAAACAAAAAAAAAACAAAAACAACAACAACAACAACACTGTTTAGGGCTCAAGGTTCCCCAGGGACAAGAGCCGCCCCATGAAATTCCAAGTCACTGTCGGTAAATTTGAAAAAAATGTTTAGGTCTCAAGGTTCCCCGGGGGCAAGAGCCGCCCCATGGAGTTCCAAGCCATTGTGGGTTAAAACAAAACTGCTTATGTCTCAAGGTTCCCCAGGAGCAAGAGCCTCCCCATGAAGCTCCAAGTCACTGTCGGTAAAAAAAAAAAATGTTTAGGTCTCAAGGTTCCCCAGGGGCAAGAGCCGTCCCATGAAGTTTCAAGTCACTATCCGTAAAACAGAAATTGTTTAGATCTCAAGGTTCCCCAGGGGCAAGAGCCGCCCCATGAAGTTCCAAGTCACTGTCGGTAAAATAAAATTGTTTAGGTCTCAAGGTCCCCCAGGAGCAAGAGCCGCCCCATGAAGTTCCAAGTCACTGTGGGTAAAAAAAAAAATGTCTAGGTCTCAAGGTTCCCCAGGGACAAGAGCCGCCCCATGAAGTTCCAAGTCACTGTCAGTAAAAAAAATAAAAATGTTACGTCTCAAGGTTCCCCAGGGGCAAGAGCCGCCCCATGAAGTTCGAAGTCACTGTCCGTAAAAAATAGATTGTTTAGGTCTCAAAGTCCCCAAGGTGCAAGAGCCGCCCCATGAAGTTCCAAGTCACTGTCGGTAAAAAAAAAATTGTCTAGGTCTCAAGGTTCCCCAGGGACAAGAGCCGCCCCATGAAGTTCCAAGTCACTGTCAGTAAAAAAAAAAAAATAAAAAAATGTTACGTCTCAAGGTTCCCCAGGAGCAAGAGCCGCCCCATGAAGTTCCAAGTCACTGTCGGTAAAAAAAAAATTGTCTAGGTCTCAAGGTTCCCCAGGGACAAGAGCCGCCCCATGAAGTTCCAAGTCACTGTCAGTAAAAAAAAAAAAAAAAAAAAAATGTTACGTCTCAAGGTTCCCCAGGAGCAAGAGCCGCCCCATGAAGTTCCAAGTCACTGTCCGTAAAAAAAAAAAAGAAATTATTTAGGGGCAAGAGCCGCCCCATGAAGTTCCAAGTCACTGTCTGTAAAAAAAAAAAAAAAAGAAATTAATTAGGTCTTAAGGTTCCCCAGGGGCAAGAGCCGCCCCATGAAGTTCCAAGCCATTGTGGGTATAAAATAAATGGTTTAGGTCTCAAGGTTCCCCAGAGGCAAGAGTCGCCCCATGAAGGTCCAAGTCACTGTCGGTAAATTTAAAAAAATGTTCAGGTCTCAAGGTTCCCCAGAGGCAAGAGCCGCCCCATGAAATTCCAAGTCACTGTCGGTAAATTTGAAAAAAGTGTTTAGGTCTCAAGGTTCCCGGGGGCAAGAGCCGCCCCATGAAGCTCCAAGTCACTGTCGGTAAAACAGAAATTGTTTAGATCTCAAGGTTCCCCAGGAGCAAGAGCCGCCCCATGAAGTTCCAAGTCACTGTCAGTAAAAAAAAAAAAAAATGTTACGTCTCAAGTTTCCCCAGGGGCAAGAGCCGCCCCATGAAGTTCCAAGTCACTGTCCGTAAAAAATAAATTGTTTAGGTCTCAAGGTCCCCCAGGAGCAAGAGCCGCCCCATGAAGTTCCAAGTCACTGTCTGTAAAAGAAAAGAAATTATTTAGGTCTTAAGGTTCCCCAGGAGCAAGAGCCGCCCCATGAAGTTCCAAGCCATTGTGGGTAACAACAACAACAAAAAAGCATGATTTAGGTCTCAAGGTTCCCCAGGGGCAAGAGCCACCCCATGAAGTTCCAAGTCACTGTCTGTAAAAGAAAAGAAATTATTTAGGTCTTAAGGTTCCCCAGGGACAAGAGCAGCCCCATGAAGTTCCAAGCCATTGTGGGTTTTAAACACATTGTTTAGGTCTCAAGGTTCCCCAGAAGCAAGAGCCGCCCCATGAAGTTCCAAGTCACTGTCAGTAAAACAAAAATAAAAAATGTTACGTCTCAAGGTTCCCCAGGAGCAAGAGCCGCCCCATGAAGTTCCAAGTCACTGTCGGTAAAAAAAAAATTGTCTAGGTCTCAAGGTTCCCCAGGGACAAGAGCCGCCCCATGAAGTTCCAAGTCACTGTCAGAAAAAAAAAAAAAAATGTTACGTCTCAAGGTTCCCCAGGGGCAAGAGCCGCCCCATGAAGTTCCAAGCCATTGTGGGTAACAACAAAAAAAAAGCATGATTTAGGTCTCAAGGTTCCCCAGGGGCAAGAGCCGCCCCATGAAGTTCCAAGTCACTGTCTGTAAAAAAAAAAAAAAAAAATTATTTAGGTCTTAAGGTTCCCCAGGGGCAAGAGCCGCCCCATGAAGTTCCAAGCCATTGTGGGTATAAAATAAATGGTTTAGGTCTCAAGGTTCCCCAGAGGCAAGAGCCGCCCCATGAAGGTCCATGTCACTGTCGGTAAAAAAAAATATTGTTTAGGTCTCAAGGTTCCCCAGGGGCAAGAGTCGCCCCATGAAGGTCCAAGTCACTGTCGGTAAATTTAAAAAAAATGTTCAGGTCTCAAGGTTCCCCAGAGGCAAGAGCCGCCCCATGAAATTCCAAGCCACTGTCGGTAAATTTGAAAAAAATGTTTAGGTCTCAAGGTTCCCCGGGGGCAAGAGCCGCCCCATGAAGTTCCAAGTCACTGTCAGTAAAAAAAAAAAAAAATGTTACGTCTCAAGGTTCCCCAGGGGCAAGAGCCGCCCCATGAAGTTCCAAGTCACTGTCCGTAAAAAATAAATTGTTTAGATCTCAAGGTTCCCCAGGAGCAAGAGCCGCCCCATGAAGTTCCAAGTCACTGTCTGTAAAAGAAAAGAAATTATTTAGGTCTTAAGGTTCCCCAGGAGCAAGAGCCGCCCCATGAAGTTCCAAGCCATTGTGGGTAACAACAACAACAAAAAAGCATGATTTAGGTCTCAAGGTTCCCCAGGGGCAAGAGCCACCCCATGAAGTTCCAAGTCACTGTCTGTAAAAGAAAAGAAATTATTTAGGTCTTAAGGTTCCCCAGGGACAAGAGCAGCCCCATGAAGTTCCAAGCCATTGTGGGTTTTAAACACATTGTTTAGGTCTCAAGGTTCCCCAGGAGCAAGAGCCGCCCCATGAAGTTCCAAGTCACTGTCAGTAAAACAAAAATAAAAAATGTTACGTCTCAAGGTTCCCCAGGAGCAAGAGCCGCCCCATGAAGTTCCAAGTCACTGTCGGTAAAAAAAAAATTGTCTAGGTCTCAAGGTTCCCCAGGGACAAGAGCCGCCCCATGAAGTTCTAAGTCACTGTCAGAAAAAAAAAAAAAATGTTACGTCTCAAGGTTCCCCAGGGGCAAGAGCCGCCCCATGAAGTTCCAAGCCATTGTGGGTAACAACAAAAAAAAGCATGATTTAGGTCTCAAGGTTCCCCAGGGGCAAGAGCCGCCCCATGAAGTTCCAAGTCACTGTCTGTAAAAAAAAAAAAAAAAAATTATTTAGGTCTTAAGGTTCCCCAGGGGCAAGAGCCGCCACATGAAGTTCCAAGCCATTGTGGGTATAAAATAAATGGTTTAGGTCTCAGGGTTCCCCAGAGGCAAGAGCCGCCCCATGAAGGTCCATGTCACTGTCGGTAAAAAAAAATATTGTTTAGGTCTCAAGGTTCCCCAGGGGCAAGAGTCGCCCCATGAAGGTCCAAGTCACTGTCGGTAAATTTAAAAAAAATGTTCAGGTCTCAAGGTTCCCCAGAGGCAAGAGCCGCCCCATGAAATTCCAAGCCACTGTCGGTAAATTTGAAAAAAATGTTTAGGTCTCAAGGTTCCCCGGGGGCAAGAGCCGCCCCATGGAGTTCCAAGCCATTGTGGGTTAAAACAAAACTGCTTATGTCTCAAGGTTCCCCAGGAGCAAGAGCCGCCCCATGAAGCTCCAAGTCACTGTCGGTAAAACAGAAATTGTTTAGATCTCAAGGTTCCCCAGGAGCAAGAGCCGCACCATGAAGTTCCAAGTCACTGTCGGTAAAAAAAAAAAAATTGTCTAGGTCTCAAGGTTCCCCAGGGACAAGAGCCGCCCCATGAAGTTCCAAGTCACTGTCAGTAAAAAAAAAAAAAATGTTACATCTCAAGGTTCCCCAGGGGCAAGAGCCGCCCCATGAAGTTCCAAGTCAATGTCCGTAAAAAATAAATTGTTTAGGTCTCAAGATCCCCCAGGAGCAAGAGCCGCCCCATGAAGTTCCAAGTCACTGTCGGTAAATTTTAAATAAATGTTTAGGTCTCAAGATTCCCCAGGGGCAAGAGCCGCCCCGTGGAGTTCCAAGCCATTGTGGGTTTAAAAATATTGTTTAGGTCTCAAGGTTCCCCAGGTGCAAGAGCCGCCCCATGAAGTTCCAAGTCACTGTCGGTAAAAAAAAAATTGTTTACGTCTCAAGGTTCCCAGGGGCAAGAGCCGCCCCATGAAGTTCGAAGTCACTGTCGTAAAAAAAAATTGTTTAGGTCTCAAGGTTCCCCAGGGGCAAGAGCCGCCCCATGAAGTTCCAAGTCACTGTACATAAAAAATAAATTGTTTAGGTCTCAAGGACCCCCAGGGGCAAGAGTCGCCCCATGAAGTTCCAAGTCACTGTCGGTAAAATAAAAATGTTACATCTCAAGGTTCCCCAGGGGCAAGAGCCGCCCCATGAAGTTCCAAGTCACTGTCTGTAAAAGAAAAGAAATTATTTAGGTCTTAAGGTTCCCCAGGGACAAGAGCAGCCCCATGAAGTTCCAAGCCATTGTGGGTTTTAAACACATTGTTTAGGTCTCAAGGTTCCCCAGGAGCAAGAGCCGCCCCATGAAGTTCCAAGTCACTGTCGGTAAATTTTAAAAAAATGTTTAGGTCTCAAGATTCCCCAGGGGCAAGAGCCGCCCCGTGGAGTTCCAAGCCATTGTGGGTTTAAAAATATTGTTTAGGTCTCAAGGTTCCCCAGGAGCAAGAGCCGCCCCATGAAGTTCCAAGTCACTGTCGGTAAAAAAAAAAAAAAAAGTTACGTCTCAAGGTTCCCAGGGGCAAGAGCCGCCCCATGAAGTTCGAAGTCACTGTCGTAAAAAAAAATTGTTTAGGTCTCAAGGTTCCCCAGGGGCAAGAGCCGCCCCATGAAGTTCCAAGTCACTGTCCATAAAAAATAAATTGTTTAGGTCTCAAGGACTCCCAGGGGCAAGAGCCGCCCCATGAAGTTCCAAGTCACTGTTGGTAAAATAAAAATGTTACATCTCAAGGTTCCCCAGGGGCAAGAGCCGCTCCATGAAGTTCCAAGTCACTGTGGGTAAAAAAAAAATTGTTACGTCTCAAGGTTCCCAGAGGCAAGAGCCGCCCCATGAAGTTCGAAGTCACTGTCGTAAAAAAAAATTGTTTAGGTCTCAAGGTCCCCCAGGGGCAAGAGCCGCCCCATGAAGTTCCAAGTCACTGTCGGTAAAATAAAAATGTTACGTCTCAAGGTTCCCCAGGGGCAAGATCCGCCCCATGAAGTTCCAAGTCACTGTCGGTAAAAAAAAAAAAAAAAAAAGTTACGTCTCAAGGTTCCCAGGGGCAAGAGCCGCCCCATGAAGTTCGAAGTCACTGTCGTAAAAAAAAATTGTTTAGGTCTCAAGGTTCCCCAGGGGCAAGAGCCGCCCCATGAAGTTCCAAGTCACTGTCCATAAAAAATAAATTGTTTAGGTCTCAAGGACCCCCAGGGGCAAGAGCCGCCCCATGAAGTTCCAAGTCACTGTTGGTAAAATAAAAATGTTACATCTCAAGGTTCCCCAGGGGCAAGAGCCGCTCCATGAAGTTCCAAGTCACTGTGGGTAAAAAAAAAATTGTTACGTCTCAAGGTTCCCAGAGGCAAGAGCCGCCCCATGAAGTTCGAAGTCACTGTCGTAAAAAAAAATTGTTTAGGTCTCAAGGTCCCCCAGGGGCAAGAGCCGCCCCATGAAGTTCCAAGTCACTGTCGGTAAAATAAAAATGTTACGTCTCAAGGTTCCCCAGGGGCAAGATCCGCCCCATGAAGTTCCAAGTCACTGTCGGTAAAATAAAAATGTTACGTCTCAAGGTTCCCCAGGGACAAGAGCCGCCCCATGAAGTTCCAAGTCACTGTCCATAAAAAATAAATTGTTTCGGTCTCAAGGTCCCCCAGGGGCAAGAGCCGCCCCATGAAGTTCCAAGTCACTGTCGGTAAAATAAAAATGTTACGTCTCAAGGTTCCCCAGGGGCAAGAGCCGCCCCATGAAGTTCCAAGTCACTGTCCATAAAAAATAAATTGTTTCGATCTCAAGTTCCCCCAGGGGCAAGAGCCGCCCCATGAAGTTCCAAGTCACTGTCGGTAAAACAGAAATTGTTTAGATCTCAAGGTTCCCCAGGGGCAAGAGCCGCCCCATGAAGTTCCAAGTCACTGTCCATAAAAAATAAATTGTTTCGGTCTCAAGGTCCCCCAGGGGCAAGAGCCGCCCCATGAAGTTCCAAGTCACTGTCGGTAAAATAAAAATGTTACGTCTCAAGGTTCCCCAGGGGCAAGAGCCGCCCCATGAAGCTCCAAGTCACTGTCGGTAAAACAGAAATTGTTTAGATCTCAAGGTTCCCCAGGAGCAAGAGCCGCTCCATGAAGTTCCAAGTCACTGTCAGTAAAAAAAAAAAAAAAAAAATTTTTGTCTCAAGGTTCCCCAGGGGCAAGAGCCGCCCCATGAAGTTCCAAGTCACTGTGGGTCATACGGATGACCGCCTCTGCTGGTGGTTCTGGCAAGATCAAGTACAGATACTACACTCTGATCTTAGCCACAATTCGGACATTAATTTGAGGCTATGGTGATGGCTCATACTATAACCATACACACTTGACAACAGAACAACTGATAGCAATAAGAACACTGAACATATATACTTCGTCACTAAAAGCGATCACTGCCTCGCGTATACTGTACAGCGTGGGCAATGATACCTCCTCATCTCCGACTGTCTTCATATGTTTTTATAAACACCCGTAATATGTCTTATTAACCTGATGCCTCAGGGTTTCCCCCACTGAGCTTCCCAATTCCTCTACAAGATAAACTACTATTCAGTCCTCTACAAGATAAAACGCTATTCAGTCCTCTACAAGATAAAACGCTATTCAGTCCTCTACAAAAACCCTATTCAGTAATCTACAAGATAAAACACTATTCAGTCCTCTACAAGATAAAACGCTATTCAGTCCTCTACAAGATAAAACGCTATTCAGTCCTCTACAAAAACACTATTCAGTAATCTACAAGATAAAACACTATTCAGCCCAGTTGTTTCCCTTAGTGACACAGCCAGATTATTTACTTTTATGACCTCGGCCAACATCCAAGGTGGCACACACACCAAATCCCATCCAGAATTCCCAAGTCTCTGCCACCAGCCAGGAAGTGAAATGGCGTAATTTGTCATCGCTTCCAGGCACACGTCAGGACAAGACCAGGGAACTCCACACAGATTTACAAGACAGATGTCAGTGTCACGGCACTGGAGACAATATTCACCATCGCTGACACAACATATTTTATTCAGTCATATCTTAATGCAGTCGATATAGTGTCTTCCCCGTATGGGGAATATATTACCTGTGAGACAGGGATGTGTAATTTCTCCAGATTTTTTTTTGTTCCCTATACAGTGAAAATATTTTCAGAAATGTAGAAGATATAAATGGAATCATCATTGGGGGACGAAACATCAATAAACATTAGATATGCAGATGATACAGTATTGATTGCAGACAATGAGCAGGATCTGCACCAATTAGTAGATGCGGTTGTTGCACACAGTGAACAACTCGGGTTGGAATTAAATAGTAAGAACTCCCCCGATGTGTCTCCACCTTGACGTGGTGGGGGAGCTTGCGTGTCCCATCGACCCCATGTGCTTGCCGATGGGTGAAAACTACATATCGGACGGCTCGTGGGATAGGGACCAGACTAAGAGAGACACAACCTGCTGCTCTGCAGGTAAGACTGAGGATAGCAGTCAAAATCAGGCAAACGATCCCTAAATCTCAGTTCGGGCATAACCTCTAAGGCTCCCATCCGAGGTGTATGGCTGAACGTCTCTAAGCCATAAACTCTCGGAAGTGAGAGCCTAGCCGACACAAACCTACATTAAAATTGTGATGATTTGCTGAGAACGCTACATGCTCGGCGCAGATTCGTTCGATGGCTCTTAGCTGGGGGATATGAGGTATCCCCGGATGAAAGGGCCTGACCGTCACTCGCCCACAGACGCACGGAGGTAAGGTGCTGAGCCGGCAGCACATGTAGCCTACCTCGTGAGTGAGTACAAAAGGTGGAAAAACACCTCGGTCGCACATCTCGCGGACGTCCGATAGTCTGTAACCACACTCATGGAGTGAGTGTAGTCAAAGGTGGAAAATTGTCTCGTTGACACGAAATGGAACGCCTGTCTTGCGAATCCATTACGTGGCAGCCCGAAGCGAAAGCTTGCTGTGTGGAAGCCGAAACAAAAGTCTCGAAACCCGAGGAAGGCTAACCTCATTAAAAAATGCCCGCCGGAAGCCGGAAGTGTCGTCCTACGGGTGGCAAACTAAAAATTGACACTACGCATTTACGTCCGAGGGAAATGTCTCGTCCGAATGTCTCTCGTGCTAGGAACAGCTCTGACTACCTAGTTTCCGAATGCCGCTCTTGTTCGGAACAGCTCTGACTAGGTAGTTTTCCGAATGTCTGTCGTGCCTGGAACAGCTCTGACGGGCGCAACGACAAGCACATGTCCAAAAACTTGCTGAGTGGATACCGTCTGCAAACCTGTCTGGTTTGTGCGGGAATGGCCCGGGGCAAACGAAATGACCAATATATTGAAGTGAGGATTTAAAGCAGCCATGAGCAGGACGTGACGATTCCCTCGGCTCGCCCAGAACCAGGGCGTTATGTGTCGGCCCTGCAACTATGGAAGCAACCTTGGATGGCGGAAAATGCTATGGACTGTCCCTGCCTTCCTTTGAGGGATGACCGTTGTCTTCGACCGTTCTAACTTGGCCAGCATGGATGTAGACGGCACCACAAAAGTGAGAGTCTCCCAGGAATGCTACCTGGTCAAAAAAGCACGCTAAAGTCGATGTGTTGGCCTACGGGTTTCGGCCCAAGGGCGCATAACAGACACACCGCAATCACATCTGAAAAAACACTCCGGATGAACGAAAAGAAGAAGAATAGTAAGAAGACACAGGTTATGGTCGTCACTAGGAAGAACGAAGTACCACAATGTAATATACAAGTAAATGGGAATATTCTGCAACAAGTGAATCGATACAATTATCTCGGAACAGTCATAACATCTGATGGGAGATGCCTTGAAGAGATTAGAACAAGAATCGCCATGGCAAAAGTAGCCTTTAGCAAGATGAAAGACATTCTGACCAATAAAAAGATGTCAATTGAATCGAGAAAAAGAGTGTTGAGGGGATACGTAGAGCCTGTTCTTTTGTATGGATGTGAATATTGGACAATGTGCAGTCAAGCTGAAAAACATCTGATGGCTGCAGAAATGTGGTTTCTGAGGAAAATGCAAAGAATACCATGGACAGACAGAAAAACCAATGACCAAGTACTACAGGAGACAAATGAAAATCGTAGACTGATTAGAGAAATTAGGCGAAGTCAGACAACATTTTTTGGACATGTTATGAGAAGAAATTGATTGGAGAACTTATTGACAACTGGCAAGATCGAGGGGAACAGACCACGAGGAAGACCGAGAGGAAAATACATGGATGGCTTGGCCACATGGCATGGACGAGGCAGGGACACTGAGCTGATCCACAACTCCGGTGATCGAGTGAAATGGCGAGTCATGACCGCCCACGCTTTCCGGCATGGCACATGATATATATATATATATATATATATATATATATATATATATATATATATATATATATATATATATATATATAGTTTAGTTAGTCTTTCCTCTTGAGCCTAAGGCGGCGCATAGGGCAGAAGTCCTGTCTCTCCATGCCTGGCGATTCGCTGCTATCTGTTGTAGATCTTGGATATTTACTTGGCCATTGAATGAGCCTTCTCTAATGATGGTTCTACGCAGGGTCTCTCTTGGTCTTTCCCGTTTTCTTTTCCCTACCGGTGACCATATGAGGGCTTGGTAGGGGAGTCTTGACTTGTCCATTCTGAGTACATGGCCGATGTAGTTCCAACGGCGTCTTCTTATGAAATTGGATACTGTATCTTGCTTAGTCTCTTGTCTTATTTGCGAATTGGTTCTGAAGTCTGTCCAGTGGATGTTTAGAAGTCTTCTAAGACATTTGTTCTCAAAATTGTCTAACTTTTTATCTAAAGCTACCGTTGATTTCCAACTTTCACATCCATACGTTAACACTGGAATCACACAAGAGTTGAAGATTTTAAGTTTTGTGTGTTTGCTGAGTGTCTTTGACTTCCAGATGTTTGACAGTTTATTGAAGGCACTAGATACCAGTGCGATTCTAGATGATATTTCTGGTGTTGAGTCCCCTGTATATGTCATTTTGCTTCCTAGGTATGTGAAGCTGTTGACTTTTTCAAGAACGTAGCTGTTCAATTTGGTGTCATCTGAACTGTTGGTATATATATATAACAATTTCATTACACCAGTCTTTTACGAGCGTGTTGTCAACGGACGTGAGTGGTACAACATCTCTACAAACGTGGGTACAATCGCATTACTGAAGTCTTTATCAAGGGTTTTTTCATCAGAGATGGAGGAAAACAATTCTTCAAAAACGTCATTACAATCTCATTACCCAAGTCTTCGTAAAACCTGTCACGTGATGAAAATACTGCTCTGCGCACGTGATGAAAATACTGCTTTGTAACAATTTCATTATACAATTCTTCCTCAATTGCCGTCTAATGTATATGAAAATAAATTAACATCTCCACACACATGGTTGCAATCTCATTTCACCTGCCTTCAAGCAACTTCGGGTTGTTGTTTTTTTTTAACCGCATTTATCACAAACTGATGGTTATAAATAGGATTTATATTTAGATTACAAACAGGGTAGGTTTTTACGCCATAACGGAGATAATTTGTTTGATTATACATATACAGAACACATGTTCACAAAAATATCCTTAATAACTGAATTGATGAAAACTTAGTTACGCAAGTAATCATGGTTATTCTTTAAGTGTGGATCAATTAACTGTAAAAGCTATCTGCATCAACATTATTCTAAGGCAAATACGTCGCGGTGGGGAAGGGCTCAAACATGATAGGTTTTTACACAACATCCCTAAAACTGGCCGAAAACGAGGTTAACGTAATCAATCATGATAATTTTTTAAATGCTGGATCGATTAACTGCAAGCTATTTGTATCGATATCATTCTAAGGGGGGAAACGCATTAAGGAAGAGCCTCGTCTCTCTCACCACATAAAAAGTGGTGACCTAAAATGCAGGGAATCTACAGTTTGTTTGTAAAGTCTCACTACACTTTGTATGTAGAACATCTGTTTGTTTCAGAGTATGTTTTCCGTCTTGCAAACAGAAAACATACTCTCCAACAAACAGCTGTTCTACATACAAAGTGTAGAGAGAATTTACAAACACCCTGTATAACACCCTAGCAACCCTTATTAATCCAGAAACAGACTATCAATTTACCAACTTGTCAATGTGGAGAATTGAAGGCAGCAATCAACAGAAACACGTCAACCCCGCAATCCAACGCCCACGGTCCGGGGCCTGCCCTCTAGGAATGGGAGACAAGTCTCTGGAGAAATGTGAGAATGACACTGGAAATTGCTTCAGCCAGTCCCACCCACCAGCTGGAGACATATGGTCATTTGTTCCGGAAGCTGTTCATTCGCGTCTAGCTTGTGTAGTTGACGAAATACCGTGTTTCCCCGAAAATAAGACCGGGTCTTTTATTAGGGCTTTTTTTTTTGGGGGGGGGGGGGGGGGTGTCTTATATTTTTTTTTTTTATATGCAAATATCTACATTTATCCATGTACACAATTCTACATTTATTCAACTACAGTCGTGTAATCTTCTTCTGGAACATCGTCATATAACTAACGCTCCAAATCCCGAAATCCGGCCTGAATTGCTTGCGAATCCATTTCCTGTAGAACCATTGGTCCCAGTCTCTCATGTCCAGCAATAGTGAGTGGCACCTTCCAGTCTTGACAAGACCAAAGTATGTGGATTGGAATTTGGCCAAAATTCCATCTCACAATGCCTGGGCAGACCTTCAGAGAACATGTGATGCCCACGCAGCATGTTCCCTCTCTCGGCCTTGCCGTGTTTGATCCAGAGGAAAGGATAACCAGCACGTTTGGAACAAGGTTGGCTGAATAAAGCTTTCCTTAAATGAACATTTCTTGTCCATGTAGGCTTCTCGGGGTGTATTGGTAACATTATTAAGTGCGCACCAGTGGCGTTTGCACTCCCACTGACCATTCGGCAAGTCTCTCATTCTAGCTGACTATCTTAACTAGGGATTATTGTAGGGGTAGGTCTTATATCAAAAGCATCCTGAACAATCGTGTCTGGGCTTGTTATAAGGAACGATCTTATGTTCGGTAAAAAACGGTAGGATAATCTGGTGGGTGTCTGCCGAACACGCTCGTGAGTTCTGCACGGTCACAATGGGGGGTGAGAATAGATTCTTGACAAACATAACCATACGTCCCGCAGTCATTTCTGGAATGTCACAGTGATAAACCTCACAATGAGCTCTGGGCGGTGGCAATGCTGAAAGTGACAACGATCTCTGGATGGTTACAATTTTATGGGCAAACAATGATACATGCCTGATAATGAGTTCTGAATGTTCACTATGACATACCAACAAGAAGTTCTGGACTGTCACAGTGATACACCTGACAACAGGTTCTGGACAAACACAACCATACGCCTGACAATGAGTTCTGGGCGGTCACAATGATGAACCGGGAAATGTTTTGGACGGCCACAATGACATGCCTAACAATAAGTGTTGGACCGTCACAATGACGATCATAGTGATAAACCTGACAATCAGTTCCGGGCGGTCACATTCACGAACGTGAAAAAAAAAATTATTTTTTTTTTGGGACGCTCATAATGACAAGCCTGACAATACGTTTTGGGCCGTCACAGTGACAAACCTAACAATAGGTTATGGGCGGTCACAAAGATAAACGTGAAAATGAGTTATGGGCGGTCACAGTGATAAACATGAAAATGAGTTCTGGACAGTCACAATGATAAACGTAAAAATGAGTTCTGAGCGGCCACAATGATACACGTGAAAATGAGTTCTGGGCAGCCACAATGATACACGTGAAAATGAGTTCTGGACGGTCACATGATAAACGTGAAAATTAATGCTGGACGGTCACATGATAAACGTGAAAATGAATGCTGGGCGGTTACAATGACACACGTGAAAATGAGTTCTGGACGGTCACATGATAAACGTGAAAATAAATGCTGGACGGTCACAATGATACACGTGAAAGTCACAATGAAAACGTTATATAGTTATAGAACAATGGATACTCAAGGTTTAACACGTCCCAAGACATATTCGATATATAGTGTTAGGTCCATATACGATAGGGCTTCAAATGAAAACCTTAAAAGTGTGATAGAAATTACAATAACCAAGCCATTGTCTTAAAATCTGTTAATATTGTTGTTAAGAATGTCAAGAGAGTTAAGCGCGTGACATCACGGTGCATACGAATACGGTGACGTCATGAGGACGGTTTAAAGATGACCGAACCACTTTTTACATGCACTGTTATTTGATCAGTGGCATCTACTTTCAAGTGCACAGCATTCCCCATACTCGTCAGACGTAGCTCCAGGTGATTTCCACCTGTTTGGAAAACTCAAAAGAGTCATTGGCAGGACATACTTTTTGAGTCCGATGAAAAGGTACAGCAGGTGGTGCGTGAGTGGCTATACGCGAGACCAAGATAATTTTTTTTCTAGAGGAATCCAAACACTTTATCTGCGCTGAAGGAAATTCTTAACCAAAGCGAACAGGTGTTCGTATGAATCTGAAACAGCCCATTTTTTGCTAGTACTCTGAACTGCCGATTCCTTTCAGCTAAAATTCTACCATGAAAACAACATGCATATCATGTTTAGACGCAATGTAAACATTCTAATAATCTCCCCTTCTCCTCCACCCCCTCCCCCACCACAGTTCTTCAACGGAAAGTTGTTTGAACAAGTCTGAAATAATCCAATTACACCATCTCCGACACGGCTAGCGATGAAGTTAGACAATTCCACTGTTTCAGTGGGAAACAACGGCAGCAGCGGCGGCGGAGAAAGAATAGGAGGAGGAGGAAGAGGAAGAAGAAAGAAGAAGAAGAAGAAGAAGAAGAAGAAGAAGAAGAAGAAGAAGAAGAAGAAGAAGAAGAAGAAGAAGAAGAAGAAGAAGAAGAAGAAGAAGAAGAAGAAGAAGAAGAAGAAGATTTAGCAGCAGCAATAGTAGTACCAATTTACAATAACCTAGTTTTTCCAATACTGTATAACTGGAGATCCAGTAAAACTAACTCCCCCAATAAAAACACCACGCTTATGACGACGTTTATAAGCACTGTAAACATTATAATAAACATTCGAATAAAAACTTCCCCGCATACAATTCTTCAACATAAAGGTGTTCGAACAAGTCAGAAATAATCCAATCACCACCAATAGCAAAACATCTAGAGATTGAAAAGTTTGAACTCCGCTCAACAACATCAAAAGCCAACCACTATAATATAACGATCATTCGAGCATTCACTTGGATCCAACAGGTGTTAAATTGAGTCGGGGGTAATCCAATTTGGAACACAGGCAAGTAACGGGTTAAACAGCGCCCGCGCCATGAACAAACACACCTAGGATTCTGGAACAATCAAGTCGCCAAGCTGAAACCAATGGCATGACAATGTCTGCGGCGACGAATCCAGGGTCGATATCCTTGATAGACGGCGCGGGAAAGCACAGGATACGTTACCCGCCCGGTACAAGGCAAGCCCGGAAATTGCGCCATGTTTCGGGACAATTACGGGAAAACGTGACAGACCAGCGGGAAACGTGAAAAAGACCCTTTTAAAAATTAATACCTCCGCAGTTTATCGGGCAGGACGTGTCTTAGGTGTTAATGTGCGCTGTTCACTGATTAATTTTGTGCAGCTGAGCTTTTAATAATGTATGACGCCATCGGTACAATGAATGGGTAGGCAGTGTGTGGGTAGGCAGGTGTGTTGGTACCATCAGCATAGAGGATCTTCCTTGGCTTCTGGAGATAGGGACGGATCATTTATGGGAATGTCTGGAGCGCAATGATGTTGGTTCTTGATTTTATCATCATCATCATCATCATATGCCATGCCGATAAGCGTGGGTGGTCATGTTTCGCCATCTCACGCGATCACCAGAGTCGTGGATCAGCTATGTGTTCTTGTCTGGACCATGCCACATGGCCAAGCCATCCAGGTATTTACTTCTCTGCCTTCCCCGTGTTCTCTCCCCCTCAATTTTGCCAGTTGTCACCAAGATCTCCAATTTATTTCTTCTCATAAAGTGTCCAAAAAGTGTGACTGTCTACGTCTAATTTGTCTATTCAGTTTAGGGTTTTCATTTGTTTCTTGTAGGACTTGGTCATTGCATTTTCTGTCTGTCCATGGTATTGTTTGCATATTCCTCAGAAACTACATTTGCACGGCCATCAGCTGTTTTTCAGTTCGTCTGCTCATTGTCAACGCTTCAC
Organism: Cepaea hortensis; assembly: GCA_963921405.1. Classification (NCBI taxonomy): domain Eukaryota; kingdom Metazoa; phylum Mollusca; class Gastropoda; order Stylommatophora; family Helicidae; genus Cepaea; species Cepaea hortensis. The sequence goes on along the minus strand of OY992888.1, from coordinate 76,456,071 downwards.
ATCCATACAAAAGTGCAGTTCTATGTAGCACTTCAACACTTTTTCTGAACTTGATTTCATAGTTCATGTATTTAATAATGCATGTCTTGATAGCAACAAGAAGAATCTACAGACAAAAAAAAAAAAAAAAAAAAAAAAAAGAACTCGGTTTAAATAAAGACAATCCGTTTCAAGATAAAAGAATTTTTCTTTTTTTATTAACATCCGGTCGTTTACCTGGCAAAACGCAAAGAATACGTGTACTTCATGTATTAAATAAAGAGAAAGAAAACAACCAAATGAATTAAATGTAAAATTAAAAAAAAAAAAAAAAAGGATTTAGTCTATCTTTATTACCAAGTAAACGGTCATGGGAAATTTGTCACTTTCTTTGTTATCTTGAATCATTAGTTTCAGAAATAGCTTGTCGCTGTTTCTTGGCAGCCGACTGGGAATCTTTCTGCACCAAGAAATTATCAAGGGAAATGTGTCGCTTCCTTTGCTGGAGAATCTTTCTGAAGTGGGCCATCGTGCTATCATTCATCAGGTTTACTGCACTGTTAGCAACAAGTTTGTTTGGATGATGGTTCACAATGAAGTCTTCGACATCTGCCCACTTGCTGCAAATTTCTTTAATCCTGGCAGTTGAAACGGTCACTAACTCCTCTTCATCGGACGACTGCTCCTCCTTTAATGTCTCTAGCTGTTCATTCTGTAGATCCACAAGCTCATTTGTAGTACTGTTTGTACTGTACGCAATCGTTTGTCTCCAACGTTACACCTCGCTCTCTCTCTCTCTCTCTCTCTCTCTCTCTCTCTCTCTCTCTCTCTCTCTCTCTCTCTCTCTCTCTCTCTCTCTCTCTCTCTCTCCTTCTTTCGTAACCCGAGGCACTGTTCGTTACCCGAGACATACAATTTTCGAAGTTGTTGTTCGTAACCTGAATTGTTCGTGACCTGAGGCGTTCGTAACCCGAGGTACCACTATATATATATATATATATATATATATATATATATATATATATATAGGCAACGTTGCTTGCAGTATGTGTGTATTTATTACATCCGCGGGTGTGTGTGTGTGTGCACGCGTTGTGCGTGCGTGCGCGCATATTCCAACTGATTTGTCAACAGGCCAGTGCACAGACCTACATTGGTTCGGCCATATTGTCCTAATAAATATTTCCGTCTCCACTGACACAAAAACACGGAATCTCGGGGAGTTCTGCGCAACAGCTAAAACTACATGTGGCCGAATAAAGTGTGCCATCCAGTGGCAATAAAGCACCAAGATCAACTACTTTAGCGGCACTTGGGGCTGATGTGAAGCCAGCGATTTGCGGGCGGCACAACTGTGGGCCATAACTGTGCACAGTGGTTCTGAAATGTTATATTTCTAGAGGTCACACACGCTTATAAGACGGGCAACGCAAACTGCTAGATGTGTACGAGATAGTCCCATGTATCTCCCGGGACAGAGCTGTCATTTGAATAACCGGTGATGTCACAGAGATTATAATAGTACAGATATAATGAGCATGTGTGGGACAAGAGGAAAAACGAATAGCAGCAGCAGTAGTATTAGCAGTAGAAGTAGTAGTAGCAGCAGCAACACAGCAGTAGTAGTAGTAGTGCAGCAGCAGGAGGAGGAGGAGTGGGAGGTGGTGGTGGAAGAGCGGCAGCAGCAGCTGAAGAAAAGTAACAAGAAGAAGAAGAAGAAGAAGAAGAAGAAGAAGAAGAAGAAGAAGAAGAAGAAGAAGAAGAAGAAGAAGAAGAAGAAGAAGAAGAAGAAGAAGAAGAAGAAGAAGAGGGACGATAAGTAGTAGTAGTAGTAGTAGTAGTAGTAGTAGTAGTAGTAGTAGTAGTAGTAGTAGTAGTAGTAGTAGTAGTAGTAGTAGTAGTAGTAGTAGTAGTTGTTGTTGTTGTTGTTGTAGCGACAGCAGCAGCGAAAGCAGTGGTAGAGGTAGTAGTAGTAGTAGTAGTAGTAGTAGTAGTAGTAGTAGTAGTAGTAGTAGTAGTAGTAGTAGTAGTAGTAGTAGTAGTAGTAGTTGTTGTTGTTGTTGTTGTTGTTGTAGCGACAGCAGCAGCGAAAGCAGTGGTAGAGGTAGTAGTAGTAGTAGTAGTAGTAGTAGTAGTAGTAGTAGTAGTAGTAGTAGTAGTAGTAGTAGTAGTAGTAGTAGTAGTAGTAGTAGTAGTAGTAGTAGTAGTAGTAGTAGTAGTAGTAAGTATGGCATGCCATAACAGATAATACCAAACACAACTGCCACACGTACATACAACTAAAGGTATGTTCTCCACCAAAGTGTGCATGCGAGCAAGCTACCTCAAACTGCAGAACGTGAATACTGAAGCAAATAGAGCTCTCACTGCCTCCAGTGCAGGGCGATATGTGAAATCTGGGGTTTGAACCAGGCAAGGTCTGAGCCAGATGCGAAAACGATAACCTCTCAGCCACGCCTCCCCGTGTATGTGATTCTAGCACAAACACTTCACCAAGAAAGCTTGAGGCATGGACAAACACAGACACAAACAGAGAGGAACAACGCGTCCACCCAGATCTTTGTCAACGGAACAACAAAGACAAAACAATTGGATATTCCTGTTCCCAGTCTCCTGGATCAGAGACCGCCCATGGAAGTAGTCTATCGTGCTGTTCCTTTTAAGTGTGTGTGTGGTGTGGTGTGGTGGTGGTTTGTGTGTGGGGGGCGGAGGGGGGGGGCTCTGGGCATGCTTCCTTAGTGACTCAATAAGTATTTTCAGAAAGATAGAGATGGGTGGGATCAGAAGACAGTGGTTGGTGTCTCTGAGGCGGTCACGGCTGGCTAAGATAAGTTTCATTTTTGTGCCAGGGCATGCGGGTGTAAAGGAAATTAGCAGACTGACAGGCTTGCAGGTAAGGAGGCTACTGTGGAGGGCGGACGAGCCATGGACCCGGCTGATATACTGAATGCTCAATAAGAATTAAGCTTTTTTGCGAGAACCAAGTGATGACTGTGAATCTACAACCATGGTCAGACTGCGAGAAAAGCAAGTTAAAAGAGGTGCGGTTAGACAAGAACTCTATACGGGATGTCAAAGATGATTAATAAACCATACAGAGATAAGAACACTATGCAAGAAGCCAAAGATGATTAATAAACCACACCCAGATAAGAACAATATACAGGAAGCCAAAGAAGATTAATAAACCACACCCAGATAAGAACACTATGCAAGAAGCAATGAGGATGATCTGTGACTAACTAACTATCTCTGTGCGATATTCTCGGCAAGCGGCTTGCGTGAGAAAGGCCGCGCCAGATGGGGGAATACTCGGTGCAGTAAAGCCGATCCACTCCCCTCGTTGACCGTTATTTTATATCCGTGTAAAACAACGCACCGGAGGTGGGGGTGGGGGGGGGGGGGGGTTCCACAGCGTGCTCCAGCTGGCATGACTACCACCGTGGGGAGATGGGCACATCTTATATATGAGTCCATAGAAGGCATACAACAGTTTGAGCACCGCTGAACACCCTGATGAAAACATTTCCACGATCCTGCGGCTACAGTGAAATTGGAACGCAATAACTGTAACAATCATAATAATATCAGGAGCAAAATAGACCGGACACCAAAAAAGGAGCCTTCGTACTGTTACCTAGCAGATAACTGGAAACAATTTGGGAACATAAATAAATATGTGTGCATGTTCCAGGCAAAATCGATTGCGTCTTGGGTGTTTAACAAAAATAAAAACTCTCTCGTGCACGTTTTGTCGTGGTCTACCAAGGCGCAAAGAATATTACCGCTAAAACATATCAACCGTGTAGTAGTAGTAGTAGTAGTAGTAGTAGTAGTAGTAGTAGTAGTAGTAGTAGTAGTAGTAGTAGTAGTAGTAGTAGTAGTAGTAGTAGTAGTAGAAGTAGTAGTAGCAGCAGCAGCAGAAGCAGCAGTAGTAGCAGGACTAATGAGATTTGGCCAATGAATGCGCTCAAAGTCTTGAAAGGTTGGTGTTTTCTAAACGTAGGCCCTCTCAGCCAGTGACAGGGAGCGTGGCGTCTTTTACATGTCCAATTCGATAACAAATGGTACTGGGACTAGGTTGTTTCTCCTCATCACTCCGAGATCCATGGTTTCCGCTGCAATGAATCCTACCGAAGAACACACATCTTACATGCTCTGAGATTGAAAATCAGCCACAGGAAATCCCTATAGTCACGATAGACATTCAGCACTCAACCCACTTTAGAAAGTGCACCAGCTGATTCGCGAAAAGTGGCACAATCATTTGCACAGATGGCTCTGTGCAGTGAGGCAAAAGTCCCCGAGGGTCCATAACAAAGGTTAATGAACTGTGTTCAGTAAAGCAAAAATACCTATTCTCTAAACTGAGAATGGAGGCGGAGGCAGTCACTGCATTGTGTGGCTAGACGGCAAAAAGCACTGCGATTATAGCGGACTCACAGAGCATGCTGAGAAGGGTGAAGGCAGGCGTAATTCGTGCAGAGTGTACTGCTTTGACTTTTAAAAATCACAGATAAGAAACATCCGTGTGATCTTTTCCACAAGACAAGTTCACGTTTTGGGAGATCAGCAGGCTTGCCTACACAGCTGGGTGGGGTATATGATAAGGCCGAAGTAGTTAGCCCCCTTTATGACCATGTGAATCACATGTAAGAACGGATAAATCATCATACATGGATGGCCTGGAGAGAATCGTGGAGCAGGCAGTCACCAGAGAATCTGGCCGACACTCAGTGGTACTCTCAGAAAAGGCCAGACGGACAAATAATCAGAATGTAACTGGTACCATTAGTTGGCTGTTGACGTAGGGGACATAGCACATATGGGAATGTCCCGAATGCTTTTTTTTTTTTTTTTGACGTTCGCTCGCTCTGAACTCAAACGTAGCCCACACATGTGCAATTACTTCTAGTGCTCTGTACTGATTTGTGCGTGTGGATTAGCTTTCCCTATTACCAGTGTCCCTCGCCATCAGGCGAGCCACTCCGGCTTCTGAGTGCTGTGATGTCAATTCTTGACTTAACTGAGATCAACTTTGAACTCACGCTTGCAGATCTCAAGCACATGGTCGAAATTCAAAACGATTCTGTTGTTTGACTACCAGGATGAAAAGAAAGTTATCATCACTAGCCAAACGTATCATGCCGTATAACGGAACAACGGGCTTCCTACTACAATAGTATTGTAGCATGACAATAGGAAGTGGTTTAGATGGTGTACAGACTACTACTCCGCTTCTTCTCTCCTCCCCTAGTTTTGTTTTTCCTCCCCGAAATATACCTGTTGCACAAGGGCGACAACAGGTATAATATTGAGAATAGCAATCACTAAACGCAGTTACTTCCCATGACAAAGAGTACCGTTGAAATTAAGGTCCAGTGGCTGGCGGAGAAATATTTTTGTAACTCGCCCGTTTCCTTCCAGACAACTCTCAGAACCTTCTATAAGACGACGAGGAAAGGATCTGTCCATTTCACCCCACATGCCACGGTCTACCACTACACACCCACATGGCAGTGTTCATTATGGGACTACCTTTGCCTTTAACATGTGTCAGATTGGAAACACTGCAAACGCTTATCTCAGTCAAAGTTAGTTATTACATATCCATTACTGGACATTGCGCTCAACCACAGCAATCACTGGCATTAAGTGGTTTGCCACTGATTGTCAGGTCATGTTAAGAACATGCAAGTATCTACATACACATTAACAAGAGTCTGGGATTCTCATTGACAGAAAATAGAAAATAAACAGACTGGATATCAAATTAGAATTGGCAGGTCTGCATGCCGAATGGATGAGAACGTGTATTCTTAATCATCTGTTGTGCCGATGCCGGGGTAGGAGGTTCAACCTCTACACCGGACAGCTGAACTAGAATGTTGACCTGTCGTACTTGAATTGGGGACGTAAATTATAAGTACCTCTGAAGTTAGAGTGGATTTGCCTGATGGCGAGGGACACTGATAATAGGGAAAGCTAATCCACGTGCAAAATTCAGTCCATCACTACTATAAATAGTGTGTATGGACTACGCTTGAGTTAAAAGCAAGCGAGCTCAAAAAAAAAAAAAATTAGAATATTGTATGTGGCTCATACAAGTTAGCAGTGTTCTGTACATCAAACAGACGGACAAAACTATTATACACACACAGAAATTAACATACAGATTCCACACACAGGCAACAGAAACATACAGTTCACACAAAGACTTACCACCTGAGGTAGCTTCTTCTCGTAACTAACATTGACATTCACAGAGGGTCTTTCCTCCACTAGTGGTGACGACACTGAGCGAGAGTGTGTCACTTCTAGTGGTGGCGGTGGCAAATCCTCCTCATCCACGTGAATGTTTCGCTGTCAATGACAAGATACAAAAATAATTGAAAGAATATATATCATACATTCTTTCATCTGTTATCAGTCAATTGAAATATGACTGTGGACATGATGTGCACAATTCAAGTAGGCATGTGTCCAATTTAGTTGGTTTATAAAAGATCGCTATAATTACACACGGTTACCGAAATAAATTTGGGGGGTCTCTGTAACGAAGTGATTATGCCACACGTCTCTAGCTCTGAAAGATAAGGGTTAGATTCCAGGCTCCATCATCCGATTCACAAGTGCAGTTTTCTTGGATACACCAGGAGCTGCCAATGGAGCAGAGTTTGCGCTTTGTGCGGCGCTTGGCAGGCAACCCTGGGGAAGGAGGCGCAGCCATATGGGATAACACCTGGTGTAATGAAGTTTATCATCTTGCCTGTAAAGCCTTTTTAAATCCTAAATAAATGCAAGGGCAGCAGAACAGCCAGGCCAAACAGGCGGCTATCACATTAGACTCCATCAACATATTACAGGCAACCACAAATGGTAGTCACCGCAACACATGGCTGCACAAGCATGTGAAAGACATGCTTCACATTATTCACTTAGATGTACGCAGCCAGACACTCCGGAATAAAAGGTAACAAATGTGCAGACCAGCTGGCAATTAATACACAAATACAAATAGGAAGCAGCTAGGGCAGGGCTGATATAGGCAATACAGAACAGGCTCTGCTGGTGGGTACTGACGAGACTGATGCTTTCCTGACTAAATAAATTGGGGATGAGGCCTGGTCAAGCATTGTCTTTGAGGTCAAGACATGGGTTACCATAACCTTCTTCAAATTGGAACAGTGAGGAGAATACTCTGGAACAGCAGCGGGGGACTGAGTAGGATCAGGAATGTTCGACATAACATATCATAACATAAATATAAAAATGTCCCAGCTTCCTCTCAATAGAAGACACTAGAAGAATCCCATACAGTCCACAAGTGAGGATCCACATTTTTGTATACAGTCAAACCTCGGTTATTGTTGCCTTTGGTTTTTGTTGATTTTTTCAGCAAAATATTTGTCTCGGTTTTCATTGATTGCCTCGAATTTTGTCAACGTGCCCACATGACCTCCTTGCTCATTTTGCTAAAACAAAGGGACCCATGAGTTCTTCTGCTCAGTATGGTGTTGTTTTTCATTGTGTGATCATCACTTGCTATTAATAAAATACAAGAGCGGCATTAAGATTGCTGAAATCGGCCGCATGCATGGGAAGTCGCTATCCAGGATACATTTCATTGTGGCAAAAAAGGAAGCAATAAAGGAGGTTAATATAGCAAAAGACATGAATGTGCTAACAAAACAGAGATCACAAACAATTTAAGATGTCGAACAGTTATAATTAATTTGGATAAATCAAAACCAGTTAGATTGTGATTCTGTTTCGGAGGCAATCATATGGGGATTTTAAGGCCAGCAGAAAATGGTTTGAAAAATTCAAGAGGCGCACTGGCATACACAGTGTTATTAGGCACAGACTAGGTGCGAGTTCGGACAAGTCTAGGGCCGAAAAATAGTATTAAACACGATATTTATTCTCTATAAAATGTGTTGTTTTTGTATTTATTTTGGGGTTTCTAGAACAAATTAACTGGATTTACATTGATTCATATGGAAATAATTGCCTCGGTTTGGGTTTTCACCGATTGTTTTCGGACGGATTATCGACGAAAACCGAGGTTTGACTGTATAAGTATCACGAATCTTACTTTATTAATTCCCTTGTCAGTGTCAGATAATTTTACTGGATAATCTCCCCTGTTCCACGTTAACTATTACCCTGCCAAATAACCACAATAGAAGATATCTACAGATACTTGAACTACGGGTTTCTCGAAACTCATATCCCGGCCATGTGGGCATCAATGATGCTCTGAAGAATGTGAAATTTCAATGCTATATCTCCCACCACTGGACTAAGTGTTTTCAAGATCTCTCTCTCTCTCTCTCTCTCTCTCTCTCTCTCTCTCTCTCTCTCTCTCTCTCTCTCTCTCTCTTCTCTCTCAGAGGGACGTGATATCATTAGATACCAATGGTTATTGTAAAAATTCCCATAATTCCTTTATTATGGATCTGCTGTCTGTAAATGGCTGAAGCACCTCACATCACAGCTGATCCTGAAAGCTCTCAAGCTCTTTGATTGTATCTACATGAGCAATGTTGGCCTATTCATCATCATCATGCAGCAAGACATGTGTACAACATCAGTAGTTGTTAGTAGCAGAAGAAGCCACACAGATACAATCATCATTATGACACAAGTCCTTTGTAGAACATCTCTCTCATCAGAGCCTGCCAGACAGACTCTTTACCCTGTGCTAGTTCTCCTGCCTTATGCACTGTCATGCTTATTCTTCTGCTCTGTATCCCCCAGTGGGGTATAGACCCACAACCCACCCACGCCAAGCCATCCCATATTTTACTAGGCCCACAACCAACCCACGCCAAGCCCTCCCATTTTTTAGACCCACAACCAACCCACGCCAAGCCCTCCCATCTTTTACTAGGCCCACAACCAACCCACGCCAAGCCCTCGCATTTTTTTAGACCCACAACCAACCCACGCCAAGCCCTCCCATCTTTTACTAGACCCACAACCAACCCCCGCCAAGCTCTCCCATCTTTTACTAGACCCACAACCAACCCACGCCAAGCCCTCCCATCTTTTACTATCTCCTGCAGCTCCCCCCATGTCCTCCAGATATTATACATTTTTTTCCATTATTTTCTTCTCCATGTAGACCTCCCACAATTTTGTTTGCCATGTGGGTTCCCAACAAAACATCATCTAGTTATATTGTCCTCAGGTTGTGTAAGTATGTGTCCTCAGGTTGTGTCAGTATATGTCCTCAGGTTGTGTCAGTATATGTCCTCAGGTTGTGTCAGTATATGTCTTCAGGTTGTGTCAGTATATGTCCTATCCAGCATCTCTCTCTCTCACCTCTTGGTTCACTGGGATTTGTTTAGTTCTCTTCATGAGCTGCACATTGGTGATTCCATCACACCATTTTATTATCAATATTCGCTAACATACGTCTGGTGTCTTCGATGTCCTGTGCCCACTGTACCACCATTTTATTGCCAATATTCACTGACATGCTTCTGGTGTCTTCAATGTCCTGTGCCCGCTGTCTCACCATTTTATTGCCAATATTTACTGACATGCTTCTGGTGTCTTCAATATCCTGTGCCCACTGCCAAGTTGGTTTGCCCCTGCCTCACCTTCCAGGAACTATACCTTTCAGCACTATTCTTTCCAAACAGAGATTTATAACACATGTTACACAGATACATATAAGTCATTTTATCATCATGTGCCTTGGCATTGAAGTTTCTCCAGATCTCGGTTCCTGGTGTTGTGGACCAACTCGGCTGATGATATGCCACCATCTCAGTCCATCATTTCTGTCAGTCCACCTCTTCTCCCAATGATCTTCCCAGTCGTCACAATGTTATCCAAAGGCCCTCTTCTCATGATATGACCAAAGAGCACAGTTTGTTTCTTTCCTATAATTGTACATTAAGTTCTACTTTCATTAGCCTCTTCCAGGTAAATGTTAGTTACTCTGTCAGTATTCCATCCATCATCGACCATGCCATGTGGCCAAGCCATCCAGGTATTTATATTTTGGTCTTCCCCTTGGTCTCTTCCCTTCGATCTTGCCAGTTGTCACCAAGTTCTCCAATTCATTTCTTCTCATAACATGTCCAAAAGATTTTTGTTAGTATTGGGTATTTGCAAACCTGTTGCTAGCAAGCTCTTCCAAATTTGTTCAATCACATTCCTTGCCACAAAAGAACAGGTTTCTGACATTCAGTGATAGTGACTTATTGCATGAGATACCTTATATATTTGTAATGTGTTAAATCAATATCTGGTGACACAACGGGTGGGTGTCAATGTTAAGTAAGTAGAACTTCAATGGTAATTGAAGTAAACAAACATGTCGGACAACTCAATGACAAAATATAATTGTCAATATCAATATAACATAGCAAGGTATGTTGGGGATAAGGAGGAAGAAATGGGGAGGGGAGGGAAGGAAGGAGGAAGAAATGGGGAGGGGAGGGAAGGAAGGAGAAAGAAAGAAAGAAAGAAAGAAAGAAAGAAAGACACAGTGGGCATAACGAGAAGTGGTGAGCAAGGCCTGAAATAATGGGACCTAACACTGGAAAATGTCAAACATAAGCAACAAAATAAGCCAGTCCAACCAAGATAGTGTAATAGAGAGGGAACTGGCAACTCTACCACATTATGTTGTGGTCTTCAATATGTGAAGGTCCCACATTTTATACCACAATTGCAGTATCTTTTATGTGATTACCGTTACCCATCATCATCATCCAGTGTCCAGGACATAACTTTTCCCCTCATACTAGTCTTTCCAATTTGTCCCCGTCACAAGCCAAATGTCCTGTCTATCAAATCTTGAATCCACCAATCTGTGGTTTTCCTTTACTTCACTTCCCTGGCACCTCTTGTTATATACTGGGCTTCCAGTCCAATATGGTAGATAGATAGTTGAGCTGTTAAGGCCTCTGGAGTGCTTTTGCTTCTTGCTATGGTTTGCTTACACATTTTCCTCATGGTGGACTGGTAGTGCATGGTTCCGTCGCCAAGAAACTAAGTTGAGTACGTCGAGTGACACTGTCAGCTGTGGACTTCACGTACATGCTTTTACATCTGTACACAGTTGTTTGTAATGCGAGTCCACCCAAAGTATTTCAGGATCCTCGCCGATGCAACGGAGTTCGTGCATTGAGCTGAGTTTCTCCAGACTCAGGTTTGAGGTAGGAGGAAAACGGAGCACTTATGGGTTAAACCGTGTGCCGTGATCTTGATCCAACGACTAAACTAAAAACTAAAAACTTGTAATGTGAACTGCATGTTCAGGAAAATGGCGGCTGGCCGGTTGCTGAACTAACAGGTTTTGCAATATGCAGTAATGTGTGTGAAACTGCTGTTTTTCTAGTTACTGCAGCGTCCATCGACAATGAACTGTAAGTGTGTTGCTTCCATCAACAATGTACTTTACAACTGTAGTATCCAAGTTTTCAAGAGGTACCACATTTGAGATCAAAAACTGTGTACAAATGAGAAATAGCCAAAAACATCAACCATGTTTTGTTTCATTGTTTTCTAAATATGGGGAATAACTCAGAATATAAAGCATTTATAGATACTGGAAATGACTCAGAAAAGCAAACAATTGTCTCCGTTAAAAAGGGAAATAACTCAGAAAAGCGAGAACGTCCTTTACAAAGGGAAACAACTCATAAAACAATATTTTACATCACAAAAGGAAATTACTAATCACATCATACACTTTTCTCTAAAACCACAAATAATTAATAAAATCAAGAACTTTGTTTTCTAATACGAGAAATAACTCAGAAAGAAATAAGCAAAGATAGTTAATTCTGTGATTTAAAAAACAATATGAGTTGCGATTTTGAATTTTATGTATATTAGTAGTTCCACAAATTATTATATATACTACATATTCTATCGTTTTACGGACATAGGTATATTTGGATATTTCAGTATGGGTGATATTGATGCCTTTGCTATTTTACATCTGATTTCTATTTCTCTGTCTATTCTGCCATTTTCTGTGATCATACTTCCTAGATATTTAAATTCTTAACCTGTTTCAGAGGCATACTATTTATCATTTGACCATCTCGCAAACATAACCGATTCTTCGTATTCTGGAGCAGACACCGGAGATCATAACTCCCCAGAGATAACTGCAGAGACGCATGTTAGCAGGAAGCCAGGTCAAGACTGAACACACACACACATAGGAAATGGCTGTGGTTATGCCCAGTTTGGTAAAATTTCCTCCACAGGTCTAAGATACAGGGTGTTTGTAAAGTCTCACTACACTTTGTAAGTAGGCCAAATTTGAAAAATGAAGTACATGACTGTCATCAAAATATGTGCTAAAAAATTCATTAAATTAGTTATAATGGTTACTGCTATGGTCTAACACTGTTTTGGAGAAGCTGGAAAGTACCAATGAAGTATTCATTATAACAGCTGTTGGAAATGTCCACACGGGCTTCATGACATGACTGTACATGTCTCTTCATATTGTCAAATATCTTCTACAATGTGTCTGTTGTTATTTCTGTGTGTATTGACCTCCATCTTGAAACACTTGTTCAACCAAACAAATTCTTTCTTCCATTGATAACATTATTCTGTGCAAAGAATTACTGCAGCAGACGACAGCCATTCGCTGCAAATTGCTTCACGATGGACTGTTGAGCAAATTTTTTTTATATCATTATTTCATTTTTCAAATTTCTTCTACATACAAAGTGTAGTGAGGTTTTACAAACACCCTGTATTTCACTGTCAATAGACCACAACTTATTGTCTAGAGGAGTCCAGTGCATGTTGACAATTTGCTATTGAATACAATGATTCCTGACAGGCTGATTTTTTCATCCCTATATTTCATGCTCTATATAGTGCAGACCAAAGCTGCATTTCAGAAAATGAAGTGTATCTTATGCAATAAGTCACTATCATTGAATGTAAGAGACAGTGCTGAAGTGCTATTTATAACCTGTTTTGCTGTATGGCAGTGAGTCTTGGAATGTTAATTAACAAATTAGGAAGAAATTAGAAGCAACAGAGATGTGGTCCCTGAGACAAATGTTGCGAAACTAACGACTGCCTGAAAGAGGCTAATGAAACTAGAACATTATATACACAGTAAGAAAGAGACAAACAGCTATCTTTGGTCATTTGATGAGAAGTGGGGCATTGGAGAACATCATGACAACTGGAAAGATTGAGGGGAAAAGAGACACAGGCAGACCAAGAGAAATGATGCTGGATGGATTGAGACGGTGGCATGGAGGAATATCATCAGCCAAGTTGATCCAGAAAACCTAAGACCAAGATCTATGGAGAGACATGAACACCTATGCCAGCCGGCAAGGGACATTGATGATGATAACGATGAAATGCAATTCACACAATCAATCATGTAACCTACAGAATAATACACACCACAATGTGATTAGTGACTGGATTCTCTCTCTTGACTCAAACCAATGAATGTGGCAATTGTGACTGGCCTACTTTTACGTGTTCCAACACGTCATGTGATAAACAATTCTTCATGTATACCAAACATCCTGGCATGCGTTTGCATTTTCTACATTTACATCAGAGTATACTACAGAAATCTGGTAATGCATTGCGATTTTGTGATTTTATTATTAGAGTTATTTCCCCTAATGGTCAGATCTTCTATGTCTCTAGTAGTTAAATACAACAGGAAACAGTTCTAACAATTTTGATTCAGTTCTAATGCGCAATCCTAATTTTTCTACATCACTAGATGCTAATGTTGTTCACACCATGCAAGAAATAGAAAATTAACAAATGGTTAGTAAGCAAATTAGAAAACAATGTTAACAAAGGGTTACCAAGCAAATTAGAAAACAAACAATGTTAACAAAGGGTTACCAAGCAAATTAGAAAACAACGAAAAAAATCATGAAAATGAGCACAAATGTGAAAACAGTTTGCACTTTTAGTGTGCTGGATATTACTGGTTCAAACTCGGGGTGAGTGTCCCAGTTGACGACAGGTGGTGGTTCGTCGCTGTCGTCTGAAGCAGTTCTGCGACCTGGGGGATGGCTGCTGGCTGGAGGATGTGATGTGGGGCGCTGCAGATGGAATCATGTAACAAGAACATGCACCAGGCGCTCTACAGCATTACATAAAAAAACAGCTGCTTTTCTTAATCTATACTGAGTTAGTGATATATGATTAAGTGTTTCTCTAATTCTTAAGCTAGATTGAGTTAGTGGTACATGATTCAGTTTTTCTCTAATTCTTATACTTCTTTGTATACTTTCAGGCTTTCAAGCTGAGTATTTGATTGATCTTCATGAAGCAAATTCCGTCACAGTACGTTGCTTTCACCATGTTCTCCCTAAATTATTCATCTGTATTTTCTTCTCTTGGTTATTCTTTTTTCTTTAAGTAACTTATTCATTCTGGTTGGATTGAGTTAAGTTGAGCTAAGAACTGACATCACTGCACTCAGGACATTCCCATACAAGTCCTGTGTCCTCATTCAACAGCCAGTGAAGAGTCATACTACCAATCATTTCCACTGCTATCTGATTGGTAGTTTTCCTGGTCTTCCCTCTCAGTTTTGAAGTTCTTCCAGAAACCCATCTCATTCTTTCCACATATAGATTCTCAATCTTTTCCCCCTGGTCCTACAGGAGCACGACCACCTCTCCCTTGTCAATGGTAATCTATCACCAAGAGGTGTATTCCCTGCCAGCCTATCAGCCTGTCCATCTCTCCCCCCCCCCCCACCCCCGCATGGCCAGGGGGAAAATTCCATACAATTCTTACAATACGTTGGATTATGTGGTTGAATTACTCTACTTAAGCACGACTTTTCTTAGTTGCCTTTTATGACATGCATGAGAGTTTGGCAAACCTCCTTAGCTGTAAAAGTTGTCCTTGGCTTCCCTTACAGGGCTTCCATAACCCACAAGTATGATAGTGAGCACAACCACTTTAAATTGTTATCAACATTATCTAGTGCTTTGCCGGCTGGTGCGGGTGATTGTGCTTCTCTACGAATTGTGATCTCTGATGGCATGGAATAATTTCTGTGTTGACTCTCTTTCCTGCCATGACACAACTCTTTAGAATTGTCTCTCGCTGTCTTCCTCTGTCTCTCTTTCCACAAATCTTTCCAGTTTTCGCAACATGTTCCAGTTTTTGTCCTCTCATTATAAGGCCAAACAATGATGACTGCCTTTTTCTGAATTTGTCTTTGTGACTTAGCCTCCCTCAAAGTGTTCAGATAGCTAATTTTGGCTGTCCAATAAATTGTGAACCAACCTACTATGATGTTTGTGGCTGTTCTGACAATGGATATATACATCAGTTGAGTATACTTTTTATGTAGTTGTACAGGTGTGTCTGTGGTTTGTATGCTGATGAAGGCTCTAGCCACAATACCCATTCTGTCACTTGTGACTCTGTTCATGTACAGCTGGCCAACTTCACTTCTCGTTGTTGTTAATATACCATGGCAACCTCATTAGCACCCATGGCAACCTCATTATTAGCACCCATGGCAACCTCATTATTAGCACCCATGGCAACCTCATGATTAGCACCCATGGCAACCTCATTATTAGCACCTATGGCAACCTCATGATTAGCACCCATGGCAACCTCATTATTAGCACACATGAGTAGAACCATTAGTTGCCTTTATGAAGGTAAAGAAAAATGAAGCAGCTAATGTAATTGTAAGCATATATGAAACTCCAAACAATGTTTTCCCGTAGTGAATTTTATTAACGAAGACACAAACAATAGACTGCACAATTTATTGCCAGGCATATTTTTAACTGTTTGTTAAAGGTCACTGACGTCATCTTGATAAATCTACACAGGCCAGTTTTGTGCAAACAGAAAGACATGATAGTCAGTGTAAAATTACCGTGGTAGAAAATTAAAATTACTGTGCAAATATGTGCTTATTTCAGCTTGAAGGATTTTTCTCATTACTTTACTCTATGTTGTGTGATTTCTGCAGTATGTACCTGACAAGATGCAGGGAAATATGCCAAGCAATAAATCATGCAATCTATTGTTTGTGTCTTCGTTATTAAAATATATAAAACTGTTAATCCCACACAGAAGTTATAAGCACTTCAGTTGTTAATGTCCTTTAAACTGATATATAGATTATGTTAGTAAATTATAAGTAGCTTTGCTGGTACAGTGGTTAGAGCTCTTGCCAGGCAAGATGATGGCCCAGAATAATTTTCAGATCTTTTTCACGCTCCTAAATTTGTGGGTTCGATTCCGGGCTACGTCTTTCAATTCACGGTTACATTTTTCTCGGAGTCTCCTGGGGGTCATTGCTGGGGCTACAGAGTTCGTGCTTTGTGTACCTCTTTCCGCAGGCCACCCATCAGAAAGAGACCGGGCCATATGGAATCAACCCTGGCGCAATAAAGCTG
This sequence comes from Cepaea hortensis, assembly GCA_963921405.1. Taxonomy (NCBI): domain Eukaryota; kingdom Metazoa; phylum Mollusca; class Gastropoda; order Stylommatophora; family Helicidae; genus Cepaea; species Cepaea hortensis. The sequence continues at coordinate 76,439,674 of OY992888.1, read as the reverse complement.
ATCCTCTCGACTTTTAAGACTTTCTTTATGCCATGCACTAGAATATAAGAAGCCCTAACAAGGGACAGTGTTTGACTGTTGACCTGGTGGTCAAGTATTTGAATCCGCAAGGAGACGGATTTGTTAAACTAACTGACCCGAGGTCAATACCGCCTTAATTAGTTACCAGAAATGTTCTGGGTATTAAAGGCAGTCAGCTTTATACTGACCAGATGACCTCTTGGGTGCCCACTGGTCTAACACATTGGAATAGCACCATATACCCAATCTGAATCAAGGCATGGAAAAGAGTACTTTACTTTTCTTCTTTTCTTTTTTCTTTTAGGATCCTCACCGGTGCTACGGAGTTCGTGCACTGAGCTGAGAATCTCTGCACTCAGGCTTGAGTTAGGAGTAGAACAGAGCACTTATCGGTTACACCCATACGACATGATGTTGATCCGTCGACTAAACTAAACTAAACTTTTCTTCTTTTGGTCTATAAGGCAGTCTGCGTGGCCTAGGGTTTTATGCGCTTGAGCTTAAATTTCTGGCACGTTGGTGGTGAGGGAGTTCAACCCTTAAACTGGTCAGCTGGACATGAATATTGACTTCCCGCTCAGAAAACAATGGCAAACTACGGAACATAAACTTGCCAAGAAAATCCACCTTAGGTTTGGGTTGATCATAGCGTCCTGCATAGGACATGCAATATTATTTACTACAGAGTGTTTGTAAAGTCTCACAACACTTTGTATATGGAATACATATGAAAAATGAAGTACATGACGTCATCAAAATATGTGCTAAAACTTTCATCAAATTAGTTACAATAGTTACTGCTAGGTCTAATGCTGTTTTGGGGAAGATGGAAAGTACTAATGAAGTATTCATTATAACAGATGTTGGAAATGTCCACCACGGGCTTCAAGACATGACTGTACACGTCTCTTCATATTGTCAAATACCTTCTGCAATGTGTCTGTTGTTATTTCCGTGTCTATCGGGCGCCATTTCAAAACACTTGTGCAACCAAACAATTCTTTCTTCCTTTGATAACACCATTCTGTTTGGAGTGCAAAGAATTACTCCAGCAGACAACAGTCATTCGCTACACAATGGACTGTGGAGCACATTTTTTATGACGTCATGTACTTAATTTTTCATATGTCTTCTACACAGAAAGTGTAGTGAGACTTTACAAACACCCTGCTGGGCACTGCAGAAAGTGGCTAATTATCATGAGGTAGTTGCCATATGTATCCGGCTCCATGGCCGAGGGGTTAGCAGCTTTCTCCGCTAACCCCGAATACTCTCGTCACGTGACGCGACGAGAATTAGCAGTGGTTCGAATCGCAAAAGTGACTTATGAGAGTATGGAGCCGGTCGCTCAGAAAGTCGTGGCGTGCTGATGAGCGTAATCTAGCCTAGGAATCAACATACAGCTGAAAGATTCTGGTGTAGACCGCAATATCCTGAAACAGGATGGAAACGCGGAAAAAAAAAAAAAAAAAGTTGCCATATGTACAAAGGCCTGCGAAACTTAAACTTGTAATAAAATTATAATTCAATCTGGTAGTGTCATATTCATAATCTAAATATTATGTATGATTTGGTCTTGCCTTCAAAGTTGAATACAAGCATCGTTTTTCATCACTAAACACAAAACACAACAGCAGATCACACAATAACAACATTCATGCTGTCTATGCACTTACCCAGATATCACAGAAAACAATTATTCAAACAGAAGTTGCAAGAAGAAATGAACATGCACAACAACAAAATAAATCCAGGGTGCTGAATGTGTTGCTGCGTCAGCATGTGCTTACAAAGTCAAAGGCAACGTTCAATGTTTGTAATGTAAAAGAAGCAAAATGCAAAAGGATCAATTGAAGGTTCAATAAACAGCAGACAGCACATGTGTACAGACAACATCATACAGAATGATCTCCTGTGCTATGATATGCCCTCCTGTGCTATGATTTTAATGTGCCACTGGGAGATTAGTCAAAAGCATAAGAGCACTCGCTCTTAAACTTCCGGTTTCTTGATGCCGAATTAGCGGGTTAAACCCCTCACTGGTCAGCTGCACTAAAATGTTAACTTCTCGTCCTTGACGTGGGGACGTAAATTACAAGTACCTCTGAAGTCAAAGTTAGTTTGCCTGATGACAAGGGACACTGGCAATGGGATAAGCTAATAAACACGCAAAAATCAATCCAGTAGCAGCACATGTATAGACTATGCTTGAGTTTAAAGCAAGCAAGCGCACACAAAAACATGCCATGAGCATTCCAGAAGCTTCTTCTTTCGTTCCACCTGAAATTGACTGTCTATAACTACAATGTCTTGTCTATAAACTTCATTGCCTACTTTCAGTTCACTCAGTAGTCCATTGAGTTTATCTTCCACTGTTGTTTCTCTAGGCCAGAAGGTTTGCCTGGACATGTATTACTTGGGGCAGTATTTTCAGAAGGAAGATTTGAGATGTAAATATAAAACTACACATCTTTCAGTAAAATCTCTGATGTACTGCTAGGAAATAACAGTGATGTGAACTAGGAAATAACAGAGATGCACATGTGAGCTAGGAAATAACAGAGATGCACATGTGAGCTAGGAAATAACAGAGATGCACATGTGAGCTAGGAAATAACATTGATGTACATGTGAGCTAGGAAATAATAGTGATGAACATGTGAACTATGAAATACTATGTGACACAATATGTGATGCATGTCTGAACTAGAAAATACTATCTGATATAAACAGTGATGCATGTCTGAACTAGGAAATACTATATGATTCAAAATGTGATGCATGTCTGAACTAGGAAATACTATGTGATTTAAAATATGATGCATGTCTGAGCTAGAAAATACTATGTGATTCAAAATGTGGTGCATGTCTGAATTAGGAAATACTATGTGATTTAAAATATGATGCATGTCTGAGCTAGAAAACAATATGTGATTCAAAATGTGGTGCATGTCTTAATTAGGAAATACTATGTGATTTAAAACGTGATGCATGTCTGAACTAGGAAATGCTATATGATTCAAAATGTGATGCAACTCTGAGCTAGGAAAAACTATGTGATACAAAATGTGATGCACTAGGATCTATGTGGTGTGAATAGAGCTATTATAACATGTTATAATAAAAAAAGCGGTGATGTACAGCCAAAGTACAAAACATCATGAAGCAAGAAATGTAATGAAAAACTGGACTACAAAACATCATGAAACAAAATCTGAGTTTGAAACAAAATTTTAATTTCAAACCGAATTATGAATCAACAGAATGTAAAAGGTTGCAAAACATCATGAAAGAAGTGTGATGTCAAATGATGAAATAGGAACCAAACAAAATGTGAATAACTAACTACACAGCAATTGATATAAAAGGATGAATTTGTAACAAACAAGTTTAAAGACAATCTGTGACGATAAGCAATGACGAAATATACAACAAGAATTGTAAATAACTAGAAGACATCATGAAGCAAATCTGCGATGAAAAGAGAAAGAAAACACTACAAATCACAATGAAAGAAAATTTTCAGCAAAACTGAACCATAGTGAATTATTTTTAAAAGTGTAAATACATCATTCGTAAACATAACAGTTAGTGGCATGTCCTCTACAGGCCATCGTAATCAACCCCAGCAATTATTGCATGTTTGGGATTGACTACATGGTATTAGTTCGGTAGTTTATCATTGCTTCTTAAACGGTCATGCATCATAGCATGGAAATCAATGCAAAGCAGTCTGCTTCCAAGTGACCTGTGGCAAATTCCGAATTCTGAACTGGGTATGACGGGGAATTATGAAACTGTGTCTCACTATCCTATAAACCACAGGGCCAGATAAACAAAACATTACAAGAACATAAAACCGCCAGACTCAAGTACCTGGCACACAGAGTGAGATAAGCATGACCTACCTCCGCTTTTGGCTGGCTGTATGTGAAAGATTGCTTCCCTTCCCATTTGCTAGCAATGCGAAGTGTCTCTAGGGTCTTTTCTTGGGGAGTTTTATTTTCATCCAGCAGGGTTGACTCGTAAAACTCTTGGATATCTAGAGAAACAGATATTTGAGCTGCTAAAAGTGTGTCAGATGCTGTACAAGCAGTGCAATATTTTAAGTCAAATAATATACAGATTAAAGTCAATTTCACGGCAAAGGCATTATGCTCCGTTCCTGTGCCAGTGAATATCATACAAACTGCTCCTCACTGTCCCATGTGAAGAGTGGAACAGACAGCAATACCGACAACCCAACAGCACGCTCAGGCAAGTATATGCATAATGGCCACTGCCAGAATGTCAACACAACAGTCCACCACGAAAATTACAGTTCATAGTTGATGAAAGCGGTGGTCACTAGAAATAAAGCAGCTTCACATACATTACTGCAAAATGCAAAACTAGTTAGTACAGCAACCGGCTGTCGCCATTTTCTGAACATGCAGTTCACAAAACAAACAACTATGGATAGATGTAAAAGCACTCCACACGATTAAAGTAGGAATACAAAAGACCAGGGGCACTTTTACAGGAGTAGGAAATTTTTGGAAGTCAAAAGAAATTACAACCAGACAAGAATAGTTAATGGAATAGATCAGGGGTCATGGCGTTCATCTTCATTATCACCATCATCATCATCATCATAGGTCAGCATGCAATTGGACAAGAGCACTCTTAAACTTCTCGAATGCAGATGCCAAGGTCGCGGGTTCAACTCTTACATCTGTCAGTTGAACTAAACTGTTGACTTCTCGTCCTTGACTTGGGGGGTAAATTACAAGTAGCTCAGAAGACGGAGTAGCTTAGCCTGATTGCAAGGTACACTGCTAATAGGGAAAGCTAATCCACATGCCAATAAAAATAAAAATCATCATCATCATGGTTCGCAACCTCACACAATCACCCGAGTCATGGAGAAAGCCTGTGTTTTTGTCTCAGTTACACCACGTGGCCAGCCATCCAGATATTTCTCTCTCTACCACCTTCTTGCTCTTTTCACATTAATCTTGCCAGTTGTCTCTTAAGTTTCCAGTTATTTGTCCTATTTTCTGGTTTATTTCTCATCATAATATTCCCAGAAAATCTTGACTAACCCACTAACCAACCTCTACACAAACATGAGAAGGGAGATAGAAATGATCTCACAGGCGGGTTTCAGAAAATGGGTCTGACAGAACCAACCACAAACCCACTAGAACCTCTCTCAACACTGCATGGTACGTCTTCTTTACAGTATGTATGTTGCTAAATTATTTATCATAATAATGCAATGGGTGGTATATGATTAGCATAGAGTGATACAGTATATATGATTAGCATAGAGTGATACAGTATATAAAATTATATCAAGAGTTGAAATAACATGCCGTCTCTCTCTTTCTCTCTCTCTCTCTCTCTCACTGACAATTCTAACATACATAAATGTCTTCAATTACTGCCACACCACACAGGCTAACTTTTAAATAAAGCCAAACTAATTCACAAAATCCTATTTAAAACTACTCCACACTACCTTTGGCCATTGTTTAAATATAATGGAATGCATAGTGAAGGACTAAACATACTTCATGTCCCTAAACCTAGGATAGACTTACATAAAACAAGGTTAGTATATTTTGATGCTCAGTTGTGGAACAATCTTCCATAAGAAATCAAAGACACCACTAATCTCTATAAATAGTGACAACCTGTTTGAACACTATCACAGTACAGACTACAAGCCCCCCGTAAAAAAGAAAAAACCAAACATAATAATAATAATTATCTCAAATGACAACTAGTATAATAAACATTCTCCTACCTGTGGAACGTTACACCTACCTTGGGTAATTACAATTGCCATGACAAATATCAATTTTAGTGAGTCATGTATTATTGATTATTACACATTTTCCCTTGTTTTAATGCACATTGTTCTGTTGTCATTGTTGTCTAAGATGAGCTGCATAAGTAATGTATAAATAAAATAATGTATCATAGCAGAGAGAGAAGAAGGGCAGAATGTCAGACAGGCCTGCGTGCCTAATTCTTAACCTTTGAAAATAAAGTTTGTTTGTTATTTCATTCATCTCTCTGTCTGCCTGCCGGTTGACTAACCACCCACCCATCCGCCGGGGAGTCCATCCGTCCATGCATATATCTATCAATGGCAACACAATTTCCTGATGTACACACTGCTCCTCCCCTTCCCAACTATCACCACTCCACAAACCACAAATAGCACCACACCCAGCTTCCTCTAATAGATATTGCCAATACCCGGCTGCCAAATATAGACCTGCCAGCCCTGGCCAGGTACTAGTGCATCATTTTTGTGATAAATATACCAGCCAGAGAGCGTGTGAAGTGACGGGGGCTGGCCAGAAAGTGGTGTCTGGGCAAACTTCTTCTTCTTCTTCTTCGTTCATCCGGAGTTTTTTTTCGGATGTGATTGCGTTGTGCCTGTTTACAGCAGAGCTGCGTTCTTGCGCCGTTAGGCCGACACATCCGACTTCTGCGGGCATTTGTTGACCGGGTTAACCTTCCCGGGGGTTTCTTAGGACGTTTGACTCTCACCGTTGTGGTGTTATCCCCCATCCCAGCTGGTCCATATAGAACAGCCAAAGATCCTGGTCAGCCCTCAAGGGAAGGCAGGGGCAGACCATGGGCATTCCCCGCCATCCAAGGAGGCTTCCATACTTGCAGAGCCGATACATAGCGCTCTGGTACTGGGCTCACCCAAGGAATCGTCACGTCCTGCACATGGCTTTCGATTCGGACTTTCCACGTAATGGATTTGCTATCCAAGCAATATTCCATTTCATGCCACTATGACACTTTTCCACCTTTTTATGAAGCCCACACAATGGGCTTTTGATTCGGACTTTCCACGTAATGGATTTGCTATCCAAGCAATATTCCATTTCGTGCCACTAGGACACTTTTCCACCTTTAATGAAGCCCACACAGCGAGCTTTCGATTTGGACTTTCCACATAATGGATTTGCTATCCAAGCAATATTCCATTTCATGCCTCTGGGTCTTCATGCACCTTTAAATGTCAACCTGTATGTAGTTAAAGTAAGCTGCGGTCAACTTGAGCTTGTTGATATCTCCATAGAGCTTGTCCTCAAATGAAGCAGGTGTGGGCCAAAATATCTTTCTCTGTTCTGCATACATTGGGCAGTCCTGCAGCAAGTGTTTTGCTGTCATTTTTCCAGCTCCACAATTACATTCATCAGTATCTCCTATCTTTAGTTTATTGAACAAGTGGTATTTCAGCCTGTTATGTCCTGTGCGGAGTCTGAAGATTGCTACTTGTTCTCTTCGGTCGAGTTTGTAATATGCATCATTCTTTTGGTGACCTGGATGCTCTGATTCCCATTTGGTTCTATAAGTCCTTTTTATCAACCTCTTTGCCTCATTATATGTTATGTCTATGTCAGGCTGTGGTAATCGTCCGCCCTCTTTTGCCAGTCTGTCAGCCTCTTCGTTTCCAGGTATACTGCAATGTGATGGGATCCACTGTATTACAACTTTTTTGGATTTCTGGCATAGACCATGGAGTGCTGCTCTTAGGCCAGTTAGTTCTGTGCTGTTATTGCTCTTGAGTATTGAGACAGCTGACTTTGCATCTGTGAAGATAGCTATTTGCTTCTCTTTATTTTCCTCCATCAGGAGCATTTCTGCTGCAGTTTTCAAAGCCTCTACCTCCGCTTTGAAGTTACTTGAAAATTTTCCAGTTGCCATTGAATGTGTTTTTTTCACTCCATTTTTTAAATTTAGGAGAATTCCTCCTCCTCCATTCTCTATTGAATTTTTGGCTGATCCATCTGTATATGCATGGGTCCAATTCCTGCTTGGGTAATGTTCTTTTATGTAGTTTAGGGTTATTTCTCTTCTTTCGGTTTCATGCTGAGTGTTCTTTTTCTCAATACCAGGAATGTTTTCTATCATCTCAGGCAGTTGCTGCTGTCTCCAAGCTGGGAAGTTGTGTGCATTGTGTATGGGCTTGACTGTTGATATGTTAAGTATAGGATCTGCCCTAATCCTTCGTTTTGCAGTTTCTACAAAGTTGCTACGCTTCAGTCTTCCCTTTCCAAAACCATTAAATCTGTTGTACATAGGGTGGTCTGTCAATCTTCTAAATTTTTCTGCTTGTTGCTGGGCTCTGCTATCTCTTCTATCCTGCATTGGTTGTAAACAAGTGATCTTTTCTAGTTCATTAATAGGCGTTGTCTTCAGGCTTCCAGTTATGATTCGCATTCCTTGGTTTTGGACTCTACTTATTTTGTTAAAGTTTGACTTAGCTGCTGTTGCCCAAGCTGCAATGCCATATTCCAGTACTGGCCTCACCCGTCCAGTATATAACTTCTTGAGAACTTTCTCATCTGCTCCCCACGTTGTACCAGCAAGCTTTTTCATGATTGCCATTCTCTGCCTTGCTCTTGTTCGATTTTTCTCAACCTGTGTCTTCCATGTCAGGCGACGATCAAAGGTGACTCCTAGATAGTTTGGATTTTCTTCATGGCGCAATATTTTTCCATTCAATACCAGTTTAGGTTGCTGAGTTTTATTTGAGAGGGAGAACACTGTGCATGTTGTTTTCTCCTCACTTATCTTCACTAGCCATGATTTTGACCAGTCCTCTAGCGCTAATAAGGCTTGCTGTATTCTGCTGTTAGCTGTACTAATATATTCTTCAGATGTCCATATGGCTAGGTCATCTGCAAAGGAGGATGTGTGTACTCTGGCTGGAAAATTTTCTGTGATGTCATTTATATATGCTAGGAATAATGTTGGTGAAAGAACTCCTCCTTGGGGGACACCTTGCTCCAGCAGCATCATTTTGCTTGTTTGTCCTTGTACTTTTGTCCTGGCAGTTCTGTTCTCAAGGTAGTGGCTGATCCATTTATACATTTTTCCACAAACATGCATGTTTTGCAGTTTTACTTTCAGTCCTTCCTTCCATACTTTATCAAATGCTTTTTCTAAATCTATCCAGACTGCTAGTGTGTGCTTTTTCTCTTGGAAGGCATCCTCTATTTCCTGAGCTATATAGGTTATTTGATCTTCAGTGGATCTGTATTTTCTGAATCCTGCTTGGTGTGGTGTTAAGAGTTTGTTTTCTTCCAGATGCCATGTTAGCCTGCCATTGATAATGCGTTCCATTAATTTTCCTACACAGCTAAGTAGACTGATAGGTCGATAGCCATTTGGTTCTTCCAGGTCTTTTCCTTTCTTTGGGACTGGTATTAGTATAGCTTCCTTCCATGCCTGTGGGACTATTCCTCTCTTCCAGCTGTTATTTAGGACTGCTAGTAGTTTCTTCTTTGCCTTGGTGCCTAGTCCTATGAGCATTTCATTTGTGATTCCATCCTTTCCTGGTGATTTCTTCTTTTTTAGGGTAATCATTGCCTGTTCCATTTCTTCCATTGTTAGATTTGCCATCATATATTCTGCTGCTGTCTCTGTATTTCTATGATGTATCTGTTTGTCTTTGATTGCTTTCTTCTGTTCGGTTGTAATATCAATGTGGTTTGCATTTGCATAGTGTTCCATTAGTGCATTTGCAGCCTTTTTGCCTGTAAGCAAGGCATTTCCTTGTTTAATTGTTATTTGTTTGTTTCTAGGTCCTTCATTGTTCATGGCTTTCACTAGTTTCCATAGTTTGTTTCCATCCCTGTCAAAATTCAGGTTTTCTGTTTTTTCCCTCCAACAATCTCTTGTTGTTTGATTTACTGTTCTTTTATATTTTGCTGAGATGGCTTTGAGAGAGATGTTTGCTTCAATTGTTTGTTCTCTCTCTGCTGTCTTCCTGGCATCTTCAACTTTGTCCTCCAAACTTTGTAGTTCTTCAGTCCAGTATGGTTTGTAATTTTTCCTCGCTCCTCTTGGAATGGACTCAGTGGCTGCCTGTATTATCGCTCTGTTTAGACTTTCCACCATTTGCTTTATGTTGCCATATCGTGTATTTATGTTTTCACAATATTTGTCTGTTAGTATGGCAAATCTGTCCCAATCTGCTCGTTTGTAATTCCAGCGGGGCAAGGGCTTTTGCTCCTGTGGAACATACTCCATATTCATTTCAAGCTTGATTGGTCTGTGGTCACTACCTGCTAATTGGTCCAGCACATGGCGATCGATTTTGTGGAGGATGTCTCCTGTGCAGAAAGCTAAGTCTGGAGTAGAAGTGGTAAGCCATCTTCTGGAGTAGAAGCTCGGTGTGTCATCCGCTTTGTTGAGTAGATGGAGATTTGAGTCTATTTCCCAGTCCTCCAATTCATCTCCTCTTTTGTCAGTATATGGGTATCCCCATCTTTCTGAACGGCTATTAAAGTCTCCGACAATGATGCAGTTTGTGTCAGTTATTTTCATGTTTGAGAGTGTAAGGTCCTTATCTGCTGGGCTATACAGATTGTAGATTCTTATTTTCACGTCCTTTATCATTATATCAACACCTATAATTTCTGTTTGGTTGTCAGAGATCACAGATACTTCGCTGCAAGGTATTGTATTTCGTGTAAGTATTAGAACTCCTCCTTTGTGTCCTTCGCGGTTGAAACGTGTGGCCTGATATCCTCTGACTGAGAATTTGTGATTGGCGTTGAGGTGTGTCTCTTGAATGCATGCCACATCTATTCTATCTTTATGAAGACGCTGTGTTAGGGAGTCTTTCTTCTTGTAAACTCCTTCGGCATTCCACTGTAGTATGTTGAGTGTCCGGGGTATTTGGTCAATAGCTCTTAACCTACTCCTCTGTGCCTTGACTCCACAGCACAGGGGAAGGTGACCACCAGTAGTCATGGGTGGACCCCCTCGAGGCAGGGGGCCCGGCACTATCACCGCCTGATGGGACTTCACGGGATTAGCACCATATCGATTAATTTTGATTTGTGACATCATGAATTAAGTTACGTTGCACTGCTTTGTCAAGCCTGTGGCTCAGTACATCCGATTTCGACAAGCATTTATTCGGGATGCTTTCCCTAGCCTTTGACTGTCCCCAGTCTACCTACAAGGCAGCAGGTTTCACGTTGCACTGCTTTGTCAAGCCTGTGGCTCAGTACATCCGATTTCGACAAGCATGTATTTGGGGTGCTTTCCCTAGCCTTTGACTGTCCCCAGTCTACCTACAAGGCAGCAGGTTTGTGTGTCTCTTCGTCTGGTCCCTCTCCCTTGACCTGTCCGACATGGGTGGCCCTACCAGTAGCTGTGCTACCGTCGGCATAGCTCTTGGGGTCATTGGGACGCACAAGCCCCTCTACCTCGTCACGGTGGACACACAGCAGAGGGGTGTCTGGGCAAACAATACAATAGACACTGCCAGGCATTAAAGCATGGATTCTCAAATCAGGGCTTGAATACAGTAACAATAATCGTGATCCAGACACATTTGCAAGTTATCTCTTATATAATTAATATACACTGACTAGAAAAAGAGTGTTGAAGTGTTACATAGAACCTGTACTGTTGTATTACATCACCAGGCATAGTTTCCCTCCTTAGCGCAGATGGGGGAACATTGGTCACCAATAAGAAATAAATCCTTCAACGCTGGCTAGAGCATTTTAGCAACATCTTAAATGCAACCTCATCCATCGATGATGAAGCCAACAACTACCTTCCTCAAGTCCCCAGTAACGATACTCTTGACCTGCCAACCATAGTGGAAGTAAACAAAGCCATCCAGCAACTTTCCAGCGGTAAGGCGCCTGGTCCTGACTCCATCCCGGCAGAGATATACAAAGCAGGTGGGCCGGTTCTAATAGAGCAGCTTCACCAAGTCTTCACAAACTTATGGGTGAACGAGACAATGCCACAAGATTTCAAGGACGCGTCAACAGTCCACTTTTACAAACATAAAGGAAACTGCCAATCCTGTGACAACCACCAAGGCATTTCTTTGCTCTCAATTGCAGGGAAGATACTCGCCAGAATTCTTCTCAATAGCCTCACTGCCCATCTCAACCAAGGTCTTCTTCCTGAGAGTCAATGTGGCTTCAGAAAAGAACGAGGAACTGTTGATATAATTTTCACTGCAAGGCAGTTGGAAGAGCAATGTCAGCAACAGAACTCCAAAATGTTCTCCATTTTCATTGATCTTACCAAGGCTTTTGATACAGTCAGCAGAGAAGGACTGTGGAAGATTATGGCAAAATATGGCAGTCCCCAAAAGTTTGTCCAAATAGTGCAGTTATTTCATGATGGTATGCAGGCAAGAGTACAGGAAAATGGCAAACTGTCTGAGCCCTTTCCTGTCACCAATGAGGTGAAGCAAGGATGTGTCCTGGCACCAACACTGTTCAGCCTCATGTTTTCAGCTATGCTGACGAATGCCTTCGAAAACAACGACATTGGAATAGACATCATCTATCGAATGGGTGGAAAGTTGTTCAATCTCGAGTTGTCCCAAGCCGCCACAATTGATGATGAAGTGAATGCAAGTATCTCCAAGGCCAGCGCGGCCTTTGGCAGACTGTACAAGAATATGTGGGACAGAAATAAAATAAGCCTGCAAACAAAGCTGAAAGTCTACAAAGCAGTTGTATTATCCACACTGCTTGTGAAACCTGGACTGTTTACCAGCGACATGTTAGGAAATTAAGCCACTTCCATACAGTCTGCCTTAGGAAGCTTTGAAGATTAAATGGCAAGACAAAATCCCAGACACTGAAGTCCTAGATAGAGCGTCCATGCCCAGTATCTACACACTACTAATGAAGAATTAGATTCGCTGGGCTGGTCACTTGACTCTCATGCCAGATCAGAGGCTCCCTAAACAAACTTTTTACGGTGAGCTGCATTGTGGTCAACGCTCCCAAGGTGGTCAGAGGAACCGTTTTAAAGACAATCTGAAGATCTCACTGAAAGATTTTGGAATTCACCACGACAACTGGGAAACTGCTGCCAAAGTCCGAAATTCGTGGCGTACATCATTACGCAAGGGTGCAGTCACTTGTGAAGCAAACAGGACTGCAAGAGCTGTGAAAAAAAGGCTGGACAGAAAAACCACTGCAGGAGATCCTCCTCCAGGAACGTCAAGCATTCTTTGTCAACATTGTCAAAGAAAATTTCGAGCCAAAATAGGCCTTACCAGCCATCTTAGAACTCATGACTCCATACATTTTCAACCCCAGTGGATGAAATGAATGGTCATCATCATTCTTGAAGGACAAACAACAACAAATGTTGTACGGATATGAAACGTGGACAATGAGCAGATAAGCTGAAAAACATCTAGTGGCAGTTAAAATAGCAGCATCTGCCAAATGCTGCAGATCCAGGTTTTTGTCTGCAATGAATACTGTATCATCCGCATACCTTATATTGTTGATGTCCACTAATGGCAGTTCCTCTTGTGTCTTAACTTTCTGATATTTTCACGATACAGTGACAAAAAGTCCGGAGACATACAACTGTTGCACACCTCTCTTGATATTCTTATAACTACTTATTTCATTATTGATTTTTATCAAAGCATGTTGTTTCCAGTAAATGTTCTCTAAGTCTTTAAAGGTCTTTCCCATCAACTTGGAGATTTACAAACATTTGATCACATTGGAGTGCCTTACTTTATTGAAAGCAGTGAAGATAACAAAGAAATTAGCCCAACCTCCATGTCCCACAACGCTAACCCAATCAAATTACGCATTCCATCTCGCTGGTACCAAATTGAACTCCAGCGGTCTCCAACCCGATCCAATCAAATTACTTATTCTATCTCACGCATACCAAACAGCCTATAAGGAACGTTAACCACAGCTGCACAGTTGACTGCCCTCGACCATTTCATGACTTCTCCCCTAGCACTAGGCCAGAGATGGCTGGTACTCATAACAGATGGGAGAATGTAGGAGATGAAATATGAGAACACAACAGACAGTAGAACAATGTAAAGATGTATCATCTTTATAATTATCTGTCCTACCAACTGGTGAAGGTGTTCATGTCCCTCCAAAGATCTCAGTCCTTGGTACTCTGGATCAACTCTGATGCAGATGTTCCTCCATGCCAGTCTCAGTCCATCCAGCATCACTTCTCTCACTCTCCCTCTATCTCTTTTCTAACTGATCTCTCTGGTCATCACCAAGTTTTCCCGTGCCTCTTGTAATGGGGTAGGCATGCACAATTCAAGCCCGCCCAAATCATGCCTCGGCTCCTGGAGGTACTATTGAATTTGGACATTTAACTACTGATTAGTTGATTGACTGAGTGGTTGACTGACTGATTAATTGACTGATTGGTTGATTGGTTGTTGCTGACTAGTTAATTGACATCTGATTAGCTGATTGACTGATTGGTTGACTGCTGATTAGTTGATTGACTGATCGGTTGATTGACTGATTGGTTGATTGACTGATTAGATAATTGACTGATTGGTTGACTGATGAGTTAATTGACTTATTGGTTGATTGACTGATTGGTAGAATGACTGATTGGTTTATTGACTTATTGGTTGTTTGACTGATTAGTTGATTGACTGATTGGTTGATTAATTGATTGTTTGGTTGATTGAATGACTATTTGATTGATTGGTTGTTTGACAGATTAGTTGATAGACTGATTAGATGTTTGACTGATTGGTTGACTGACTGATTGGTTGACTGACTGATTGGTTGATTGACTGATTGGTTGATTGACTGATGGATTTTCTTGAAGACTGAGTTTTAACCCTTAAATCTGATGTATCCGCATTCAGGTTGTTTGAACCTTAAAAAGGGCTTGCGACTTACAGAGTGAGATTGGTGAACAGACTTTCCTCCCAAATACCATCCTCCTAACCCAGTGCCAAATTACAACCCTCGCAACCCAGAACAAAAGTACCATCCTCCCAACTTAGTACCAAAGTTTCCAACCCAGCACCATCCTCCCAACCCAGTCCAAGGTACCATTCCGCCAACCTAGTACGAAATTACCGTTCTCCCAACCCAGCACCAAGGTGCTGGGGGAGAGAATATCTATCTATCTGTCTGTCTGTCTCTCTTTTTCTCTGTCTCTCTCTCTCTCTCTCTCTGTCAAATAAATGAAACAACATATTTTTTTGCGCTCGCTTGCTTTGAACTCAGGCGTAGTCCATGCACACTGCTTTTAGTGGTGCTGGACTGGATTTTGCGTGTGGCTTAGCTTTCACTATTAACAGTGTCCCTCGCCATCAGGTGAACCCACTCCGAATTCAGTGGTACTTGTAATTTACGTCCCAAAGTGAAGGACGGTAGGTCAACATTTTAGTCCAGCTGTCCGGTGTAGGGGTTGAACCCTTTACCTCGGTATCAGCACACCGGATGTTTAAGAACACGCGTTCTTATCCATTCGGCCATGCTGACTTACGAAACAATATATAAAAGGAAAGAGACAAGAAGGGCAGAATATTAGACGGGCCTGCGTGACAAATTCTCAGCCTTTTGAAAATAAAGTTTGCTCATTCGTTCTATCTATCTGTCTATCCGCCCATCTATCTTCCTGCCTGCCTGTCCTCCTATCTATTGACGGGTTGTCTAACCTCATATTTCCCTCCACGCCCCGCGCCTTTCCCACAGGGCCATCCAACATTGCGCCCTTTCAGTCGATACAACATGAAAGAATGTCAAAGTTCGCGTGCTACGGGGTGATCACAATTACCTACCCTCACGCACCCCTGTGACAAGCAGGTCAACACACAATCATTCAGGACGGGGATAGCAAAGCCTCGCGTGACGTGGCAACAACCACAGAAAATGAAATTCGTCGTGAGGCTGCCGGCCTCTCCAAGCAACGTTTCAAATAGACCCCAAAAAGCAATTATTCCGTCACCTTGGGTCCACGGCCCAGTCGATGATGGCATGACCTACAAGCTGTGGTGTTCACGACAGGGGCCGGGGAGAGATGAGATGACGTGTCTGTATCTGGTTCTAGGTTTGTCATCAACTTCACCTCAAGTTATAGTACTGAACTTCAGTGGATGTTTGACAAAATTATCACGTGAGAATGTTTGATCTTAATGAATGAATGAGTGGGTACACGAACGAATAGATGGATAATGGTATGGATGGATGTAATGCACGAATCAATGCAGGAACAGATGACCGACTAGGTGAAGAAATGAACGATTGTCAGCCGACAACATCAAGAGAGGTTTAGTTTAGTCCGCGGATCAACATCACGGTACACGTGTGTAACCCATAAGTGCTCCGTTCGACTCCTAACTCAAGCCTGAGTCCGGAGAATCTCAGCTCAGTGCACGAACTTCGTAGCACCGGCGAGGATCTTGAAATACTCTGGGTAGATTTTTAACGAAATTTTGCCCGGGCTGCGCCGTTAGGCTACTCTTTTTCGATATCCAACTGCCAATGGATTTTTTTATGTGCGCAACAATACACATGGGCGTCCGATCTCACTACCCAGAGACCAGGGGATTTTTTGTTACTAGAAGTCCACGTGAAAAAATCCCGGCCATCACCGGGGCTTGAACTCGGGACCTCAGCATTCGAGGCGGACATCATTCCTCTCAGACCACTCAGGCCCTCGAGAATGTTTGATCCCAATGACTAATGAATGACTTGAGTGGGTACATGAACGAATAGAGGAATGCTGTTATGGATGGATGTAATGCACGAACCCATGCAGGAATACATGTACCACCGGGTGAAGAAATGAACGACTGTCAGCGGACAACATCAAGAGACGTAGTGGCAGTAGTAGTATGTGTATGAGCTTCACTTGAGTTCAAAGAGAACAAAACGGAAATATATTCCATCTCTTGATGTTGTCCGCTGACATGTCTTCCTCTTGCACTCTTCCCCTCCACCTTACCCTCGATTACACCCTTTAAGTCAGAAACAATAAGAACAACTGGGGGGAAAAAGATAATAATAAACTACAAACGCTCACTAACTGACTGGGCGAAACAGTGGGATTAAAATGGTTTGACAGAATCGCGGATGTAGAGCTCAAGAAAAGAACTAAAGAAATGTCAGTCGACCAAGAGGTGAGATAGGACACACACTGAGAAAACATAAGGATACTATACTATAACAAGACACCTCCCTGGTCTGGAACCCACAAAGCGAACGAAATAGTGCGAGACCTAAAACAAGTGGCAAAGGGAACATTCGGCCCTTCCAATCACTCATCTTTTGTTGATCAATTAACTTCCGGTCGCCAACATGGCGGTTAGGCATTGAACCGTTAAGGTCTGTGGCGTGTTTACGCTTGTAGCTACTGTTTGCAATCGCATTTTCCTCATGTTGGACTGGTAGTACATGGTTCCGTCGCCCTGCTACTGAGAGTGCGTGGGAGACACTGTGAGCTGTGAAATTTGCGTGGAATGCTTTTACATATGTCCTGTATAGTGACCTGTATGTTCGGAATAATGGCTGCCGGCTGTTGCTGAATTGACTGATTTGCCTTTTCGGTTCACGAGTGCATTTTTCAGGAGACTCCTGGGAGTCAGCGCTGCAGCTGCGGGGTTCGTGCTTTGTGCGACACTTTCGGCGGGTCGCCCTGCGGAGAAAGACCGAGCCATGTGAGAAAACCCGGGTCAATTAGGTCTTTCTGGTGACTGCCGAGTCCACCGACGATGAACTGGTTCTCATGGATGACTTTTGGGTTGGCATTCTGACGGCGGCATTATGCACAGTGTACCTGTGAGGGCTGTTGGATTGTCAAGACTCCTGTCTATTCCACTTTTCACATTGGACAGTGGGGAGCATTCTGTGTGATATTCACTGGCACAGGAATGGAGCATAATGGGGACGACCCGTTGCCGTGAAGTTAGAACCTCGACTAACTAACTAACTGATCAATTAACTATTTTGCATGTTACATTCACATGGGGAAAAATTACAAAAAAACATTGTCGAAGTTGTGAACATAAACAATGCACAGCACCATGTTACGACACAGTCAGGCAGCCAGACACACACACACACACACACACAGCACGTGCATTAACACATACATACATCATTTACGCAAAATCTCAGAGTTATGCACACACTCAATAACACACAAATAAACACTCCCTCGCATACATATACTCACTCACAATCACACACTAACAAAAGTTTACTGATACATACCTACTCTCTCTCTCTCTCTCTCTCTCTCTCTCTCTCTCTCTCTCTCTCTCTCTCTCTCTCTCTCCCTCTCTCTCTCTCACGCCCATATATCCTCATTCATACATACAACAAGGCACATACATACACTCCTTCCCATACTTACTTAGTCAACACTTTCATACTTTCACGCGAGAATTACAGTTAGTTGCATATCCTTTACAGGACGTTGCAGTCAACACCAGCATTTTTTGCTGTTGTAATCTCTTGGCCCGTTTACGTTTAGTAGTTTGCCATTGCCTTCTGAACGACCGGCACCCATACCATTTACGTAAAAAACCAATGTAACGTGGTCTGCTGCCAAATCGCGCGCAGCTGTATTTCAACGCGGGTATGCGGGATTACGAACTGCGTCCGTAACACCTTCGCCGCGGAGGCGACGAGAATTACAGAGGTGAATAATATCTGGAATACGTGGAGGGGGCTGCAGGAGACAGCATCAGATGCGACCATTTGGCGTGACTTTTTTATTTTTTAAAGAAGCTAAAACACGCTTTAACCGTCTGTGGGTGGGATTTCAGGAAGATACAAGTTGCCTTCTCGCCCAGCCTGCTTCCAGTGCAGCTCTGGGATCGACCCATCCTCATAAACATAGTAACAGATAATTTTCTGGGAATTGCGTGCCAAAGAAAGATGGTGAGGATGGGAACTGGAGTTGCTACCTAAAATATCATGGCATAGGATATGCTCTGAGACTGCTACCTCAAATGTCATGGCATAGGATATGCTCTGAGACTGCTACCTCAAATGTCATGGCATAGGATATGCTCTGAGACTGCTATCTCAAATATCATGGCATAGGATATGCTCTGAGACTGCTACCTCAAATGTCATGGTCTAAGATATGCCCTGAGACTGCTGCCTCAAATGTCATGGTCTAAGATATGCTCTGAGACTGCTACCTCAAATGTCATGGTCTAAGATATGCTCTGAGACTGCTACCTCAAATGTCATGGCCTAGGATATGCTCTGAGACTGCTACCTCAAATATCATGGCATAGGATATGCTCTGAGACTGCTACCTCAAATATCATGGCATAGGATATGCTCTGAGACTGCTACCTCAAATATCATGGCCTAAGATATGCTCTGAGACTGCTACCTCAAATGTCATGGCCTAGGATATGCTCTGAGACTGCTACCTCAAATATCATGGCCTAGGATATGCTCTGAGACTGCTACCTCAAATGTCATGGCCTAGGATATGCTCTGAGACTGCTACCTCAAATATCATGGCATAGGATATGCTCTGAGACTGCTACCTCAAATATCATGGCATAGGATATGCTCTGAGACTGCTACCTCAAATATCATGGCCTAGGATATGCTCTGAGACTGCTACCTCAAATGTCATGGCCTAGGATATGCTCTGAGACTGCTACCTCAAATATCATGGCCTAGGATATGCTCTGAGACTGCTACCTCAAATATCATGGCCTAGGATATGCTCTGAGACTGCTACCTCAAATATCATGGCCTAGGATATGCTCTGAGACTGCTACCTCAAATATCATGGCATAGGATATGCTCTGAGACTGCTACCTCAAATGTCATGGCATAGGATATGCTCTGAGACTGCTACCTCAAATGTCATGGCATAGGATATGCTCTGAGACTGCTACCTCAAATGTCATGGCATAGGATATGCTCTGAGACTGCTACCTCAAATGTCATGGCATAGGATATGCTCTGAGACTGCTACCTCAAATGTCATGGCATAGGATATGCTCTGAGACTGCTACCTCAAATGTCATGGCATAGGATATGCTCTGAGACTGCTACCTCAAATGTCATGGCATAGGATATGCTATGGGACATGCTCTGGGACTATCTTTATACCAATTTTTAATTGCTGTGTCAACACTAAAGTCGTACTAGTCATAAAAACTAACCCTGTCTTGGCTGGGAATTGAACCTGCTGTCTTGACAGTCAAACGCACTAACCGTGCAACCACGGGCTCAATTCAATTTATTGTTTCTGTTCGTTTGATCAATATTTTGCCTTGGCCATGCGGGAGTGCATGGGAATGAATAGGCTGATAGAATGCACCTCTTGGTGGTAGATTACCTATGGACAAGGGAGAGGTGGTCATGCGCCTGAGGAGCCAGGTGGAGAAGGTGGGGGAATAGATTGAGAACCTGTATGTGGAAAGGAAGAGATTGCGGGGATTCGGCAGGGGTTCTGGAAGACTCTCAAAACTAAGAGGGAAGACAAGGATAACTTTCAATCAGATAGCAGTGGGAACGATTAGCAGTATGACTCTTCACTGGCTGTTGAACAAGGGGACGGGGCAAGTATGGGAATGTCCTGAGTGCAGTGATGTGGGTTCTTAGCTCAACTCAACTCGTATCATCATTGTTCTAATAACATGACAATTGTTGGTTTGCTTCAAGTTATTCTCATAGTTTGTATGATTCTTTCAGGAGCGGCTGACCATGTGGCTAAGAATACCAGGTTCTCCTTCGGGTGACCCGGGTCCGAATCCTCTGTAAGGTATGCATTTACACCTTAACCTGCACAGTTCGTGGTGACTACACTATCCAGGCGGCAATAATTCCTCAGACTCAAGACCCCCCTGTTCTACACCGAAATGTATAAGCAGCAGATGTGTTTTTTTTTTTTATTATTGTAATCCTTTAACATGGAGTTGTGTCTCTATATGGCCTAAGTGCCTTAACTGTCTGCCTTTGATCTCTTCAGTAATCATCTCATCTCATCTCATCATGTTCCTCTTGTACCTTGCGGTGTCGAGGTGAAGTATAAACTTCGTGAGAGTGCCCGGTTATGGGCTTCGTATATCGACATTCCCATGGATTCTGTTATTCCCTCCATCCAACGTTTACGTGGTCGGCCTCTTCCTCTGTTTCCATCTGGTCTGTACATCATTGCTTGTTGTGGCATGCTGTTGACTGGTAGCCTACTTGCATGGCCAAACCATTTGACTTGCTGCTTTCTAATAAAATCTAGAGCAGCTTTAACCCCTACTTTAGTCCTGATTTCTTCATTTCTGATCTTATCTCTTCTTGATACGTTGAGTATTCTTCTCAGAAACCTAATTTCTGTTGTTGTGATTTTTCTTTTCTATTTTTCTGTCATTGTCCAGGTTTGGCATTGGTAGCACAGAGTTGGTAGGAAGATTGTGTTGTAAAGTGCCTTCTTAGTAGTTATTGATACATGTTTGTTCTTTAGTATTGGTGCCATTTGTCCAATGAGTTGATTTGCCTTATTGCACCTATTTTCGATCTCGTCTTCTAATCTGCCATTTGATGATATTATACTTCCTAGGTACTTGAAGCTCTTTACTTGTTTCAAGGGATGTTCGTTTAGGTGAATTGTTGCTGTTTGTTCTTCTTTAGATATAGTCATTACCTCTGTTTTGCTTGTGCTAATTTTCATGTTATGTTCCCTACACATTTCGTTTAGACTATTCATGTGGTCTTGTAATTCAGCTTCTGATTTTGCTATTAGTGCTTGGTCGTCCGCAAACAGGAGTTCTCTAATGGTTAGATTTGCAGATGGTTCTTCTTCTGTGTTCTCGTCATGCGGTATTCTTGCTGTCTCTGCTTGGCTGGTTTCTTTACATATGTTGTCTATATATGTTATGAACAAGAGAGGGGACAGGACACAACCTTGTCGTACTCCAGATCTTATGGTGAAGGGTTCTGAGTGTTCTCCAGTTGCTCTCACTATGCATTCACTGTTGTTGTATAAACTTCTACATAGGTTTGTTAGATGTGTACTCACTCCATATTATTTAAGGATTTCCCACAGCTTGTTTCTATCTACCCTATCAAATGCCTTTTCTTGGTCGACAAAGGCTAAGTAGAGTGTTTCATTGAATTCAATTGATTTTTCTATAAGTTGTCTAAGAGCAAAAATGGCGTCTGTGCATCCTTTGTTTTTCCTAAATCCAAGCTGCGTTTCGCTTAGCTGGGGTTCTAAAGTAGTTCGTAATCTTTTTTCAAGAATTTTGCAAAATATTTTCCCAGTATGACTCAACAGTGAAATGCCTCTGTATTGTGTGCAATCTCTTTTGCTGCCTTTGTTTTTCCAAATTGGGATAATTATGGCGTTTCCCCAGTCTCGTGGTGTCTGTTGTTCTACCCAAACATGGTTGAATAGTCTATGTAGCCAAGCTGTTCCTACTTCCCTTGCTGCTTTAATTAGTTCATTTGGTATTTCATCCTGTCCTGGTGATTTGTTTAATGGGGCTAATCTGATGGCTTCTATAATTTCTTCTGTTAGTATGTCTGGTTCTAGTTCCTCGGTGACATCTGTGTAGGTCTCTTGAATTCCTGTGACATCTGATGGGATGTTGAGAAGTTGTTCGAAATACTGCTTCCACCTTATTAGGATCTGTTTTTGTTCACTTATTGGTTCTCCATTTTCGCTGTTAATTATTTCAGTTGGGTCAAAGGGTTCTCCTCTGGTTCGCATTGCACTTATCTTTTTGTAGAAGTTTCTGGTTGCCTCCTTGTAGTTTTTATTTAGGGTTTCTCCATACTCTTCCCAGTCTTTTTGTTTTTCCCTCTTTACTATTCTACTCACATGTCTTCTCGCTATTCTGTATTCTCTGTAATCACATTCCTGTTTGCTCTTCAACCACTTTTTATATTTTTCCTTTTTTTCTTTTACCGCTTTCTTTACTTCTGCGTTCCACCAACTTGTTATTTTCTTTATCCGTGTTTTGCGTTTTTTCGTGGTTCCGCATGTTATTTTTGCAGTATTTAAAATGCTTGATTTGAACATCTCCCATTCTTCTTCAACTGTTTTTCTTTCCGTAGGTAATTTTACAAAGAGTTCAGTTAGTTCTTTCTCATAATTTTCCCTTACTGCCTCGTCTTTAAGATTTTTTAAGTTTACTGATTCGCATGGCATGTATTTTGCTGCTCTTTGTTTTCTTCTTCTAATGGTTCTTATTGTGGCAACGACTGCTTTATGATCTGTGTTTACACTGAAATTGGGCACTGCTCTTGCATCTAATATATTTCTCTTTCTGTTATTTCTTGTTAATATAAAATCAATTTGGCTTTTAGTATCTAGATTGTTCCATTTATACCAGGTGTATACTTGCGAATCTTTATGTTTATAGAATGTGTTTGTTATATAGAGGTCGTGTTGGCTGCAAAGCTCTATCAGTCTACTTCCGTTATCATTCCTTTCATTTTGCTGATCTCCAAATGCTCCCAGGTGTTTTTCTATGCCCACTCTGTTATGTCCTAGTCTTGCATTGAAGTCTCCCATAACTATGATGTTGTCCTGCTTATCTATTTTATTTAGCACATCATGTATGTCTTCATAGAAGTCCTCGCATTCTTGCTCATTATTGTTTGCATTACATGGTGCGTATATTTGTACATATGTTGTGATTGTTTGTTCTTTTATTCTCACTGTTATGATTCTTTCTGATATATATTTTATTTCTAGTATTCCTCTTGCTAGCCGTGGTTCGATGACTATTCCCACACCGTGTCTTGCCCTTTCAGTAATGTGTTCTCTAATCCTGGTTTTTAAACTTCCTTGATTATCTTCTCCTGAGTGGCAGGCTTCAATTCAACAATCCAGAATAGAGAGCATCTGTTGGGATTTTTTCCCTAGGACATGCTGGTGTGATAGGAAACGACCAGATTGGTTGAGTCTGCACCACTCCGTGCAGTATTGGCGCATGATAAGACAGACATTGTCTGGTCCCTTTGCGATTGTGCGTCTAGTGGGAAAAAACAGGCAGATCATCACGACCGGAGAGAAAGGTGCTCTGGCTGACTGCCAGGACTCCAATGAAAGACCAGATGGACACATAATCAGACTGCTAGTGGTATTATTAGTATTGGGACTCTTTGCTGGCTATGAAGATGAGGACGGAGCACATATAGGAATGATTAGAGTGCTATGTCGGTTCTTCACTCAACTCAACAATCTCCTGTCGTAATGTTAGTTTTAAACATTGAGCATAACCCACTACTGGCAACGCTGATCTTATTCCGGTACGAACCTCAGGCCTTGTCCACGTCAATTTGGAAGCACTAGACTCGAGTTTCTCTCTCCTTTGAGCTCGTCAGTAATGCATAACCCTGACTGGACCCGGGATCAAACCCGGATCACTGGCGTGTGATGCGGGTGTGTAACCACTAAACCATGCAGTACACGCTAGACGCAACCAAATTATCACACTAGAATATCATGTCACCCATCGTAGGCTATAGCTCAAAATTTGCCCGATCGCCGTGACTGACATCCATCAATCAATGTGGCCCCCCGTATGATCAGGTCTTCTAATAAAGTTAGTTGCATATCCTTTACAGGATGTCGCAGTCAACCCCAATATGTTTTGGCTGTTTGTGCTTTCTTGGCAAGTTTACGTTCAGCAGTTTGCCATTGCTTTCTGAACGATCGGCATCCTTACCATTTTGTTAAAATAGCAACGCAAGGTGTCTGCTGCCAAATTTCCCGCAGCTATGTTTCGAACGTGGGTATGTGGGATTACAAACTGCATACGTAACCTCTTCGCCCAACATTCGGCGCCAACAGAAAGCAGGTAGTACCGTCAACTGCCATACTTTAGCTCAGTCATATCTGACTAAGACCTGACACCAATTCCTCCATGACATTGTCATAAACTATCATGCATCATTTCTTTCAGTCTGTCTAAGTGTTTTTACATTTTCCAACGCCTCTCTCCTCCTTATATGATCAAAGAACATTGCCTGTGTCTTTTAGTTCTGTTATTAGTCGTGGTTCCAACTTCACTGCAAAGGGTCACCCACATAATGCTCTGTTCTTGTGCCAATGAATATCACACAAAATCCCCTCACTGTCCCATGTGAAGAGTGGAATAGACAGCAGTACTGACAACCCAACAGCTGGCACAGGCAAGTACATGCATAAGGCCGCTGCCAGAATGCCAACACAGCAGTCTGCCACGAAAATTACAGTTCATCATCAATGGAAGCGGCAGTCACTAGAAACACAGCAGCTTCGTACACATTACTGCATAATGCAAAACTAGCTAGTTCAGCAACCATTTCCTGCTGCCATTTCCTGAACATGCAGTTTATAAAACAAACAACCATGGACAGATGTAAAATTAAAAAGGGAGTCATTGTTAGTCACTCTAGCCACACAAGGTACCAACATTTGTCTTAGAAACCACACATCCACTGCTTTCAAGTTCTCCCTAATTTGTTTGTTCACATGCCAAGACTGACTGCTGCACAATAGAATAGGTTCCATATAACATTTCACTATTCTTTTTCTGACACTATAGGAAACAGGCAACAATAAAGAAACATTGAAAGAGGATGTGTGTGATTTATAATGAATAATCCAACAGTTCCATACTTGATTCCCTGCTCCGGCAGTTCCATACTCATTTCGTACTTCACAGTTCCATACTCAACTCTACTTCACAGTTCCATACTCAACTCCCCACTTAAACAGTTCCATACTCATTTCCTACTTATATTGTGAAAACATAAATACACGATATGGCAACATGAAGCAAATGGTGGAAAGTCTAAACAGAGCAATAATACAGGCAGCCACTGAGTCCATTCCAAGAGGAGCGAGGAAAAATTACAAACCATACTGGACTGAAGAACTACAAAGTTTGGAGGACAAAGTTGAAGATGTCAGGAAGACAGCAGAGAGAGAACAAACAATTGAAGCGAACATCTCTCTCAAAGCCATCTCAGCAAAATATAAAAGAACAGTAAATCAAACAACAAGAGATTGTTGGAGGGAAAAAACAGAAAACCTGCATTTTGACAGGGATGGAAACAAACTATGGAAACTAATGAAAGCCATGAACAATGAAGGACCTAGAAACAAACAAATAACAATTAAACAAAGAAATGTGTTGCTTACAGGAAAAAAGGCTGCAAATGCACTAATGGAACACTATGCCAATGCAAACCACATTGATATTACAACCGAACAGAAGAAAGCAATCAAAGATAAACAGATACATCATAGTAATACAGAGACAGCAGCAGAATATATGATGGCAAATCTAACAATGGAAGAAATGGAACAGGCAATGAATACCCTAAAAAAGAAGAAATCACCAGGAAAGGATGGAATCACAAATGAAATGCTAATAGGACTAGGGACAAAGGCAAAAAAGAAACTACTAGCAGTCCTAAATTACAACTGGAAGAGAGGAATAGTCCCACAGGCATGGAAGGAAACTATACTAATACCAGTCCCAAAGAAAGGAAAAGACCTGGAAGAACCAAATGGCTATCGACCTATCAGTCTACTTAGCTGTGTAGGAAAATTAATGGAACGCATTATCAGTGGCAGGCTAACATGGCATCTGGAAGAAAACAAACTCTTAACACCACACCAAGCAGGATTCAGAAAGTACAGATCCACTGAAGATCAAATAACCTATATAGCTCAGGAAATAGAGGATGCCTTCCAAGAGAAAACGCACACACTAGCGGTCTGGATAGATTTAGAAAAAGCATTTGATAAAGTATGGAAGGAAGGACTAAAAGTAAAACTGCAAAAAATGCATGTTTGTGGGAAAATGTACAAATGGATCAGCCACTACCTTGAGAACAGAACTGCCAGGACAAAAGTACAAGGATAAACCAGCAAAATGATGCTGTTGGAGCAAGGTGTCCCCCAAGGAGGAGTTCTTTCACCAACGTTATTCCTAGCATATATAAACGACATCATGGAAAATTTTCCAGCCAGAGTACACACATCATCCTTTGCAGATGACCTAGCCATATGGACATCTGAAGAATATATTAGTACAGCTAACAGCAGAATACAGCAAGCCCTATTAGCACTAGAGGACTGGTCAAAATCATGGCTAGTGAAGATAAGTGAGGAGAAAACAACATGCACAGTGTTCTCCCTCTCAAATAAAACTCAGCAACCTAAGCTGGTATTGAATGGAAAAATATTGCGCCATGAAGAAAATCCAAACTATCTCGGAGTCACCTTTGATTGTCGCCTGACATGGAAAACACAGGTTGAGAAAAATCGAACAAGAGCAAGGCAAAGAATGGCAATCATGAAAAAGCTTGCTGGTACAACGTGGGGAGCAGATGAGAAAGTTCTCAAGAAGCTATATACTGGACGGGTGAGGCCAGTACTGGAATATGGCATTGCAGCTTGGGCAATAGCAGCTAAGTCAAACTTTAACAAAATAAGTTGAGTCCAAAACCAAGGAATGCGAATCATAACTGGAAGCCTGAAGACAACGCCTATTAATGAACTAGAAAAGATCACTTGTTTACAACCAATGCAGGATAGAAGAGATAGCAGAGCCCAGCAACAAGCAGAAAAATTTAGAAGATTGACAGACCACCCTATGTATAACAGGTTTAATGGTTTTGGAAAAGGAAGACTGAAGCGTAGCAACTTTGTAGAAACTGCAAAACGAAAGATTAGGGCAGATCCCATACTTAACATATCAACAGTCAAGCCCATTTACTATGCACACAACTTCCCAGGTTGGAGACAGCAGCAACTGCCTGAGATGATAGAAAACATTCCTGGTATTGAGAAAAAGAACACTCAGCATGAAACCGAAAGAAGAGAAATAACCCTAAACTACATAAAAGAACATTACCCAAGCAGCAATTGGACCCATGCATATACAGATGGATCAGCCAAACATTCAATAGAGAATGGAGGAGGAGGAATTCTCCTAAATTTAAAAAATGGAGTGAAAAAAAACACATTCAGTGGCAACTGGAAAGTTTTCAAGTAACTTCAAAGCAGAGGTAGAGGCTCTGAAAACTGCAGCAGAAATGCTCTTGATGGAGGAAAATAAAGAGAAGCAAATAGCTATCTTCACAGATGCAAAGTCAGCTGTCTCAATACTGAAGAGCAATAACAGCACAGAAATAGCTGACCTAAGAGCAGTACTCCATGGTTTAAGCCAGAAATCCAAAAAAGTTGTAATACAGTGGATCCCATCACATTGCAGTATACCTGGAAATGAAGAGGCTGACAGACTGGCAAAAGAGGGCGGACGACTACCACAGCCTGACATAGACATAACTTACAATGAGGCAAAGAGGCTGATAAAAAGCACCTATAAAACCAAATGGGAATCAGAGCATCCAGGCCATCAGAAGGATGATGCATATTACAAACTCGACCGAAGAGAACAAGTAGCAATCTTCAGACTCCGCACAGGACATAACAGGCTGAAATACCACTTGTTCAATAAACTAAAGATAGGAGAAACCGATGAATGCAATTGTGGAACTGGTAAAATGACAGCAAAACATTTGCTGCAGGATTGCCCAATATATGCAGAACAGAGAAAGATATTTTGGCCCACACCTGCTTCATTTGAGGACAAGCTCTATGGAGATATCAACAAGCTCAAGTTGACAGCAGCTTACTTTAACTACATACAGGTTGACATTTAAAGGTGTATGAAGAAGTATTCAGACTGCCACACTTCATACCACAGATATGTCGGTTACAAAAGCCTCCCAGTAGGCATGGAATGGAATATTGCTTGGATAGCAAATCCATTACGTGGAAAGTCCGAATCAAAAGCTCACTGTGTGAGCTTCATAAAAGGTGGGAAAAGTGTTCTAGTGGCACGAAATGGAATATTGCTTGGATAGCAAATCCATTACGTGGAAAGTCCGAATCAAAAGCTCACTGTGTGGGCTTCAAATAAGGTGGAAAAAGTGTCCTAGTGGCACGAAATGGAATATTGCTCGGATAGCAAATCCATTGCGCGGAAAGTCCGAGTCGAAAGCTCACTGTGTGGATGTCATCTGCACACTGCATTCTTCTAGTTTCCGGAAGAACAGCCTATGGTGAACGGAAAGCCCAATATACGGAAGTGAGGCTAAGCAGCCATGTGCAGGACGTGACGATTCCTTGGGTGAGCCCAGTACCAGAGCGCTGTGTGTTGGCTCTGCAATCATGGAAGCCTCCTTGGATGGCGGGGAATGCCCATGGTCTGCCCCTGCCTTCCCTTGAGGGCTGACCAGGATGTCTTTGGCTGTTCTATTGGGCCAGCTAGGATGGGAGATAACACCACACCAGTGAGAGTCAAACGTCCTAAGAAACCCCCGGGAAGGTTAACCCGGTCAACAAATGCCCGCAGAAGTCGGATGTGTCTGCCTAACGGCGCAAGAACGCAGCTCTGCTGTAAACAGGCACAATGCAATCACATCCGGAAAAAAAACTCTGGATGAACGAAGAAGAAGATTTCCTACTTCAGTTTCATACTCAATTCCCCACTCAAACAGTTCCATACTCATTTCCTACTTCACAGTCCCATACTCAATTTCCCCACTCAAACAGTTACATACTAATTTCCTATTCCAGTTCCATACTTAATTCCCCACTCAAACAGTTCCATACACATGTCCTATTCCACAGTTCCATACTCATTTCCCCACTCAAACAGTTACATACTCATTTCCTATTCCAGTTCCTTACTTAATTCCCCACTCAAACAGTTCCATACACATGTCCTATTCCACAGTTACATACTCATTTCCCCACTCAAACAGTTACATACTCATTTCCCCACTCAAACAGTTACATACTCATTTCCCCACTCAAACAGTTACATACTCATTTCCCCACTCAAACAGTTACATACTCATTTCCCCACTCAAACAGTTACATACTCATTTCCCCACTCGTTACATACTCATTTCCCCACTCAAACAGTTACATACTCATTTCCTATTCCAGTTCCATACTTAATTCCCCACTCAAACAGTTCCATACACATGTCCTATTCCACAGTTCCATATTCATTTCCCCACTCAAACAGTTACATACACATGTCCTATTCCACAGTTACATACTCATTTCCCCACTCAAACAGTTACATACTCATTTCCCCACTCAAACAGTTACATACTCATTTCCCCACTCGTTACATACTCATTTCCCCACTCAAACAGTTACATACTCATTTCCTATTCCAGTTCCATACTTAATTTCCCACTCAAACAGTTCCATACACATGTCCTATTCCACAGTTCCATATTCATTTCCCCACTCAAACAGTTACATACACATGTCCTATTCCACAGTTACATACTCATTTCCCCACTCAAACAGTTACATACTCATTTCCCCACTCAAACAGTTCCATACACATTTCCTACTTCACAGTTTCATATTCATTTCCTACTTCTTGTTCCATACTCAATTCCCACTCAAACAGTTAATACTCATTTCCTACTTCACACTTAGTAGCTAGTGCACTTGACTGCCTAAGACTGTTGTCCAGGTTCAATCCCCAGTGGAGCCAGGATGATTGTTCTGACCAAATGACTCTGGGGTGATCAGACTGACTGCTGCTGCTCTTTTATGACAAGGCTGATGGGATGAACGCTCTCTATGACCAAATGGAAAGTCCAGCGAAACAGAGGACCCACACCTGGAGAGGCTGGTTCAGCAGGGAGAAAGCAGAGGGTCTGAACAACACTCAACGCAATAGGTCAGATTCAGGTGGACATTTAATCAGGGGCTGCCATTGGTACGTTCCATCAGCACGGCAACTCTTCTTTGGTTACTGAAGAAGGCAGCGGAACACATGAGGAAATGTGCTGACTACTTTGATGTTGATTCTTGAAATCATACACATGCCCTTCAGCTTCTGCTGGGAGAGACCAAGAACTTAAGGGCTTGTCCTGTGTGCAATGATGCAGATCGTTCATAATCATCAACCAGAATAAAATCTTACCTAGTAGAGCTTGGAACAGGCGGCTTTTGAAGATTCGAATGACTCTCTCAATGGCTGTCTTTAGAGGGCGATCTTGTGGCTTGGTCAGCCTGGTGTGGTAGTCCTCAAGTAGCTCGAGGGCTCTATGAGCATCTGGGAGATAGATCATATCAGTGTGTTGACAGATTAAATTAGCATATTAACAGATCAAAGTAGCATACTGACAGATCAAAACAGCGTGTTGACAGATCAAATTAGCATACTGACAGATTAAATCAGTGTGTTGACAGATCAAGTTTGCAAACTGACAGATCAAATCAGCATGTTAACAGATCAGCGTGTTGACATATCAAATTAGCATACTGACTGATCAAAACACAGTGCTGACAGATCAAATTAGCATATTCATCATATATACAGTTTAAATCAGTGAATTGACAGATCAAATTAGCATACTGACAGTTTAATTCAGCATATCGACAGATCAAATCAGCATACTGACAGATTGATTCAGCATATAGACAAATCAAATCAGCATATTGACAAATTGTTTCAGCATATAGACAGATCAAATCATCTGATTCGATCATATCAGCATACTGACAGATCAAATCAGCATATAAAGAGATCAGGTTAGCATACAGACAGATCAATTCAGAATACAGACAGATCGAATCAGCATGTAGAAAGATCGAATCAGCATATAGAGATATCAAATCAGTGTAGATAAAAATCAAATCAGCATTTAGACAAATCAAATTAGTGCACGTAGATCAAATAAGAATACAGTCATATCAGATCAGCACATTCATTCATTTAGTAGCATGTCGCTTGCAGAACTTCGCTCCCATGACAACCATCTGGAAAATTGCTAGATCATAAGCAAGGTTTTCCACATCTGATACATCCATCAGGAGATCATCTGCCAGATCCTACACCCATCTTCTCTCTGGCCTTCCTTTTCTTCTTTTCCCAGGCATATACCCCTCCATGATTGTTCTCTCCGATCTGTCATGACATTTCAAGTAGTAAAGTCACTGCCTAGAGGGAAAGCAATGGCAAACAACCTTTTCCAAAACCTGCCAACAAACCTAACAACTTAATCAGCACATACACAGATCAAACCAGTGTAGACAATTACAGGATGCACAGTGTGTAATATCATATAGACTAAAAACAATTATTGAATGGCATCACAATTCTATCAAATATGGTTAGATAGAACCAATTTGAACATACTTCTGCAAATCCTGGACAATTAGTAAACAGGTGAAGAAATCAATGTAAGTCTTGGAGATGTGGTTTTACAGAATACTGAAAATTAATTGGACAGCCAAAATGAGCAATCGGGACATTTCTAAAGGAAGCTGAGTCGCAAAGACAACTTATCACAAACATAAAAAAGAGGTAGTCATCGTTTTTGGCCATGTTATGAGAAAATAAAAAAACTGGAACATGCTGAGACCACTGAAAGATTTGCGGAAAGAGAGATAAAGGAAAACAGTGTGAGATAATTCTTGAAAGTTTTGTGTCATAGCACGGAAGGGAGTCAACACACGAACTGATCCATGATGTCGTAGGTCGCAGTTTGTGGAGAGGCATGATCGCCCACGCCAGCCAGCTCTGGATGATGATGTTAGTGCACTGTCCTCAAGGGCCATACTGAGTGCTGCAAGTCATCATACTCCCCCGGACATCTATCCTCTTATGTTCTTGACAAATCTGATCGCTGATTGTCTTCCATGCCACAAACACATTGGACCATTATGTTATTTGACCTCTATCCAATGCTTTATCCCTAACTGGACTATAGACCATCAACCAAGGCAAGTCTGGCATATGAGACTACACCCTCCAGCATGAGAATGGATGTGGAAGCAGTAGCAGCGGCATTCCGTTGTTTAGAGGAGACCACTGCAACACACACTGTATTCATTATGGATTCAAGCAGTATGCTTAGTAAGGTGGAGAAAGGAATGTTTCATGTGGAATGGCTATGCTCACTTCAGAGGTCACAGAGTGAGAATTATATTGATTTTTTGCCCTGGCCATGCTGGAGTGCAGGGGAATGAACAGGCTGATAGGCTGGCAGGGAATGCACCTCTTGCTGGTAATTACCTATGAACAAGGAAGAGGTGGTTGAGCGCCTGTAGGACCAAGTGGAGAAGGCGGGGGAACAGACTGAGAACCCGTATGTGGAAAGAATGATATTTCGGTTGATCAGCAGGGTTCTGGAAGAATCTCAAAACTGAGAGGGAAGACCAGGAGAACTTTCAATCAGATAGCAGTGGGAACGATTAGTATTATGATTCTTCGCTGGCTGTTGAACGAGGGGATGGAGCACGTATGGGAATGTATGAGTGTAGTGATGTCAGTTCTTAGCTCAACTCAACTCAACCCATCAACCAACTCACTCAACGTCTTAGCTATCCCACGCTGCTTCATCCATATCTTCCTCATATCTTTCTTCTCTTCTCCATGTATTTTATTTATTCACTATTTCTATTGCTCAGTGGATTCCTGACAAAGGCTTTTCTCGTTATACTTTTTTGTCAGTTTTTGTATCCAGCACAAGCATCTATTTTTGCCCTCTTGATTCATTGGTATTTGATCTACGCTTGAATAATATAAATTTTGGAGACCTATGGTGCTATCCTAAAGGTTGGGAATAAATTATGTCAATATCGCATAGCCAGCATCCCTGGCAAGGGGGTTAAAGATGCCGTTCGTAATCTTGTATACCCACGTTTGAAACACAGCTATGTGAGACAGATGCAAAATCAGTACTCGAGGCGCTCCTGTCTGGGAAATAGACAGTACTAAGGACACTACTTTCTCAAATAGCAGTCAGCAAAAGGTCACCATACAGTGGATACCATCCCACTGTGGAATACCCTGAAACGACAGAGCTGGTTGATTGGCTAAGGAAGGAGCAAAATAAGAACAGCCTGATATGCCCGTTACATACCACCAAAAAAAAAAGAATGATCAAATCAGTCAGAAAGCCACTGAAACCTGCTCAAGATGACTACCACATTATGGACAGACCAGAACAAGTCATTCTTCTGCACCTCAGAACAGGACACAATAGATTACGCAACCACGTGTATACAAAATTCAAGATTGGTGAATCAGCCATGTGCACATGTGGATTGGTGTCACAGACAGCAGAGCACACACTCCAAGACTGCCCAAAATAAAACATATCTAGGCAAACCCTCTGGCCTAGAGAGACAACAGTGGAAGATAAACTCTATGGATCGCTAAGTGAACTAAAAAAGACAGTTAAATTCATACAAGAGACAACATTGCAGTTATAGACATATTTCAAGTGAACGAAAGAAGAAGAACAGCTGTGCGAGATTTGGCAGCAGATCATGTCACGCTGGTTTCATATGAAAAGGCATATGAGCCGGTCGTTCAGAAAGCAATGGCAAACTACTGAACATAAAACTTGCCAAGACATCAAGAGCAGCTGAAAAATGCTGGTGTTGACTGCAATGTCCTGTAAATGATATGCACACACAAACACACACAAATATTGCATAGTTGTGGGTTCAGGTGAATGATAGTCCTGGCTATTGACACTCTTGTTAAAGAGTGTTTAGTTGGCCTCGCATCAAAATACACTTGCTCCTTTAGCAAGGTGTTGTCACTTGTAGGCAGCAGGTTCAAAACCTGGTCAGCCACTATAGCTTTCAATTTCTGTATTGTCTTTTGTGTCCCTTGATCTCTTACTCCTTACCTCTACTTCTGTAAGTTCCAATTATTGCCTGTGACTTGATTTCTCATACAGGGTACTTGTAAAGTCTCACTACACTTTATATGTAGAACAAATTTGAAAAATGAAGTACATGATGTCATCACAAAATATGCTCCAGTCCAGTAATTCTTTGCACTCCAAACAGAATGGTGTTATCAATGGAAGAAAGAATTTTTACAAATTTGTTCTACATACAAAGTGTAGTGAGACTACAAACACTTGGTACTATTTCATCGACTTCTGCAGCTACTGATATTTATATTTCTGTCATGTGGATATTTAATTTATAACATGACTTACCATCATGTGGATATTAATTTATAACTTGGTTTACTGTCATGTGGATATTTAATGTATAACTTGATTTACTATAATGTGGATATTTAATTTATAATCTGGTTTACTGTCATCTGGACATTTAATTTATACCTGATTTACTGTCATGTGAATGTGTAATTTATAACTTAGCTTACTGTCATGTGAAAAGTTTATTTATAAATACTATTTATACTGTTATATTTATACTGTTATATGAATGTTTACAATGTAGTTTGCATAATTTGTGTACCATTATGATAAATGTTACCATCACAAGTGATGAGCTATATAACTAGTTTGTCTTAACGGCACATGCTAATTCTTACAACTAAGACTTAACTTATTAAATTGCTTGAATTAAAATTGATAGTGAAGTTAACATAAGATCAACATTGCAGATGTAGGCAGGCTTTACAGCGATTGAAAAATCAAGAAATTAAACTGGTTGAATTAAAATTGATAGTGAAGTTTATATAACATCAACATTGCAGATGTAGGCTTTATAGCGATTAATAAATCAAGAAATTAAACTGGTGGAATTAAAATTGATAGTGAAGTTTACATAAGATCAACATTGCAGATGTAGGCTTTATAGCGATTAAACAGGCGGACAGATTGGCTGGCTCTGCAAAACTTGGTGGAGTATTGATGCATGACAAGGCAGACGTGGTTGCGGCCTTGTGGGAGCACGTGTACACCTCGGAGGAGCAAATGGATCACCATGGTCTGGCAAGAATGAGGCAGCTAGGAGTGACGAGGGGATCTGGCCGACGCTCAACGCTCAGAGGAAAGGCGAGAAGGACATATAAACAGATTACTACTGGTACTATTGGTGTTGGAACTCTTCGCTGGCTGCTGAGGATGGGGATGAAGCACCTATGGGAATGCCCCGAATGCTGTGATGTCGGTTCCTAGATCAATCAATCATAGCGATTGAAAACTCAAGAAATTAAACTGGTTGAATTAAAATTGATAGTGAAGTTCACATATAAGACGAACATTGCAGATGTAGGCTTTATAGCGATTGAAAAATCAAGAAATTAAACTGGTTGAATTAAAATTGATAGAGAAGTCACATTTTCCCACAGGAAGAGGTTCTAACATGCGAACCACAAATTGAAGAACCTACATTTGAAGAAATCCTATATGTAATCACACGACTTAAAAACAATAAGGCAACTGGGACTGATGGAATTGCTGCTGAATTTATAAAGGTAGGTGGCCATGCATTACATCTAAAGCTATACGAACTAATAATAAAAATCTGGAGGACAGAAGAATTACCCCATGACTGGAAAGAGTCATTATTGATACCTATCTTTAAGAAAGGAGACAAGTTCCAATGTGGAAATTATAGAGGAATATCACTACTGTCCACAAGCTATAAGATACTATCCGCAGTATTACTAAATAGACTAAAACCATATTCAGAAGACATATTAGGTGACTACCAGGCGGGTTTTAGACAAAACAGATCAACAATAGATCAGATATTTATCTTACGACAAATAGCCGAGAAACATTGGGAATATAAAAGAGATCTCCATAACATTTTTGTGGATTTTAAAAAGGCTTATGATAGTGTCCATAGGAATAGTCTATGGAATGCTATGCAGGAATTTGGAATACCAAGGAAGTTAATCAACATGACCAGACTATGCATGGAAGATACTTATAATATAGTAACATAAAGGCAGGAAATCAGATCCCTTCCAAATAACATCTGGCTTGAAACAGGGTGATGCACTATCGCCGCTACTCTTCAATCGACAATCTGGCTCTAGAGAAAGTTGTAAGGAAGGTAAAGGAGGAATGTAATATTGGAGGAACATCCAAGCTGCTTGGTTATGCAGATGATATAGATATTATAGGGCAAAGTGAACAAAAGACATTGGAAATATTGACTCACTTAAAGGGAAAAGCCCAACAGATGGGGCTGGTTATCAACCAAGATAAGACAGAATATATGGTAATTTCAAGAGACGGAATGGCTAGAAACTCTGGCCACATACAAATAGATAATATGACCATTAAAAGAACGGAAACATACAAATACCTGGGTACAATCTTCAACTGCTCCAACATCATAAGGGAAGAAATACAAACTAGAATCAACTCTGGAAATAAGATATACTATGCACTACAACATCTACTAAAATCAAAGGCGCTATCTCGTAACACCAAAATCACAATATACAAAACACTGATCAGACCAGTTGTGCTGTATGGCTCTGAAACATGGAGTACAACGAAAGGAGACGAAGCCTTGTTACAAACCTTTGAGAACAAAATTTTAAGACGCATCTTTGGACCCATTAGGGATACACAAAGTGGAGAGTGGAAAAGAAGAAGTAACAAAGACATTTATGATCTGTTTAAGTCCCCGCTAATCACTGGTATCATGAAGGCTAATAGACTACAATGGCTGGGGCATATAGAAAGAATGGAAGATAATAGGGAAACAAAACTCGCTTACACTCAGGAAATAAATGACCGTAGACCCCGAGGTAGACCAAGAAGGCGGTGGAGAGATAATACATGTACAGACCTACAAGCACTTGGAATCAACGACTGGCAAGAGAAGGTCCACCAGAGAGACGAATGGAGACGGATTGTATTTGCAGCAAAGAACCTCAATGGCTCGGAACGCTGAAGAAGAAGAAGAAGAAGAAGAAGAAGAGAAGTTTACATAAGATCAACATTACAGATGTAGGCTTTATAGCGATTGAAAAATCAAGAAATTAAACTGGTTGAATTAAAAGTGATAGTGAAGTTAACATAAGATCAAAATTGCAGATGTAGGCTTTATAGCGATTGAAACATCAAGAAATTAAACTGGTTGAATTAAAATTGATAGTGAAGTTTACATAAGATCAACAATGCAGATGTAGGCTTTATAGTGATTGAAAAATTAAGAAATTAAACTGGTTGAATTAAAATTGATAGTGAAGTTTACAAGATCAACATTGCAAATGTAGGCTTTATAGCGATTAAAAAATCAAGAAATTAAACTGGTTGAATTAAAATACAGAGGCATTTCACTGTTGAGTCATACTGGGAAAATATTTTGCAAAATTCTTGAAAATAGATTACGAACTACTTTAGAACCCCAGCTAAGCGAAACGCAGCTTGGATTTAGGAAAAACAAAGGATGCACAGACGCCATTTTTGCTCTTAGACAACTTATAGAAAAATCAATTGAATTCAATTAAACACTCTACTTAGCCTTTGTCGACCAAGAAAAGGCATTTGATAGGGTAGATAGAAACAAGCTGTGGGAAATCCTTAAACAATATGGAGTGAGTACACATCTAACAAACCTATGTAGAAGTTTATACAACAGTGAATGCATAGTGAGAGCAACTGGAGGATACTCAGAACCCTTCACCATAAGATCTGGAGTACGACAAGGTTGTGTCCTGTCCCCTCTCTTGTTCATAACATATATAGACAACATATGTAAAGAAACCAGCCAAGCAGAGACAGCAAGAATACCGCATGACGAGAACACAGAAGAAGAACCATCTGCAAATCTAACCATTAGAGAACTCCTGTTTGCGGACGACCAAGCACTAATAGCAAAATCAGAAGCTGAATTACAAGACCACATGAATAGTCTAAACGAAATGTGTAGGGAACATAACATGAAAATTAGCACAAGCAAAACAGAGGTAATGACTATAACTAAAGAAGAACAAACAGCAACAATTCACCTAAACGAACATCCCTTGAAACAAGTAAAGAGCTTCAAGTACCTAGGAAGTATAATATCATCAAATGGCAGATCAGAAGACGAGATCAAAAATAGGTGCAATAAGGCAAATCAACTCATTGGACAAATGGCACCAATACTAAAGAACAAACATGTATCAATAACTACTAAGAAAGCACTTTACAACACAATCTTCCTACCAACTCTGTGCTACCAATGCTACATCTGGACAATGACAGAAAAAGAGAAAAGAAAAATCACAACAACAGAAATGAGGTTCCTGAGAAGAATACTCAACGTATCAAGAAGAGATAAGATCAGAAATGAAGAAATCAGGACTAAAGTGGGGGTTAAAGCTGCTCTAGATTTTATTAGAAAGCAGCAAGTCAAATGGTTTGGCCATGCAAGTAGGCTACCAGTCAACAGCATGCCACAACAACCAATGATGTACAGACCAGATGGAAACAGAGGAAGAGGCCGACCACGTAAACGTTGGACGGAGGGAATAACAGAATCCATGGGAATGTCGATATACGAAGCCCATAACCGGGCACTCTCACGAAGTTTATACTTCACCTCGACACCGCAAGGTACAAGAGGAACATGATGAGATGAGATGAGATGAGAATTAAAATTGATAGCGAAATTTACAAGATCAACATTGCAGATGTAGGCTTTATAGCGATTGAAACATCAAGAAATTAAACTAGTTGAATTAAAAGTGATAGTGGAAGGTCAGCATGGTTGAAATGATAAGAGTGCTGGTTTTTAAACATCTGATGTACTAGTGAGGATTCAACCCCTACACCAGTCAGTTGGACTAAAATTTTGGCTGTGGGTTCGCTTGATGACAAGGGACACTGGTAATAGGTAAAGCTAATCTAAACGCAAAATTCAGCCCATTGCTATTAGAAGTAGTGTGTATGGACTACGTTTGAGTTCAAAGTGAGCAAGAGCAAACAAAAATTGATCATGAAATGTACACAAGATCAACATTGCAGATTACTATTTCCAGCTATTGGGACAAAAAACGAGAAATTTAAATGGTTGAATTAAAATTGATAGTCAAGATTATACATGATCAATATTGGAGATGTAAACTATTTCAAGCGATTGAAACAACAAGAAATTAAAACTGGTTTGAGCTGCCAAACATGGCTACTACAGCACTGTTATTTATCAAAAGTAAAGGATGAGTAGTAAGTAAAGTAAAGGACCCCTTTTTCACACATGAGGTGTATGTATTGTGAATATGGTGCTAGCATCACATTTTTAACCTATTGGCCCGCAACTGTCAATGTGATCAATATCACACTAGTATTTTTTTTATATCTTGGATACTGAAAAGGAACAAATGCATCCATACGACAAGATCTGAATACTGAAGAAGTTAGTTATTTAGTCGCAGTTCCAACTTCAAGGCAACAGGTCGTCCCCATTATGTTCCATTCCTGTGACAGTGAATATCACACAAAATTCTCCTCACTGTCCTATGTGAACAATGGAAAAGACAGGAGTATCGGCAAGCCAACAGCCCGCACAGGTGCACTGTGCATAATGCCGCCGCCAGAATCCCAACACAAAAGTCCTCCACGAAGAATACAGTTCATTGTCGAAGGAAACGGCAGTCACCAGAAAGACTTCACTGACCCGGGTTTTATCCCATATGGCTTGGTCTCTTTCCGCAGGGTGACTCGCCGTAAGCGCTACACAAAGCACAAACTCCATAGCTCCAGCGATGACTCCCATGAGTCTCCTGAAAAATGCACTTGTGAACCCAAAAGGCAAATCAGTCAATCCAGCAACAGCCAGCCGCCATCGTTCCAAACATGCAGTTCATGCTACAAACTGCGAACAGATGTAAAAGCATTCCATGCGAAATTCACAGCTCACAGTGTCGAGCCACGCACGCACTCAGTAGCAGGGCAATGGAACCATAGCCTCCTTAGTCACCTCTTACGACGTGCATGGTAGGCAACAGTGTTACTATTCTTTGCTCCCTTGTATGGGCCCCAGCAACACACAGGCGAAATACTGAAGAAGGTTGGCTACTAAAGACGATAAAGAAAGCTGAAATATTCTGGTCACTTGAAACGTCATGAAAGTTTGCAGAGAACAATAATGGAAGGGTATATGCCCAGAAAGAGAGGAAGAGGAAGGCCAAAGAGAAGATGGGTGCAAAATGTGGCAGATGATCTCCAGATGGGTGTATCGGACACGAGACATCTTGCTTATTACCTCTGAAGTCGGAGTGGGTTCGCCTGATGGCGAGGGACACTGTTAATAGGGAATGCTAACCAACACACAAAATTCACTCTATCACTATTATAAATAGTGTGTATGGACTACGCTTGAGTTCAAAGCGAGCGAGCGCACAACAAAAAAAATCTTGCTTATGATTGAGAAAATTTCCGGAAGATTCTTAAGGGAGCAAGGTTCTGCAAAGGACATGCTACTGAATGAATGAATGAATTGTTACTATCCAAAGCATCTCCTGGTACTCATGATTAGGCTGAGTCAACCCGGAGCCTCAGTATTTTTTCTTTTTATTTCAGAATCTGCGGAGATTCAACAGAATGTGTTATTTCATGTGCTGACATTTTCCCATGCCATGATTAAAGGCAATGATCATTTATCACTGTTTTCCTCGTTTCTCTCATTTATATTAATCTTTCCAGTTGTTCTCTTCCCATAATAACTAATGAGTTTAATGTGGTCATAAAAGTGGTGCTTATGATAAGTATCTTAGCCTGTCAAACCATTCAGGTGTACACTGAATTTTAGCATTCTTTTGCAAACTTTAAAAATTAAAACCACATTACTATGGCTTTGAGAGATTTTCTTACTATTATTTTTTGGTACTAATCTGACTAATCACATGTCACTATGGGGTGGCACCTACCAATTAACAACCATACTTAAAATCAAAATGACACCCTGAAAACCACTGCCTGATTTAATCAGGCTCATAAAATGAAAATGGTGAAAATGGGTACCAGAAAATTTTCCAGGAAGGAAGGAGAAGCAGAGAACAAGGGACAAGCCACCCCATTGTATCCGTGACCCAGAATATGTGAATAATACTGTGAATATGTGAAGGCCTTCACACCCCAGTAGCAGTCAGTGTCTCACTGTCTGCTGTGAGATTATCTATTTTATATCTTAACTTTCCATAAATACAAACAAAGTTGCTCAAGTGAGCCTTTGGTCCTACTTTCCACCCGTTCTATTGTTGAATTAAGCAATATACCCGTTACCGAAACGACAACTGACATGTTCATTACAGTTCATAATCCCCCAATTCAATTCACTCATCAATTATTTGAATTTTTCTGCCAGTCACAGACATGGCTACTGAAGGTCTCTTTTTGAAATAATAAGCAATACACACCATGTTTATGATAATCTTTAAGAAACTATGCATCATTCAGGATCAAACTTCATTCGCCAAAAGCGCATACATACAATATGACAAGGAAAACGACCAAAGGAATGTACCTTCTTTTCGCACCGGCATCTTGTCAACGACCGACCCCGAGCAGACGTGAATCAGTCAGTGGTTTTTGACCAAATTAATTAACAGCCAAAAACGAGGCGAATTTCACACAAATATCGTGATATACAATCCTCCAGGGTAAACAAAGTGTTATTTCTTGTGTCCAGAGTGGAAATGAGCGGTTGGGTTGACTTGAAAACGCAGTTAAGACACGGTAGACGCTAAGCAATGCGGGGTTGTAATCCAGGAAATGACTGGTGGAAGGTCGACAAAAATGGCGTCAACCTAAACAAGTGGTCACGTGAAGGAGGACCGCCAATTGTTGACTGTCTCCTTATCATCTCCATCACCTCTCTGTCACTGCGTCCTCGGGTTGAGGGAGGTACTTTACACTAAAATATGTTTTATCTTTTCCCCAGTTGTGACAGTTAGTTACAGTCTTCTTATTATCTTCATCACCTCTCTCTACTAATGCGTCCTCGGGCTGAGGAGTATACTTTACTCTAAAATATGTTTTATGACTTCCCCAGTTGTGACAGTTGGTGATAATCTTATTATTATTAATTATCTTCATCGCCTCTACTACTGCGTCCTCGGGTTGATGGGGATATTTTATTCTAAAATACGTTTTATCACTGTCCCAGTTGTGATAGTTGATGATAATCTCATTATTATCTTCATCACCTCTACTACTGTGGCCTCGGATTGATGGGGATTTAAATTAAAAAAAAAAATTTTTTGATGGGTATACTTTACACTAAAATATGTTTTATCACTTCCCCGGTTGTGACGGTTAGTGACAATCTCATTATTATTATCTTCATTACTTCTACTGCTGTGGCCTCGGGTTGATGGGGATACTTTACACTAAAATATGTTTTATCACTTCCCCAGTTGTGACGGTTAGTGACAATCTCATTATTATCTTCATCGCCTCTACTACTGCGTCCTCGGGTTGATGGGGATACTTTATACTAAAATATGTTTTATCACTTCCCCAATTGTGACAGTTGGTGGTAATCTTATTATCTTCATCACCTCTCTCTACTAATGCGTCCTCGGGTTGAGGAGGATAGCCTACTTTACATTAAAATATGTTTTATCACTTCCTCATGTTTGACAGTTAGTGATAATCTCGTTATTATCTTCATCGCCTCTACGTCTGCGTCCTGGGGTTGAGGGAAATACTTTACGTTTACGCTAAAATATGTTTTATTACTTCCGCAATTGTAACGGTTAGTGATAATCTCATCTTCATCACTTCTCTCTACTACTGCGTCCTCGGGTTGATGGGGATACTTTACACTAAAATATGTTTTATCACTTCCCCAGTTGTGACGGTTAGTGACAATCTCATTATTATTATCTTCATTACCTCTACTACTGCGTCCTCGTGCTGTGCGAGATACTTTACACTAAAATATGATTTATCACTGCCCCAGTTGTGACAAATGCTTGATGTTCTTATCACCTTCATCGCCCGTTTACTACTGCGTCCTTAGGATTTAAAAAGAATTCTTTACAGTAAAATCTGCTTTGTCGCCACAGTTGGCGGTTATCTCCTTATCAAATTCATCACCTCTTTACTACTGCATTCACGCGTTTGAGGTGGATACATTATACTACACTTTGTTTTACCATTACCACAGCTGTGACAGTTGGTGAGTATATTATTATTATCTTCGTCATCTTTATAAACATGCGTTCTTGTGATTGAGCACGGTA
The DNA here is from genome assembly GCA_963921405.1 of Cepaea hortensis. NCBI lineage: Eukaryota > Metazoa > Mollusca > Gastropoda > Stylommatophora > Helicidae > Cepaea > Cepaea hortensis. The sequence continues at coordinate 76,395,900 of OY992888.1, read as the reverse complement.
CTTTACACTCACGTAAATGTCATTGCCAATGTTCTGATAATTGTTAGTTTTCTTATCTTTTTCACACATTTTTACTACTGCGTCCTCAAGACTGAGAAAGAATTATTTACAGCCAAATCTGTTTTATCACTGCCCCAGTTGTGACAATTGTTGACTATCGTCTTATCCTCTTTACCTCCTCTCGCTACTACTGCGATCTCGGGTTGAGGGGGACACTTTACACTACAATATATTTTATCACAGCTCAATGTGTGGCAATTTTGATGTTCTTATCACCTTGGTCACCTCTTTACTACAGCGTTCTCGGATTTGAGAGGGATACATTAAATACACTATTTTGTTTTTACCGTTGACTATCTTCTTATCAGTTGCATCACCTGTTCAATATTGCGTCCTGGTGATTGATGAAGATATTTTACACTAAAGTATGTTTTATCACTGCCCCAGTTGTGACAACTGTTTGTTTTCTTATCGTTTCCGCGCCTCTTTACTACCCCATCTCCATGTTTGCGAGGGAATATTTTACACTACATTGTTTCGTCATTGTTCCAATTGTGGACTATCTTCTCATTATCATCATCATTACCATCATCATCCTCATCATCATCATCATCATCATCATCATCACCTCTTTACCTCTGCGTCTGTCCACAGCCTTCTGTCTCATGTACTGCCAATCTCTTATAGTCCATGCCGTGTAGCGTTGGTGATCATGTCTGTCCACAGCCTTCTGTCTCGTGTACTGTCAATGTTCTTATAGTCCATGCCTTGTAGCGTTGATGATCATGTCTATCCACAGCCTTCTGTCTCGTGTACTGTCAATCTTCTTATAGTCCATGCCGTGTAACGTTGGTGATCATGTCTGCCCACGGCGTTCAGTTTGATGCACAGCCATTCATTTCTGAGATCGATTTTCTTCAATACCTTGATGTCAGACTACCCAGCATCTTCTATCTTGGTCTCCCCCTGCCTCTCTTCCCCTCCAACCTTCCCGTTGTGACGGCATACTCCAGCTTTCATCCCAAAGAATATGGACTGCCTTCTTATGATGCGAGTAACCAGTTCTCTTTGTGAGTTTACTTCTTTCAATATATCTTCATTGCTCTTTTTATCCTTCCACGATGTTCTCGCCATTCTTCTGTCAAACCATGTCTTCGCAACTTCCACATAATTTCTCACTTGTCTGCTAATTGCTAATGATTCGCTTCTGTAGATCAGGATTTCCTCTATATAGCTCTTAATAACCCCTTTACTCACTTTCATTGGCATAAATACATTGCAGAGAGTATTCTTCATCTTGAGAAATGCTACCTCTGCTTGCGCTATTCTGCAGTTAACTGTTAACTTTCTTAATACATCTTCCGTCTGAAACTTTGATGCTACTTTGTGGTATTTCTTTCTTCCTGAAGAAGACCATAAATTATATTTTTTAACAAATTCAATTGGAACTCTAACTGCTCACTTTGTATAATAATCGTACCCGCTTTAATGCTATTGATCGTGCTCACTGTATGCACTCAGTTAACCAGTCAGTCAGTTAGTTACTTAGTTAGTTAGTTAGTTAGTTAGTTCATTAGTTAGTCAGTTAGTCAGTCAGACTGTCAGTCGGTTATTTAGTTAGTTAGTTGGTCAGTCATTCAATCCTCACGCAAATGGATGAAAGATGAGTGATTGGAAGGGTTGAATGTAAGACGGGCCTGCGTGCCCAATTTGTTACCCTTTGAGATAAAGTTCGTTCGTTCGTTCGTTCAGTAAGTCAGTCAGTCAGTCAGTCATCAGTCAGTCAGTCAGTCAGTCAGTTGTTTGGTTAGATAGTTAGTTAGTTAGTCAGTCAGTTAGTTCAGAATTAGTTAGTTAGTCAATCAGTCAGTCGGTTAGCTAGCTAATTAGTTAGTTAGATAGTCAGTCAGTCAGTTCATTAGTTAGTTAGTTAGTTAGTCAGTCAATTAGTCAGTTAGTTCATTAGTTAGTCAGTTAGTCAGTCAGTCAGTCAGTCAGTTAGTTAATTAGTTAGTTAGTCAGTTAGTTCATTAGTTAGTTAGTTTCATTAGTTAGTTAATAATCAGTTATTCAGTCAGTCAGTTAGTCAGTCAGTCAGTCAGTCGGTTAGTCAGTCTGTCGGTTAGATAGTTAGTTAGTTTGTAGTTAGTTAGTTAGCTTATTTGTTTGTTTGTTTGTTTGTTTGTTTGTTTGTTAGCTAGTCAGTCAGTCAGTCAGCCAATTAGATAGTTCGTTAGTTAGTCAGCCAGTCAATCACTCAGTCAGTCAGTCCGTTAGTTTGTTATTTAGTTAGCTAGTCAGTCAATCACTCAGTCAGTCAGTCAGTCAGCCAGTCAGTTAGTTAGTTAGTCAGTCAATCATTCAGTGAGTCAGTCAGTTAGTTAGTTGGCTAGTTAGTTAGTTGGTCAGTCAGTCAGTCAGTCTGTCAGTCAGTCAGTCAGTCTGTCAGTCTGGCAGTCAGTCAGTCGGTCTGTCAGTCTGTCAGTCAGTCAGTCTGTCAGTCAGTCAGTCAGTCAGTCAGTCAGTCTGTCAGTCAGTCAGTCAGTCAGTCAGTCAGTCTGTCAGTCAGTCAGTCAGTCAGTCTGTCAGTCTGTCAGTCAGTCAGTCAGTCAGTCAGTTAGTTAGTTGGCTAGTTAGTTAGTTGGTCAGTCAGTCAGTCTGTCAGTCAGTTAGTTAGTTGGCTAGTTAGTTAGTTGGTCAGTCAGCCAGTCAGTTAGTTAGTTAGTCAGTCAATCATTCAGTGAGTCAGTCAGTTAGTTAGTTGGCTAGTTAGTTAGATGGTCAGTCAGTCAGTCAGTTAGTTGGCTAGTTAGTTGGCTAGTTAGTTAGTTGGTCAGTCAGTCCGTCAGTAAGTTAGTTGGCTAGTTAGTTAGTTGGTCAGTCAGTCAGTCAGCCAGTCAGTTAGTTAGTTAGTCAGTCAATCATTCAGTGAGTCAGTCAGTTAGTTAGTTGGCTAGTTAGTTAGTTGGTCAGTCAGTCAGTCTGTCAGTCAGTCAGTTAGTTGGCTAGTCAGTTAGTTGGTCAGTCTGTCAGTCAGTCAGTCAGTCAGTCAGTCAGTTAGTTGGCTAGTTAGTTAGTTGGTCAGTCAGTCAGTCTGTCAGTCAGTTAGTTAGTTGGCTAGTTAGTTAGTCGGTCAGTCAGTCAGTTAGTTGGCTAGTTAGTTAGTTGGTCAGTCAGTCAGTCAGTCAGCCAGTCAGTCAGTCAGTCAGTCAGTCAGTCAGTCAGTCAGTCAGTTAGTTGGCTAGTTAGTTAGTTGGTCAGTCAGTTAGTCAGTCAGTCAGTCAGCCAGTCAGTTAGTTAGTTAGTCAGTCAATCATTCAGTGAGTCAGTCAGTCAGTTAGTTGGCTAGTTAGTTAGTTGGTCAGTCAGTCAGTCAGTCAGTGAGTCAGTCAGTTAGTTAGTTGGCTAGTTAGTTAGTTGGTCAGTCAGTCAGCCAGTCAGTTAGTTGGCTAGTTAGTTAGTTGGTCAGTCAGTCAGTCAGTCAGTCAGTTAGTTGGCTAGTTAGTTAGTTGGTCAGTCAGTCAGTGAGTCAGTGAGTCAGTCAGTTTAGTTAGTTAGCTAGTTAGTTAGTTGGTCAGTCAGTCAGTCAGTCAGTCTGTCAGTCAGTCAGTTAGTTGGCTAGTTAGTTAGTTGGTCAGTCAGTCAGTCAGTCTGTCAGTCAGTTAGTTGGCTAGTTAGTTAGTTGGTCAGTCAGTCAGCCAGTCAGTTAGTTGGCTAGTTAGTTAGTTGGTCAGTCAGTCAGTCTGTCAGTCAGTCAGTTAGTTGGCTAGTTAGTTAGTTGGTCAGTCAGTCAGTCAGTCAGTTAGTTAGTTATTCAGTCAATCATTCAGTGAGTCAGTCAGTTAGTTAGTAATCTAGTTAGTTAGTTGTTCAGTCAGTCAGTCAGCCAGCCAGTCAGTCAGTCAGCCAGTCAGTCAGTCAGTTAGTTAGTTAGTCAGTCAATCATTCAGTCAGTCAGTCAGTCAGTCAGTTGGCTAGTTAGTTAGTTGGTCAGTCAGTCAGTCAGTCAGTTAGTTGGCTAGTTAGTTAGTTGGTCAGTCAGTCAGTCAGTCAGTCAGTCAGTTGGCTAGTTAGTTAGTTGGTCAGTCAGTCAGTCAGTCAGTTAGTTGGCTAGTTAGTTAGTTGGTCAGTCAGTCAGTCAGTCAGTTGGCTAGTTAGTTAGTTGGTCAGTCAGTCAGTCAGTCAGTTAGTTAGTTAGTCAGTCAATCATTCAGTCAGTCAGTCAGTCAGTTAGTTGGCTAGTTAGTTAGTTGGTCAGTCAGTCAGTCAGTCAGTCAGTCAGTTGGCTAGTTAGTTAGTTGGTCAGTCAGTCAGTCAGTCAGTTAGTTGGCTAGTTAGTTAGTTGGTCAGTCAGTCAGTCAGTTGGCTAGTTAGTTAGTTGGTCAGTCAGTCAGTCAGTCAGTTAGTTAGTTAGTTAGTCAGTCAATCATTCAGTCAGTCAGTCAGTTAGTTGGCTAGTTAGTTAGTTGGTCAGTCAGTCAGTCAGTCAGTTAGTTAGTTATTCAGTCAATCATTCAGTGAGTCAGTCAGTTAGTTAGTAGGCTAGTTAGTTAGTTGGTCAGTCAGTCAGTCAGTCAGCCAGTCAGCCAGTCAGTCAGTCAGTCAGTTAGTTAGTTAGTCAGTCAATCATTCAGTCAGTCAGTCAGTCAGTCAGTTGGCTAGTTAGTCAGTTAATCATCAGATTATCCCCACCACACACCAAACCACTCAGTTCATAAATGCTCGGATCCCCCGCTCGGTATCTCCCACAGTGTGTAAAGGTCGACAAACCAGTTCTGTGATGGTTCACAATTCTTATTTAGCCCCTTGCTTAACGCCCCTGTCTGGCTACACCCCTTTTTGGCTTGATGTTTTTGCAGTCTGGTCAACTTCGCAGATTTGCAGTCGTCTCCTGATTCATTTATTCACCTTGAGTCTCTGACGGTATTCAATATCAGACCGGCTCTCTGCTCGTCCGCTTTCCACAACAGTCTGTCCCACAAGCCTATCAGCCAGCTCATTAACTCTACACCCGCGTGTCCTGGCCTAAAAACACACCTGATTTTGATCAGGCTAAATCCCAGACTCCACTGTCTTCAGGCTGTCTGCAAGTCAATAGTATACTATCGGTATATCTTATCCCCCCCTCCCCCTCTTGGAGAGTTGCAGGAGATAGCAAAAGATGGGACGGTTTGGCATGAGATGCTTGTGGTTCTATTCGCCCCTAGGAATTAAAGGGCAGGAGGATACTCTCTTTCTGACACTCAATGAAAACGCCTTATTGCACAAGGTAGCTTGCTCAATCCCTCTTACGCCCGCTTATCCTGACACACAAATAAACCCGATTTGTATCAGGCTTGACTTCCTAAGTGAATCCACCCACTGCCTTCGAGCTGTCTCCAGTCAATATTGTATATTTGTTATTCAAATTTACTACGGGAAAAACATTGCTTTAATATTGTATATCTTATATTGTTCGACAACTGAAACACATGACGAAAAGAAATATAGATAGATGAATAAAATTGGAAGGACTGGAAATCCCCCTCCCCCCTCATAGAGAGTTGCAGAAGACAGAAAAAATAGAACGGCTTGTAATGAGTTGCTAGTGAGCGGATGATCCACCAGGGAATAAATGGCGCATCTGTCAGATTTCTCGTCCTTGGCGTTGGAACGTAAATTCTAAGTTCCTCAGCATTCGGAGTGGGTTCGTCTGCGAAGGATACTGATAATAGGGTAAGAAAATCAGTCTAGTGCATACACTAGCAGTAGCCACTATTGTGTGGACTACGCTGGATTTCAAACGCGAGCGATCGCAGTTGGGGTCATCTTTTTCTTTGATATAAAAGAAGTCTTAAAAGTCGAGAGGATCGACTTCATTGCACCGGGTTTTATTCCATAGGGTTCGGTCTGTTTTAACAGGACGGCCTGCCGAAAGCATCGCACAAAGCACGAACTCCGTAGCTCCAGCGACGACCCCTAGGAGTCTCCGAGAAAAAATGCATGCGTGAACCAAAAGACGTAGCCCGGAATCGAATCCACAACCTTTAGAGCGCGAGGAAAACGGCTTGACCACTTCGCCAAGGAGCATCCCGAATCCATAGTTAACGTTTTCTTCACATTCAAGGATAGTCGTTTTTTTCCCCCCACTGTCTGCTGCTACAATGTCCAACAGCTGCTGCAGATGCCCCGCGTTTTCCGCTATCAATACTGTGTCATCTGATGCATGACCAACTAGACACCGTCGAAGTACACTTGTTCTTGCAGCGAGGCGCTGTCGTCATTTGGAGGTGACAGGTTGGAATGGAACCCCGGTTGGTTACTAACGCTTTCAAATTTTATGTTGTCTAGTGCGTCCTCTAATCTCTACTTTCTTCTTCTCCTTCTATGAGCGTCAAACAATACTATGTGTTTATTTATGGACTACCGTAACCAGCTCCAACATCAACACTCATCTTATAATAAATAGGGTTGTTGTAGAGCAGTGGTTCTCAACCGGTGGGGAATTTCCCCCCCCCCCCCAGGGGGGAATTTTAGGGTTTCCAGGGAGGGGGGAATTAAGATTATTTCAAGATCGCGTTAATAAAAGAACCGATTACTTGGTATTGTTTTTCCCTTCATGTTGTACGGTTCTGTACGTCTCACCCTTCTACAATTCATTTTATATAGTAAGTAGGCCCACCAATCACGTTTTATATGGACGTGTAGATTTGTTTTAGTATGTGCTATTAAATTTAGCTTCCATTATTACGTATACTGTGTAGGGGCGGGGGCGGGATATTTAGGTAGGAAATACGAAAGGGGGGAATGACGTTCTGAAAATATGGTGAAGGGGGGCACTGGCAAAATTTTTAGGTAGGAAATACGAAGGGGGGGGGGGATGATGTTCTGAAAATATGGTGAAGGGGGGCACGGGCCAAAAAAAGGTTGAGAACCACTGTTCTAGAGAATGCACAATATTTAACCAATGGATACAAATCATAGATTAAGCTGAAAGGGAGACAAGAACAGTTATGGATGTGCTAAACTTTTCAGCATCTTAAATGAGTGATATAATTTGAAACACATGGTTATTACTTTTATTCAAGCCACATATATTCTTTTTGAAGGTGAGTTAAGTATTTTAATATGCGTTACCATTTCTTTTAGATTCGACAGTAAGATATTTCACTTGACGATTAATATATAACAACCAGATTGGTAAACTTAGAATATAATATATCAAGTCTAGTTAGTATATCTTTAATTAGCAGCTAGTAAATTCATCTAATTGTTTATTTGGCTGGCACATACGCATGTGCCTTGAAATGATAACAATTAAGATAATAGTTTAGTTTAGTCGATGGATCAACATCACGGCACACGGGTGTGACCCATAAGTGCTCTGTTCTTCTCCTAACTCAAACCTGAGTTTGGAGAAACTCACCAAAGTGCACGAACTCTATAGCATCGGCGAGGATCCTGAAATACTTTGGGTAGATTTTTAACTCGAAATTTTGCGCCGTTAGGCTACTCTTTTTCGATTTCCAACTGCCAAGGGATTTTTTACGTGCGCAACATTACACACGGGCGTCCGATCTCACTACCCAGAGACCAGGGGAAATTTTATTACTAGAAGTCCACGCGAACAAATCCCGACCCTCACCGGGGCTTGAACCCGGGACCTCCAGCTCTCGAGGCGGACACCGTACCTCGAGATCACGCAGTCCCTATTGTTTTATCTTAATCCAAATTAAGATAATAGGCTCCGGGATGTCACATCTTCCTAAGAGGCATTTGAATTTCGTTGCTTCCAGGTTAACGAAGATTAGCAAGGGGAGGACTGGGTATGTTTGAAAGATGTCTCAGCAGGTTGACCATACCTGATTCAAACCTAATAAATTGTATGCTGATTTCAGACATACAGACTCGGGAAAGGAAAAAAAAAACATTATTCATACTAAGTACTATACTATAAGTGGAACCTAAATTCACCTCAGGTGTACTAAACTCCACACGGAGAGATTGGGATACCACACGCTCGGAATCAGTAAAGATCATGGGACATATTATAAGTTACTTCTGGTAATCTGCCATCTGACATGTGGTACAGGGTTTATTGTTATTGACTGCGCAGTGTTTGAAAATATTGCCGGTCAAAGTTTTGTATGTACCTATTATGTTGCGTGAACTTTACAGAGGGGGGGGGGGAATACAAAACTTGGGCCGGCAATATTTTCAAACACTGCAGAACCATTAAAAATACACCCTATATAATTTTAAGAGATACATTTCTGATTCAAATGTCATCTACTGACTAATAATAATCTTGTTACGAAGTTTACCCCTAATATGTGAGCTCGAGCGTACACATTAAGTTAAACAATGGGAACACTGATCTATAAGTCCTGCAAGATTTTGAGAAGGTATAGGGTGTATTTTTAATGACTGTGCAGTGTTTGCAAGTTTTGTATTTGCCTATTATGTTGCATAAACTTTGCAGAACAATTTACCCGTAAACAGGTTCAGTTACTATGTGTTTTGAGCATGTCAGCCAAAGTAGAATTCATTTATTCTCTTAATGTGATATATAACTCTGCAGATTGCACCTGACGAGATGCAGCGAAATATGTTAGTTAGTTAGTTAGTCAGTCGTAGTTCCAACCTCATAGCAACTGGTTGTCCCCATTATGCTCCGTTCCTGTACCAGTGAATATCGCACAAAACGCTCCCCACTGCCCAATGTGAAAAGTGGAAAAGACAGGAGTCTCGACAAACAACAGCCCGCACAGATACACTGTGCATAATGCTGCCGCCAGAATGTCAACACAATAGTCCCCCACAAAACACCCAGTTCATATCTGATGGAATCGGCAGTCATTTTCCCATCTAGATGTTTCCTAAATGTTCACCCACACAGTCCACGAAAATACAGTTCATCGTCGATGGCAGTGGCAGTCAACCAGAAGCCCAGCAGCCACGCATTTCTGCATAAGGCAAAAACCGGTCAACTCTGGGACATAGCCATCTACCATCGATCCGAACATGCAGTCACGTTCCAAAAAAACCTAGGGCAGATTCAAAAGCAAACTCACAGCTCAGTGTCGCGCCACGCACTCACTCAGTAGCAGGGCGACGGAACCATCAAGCCTCCTTAGTCGCCTCTTACGACATGCGTGGTAGGCTGCAGTGTTGCTATTCTTTGCTTTCCTTATGGGCCCCGGCAACACACGGGAGAGTATATGTATATACGCTATATGTATATATAGCGAAATATGTCAGGCAAAACATTGTGCAACCGATTGTTTGCGAGTTTGTGACTTTTGTGTTTAAATTCACTTTTAAAAAAAAAACAACAACCCTGTTTTGAATGTACATGTAACCTGTTTGATATGTTTATAATTTCGCGCGGCTCTCCTCGTCGCACAGCGGATACCATTTCAGTTTGATTATCTTTATCAAAGACAACTATAGGGAACTGATTAATTCATTCAGCAACCCCACCAATCGCTATTTAAAGATTTTAGTATTGAGATTTTAACACTGTTGACCTACCGGCAGGAAGAGGGTGATATTTAGTTTATGATTGTTTCTTATTATGGATATTTTACACATTTTCAAATAAAACTATACTACTAGAGTTTAACTGTTATGATTAAATGAACTGTTATTATGTGCTAATTGAGAAATCCACGGGAAACCCGGGTTGGTTTATAACTAACAACAACTGGTGACCTGCCGACCTGGGGGCACACATCCCTGTGATCCCAGGTACTAAACGTCTGGCTAGACTTTGTCTACACTTAATGACTCCACATTTTTGTAGTATGTGGAAATGAATATGGCGGCGCCCATGAAACTGCAGCGATGTGGCAGAAGAAGGCATATCCTCTCAGTTCTGTTTCATTACTCGAAGGTGAATATATGAACCAGGCCATTGCCCAATCAAACTAGCATCACGCCATGTTTGCTCCTTGTCGTCTGCAAGTGAAGGCCGGCATTTGCTGGTCGTGGCCATCGGGGCGGTTGTTTTCTTGGGGACCCCCAGCCTTCTAATCTGATAAATAACCGGTCTGTGCCTTGTTTAGAAATTTTGTTGGAATTGTAAACGTTCTTGAAGAGTTTCTGTAGAGTTTTTAAGATCATTGAATTAGTTACTTAAAAATGGCTTGTTTGTTGAAGTTGTTGCATTGTAATTTGTTTACAAGACCGAGCTTTTGAACCAGAACTAAATGCCCCGGTTGACAAGGCAAAGACAGAAGGACACGTTGATAAGTGACAACACAAAGTTTACAATAAGTACAATAAGTATGTCTGCTATACGCGGTTTTTGTGTATTCTACTGAAATATGTATCTTCCGATATTGCTTGAGCAGAACGACAGTATGTCTCCGCCTAAGATTGGTGTGTCTGTGTCACCTACCTGTGTGTTCTATTCTAGTGAGATAATAAAATATTTATCTTCCAATTATAATTATATATTGAATTGCTTGAGCACAACGTGTTGTGTGTGATACTTGCTTTATACAGCATTAATTATTTTACTGTAATGTCCCAATGTTTTTCATCCAGCTTAAGATTTTATATCTTTTGCACAGACAAAGCCTTGAATAAGATTGTAAGAGTAAGACAGGGCTGTGTGTTGTCCCAGGTCACAAGACTTAAATACAAGACAGGGATATGTGTTGTGTAGCGGGGTATCTTCTCTCTCCATAGCCAAGTTATAATGAGAGAGAACAAAGAGAAGCCAGGAATACAATCAGAATGTTATAATATAAACAGTACATTATGCAGATGACACAGTATACATGGCTGAAAATGCAAAACATCTACAGCTGTTAGAACAGGACACAATAGATATTACGCAACCACATGTATACAAAATTCAAGATTGGTGACTCAGCCATGTGCACACGTGGTTTGGCGTCGCAGACAGCAGAGCACATACTCCAAGACTGCCCAAATTACAACATGTCCAGGCAAACCTTCTGGTCTAGAGAGATGACAGTGGAAGATAAACTCTATGGACCACTGAGTGAACTAAGACAGATAAGTTCATAGATGAGACAACATTGCAGTTATAGACATATTTCAAGCGAACGAAAGAAGAAGAGGAAGCAGTTAGTTAGACATGGTACTGGTAGTTTTCCAAGAAAGTAACCCCGACGTTAACCGAGGCCTTCCAGTAGTTCTTGCTTTAACCTGTTCTATCTGAATTAGCTATTACTTTAACTATTAAAGTTAATTTTTAATCTTTAACTTAGTTCGTGGGATGCTTTGTTGTTAGTTTCTTTTGTTTGTTTGTTTATGTCTGTGTGTATATGATGATAATAGCAGCAATGGGGGAGAAGGTAAATAATTGTGAACAAATCATTTTGATTATAGTATCCCATGTTTCTTTTCTTGTTTCTTTTTCAGTAAATTCTTTTTATTCTGCATTTTATTCTCCATTGGAGCATGATCCCACAATTGACCTATACCAATCCACTCTACCTTATGGTGTCTTCGACAGCTTCTTCTGCATTCTCTCCAATATTATTCAACTCTGTACCTGAATCTGTTCTTTATGCATTTTTAACTTTCTCTGTATTTCAATTGTCTTGCGATTTCCAGTTCAGTTTTGTTCAGTGTTTACGAAATAATAAAAGTTTCGCTTCGTTCAACTTGCTTCTTCAGCATTGGTTATAATTGAGGTCCATTTTTTTTATTATCTCTCCTTTCTTTGCTCTCTTTTGAGTTAGTCCTGAACAAGGCTGGTCATATTTTTCAGTTTTTGGAGAAAGGATTTACTATGTATACTATTATCTGGTTTTCTCTGCATGTGTCTAACATCCTTTTCTCATCTCTTAGTTCAGTGGAATCTGTCTGGATCTCTCCTTAAACTCCACATTAGTTTGAGTAAATGATTTCTCATTTATGCTAGAGAAAGGACTTTCTTTTTATACCATTATCTGGTTTTCTCAATGTGCATCTAACCCAGTGCTAGCATCCTTTTTACATCTCTTAGTTCATTGGAATCTGTCTGGATTTCTCCTTAAACTCCACATTAGTTTGAGTAAATTATTTCTCATTTATACACAGACTTTGGGTTCCAGAGAAAGGATTTTCTAGTTATACTAATATCAGGCTTCCTCACCTGTTGTGTCCAGCAGTGTTATATTCTCCTCTCCTCCTCATCCCTTAGTTAGCTGCAATCTGTCTAGTTCTCCCTAAGCCATACATTAGTTTGAATAAATTATTTTCTCATTTATGCACAGACTGTTGGTTCCAGTTTGAGGTTCTGTGAGGCTAGACGAACTTTATCTACAACCATGAAGTTGTACGAGCGAGAAATGTATTGGAATGACAAACATGTGCCAGAAGAAACGGTAATCATTCTATTGATATTATTTTGTATCTGTTTGATCTTTCCTGTGGTAACATAGACGTGACTCAAAAGACCATTTCACTGTCATTAAGGGAGAAAATTGGGCCTTTTGAGCTTAATCATTACAGAACATTTCTTAGAATATCGTGGACCAAGACAAAAACTAAGGACGTTCTACAAGATCTGAACATCGAAGAAAACTGGCTTATAAATGTGTCATGCATTGGAAACTGAGATACTTTGGCCATAACAAATGTCACAGTGGTTTGGAGAGAACAGTGATGGAAGACATGATTCTTGGAAGAAAAAGCTCGAAGATAAATACAGGACAGATCCCTTTGGCATGAGAGTATGTGATGCTGGAGAAATGGCAGAGATGAGAAATATTTGAGTAGGCTGTGATGAGAGCGATGTCCTGCAAGAGAAATATTTGGGTAGGCTGTGATGAGAGCAATGTCCTGTGAGAGAAATATTTGGGCTGGCTGTGATGAGAGCGATGTCCTGCAAGAGAAATATTTGGGCTGGCTGTGATGAGAGCAATGTCCTTCAAGATAAATATTTGGGCAGGCTGTGATGAGAGTGATGTCCTGCAAAAGAAATATTTGGGCAGGCTGTGATGAGAGCGATGTCATGCAAGAGAAATATTTGGACAAGCTGTGATGATAGCGATGTCCTGCAATAGAAATATTTGGACAGGCTGTGATGAGAGTGATATCTTGCAAGAGAAATATTTGTGTAGGCTGTGATGAGAGCGATGTCCTGCAAGAGAAATTTTTGGACAGGCTGTGATGAGAGCAATGTTCTGAAAAAGAAATATTTGGGCTGGCTGTGATGATAGCGATGTTCTAAAAAGGAAATATGTGGGTTGGCTGTGATGAGAGTGATGTCCTGAAAAAGAAATATTTGGGCTGGCTGTCATGATAGCGATGTTCTAAAAAGGAAATATATGGGTTGGCTGTGATGAGAGTGATGTCCTGCAAGATAAAATATTTGGACATACTGTGATGAGAACGTTTTCCTGAAAGAGAAATATTTGGGCTGGCTGTTATGAGAGCGATGTCCTGCAAGAGAAATATTTTGACAGGCTGTGATGAGAGCGATGTCTTGCAAGAGATACATTTGGACAGGCTGTGATGAGAGTGATGTCGTGCAAAAGAAATATGTGGGATGACTGTGATGAGAGCAATGTTCTGCAAGAGAAATATTTGGGCAGGCTGTCATGAGAGCGATGTCCTCAAAAAGAAATATTTGGGCAGGCTGTCATGAGAGCGATGCAAGAGAAATATTTAGGGTGGCTGTGTTGAGAGCGATGTCTTGCAAGGGAAATATTTGCACAGACTGATGACAGCGATGTCCTGAAAATGAAATATTTGGGCAGGCTGTGATGAGAGTGATGTCCTGCAAGAGAAATATTTATACTTCTAGTACACTGGACTGATTTTTGTGTGTTGATTACCTTTCCCTGTTAGCAGTGTCCCTCACAATCAGGTGAACCCACTGATTTCTGAGATACTTGTAATTTACGCCTCCAAGTCAAGGATGAGAAGTTTAGTTCAACTGACTGGAGTAGGGGTTGAACCCTCTTCTTCGGCGTCAGCACACTGGAAGTTTAAGAACGAGTGTACTTATCCATTTAGTTATGCTGATCTATCTTGGAGTGAGTAGGTTGACGGCCTAGGGAGATAAATTGTGAAAGAAGAAGATGGCTGACACCAACACTAATTGAAGTAAATATTTAAATATTGAGCACAACCCACTACTGGCAACGCTGATCATATTCCGGTACGAACTTAAGGCCTTGTCCACGTCAATATGAAGTAAATGTCTGTTTGAAGGATTCCAGTGTTCTTTGACATCTCAGGATGTTGCTTCGCAGGAGAAATATTTCTGTATTCATTGTTTTTGTATTTTGTTTCTTATATAACAGAAGTTCGACAAGATTTTAATTGCTAACCGTGGTGAGATAGCCTGCCGTGTTATTAACACATGTCGTCGTCTGGGAATCAAGACTGTTGCTGTTCACAGTGAGGCCGACTCGCTTGCCGTAAGTTCCTTGCCACTTAAGATTTTCATATCGCCTTCTTAAAGTCATATTTGCATGCGTTGTAATTAAGACTTTTTCTTATTCTGTTCTTGGTTATATTATACCATTCCCTGTGTTCAGCTGGTGATATACTGACAAGACCCACACTAGGTGGGTCTAGCCAATATAATGTTAATAGTGACACGACCCGCTAATTGAGCTTGGCCATAGTGGTATTTTTTTTAGGGCTCTTGCTTGCTTTGAACTCAAGCGTAGTCCATGCACACTATTTATAGTAGTGCTGGACTGAATTTTGAGTGTGGATTAGCTTTCTCTATTAACAGTGTCCCTCGCCCTCAGACGAATCCACTCTGACTTCAGAGGTACTTGTAATTAATGTCCCCAAGTCTGACAGGTCAACATTTTAGTCCAGCTGTTCGGTGTAGTTGTTGAACCGCTAACCTTGGCATCAGCACAACGAATGTTTAAGAACACGCATTCCTACCCTTTCGGCCATGCAGATTTGCAATAGTGGTATGACAATGTGTTCATGTTGACACAGTAGTTTAACACGGTGTCGTCATGTTGGCTGGTCAGACTGTTGCCATGCTATCAGTCAGCTCACAGATTGTTGTGTTGGAACGATGTCTCCTCACATTGTCCAGATTAATGCATAACTGGTCGCTGAACAGATTGAGAGTATTTTTATACTTGGACTAAGGCACAATATTATATTATTGTCAGTTAGTGCCACAAAACATCTTCGAACTCCCAATCACAATATAAGACCGGTTTGTTTCTTTTATATAATTCACCTTTACGCATTTAAATAGGTTCACATAATCACAATTGTACTACTTTAAAAAAGTTAGTTGCATATCCTTTACAGGGCGTTTGCAGTCAATACCAGCTTTTATTAGCTGTTGTTGATGTCCTGGCAAGTTTTACGTTCAGTAATTTGCCATTGCTTTCTGAACGACTGGCACTCGTACCTTTTCATAAAAAAACCAGCGCAATGCAATCTGCTGCCAAATCGTGCGCAGTTGTGTTTCGAACGAGTGTTTACAGGATTACGAACCACATCCGTAATCCCTTCACCACGGAGACTGGCAATACTACTTAAAATACTTAAGAACTATCACATTTTCTTAATTCCTAAAATCTCTATCTTCAGTGGCACGGTGAATACTGCCATTGCCTAGTCTGACTGGTTGTCCTCTTAACTGCCTCGTTTAGCAGAGAGCCTTCTCTCTCTGGCCAGCGCCAAAGCGTGTTTCACACCATAAGGCATGAATATGATCATAGCTCCATTTCAGCTCATGACATATACCCTCTCCTAGGTTCAAATCTGTACACAAACATTTACTATTGGTTCACATCTGTACTGATTATACTATACTATTCTACGCAAGGGTGCAGTCACTTGTGAAGCAACCAGGACTGCAAGAGCTGTGAAGAAAAGGCAGGACAGAAAAACCACTGCATGAGATCCTCCTCCTGAAACGTCAAGCATATTTTGCCCCAAAATAGGTCTTAGCCATCTTAGAACTCTCGGCTCCATAGTTTCAACCCCACTGGATGAAATGAATGGTCATCATCATTCTTGATGGACAAACAACATTCCCTGTGTTCAGCTCGTAATATACCCTTTCTTATGTTCACACTTGCACAGACAACCATCCTAGGTTCACACCAGCTGTATTTGAACTAAAGTTCCATCTTGTACTAATTCATCTTCTGAATTCACACTAGCACTAACTTTCCGCTAGGTTCACACATGTGCAATACCTCCCCCTAGGTTCACTCATGTTATAAATAAATGTTTTGCATATCCTTTACAGGACATCGCTGTCAACATCAGCACCTTTCAGTTGTTGATTTCTTGGCAAGATTACGCTCAGTAGTTTGCCACTGCTTTCTGAGCGACCGGCTCCATACTCTCATAAGTCACTGGCGTGACTCGAACCGCTTCCAATTCTCGTGCGCTCATGTCAACCACGAGAGTATTCGGGGTTACGGAGAAATCTGCTAACTTCTCGGCTAGGGAGACCGGCACTCATATTATACTTTTGTTTATTTTAACATTTACACTCTATGCCTTCTTCTTGGTTCATGTTTGTACTATACCTTCTTCTTGGTTTACACTTGTACTATACCTTCTTCTTGGTTTACACTTGTACTATACCTTCTCCTTGGTTCACACTTGTGCTATACCTTCTTCTTGGTTCACACTTGTACTGTACCTTCTTCTTGGTTCACACTTGTACTATACCTTCTTCTTGGTTCATACTTGTACTATACCTTCTCCTTGGTTCACACTTGTACTGTACCTTCCACTTGCTTCGTACTTGTGCTATATCTTCCCCAATTTTCACATTTGCATTTTCACTTCTATTAAGTTCACACTCATGCTATACCTTCCCCTATTTTGTCAGTTTGCTCTCTAATTTCCCTTAATTTCAAACCAGCATTATACCTTCCCCAATTTTCACATGTGCACTGTTATCTTCTCCTAGGTTCACACTCGCATGGCGGACGAGTCAGTGTGCATTGGACCGGCTCCAACCAGTCAAAGTTATTTGCGAATGGACAAAATCCTGAAAGCAGTTCAAGATACCGGTGCTCAGGCGGTAGGTTACTGTTCATTCAGGCTTTCTTCTTCCGCTATGGAATGTTGAATTTCCTCTTCTATTATGGGATGTGGAGTTTCCTCTTCTACTGTGGGATGTGGAGTTTCCTCTTCTACTGTGGGATGTGGATTTTCCTCTTCTACCTGGGATGTGGATTCAGAGATAGGGTATGCTGATGACACAGTATTGCTATCCACAACACAGAATGGAATAGAAAACCTAATAGCCTCAACCCAATTGAATAGTGAAAATCACAACTTATATCGTAACATAGCAAAAACAAAGATGATGTATACAGATAAAACTACTATGGAGAAAGAAATATATGTTAATGAGGACAAATTGGAGGTGGTGAACTATTGGTGGTGGTGGTTGAATATCTTGGGTCATTGATTACCAACAATGGTGACACAATGACAGAAATTAAACGACGACTATCAATTGCTCTTCAAAGACTAAAACAACTGAATAAATTATGGAGTGGGACAGACAGAACAACAAAAATTAGATTTTTGAGACCATACATCTTTCCTATTGCAACATGCGCCTGTGAGACCTGGACACTTACTAAACAAGCCGAACAGTGCGTAAATGCCTTTGAATATAAATGTTATAGACGAGTTCTAAGAATATCTTGGGTAAAGAAAAGAACAAATGCATCCATACTTCAAGAGCTGAATATTGAAGAAGGTTGGCTATTAAAGACGATAAAACAAAGAAAATTGAAATATTTTGGTCACTTGAAACGTCATGAAAGTTTTGAGAGAACAATAATGGAGGGGTATATGCCTGGGAAGAGAGGAAGAGGAAGGCCAAAGAGAAGATGGGTGCAGGATGTGGCGGATGATCTCCAGATGGGTGCATCGGACGCGGGACATCTTGCTTATGATTGAGAGGTTTTCCGGAAGGTTGTTATGGGAGCGAGGTTCTGTAAAGGACTAGCTACTGAATGAATGATATGAATGACCTGGGATACGGAGTTTCCTCTTCTACTATGGGGTGTGGAGTTTCCTATTCTACTTTGGAAATGGAATTTCCTCTTCTACAATGGGATGTGGAACTACTGACTTATCAGATACTAACAAGGCTCTTGACACTAGCCCAACTGTACGAACTGGGAGAAAAGCCAGGTCATGCACGTAAAAGTCATTTTTGATTCCAAGAGAGGAGTATACTATAACCAACTCCTTATGAGAAATTAATCTAAGATAGAGATTCATCCACAGGAGATTCAGTTCAATCCTGAGCATGATTGTAGTAAGACGAGTGTGCTAACACTTGGCCATAAAGAATGAGTCGGTTACAACTGCAACAGTAAACACACACTGAGATGGTTGCAAAATAAATATCCATGATGTACACATGAATGCTGTGATAGTTTCAACAAAGAAATATATGAGCTAGCATAACTATTATTGTCAGCCATTTTTGTCACAGGTTCATCCAGGCTATGGCTTTCTCTCAGAAAACACAGTGTTTGCAGCCAAGTTGGTAAGTTATCTTCACTATTGATTCAGTTCCTCAACTGAAGTTTTCATGTTTTTTACACTGATCATTGGCTATTTGTTTGTCTGGAAAAGGCTAATAAAAGTAGAACATTATATACAACTATAAATTAGTTGCACATCATTTACAGAACTTGGCAATCAACCCATGCATTTTTTAATACTTTTTTTGTAATTTACTAGGCAGTTTTTAGTAGTTTGCTATTGCTTTCTGAATGACCAGAACTTATACCGGGTGTTTGTAAAGTCCCACTACACTTTGTATGTAGAACACATTTGAAAAATGAAGTATGTGATGTCATAAAAAAATTTAAAAAAATGCTCCACAGTCCATTGTGAAGCAATATGCAGCGAATGGCTGTCGTCTGCTGAGGTAATTCTTTGCACTCCAAATAGAATGGTGTTATCAACGGAAGAAAGAATTGTTTTTTCAAATTTGTTCTACATAAAAAGTTTAGTGAGGTTTTACAAACGCTATGTATAATTGAAATCAACGCAAGGCAGTCTGCTTACAAATAGTCTGCGGCTGATTTTGAAACCCTGACTTCGTACATCGGGATGCTGGGGAACCTGTTCACTGTCCCTAAGCCACAGCGCTGGCACAATGTAAGAGAGAGAGATAATGTCTAATGAATTAATAGGTGAGAAAAAAGCACTGGATAGGGCATATTTTGAGAAAAACTGGTTAGGACACATGTTGAGAAAAGCTCTGGGTAGGACATGTTGAAAAAAGCTATGAGAAGGACACATGTTGAGAAAAGCTCTGGATAGGACACATATCGAGAATACCTCCCATTTGTTGTCTGTATGTGAGAAGGCTAGGTACAACGTAAGAAATGTTATTTTAGCTAGATTTCAAGATCAGGTTTACATATGATATTATGAGATATTACTGGTTCTTGGGAAATCCCCAGCTTCATACTGAGAGTAAACCTAGTACCATACCATCCTGAGGCAGACAACATATTCTCTTAACCACAGCTGACCCTTGTCAAAGAGTTGGGAGTCAGACTTTACAGATTTACTTCTGAAAATCTGTGAAATATCATCTTAGATGTTGTCAAAGATGTAATGGTTTATGAATCTAAAAGGATTCACTTTGTGGATTATTGCTACAGAAAGATATAGGTGTTGTCTTTGTGGGTTATTGTTACATAAAGTTATAGGTGTTGTCTTTGTGGGTTATTGTTACATAAAGTTATAGGTGTTGCCTTTGTGGGGTTTTGTTACAGAAAGATATTTGTGTTGTCATTGTGGGTTTTTGTTGCAGAAAGATAATAGGTATTGCCTTTGTGGGTTTTTGTTTCAGAAAGATATAGGTAATGTCTTTGTGGGTGTTTGTTACAGAAAGATATAGGTGTTGCCTTTGTGGGGTTTTGTTACATAAAGATATAGGTGTTTTTGTTGATTTTTGTTACATAAAAATATATGTGTTGCCGTTGTTACATAAAGATATAGGTGTTGTCATGTGGGGTTTTGTTACAGAAAGATATAGATGTTGCCTTTGTGGGTTTCTGTTACAGAAAGATATAGGTGTTGTCTTCGTGGGTTTTGTTACAGAAATATATAGGTATTGTTTTTGTGAGTGTTTGTTACAGAAAGTTGTAGGTGTTATCTTTGTGGGTTTTCATTACAGAAAGATATAGGTGTTGCCTTTGTGAGTTTTTGTTACAGAAAGATATAGGCATTGCCTTTGTGGGTTTTTGTTACAGAAAGATATAGGTATTGTCTGTGTGGGTTTTTGTTAACAAAATATATAGGTGTTACCTTTGTGGATTTTTGCTACAGAAAGATATAGGTGTTGCCTTTGTGGGCCCCAACAGTGAGTCAATCCGAGCCATGGGGGATAAGATTGAAAGCAAGCGCATCGCAGAGAAAGCTGGTGTCAACATGATCCCGGGCTACGATGGTGCCATCAGAGATGTCGACCACTGTGTTGAGCTGGCAAATCAAATTGGTAATTTGCTCATGTCGTCATATGTTTTATTGATTGATTTTGTAGCAGATTTAATATCATTTTCTTCTTATACAGGAAATCAATTGGGGAACCCTTTTGAGGCCACTAAGACAGTTCATAAACAAACATACACATAGTATTGTTTAGTGCTCATAGAAGTGAGAAGAAGGAAGTAGAAACTAGAGGACGTACCAGACAACATACAAATTGAAAGCTATAGTCACTGATCAGGATTTAAACCTGTCACCTCCAAATGACAACAGCGCCTTGCTGCAGGAACAAGTAGACTTTGACGCTTGACGAACTAGACGCCACGCCCCCCAAAAAAGATGTCTTCACTAGTCATGTCTATCATACACATGAACCTACAACTATGGAATATGGACAGAATTTGTATCTAACCATTGACACAACGCTATAGGTTTCAGCATTTTATATTAAACCAGCATAGGTCAAATAACAAACATGCAAACACAGCAGGACGTAATGCTTCTTCTTATACCCTATTACATGCTGTGTCGGTCTTCACGTCTGTCCACAGCCTTCTGTCTCATGTACTGCCTCTGATTACTTATAACGATGTTCCACCCTGCTGTGATGCCAGACTGTCTAACATCTTCTTTCTTCATCTTCCCATGCCTTTCTTTGTCACCAGCTTTTCCATTGTCATGATATACTCCAGCCTTCCTCTCCTTATAACATGCCCACAGAATGTGGTCTGTCTTCTTCTGATTCAAGTAACCAGTTATCTTTGTGAGCCAATTTCTTTCAAGATAGCTTTGACTTTTTATCTGTCCACTGTATTCTTATCATTCTGTGAACCACATTTCTGCAGCTTCCACATAATTCCTCACTAGTCTGCTAAGTTTCATGATTCACTTCCATACATCAAGATTGACTCCACACAACTCTTAACAACTGTTTTTTCTAACCTGGATTGATAGACTTATTGCATTGAATATTCTTCCGGCAAGTGTAGATTATGTGAAGTGTTGGTTCCTAATTCTTCCTCATCATCGTGCACCTTCATGCGTCAGCTTGAATATATGTAAAGAAAGCAGCAGTCAACCTAAGCTTGTTGACATCTCCAGAGTTTGTCCTCAAAACGAGATTCTCTTAGTGTGTTAATTTTTGCTCTTGCTCGCTTTGAACTCTTCTTCTTCTTCTTCTTCTTCGTTCATCCGGAGTTTTTTTTTTCGGACGTGATTGCGTTGTGCCTGTTTACAGCAGAGCTGCGTTCTTGCACCGTTAGGCCTACACATCCGACTTCTGCGGGCATTTGTTGACCAGGTTAACCTTCCCGGGGGCTTTGAACTCAAGCATAGTCTATTCACACTACTTACAATTGTGCTGGTTTGGATTTTGTGTGTGGATTAGCTTTTCCTATTAACAGTGTCCCTCACTATCAGGCGAACTCACTCTGACTTCAGAGGTACTTGTAATTTACATCCCCAAGTCAATGACGACAGGTCAACATTTTTAGTCTGACTGTCCGGTGTAGCGGTTGAACCCCTTACCTCGGCATCAGCACACCGGATGATTAAGAACACACGTTCTTATCCATTTGACCATGCTGACCTACTCTCCAAATGTGTTCTGAAGGAAGAGATTTAGATCTAGAGCATTTCTGGATATCTCCTAGTGCGGTGAAGATGGCACCTCAATCCTGTCGAGCTATTGATTCAGCAAGGGCCCAGCATGTTAAGTTCTGTGTTTTCTTTGTGTGTTTTTGCACAAGTTTCTTTGTTTTTGTTGTTAGGCTATCCTGTAATGATCAAAGCTTCTGCTGGAGGAGGTGGTAAAGGCATGCGGATTGCCCGAAGTGATGAAGAAGCAAGGTGAGGCAACATGTCCTCTTTTTTTCATGTTTTTGTTTTCTTCAGTTTCATGTTTGACTTTGTAGGTTTTTGATTACATTTTCTAATTTTATTTGCAAAGCTTACATTATTGTTTGAAATGTTCATTTTTTCTGCCAACTTTTGTTTTGTCTATGGTTTGTTTGTGAATATCTGGCAAAACAATTCAATTTATAAGGTGCCACAATAGCATATTGTGGTGCTGTAAAAAAAAAAAACCATGTTATTTGGATAGTTCGATCAGACTGAAAATGGAAAGCCACTTAATTATGACTGAGATGTGTCCATTCAGCGGGAACCAATAATGTGGTCCAACCTCTTTAAATAGGCATCACTTTTTAGAGGAAGAAAATTGGTCATCTCACCTAATTATGCATGAACTAGTATAAAGTCAACTTTGAAATAATGCCCCTGTTATCTGGACCCATAAGGGAATGACAGAATAATAATATTATAATCTACCACATCTATCGTAAGAGGAGACAATGGAGGGTAGCCTGGAGACTGGCTGCCTCATCCAGTAGAAAAGGTAGTTGCATATGCTTTACAGGACGTAACATTCAACTCCAGCATTTGTTGGCTGTTTGTATTTCCTGGTCAAGTTTTACATTCAGTAGTTTGCCATTGCTGGTCTCCATGGCGAAGGGTTTACAGACACGGTTTGTAATCCCGTACACCCGTGTTAAAAACACAGCTGTGCATGATTTGGCAGCAGACAGCGTTGTGTTGGTTTCATGTTTGTATCAGTGCCGGTCGTTCAGAAAGCAATGGCAAACTACTGAACGTAAACTTGCCAAGAGATCACAGCAGCAGTAATGTTAGTGTTGACTGTGATGTCCTGTAAAAAAGGATATGCAAAAAAAAAAAAGTTTGCCATTGCTTTCTGAACAACCAGCACTCCTACCATTGTAGGGAAACCAAGGCGAGGCTGTTTGCTGCCAAATCGCCTGCAGCCGTGTTTCGAATACGGGATGCAGATTACGAATTGCATTTATAACCCCTTCACCAAAGAGCTGGCAAAACTGAGCTGTAAAGTCCAATCAGTCATGAACAAGTCTACAAAGTCCAATCAGTCATGAACAAGTCTACAAAGTCCAATCAGTCATGAACAAGTCTACAAAGTCCTATCAGTCATGAACAAGTCTACAAAGTCCAATCAATAATGAACAAGTCTACAAAGTCCAATCAATAATGAACATGTCTACAAAGTCCAATCAGTCATGAACAAGTCTACAAAGTCCAATCAGTCATGAACAAGTCTACAAAGTCCAATCAGTCATGAATAAGTCTACAAAGTCCAATCAGTCATGAACAAGTCTACAAAGTCCAATCAATAATGAACAAGTCTACAAAGTCCAATCAGTCATGAACAAGTCTACAAAGTCCAATCAGTCATGAATAAGTCTACAAAGTCCAATCAGTCATGAACAAGTCTACAAAGTCCAATCAGTCATGAATAAGTCTACAAAGTCTAATCAGTCATGAACAAGTCTACAAAGTCCAATCAGTCATGAACAAGTCTACAAAGTCCAATCAGTCATGAACAAGTCTACAAAATCCAATCATTCATGAACAAGTCTACAAAGTCCAATCAATAATGAACAAGTCTACAAAGTCCAATCAGTCATGAACAAGTCTACAAAGTCCAATCAGTCATGAATAAGTCTACAAAGTCCAATCAGTCATGAACAAGTCTACAAAGTCCAATCAGTCATGAACAAGTCTACAAAGTCCAATCTTCTTTTCGTTCATCCGGAGTGTTTTTTCAGATGTCATTGCGGTGTGTCTGTTATGCGCCCTTGGGCCGAAACCCGTAGGCCAACACATCGACTTTAGCGTGCTTTTTTGACCAGGTAGCATACCTGGGAGACTCTCACTTTTGTGGTGCCATCTACAACCATGCTGGCCAAGGTTGAACGGTCGAAGACAACGGTCATCCCTCAAAGGAAGGCAGGGACAGTCCATAGCATTTTCCGCCATCCAAGGTTGCTTCCATAGTTGCAGGGCCGACACATAACGCCCTGGATCTGGGCTCACCGAGGGAAATCGTCACGTCCTGCTCATGGCTGCTTTAAATCCTTACTTCAATATATTGGTCATTTCGTATTCCCCGGGCCATTCCCGCACAAACCAGACATGTTCGCAGTCGGCATCCACTCAGCGAGTTTTCGGACATGTGCTTGTCGTTGCGCCCATCAGAGCTGTTCCAGGCACGACAGACATTCGGAAACTACCTAGTCAGAGCTGTTCCGAACACGAGCGGCATTCGGAAACTAGGTAGTCAGAGCTGTTCCTAGCATGAGAGACATTCGGGCGAGACATTTCACTCGGACGTAATTGCGTAGTGTCAATTTTTAGTTTGCCACCCGTAGGCCGACACTTCCGACTTCTGGCGGGCATTTTTTAGTGAGGTTAGCCTTCCTCTGGTTTCGAGACACGTTAGACTGTTGTAATGTCACCCACATCTCAGCTGGTCAAGATAGAACGATCAACGATATCGCGGACGGCCCTCAAGGGAAGGCAGGGGCAGACCATGGGCATCATCTCACTATCCGAGGAGGCTTCCATAATTGCAGAGCCGGCACATATTGCTCTGAGACTGGGCTCACCCAAGGAGTTTCCACGTCCTGCCCATGGCTGCTTTAGTTCCTCACTTCCATGTGTTGAGCATCCCGCTTGCCACTGATCGCTCAAGCACACACCAGGAGCGGTCAGATTGCGGGCGACATCCACTCGGTAAGCTTTTGCTTGTGACTTCAACCCATGCAATAGGTTCGCTCGCCGTGCGTTCCATTTTGCGTTGAGACGTTCTTCCACTTATATCTACACTCTCTATGAGTTAGGTACAGAGTTTCCGTAACCATGCCCTTCGACTGGGGCACTTGTCTGTCTTTTTTGTACTCGCTCACGGGGTAGGCTACATGTGCTGCCGGCTCAGCACCTTACCTTCGTGCAGCAGTGAACGGGAAACGGTCAGGCCCTCTCATCCGGGAATCCCTCATATCCCCCAGCTGAGAGCCTTCGAACATGTATCAGACCTGAGCATGTAGCTTGCTCAGTATCACGTTTCTATTTTCCGGTAGACGGGTATCGGCCTGGCTCTCAGATCCGAGGGTTTGTGGCTTAGAGGCGTTCAGCCACAGCCCTCGACAGGGAGCCTTAAGAGTTTTGTCCGAACCAAGAAATTCTGCCTTCGTGCACCTGATTTAAATTTTGACTGCTATCCTCAGTCTATACCTGCAGAGCAGCAGGTTGTGTCTCTCTTAGTCTGGTCCCTATCCCATAAGCTGTCCGATATGTAATTTTTCACCCATCGGCAAGCAAATGGGGTCGATGGGACACGCAAGCTCCCCCACCACGTCAAGGTGGAGACACATCGGGGGAGACAAAGTCCAATCAATCATAAACAAGTCTACAAAGTCCAATCAGTCATGAACAAGTCTACAAAGTCCAATCAGTCATGAACAAGTCTACAAAGTCCAATCAATAATGAACAAGTCTACAAAGTCCAATCAATAATGAACAAGTCTACAAAGTCCAATCAGTCATGAACAAGTCTACAAAGTCCAATCAATAATGAACAAGTCTACAAAGTCCAATCAGTCATGAACAAGTCTACAAAGTCCAATCAGTCATGAACAAGTCTACAAAGTCCAATCAGTCATGAACAAGTCTACAAAGTCCAATCAGTCATGAACAAGTCTACAAAGTCCAATCAGTCATGAACAAGTCTACAAAGTCCAATCAGTCATGAACAAGTCTACAAAGTCCAATCAGTCATGAACAAGTCTACAAAGTCCAATCAGTCATGAACAAGTCTACAAAGTCCAATCAGTCATGAACAAGTCTACAAAGTCCAATCAGTCATGAACAAGTCTACAAAGTCCAATCAGTCATGAACAAGTCTACAAAGTCCAATCAGTCATGAACAAGTCTACAAAGTCCAATCAATAATGAACAAGTCTTCAATACAACAACAACAAGTCAAATACAGTTCATCATCGATGGAAGCGGCAGTCATTAGGAAACCAGCAGCCACACATTACTGCATAAGGCAACCCAGTTAGTTCAGCGACCAGCTGCCCGCCATTTTGATGAACATGCAGTTCGCGCTACAAACAACCATGGACAGATGTAAAAGCATTCCTTTTAGTCTCTAACTAAGCCTCTCATTAGTTATGTCATACCTTTTTATTCTCTCCCTAAGCCCCTCATTAATTATGTCAGACATTTTTATTCTCTCCCTAAGCCCCTCATTAGTTATATCATACCTTTTTATTCTCTCCCTAAACCCCTCATTAGTTATGTCAGATCTTTTTATTCTCTCCCTAAGCCCCTCATTAGTTATGTGAGACCTTTGTAGTCTCTCCCTATTCCCCTCATTAGTTATGTCAGACCTTTTTATTCTCTCCCTAAGCCCCTCATTAGTTATGTGAGACCTTTGTAGTCTCTCCCTATTCCCTTCATTAGTTATGTCAGACCTTTTTATTATCTCCCTAAGCCCCTCATTAGTTATGTGAGACCTTTGTAGTCTCTCCCTATTCCCCTCATTAGTTATGTCATACCTTTTTATTCTCTCCCTAAGCCCCTCATTAGTTATGTCATACCTTTTTATTCTCTCCCTAAGCCCCTCATTAGTTATGTGAGACCTTTGTAGTCTCTCCCTATTCCCCTCATTAGTTATGTCAGACCTTTTTATTCTCTCCCTAAGCCACTCTGTCATACCTTTTTACTCTCTCCCTAAGCCCCTCATTAGTTATGTCAGACATTTTTATTCTCTCCCTAAGCCCCTCATTAGTTATGTCACACCTTTGTAGTCTCTTCCTAAGCCACTCTGTCACACATTTTTATCCTCTCCCTAAGTCCCTGATTAGTTATGTCATACCTTTGTAATCTCTTCCTAAGCCATTTTGTCATACCTTTTTAGTCCTGTTTTTAGCAGAATAATGAAACCTTTCGAGTTATGATGTGTGTTATCTTGTACAGATTTGTGAGAATCACATTTTAACTAGGTGGTAATCTGCTTCCGTCACATCAAAGACATGCAACTGCATTGTTTTTTATTTAAAATTTTCTCACCAGGCAGGCATTTAGGCTGTCCCAGCAAGAGGCTAAATCCAGTTTTGGAGACGATCGGATGTTGATAGAGAAATACATTGAAAATCCCAGACACATTGAAATTCAGGTAAATCCTGTCTCTGTTGTTTCAGTATTATAATTATTCCTCCAGTGTGCTAATGCCGAGGTAACGGGTTCAACCCCTACACTGGACAGTTGGACTAAAATGTTGACCTATCGTACTTGACTTTGGGACATTAATCACAAGTACCTCTGAAGTTGGAGTGGGTTCTTCGCCCGATGGTGAGGGTCACTGTTAATAGGGAAAGCTAATCCATGTGCAAAATTCAATCAAGCACTACTATACGTGGTGCGTATGGACTATGCTTGAGTTCAAAGCAAGCGAGCGCCAAAAAATTAAATTCAGAACCCTGACAGGTGGTAAGAGTTGTATAGGAGTAAAGTGTCCACCTGTGACTTAAAAGGGGTCAGGTTCAGATCCAGTGTGTGTTGTATTTTATTGATGTCATCATTGTTGCTGTTATTGATGATGATGATGATGATGATGTCAAAGCTTCTGAGTTGCCTACTCTTGAGATCCCAGTGCCACTGTTATGAAGATACAGATCCTCTTCAGCAGTTCCAGGAACCCAAAGAGGGGTGTGCAACTGTTCGGGGTGGCAGGAAACGTTTTCCTTGGTTTTCTAACGTACATGGCCCTTAAAGAGAAAGTAGTTAGGGGTTTCTTAGAATTTAAAATAAAAAATTTGCTCGCTTTCAGCTTGAGCATAATTCACACATGCTACTGTCAGTGACAAATACATTAATATATATTATGATTTTGCAGGTATCCTGTCACTCTCATCCATGGATTACTTTAACATAGTACTATGTGTGCGCAGTTCCTACTAAATAATAGACTTAATAAACATAAAGGATGGTCCACTGATTTCAGCATATAGCTAGTTGCAGGCCCTCGTGATGTCAGCTGTCCTGGTTCACATTCTGGGCCAGACTGAATTTAATGTTACATTCACTAAAGGACTTTCAGTCAATCATGATTTATGCTTTCCTGTGAATCATGGCACTCATACTGTAATTTTCACATCTCCTGAACTTATCAGTCATTCCTTCTTGACACAGTAACTGGGCCATGACATGTATTGAATAGCCTCAACAGATTTTGAAATGCTTTAAAAACTGTATTAGATACACACTGCAACCATGATCATAGATATTGGTAAGATACATATAAAGTTAAGGAAGACTAAATGTAAACAACATTGATAGTTGACAAATGAACAGCCTTTCAAGAAACAAATGAAAACCATGGAATGATGAGACAAATGAGACATAAACATTGAAGATGTTTTGAGCACATTATGAAGAGAAATACGCCTGAAAACTTGGGGACGACTGTCAGACTTTATGAGAAAAGAGCAAAGGGAAGACAAAAATACCCGGCTGGCTTGGCCACGTAGTGTAATTGGGACAAGAGCAGAAACCTGATCCAAGACTGGTGATCGTGTGAGATGGGGGAACCATGACAACTCATGCTTATCAGCAAGGCACGTAGTGATGATGAGATGCTAGACCTCTCATTGACTGCTGAAGCAACATCTTTATCCAACCCTTCTTTAGCTGTAGTTAAGGTAGGATGTTGCTTCCAGCCTCCAGCAGTGGGAGATCTGTTTATGGAGCTTGAGACTGACCACTTGTTTGGGTTGTAAAGGGTCAGTCTCAGTGCTCCAGTCTCCTCCTGTAGATCACATCAGGGAGGTCTCAGCACAGTGCGTGAATTCCATAGCACAAATCAGGATCCACGTATGTTTAGCTCAATCACATAGGCTATACATTTTATGTGGGTAACTTTTCTCATTTGGACATTTTTCATGGGCAATGGCCTGTTCTGCAGATTTTTGTTTTCCAATTGTCGAGGGATTTTCTACGTTAACACAGGTCCTGACCGGCTCTGTGGTGAAAAGGTTGCTGATGCTGTTCGTAATCCCGCATACCACGTTTGAAATACAGCTGCCGGCGATTTGGCAATAGACCACCATGCGCTGGTTTTCATATAATGGCATGAATGCTAGTTGTTCAGAAAGCAGTGGCAAACTACTGAATGCAAACTTGCCAATAAATCAACAAACAGCAAATTAATGGTGGGGTTGACTGCATCATCCTGTAAGGCTTTGCAACTAACAAACACAGGTTCTCACCCTTTTTTAAGGTCAATGTTAACATATTCGTGTTCGATGCAGATTCAAACTCATAACAAGTAACCCAGTAGGCAAGTGTGCTAGCCACTGCTTCCACCAAGGCATTGTACTTGAATTAACACTGTCTTCTGGAGAATTCACAAACAACCATGCTTACCCAACTCATGACATTACAGGTTCTGTGTGACAAACATGGCAACAGCTTGTGGCTCAACGAGCGAGAGTGCTCCATACAGCGGCGAAACCAGAAGGTCATTGAGGAAGCTCCAAGGTCAGTATTAAATTTTGGAAAACTTGTGCCTGATGTCATTGTCATGTGGTTCATTAGCTGGGTATGAAACTGTGGAAAACTTGTGTCGGATGTCATTGTCATGTGGTTCATTAGCTGGGTATGAAACTGGAAACCTTGTGCCGGATGTCATTATCATGTGGTTCATTAGCTGGGTATGAAACTGGAAAACTTGTGTCGGATGTCATTGTCATGTGGTTCATTAGCTGGGTATGAAACTGGAAACCTTGTGTCGGATGTCATTGTCATGTGGTTCATTAGCTGGCTATGAAACTGGAAAGCTTGTGCCTGATGTCATTGTCATGTGGTTCATTAGCTGGGTATGAAACTGGAAACCTTGTGCCGGATGTCATTGTCATGTGTTTATTAGCTGGGGGCGTCTGACTAGATTGTCGACCTGGAAACGCAGGTCAGTTTTAAACATTTGCCTCCTGTGGATTCGAACTTCTAACTTCCGGGTTGGCTGGCGAGTGTCTAGTATGACAACTACTGCATCTGCTCTGCCAGGTCAACTCAGCCTAAGATGATGTCACATACCTTAATGTATGCATGAATGTATAAGTATATGTGTTTATAAATGTATGCCGTCATCATCATCATCTCGGTCTTTGGTGTGCTGGATCAACTCTGCTGCTGATATTCCTCCATGCCACCATCTCAAACCATCCAGCATCATTTATCTTGGTCTGCATCTGCCTCTCTTCCCCTCGATCTTTCCAGTTGTCACAATGTTCTCCAATGCCTCTCTTCTCATCACATGACCAAGGAAAGCTGTTTCTCTCTTTCTTATTGTTGTATATAATGTTCTAGTTTCATTAGCCTCTTTCAGGCAATCCCCGTTAGTTACTCTGGCAGTCCAAGGAATTCGCAACATTCATCTTAGGAACCACATCTCTGTTGGTTACAAGTTCTTCCTAATTTGTTCATTTACATTCCAAGATTCAGTACTGTACAGAAAAACAGGTTCTATATAGCACTTCAGCACTCTCTTACATTCAATGATAGTGACTTATTGCATAAGATACTTTTCATTTTCTGAAATACAGCTTTTGCTTGCCTTATTCTGCTCTTTATCTCTGTCGTGCACCTTTCGTCTGATGTTATAAATGTCCTTTTTTTTTCTTCTTTAATTCGCATATCCTTTTACAGGACATCGCTGTCAACAGCAGCATATTTCAGCTGTCTGTTGATTTCTTGGCAAGATTACGCTCAGTAGTTTGCCATTGCTTTCTGAGCAGCCGGTTCAGTTATCCCGCAAGTCACCAGCGGGGGACGAACTGCTCCCAGTTCTTACCCGCTACGAGACTCTGCGTGATAAACGGGATTACGGAGAAAGTGGTGTAACCCCTCGGCCAGAGAGACCGGCCAAATGTCCTTAGGTATTTACAATTATCCACTTGTTTAAGAATTCCATTTTTATTTCCATTTCACATTTTGGTGTGACATTTTTTTTTAATATCACCATTGTTACTGTTTTCTTGATACTCAAGGGATGCATGAAAGATCTCCATCTGAGACTGTCCAACGATAATGTTCAACACATCAGTCATGGATCAATCCATTGACAAGGCTTCGAAATATGACATTTATGTAATATACATGATGAGCCATCAGATGGGTGATGAAATCCGTCTCTGTTGTTCAACCATACAATCACAGCAATTCATTAATATTTGAGCTCCTCATAATATTATCCCAGCTGTATATATCTCATGCAGCCATTCATAACATGTGATAATCCTCAGTTAGCCATTGTTCACCTTTGTCTTTATAATCTCTGTCTTAGCCACAAACTTGCAGTTACCTCCTTTCTGTAGTATGATACCCCTTAATTCCTTCACACCCCATTATCTGCATAACACAACCCTACATATAGTGGATACCAAGTGGCTACCCGAAAACATTTTGTAGATCTGTCAATTCCTCCAGCGATCCACTGCCTTTCTCCTTCAGAAGTTTTAACTGGACTTTACAATAAAATGTTAATAGGTAAGCATACATCAGGCATGGACAATATTTGAAACATGTTTTACCATACGGCTGCGAATCTTGGACAATTAATAAACAGGCCAAAAAATTCCTGGAAGCCTTGGAGATGTGGTTTTATAGAAGAATGATGAAAATTAATTGGACAGCCAAAATGAGCAGTCAGGATATTTTAAGGGAAGCTGAGTCGCAAAGACAACTTATGACAAACATCAGAAAGAGGCAGTCATTGTTTTTTGGTACGTTATGAGAAGATAAAAACTAGATGATGTCGTGACAACTGGAAAGATTTTAAGAAAAAGAGATAGAGGAAGACAGCGTGAGAAGATTCTTGACAGTCTTGTGTTATGGCACGGAAGGGAGTCAACACACGAAATGAGCCATGACGTCAGAGATCGTAATTTGTAGAGAGGCATGATCGCCTAAGCCAGCTGGCAAGGCACTGGATGATGATTAGTGCAGCTACAAATCTTAACACTGCCAACAGAAACATGGAGGGGGCTGCAGGGGAAAGCAAGAGATGGGACGGCTTGGTGTGGGTTGGTTGAGGACCTGTCCCCCAATGGGGGATAACGGGTTCAAGAAGAAGTAAACAAATGAATCACCAAACAACGAGAAGTAGATTGTGAGCTTTACTAGAACATGATTACAAGAAACAAAATGGACGCTATGGCTAAAGCCATCGTCAGCACAGAACAAACAAACACAGACACAACCACATAAAAACCTCTATAAGAAAATATAAAGGTTACTTATCTGTATCCTTGTTGTGGGTGGATATGTCTTAAACGATTAACACTTTTGATAACTATCAGTGGATGGAATGAACCGAATGTGTAGATCAGGCGAATCAATGGACTAAAGGTCAATAACCTCAGAAGAAGTAGTACACTAACTACTGCAGCTCAGAACTGATATGTATATACAGACTTCAAGTTGTGTGCAGTGTTTGTTAATATTAATTACATTGTGTTTGTTTTGGACAGTACATTTTTGGATCCAGAAACACGCAAAGCTATGGGGGAGCAGGCCTGCAGACTGGCTGAAGCTGTGGGGTATGACTCGGCTGGTGGGTGCTCTTTGTGTCTGTCTCTGAGAGACTTCTCTGTCATTGTCATAGGCTGTCACTGTCATAGAGATGTGGCTGTCACTGTCATAGAGATGTGGCTGTCACTGTCATAGAGATGTGGCTGTCACTGTCATAGGGATGTGGCTGTCACTGTCATAGAGATGTGGCTGTCACTGTCATAGGGATGTGGCTGTCACTGTCATAAGGATGTGGCTTCAATGTTATAGGGATGTGACTGTCACTGTCATAGGGATGTGGCTGTCGCTGTCATAGGGATGTGGCTGTCACTGTCATAGAGATGTGGCTGTCACTGTCATAGGGATGTGGCTGTCACTGTCATAAGGATGTGGCTTCAATGTTATAGGGATGTGACTGTCACTGTCATAGGGATGTGGCTGTCGCTGTCATAGGGATGTGGCTGTCTCTGTTATAGGGATGTGACTGTCACTGTCATAGGGATGTGGCTGTCGCTGTCATAGAGATGTGGCTGTCACTGTCATAGAGATGTGGCTGTCACTGTCATAGGGATGTGGCTGTCACTGTCATAAGGATGTGGCTTCAATGTTATAGGGATGTGACTGTCACTGTCATAGGGATGTGGCTGTCGCTGTCATAGGGATGTGGCTGTCACTGTCATAGAGATGTGGCTGTCACTGTCATAGAGATGTGGCTGTCACTGTCATAGGGATGTGGCTGTCACTGTCATAAGGATGTGGCTTCAATGTTATAGGGATGTGACTGTCACTGTCATAGGGATGTGGCTGTCGCTGTCATAGGGATGTGGCTGTCTCTGTTATAGGGATGTGGCTGTCACTGTCATAGGGATGTGGCTGTCGCTGTCATAGAGATGCGGCTGTCATTGTTAGAGAGATAAGGCTCTCACTGTCATAGGGATGTGGCTCTCACTGTCATAGAGATGTCACTGTCATAGAGATGTGGCTGTCACTGTCATAGATATGTGACTGTCACTGTCATAGAGATGTGGCCATAACTGTCATAGAGATGTGGCCATAACTGTCATAGAGATGTGGCTGTCATAGACATGTGGCCGTCACTGTCATAGAGATGTGGCTGTCGCTGTCATAGGGATGTGGCTGTTGCTGTCATATGGATGTGACTGTCACTGTCAGAGATGTGGCTGTCACTGTCAGAGATGTGGCTGTCACTGTCATAGAGATTTGGCTGTCATTGTTATAGAGATATGGCTGTCACTGTCAAAGATTTGCTGTCATTGTCATAGAGATGTGGCTGGATGTCAGATTTGCTGTCATTGTCATCTATCACTATCAGATTTGCGGTCACTATCATAGAGATGTGGCTGTCACTGCCATAGAGATGTGGCTGTCACTGTCATAGAGATGTGACTAACACTGTTATAGATATAAGGCTGTCACTGTCAAAGATTTGCTGTCATTGTCATAGAGATGTGGCTAAATGTCAGATTTGCTGTCATTGTCATCTATCACTATCAGATTTGTTGTCACTGTCATAGAGATGTCTATCACTGTCAGATTTGCTATCACTATCATAGAGATGTGGCTCTCGCTATCAGATTTGCTGTCATCTATCATAGAGATATGGCTATCACTGTCAGATTTGCTGTCAACTATCATAGAGATATGGCTATCACTGTCAGATTTGCTGTCAACTATCATAGAGATATGGCTATCACTGTCAGATTTGCTGTCAACTATCATAGAGATATGGCTATCACTGTCAGATTTGCTGTCAACTATCATAGAGATATGGCCATCACTGTCAGATTTGTTGTCAACTATCATAGAGATGTGGCTATCACTGTCAGATTTACTGTCACTGTCATAGAGATGTGACTATCACCATCAGATTTGCTGTCAACTATCATAGAGGTGTGGCTGCCACTGTCAGATTTGCTGTCACTGTCAAAGATTTGCTGTCACATTGTGGCATTTAAAAAATGAAAATTTCCGTACTAGTAACCTACTGTATGTACAGTGTTAGGACCATTGCATTTTGTTGGCTTGACCTCACAGAGGAATGGGTGGCCCGTCTTTCTCTCCCATAGCGAACAGCGTGTGCTTGCACCAAACCCTCGCCCAACCATGCTCATGCCTTTCTCAGTGTAACCTGATAATTACATCAAAATACTCACTATGTGTGGCGTGTTTTCACTCATCTGTTACTACTTGTCTTTATATTTGTTAATGCTTTCATTAATTTTCCCAAGTGCGATTTCTCACAATCATCATGTGCCATGCTGTAGGCAGTCAAGAGTTCACCATCTCACGTGATCACCAGTCGATCACCAGTCATGGATCAGGTCTGTGTTCTTGTCTCAGTTATGCCACATGGCCAAGCCATCCAGATATTTACCTTTCTGCCTTTCCCTTGCTCTTTCCCCATCCATTTTGCCTTTCTCCCATCCATTTTGCCTTTCTCACTATTTCTAGTTTCTTTCTCCTCATAATGTGCCTAAATAATCCAGATTGTCTGCACCTAATTTCTGTACTCAATTTACAGGTTTCATTTGTTTTATGAAGAACTAGCGCATTCTTTTTTCTGTCCTCCATGGTAATCTTTGAATTTTCCTCAGAAACCACATTTCCACTGCCATTACATGTTTCTCAGCTTGTCTGCTTGTAGTCCATGTTTTACAAGCATATAATCATATAGGTTCTATATTGTGTTTCAACACTCTTTTTCTTGTTGCAATTGAAAGCTTCTTATTGGTGATTTTTTTCCATCTTGCAAAAGGCTACCTTTGCCATAGTGATTCTTGTTTTATCTCTACGCTACTTTTGCCATAGTGATTCTTGTTCTGTCTCTACGCTACTTTTGCCATAGTGATTCTTGTTCTTTCTCTACAAGGCACCTGCCATTAGATGTAGTGGACCTTGTAAGGTGTGTACATGTTTGTGAATGTTGTTTCTCTCAGTATCTTTTCTTCTGCTTAATATTTATAAATAGTTGGTTTGTTTTGTTTCCCGAAGGTACTGTTGAGTTTTTAGTGGACAAGAACAAACGATTCTATTTCCTGGAAATGAACACTCGTCTGCAAGTGGAGCATCCTATAACTGAGATGATCACCGGGGTGGACCTGGTCCACCAGATGCTCCGAGTGGCCAAAGGGCATCAGCTCCTGCACCAGCAGGCAGACATTCCTGTAGATGGCTGGGCTATCGAGTGTCGAGTCTATGCTGAGGTTTGTGTTGTGATTATGGTATCTTCATCATCATCACGTCATCATCATCACCACGTGTCATCATCATCACCACCGTGTCATCATCATATCATCACCACCACCATGTCATCATGATCATGTCATCATCATCATCACCACCATGTCATCATCATGTTACCATGCCATCATGTCATCATATCATCATCACCACCATGTCATCATCATATCATCATCACAACCATGTCATCATATCATCACCACCATGTCATCATCATCACCACCACCATGTCATCTTCATGTCACCATTACCACACCATCATGTCATCATCATCATCACAATGTCATCATCATGTCATCACCACCATCATGCCATCACCACCATCATGTCATCATCATCATATCATCATCATCAT
Organism: Cepaea hortensis; assembly: GCA_963921405.1. Classification (NCBI taxonomy): domain Eukaryota; kingdom Metazoa; phylum Mollusca; class Gastropoda; order Stylommatophora; family Helicidae; genus Cepaea; species Cepaea hortensis. The sequence goes on along the minus strand of OY992888.1, from coordinate 76,359,410 downwards.
ATCATCATCATGTCATCATCATCATGCCATCATCATCATCATGTCATCATTATCATGCGATCATCATCATCATGCCATCATCATCATGCCATCATCATCATCATGTCATTATCATCATGTCACCACCATCATCATGTCATTATCATCATCATCATGTCATTATCATCATCATGTCAGCATCACTTAATTATGTCATCATCATATCATCATCATGTCATCATCATGTCGTCATCATGATCATGTCATCGTCATCATGTCATCATCATCATCATGTCATCATCACCAGCATGTCATCATCATCATCATCATCATATCATCATCATCATCATGTCATCATCATCATGTCATCATCATCATCATGTCATCATCATCAACATCATTTAGAGTTGGGGAGGTTTAGATGGTTGGTGTCCATCTCTGGCCTGGTTAAAATCTGTTTATGGACAAAGTCATGCTTCCCCCTGATTGCTGGGTAGTTGATTTGGATCCTTAGATTTCTCAGACGAGGGCCCAATGAGCCTTAGGAGATCTGTACACATATTGTGAACATTCAAAATTGCTCCAGCTGTTGGAAATTATGAGTAGGCCTTACAGTCACTGCCCTGGCAAACTTTGATACTTAGAAAACCTACACATAACAAAATATTTTAGTGTGTACATTTTGTTGTACATTTATTGGGATCCTGGCTGTTGTTGTAGGGATTGTTTAAGGAGGAGACACGGAGCACCAATGGATAGTTTCAAGTGCTGTGTGTCTGTTCTTACACAAGTCATGAGTGGGATAATTTGCTTGACGTTTTCACTGATTGTCTGCAGTTTGTCTTGTAGGGTTGTCATTCAGAAAGCAATAGCAAACTACTGAACGTAAAATTATCTAGTATAAAATCACAGCCAATAGGGGCTTGGGACTAATGCAACATTCTGCAAAGGACAGGTAATTTTTATTGCTATTTTTTATTTTGCAGGATCCCTACAAAAACTTTGGCATGCCCTCAATAGGACGGCCCTCAATAGGACATGCAATATTTACTGCTATTTTTTATTTTTCAGGATCCCTACAAAAACTTTGGCATGCCCTCAATAGGACGGCTGTCTCGTTACGTAGAACCCACACACCTGGAAAATGTAAGTTCCTCTTTCTTTTTATTGTTCGTTCTTTATGTCTTTGTGTAGGCTGTGATATTGTTGATTGGCAAGATAGCAAACAAAAATAAAATGACACTGATTATATAATGAGAATAACAGTAGAACCAGCAAGAGTGGCCGGGAAGGTTAACCTGGTCAACAAATGCCCACAGAAGTCGGATGTGTTGGCCTAACGGCGCAAGAATGCAGCTCTGCTGTAAACAGGCACAACGCAATCAAGTCCGGAAAAAAAAAACTCCGGATGAACACAGAAGAAGAAGAAGAACCAGCAAGAGACAGATAATGGCTCTGGCATGAGAAAGACTAGTTCTGGCAAGAGAAAGACAACAGTTCCAGCAGGAGAAAGGTTAGTTCTGGAAAGAGAAAGACTAGTTCTGGCAAGAGAAAGACAACAGTTCCAGCAGGAGAAAGACTGTTTCAACAAGGGAAAGACAGTTGCTTTAGCAAAGGAAAGAGCGGTTGTGGCAAATGACATTGGCTACAGTAACAGAAAGATTAGTTACACTAAGAGAGTGACAGTGGCTCTGACAAGGGAAAGACGGCAGCTCTGACAAGAGAAAGACTGGTTTTAGCTAGAGAACGAAGTATTTCTGCAAAACAAAGACAGCAGTTCTGCAAAAGATAAATAGTGGTCCTAGCAAGAGAAAGACAGCAATTCTGACAAGAGAAGAACTGCAGTTCTGACAAGAGGAAGACAGCAATTCAGACAAGAGAAAGCCTGCAGTTCTGACAAGAGAAAGACCACTTCTAGCAAGAGAAAGTCAGCAATTCTGACAAGAGAAAGACTGCAGTTCTGACAAGAGAAAGACCACTTCTAGCAAGAGAAAGACAGCAGTTCTGACAGGAGAAAGACTGCAGTTCTGACAGGAGAAAGACAGCAGTTCTGACAGGAGAAAGACCACTTCTAGCAAGAGAAAGACAGCAGTTCTGACAGGAGAAAGATAGCAGTTCTGACAGGAGAAAGACAGCAATTCTGACAAGAGAAAGACTGCAATTCTGACAAGAGAAAGACTGCAGCTCTGACAAGAGAAAGACCACTTCTAGCAAGAGAAAGACAGCAGTTCTGACAAGAGAAAGACCACTTCTAGCAAGAGAAAGACAGCAATTCTGACAAGAGAAAGACAGCAGTTCTGACAAGAGAAAGACCACTTCTAGCAAGAGAAAGACAGCAATTCTGACAAGAGAAAGACTGCAGTTCTGACAAGAGAAAGACCACTTCTAGCAAGAGAAAGACAGCAATTCTGACAAGAGAAAGACAGCAATTCTGACAAGAGAAAGACAGCAGTTCTGACAAGAGAAAGACAGCAATTCTGACAAGAGAAAGTCAGCAATTCTGACAAGAGAAAGACAGCAATTCTGACAAGAGAAAGACAGCAATTCTGACAAGAGAAAGACAGCAATTCTGACAAGAGAAAGACAGCAATTCTGACAAGAGAAAGACAGCAATTGTGACAAGAGAAAGACAGCAATTCTGACAAGAGAAAGACAGCAATTCTGACAAGAGAAAGACAGCAATTCTGACAAGAGAAAGAAAGCAATTCTGACAAGAGAAAGACAGCAATTCTGACAAGAGAAAGACAGTAGTTCTGACAAGAGAAAGACTGCAGTTCTGACAAGAGAAAGACCACTTCTAGCAAGAGAAAGACAGCAATTCTGACAAGAGAAAGACAGCAATTCTGACAAGAGAAAGACAGCAGTTCTGACAAGAGAAAGACCACTTCTAGCAAGAAAAAGACAGCAATTCTGACAAGAGAAAGACAGCAGTTCTGACAAGAGAAAGATCACTTCTAGCAAGAGAAAGACGGCAGTTCTGACAAGAGAAAGACTGCAGTTCTGACAAGAGAAAGACCACATCTAGCAAGAGAAAGACAGCAATTCTGACAAGAGAAAGACTGCAGTTCTGACAAGAGAAAGACCACTTCTAGCAAGAGAAAGACAACAATTCTGACAGGAGAAAGACTGCAGTTATGACAAGAGAAAGACCACTTCTAGCAAGAGAAAGACAGCAATTCTGACAGGAGAAAGACAGCAATTCTGACAAGAGAAAGACTGCAGTTCTGACAAGAGAAAGACCACTTCTAGCAAGAGAAAGACAGCAATTCTGACAGGAGAAAAACTGCAGTTCTGACAAGAGAAAGACCACTTCTAGCAAGAGAAAGACAGCAATTCTGACAGGAGAAAGACAGCAGTTCTGACAGGAGAAAGACAGCAGTTCTGACAAGAGAAAGACTGCAGTTCTGACAAGAGAAAGACCACTTCTAGCAAGAGAAAGACAGCAATTCTGACAAGAGAAAGACTGCAGTTCTGACAAGAGAAAGACCACTTCTAGCAAGAGAAAGACAGGAGAAAGACCACTTCTAGCAAGAGAAAGACAGCAGTTCTGACAGGAGAAAGACCACTTCTAGCATGAGAAAGACAGCAATTCTGACAAGAGAAAGACTGCAGTTCTGACAAGAGAAAGACCACTTCTAGCAAGAGAAAGACAGCAGTTCTGACAAGAGAAAGACCACTTCTAGCAAGAGAAAGACAGCAGTTCTGACAAGAGAAAGACCACTTCTAGCAAGAGAAAGACAGCAGTTCTGACAAGAGAAAGACCACTTCTAGCAAGAGAAAGACAGCAATTCTGACAAGAGAAAGACTGCAGTTCTGACAAGAGAAAGACCACTTCTAGCAAGAGAAAGACAGCAGTTCTGACAAGAGAAAGACCACTTCTAGCAAGAGAAAGGCAGCAATTCTGACAAGAGAAAGACAGCAATTCTGACAAGAGAAAGACAGCAGTTCTGACAAGAGAAAGACAGCAATTCTGACAAGAGAAAAACAGCAATTCTGACAAGAGAAAGACAGCAATTCTGACAAGAGAAAGACAGCAATTCTGACAAGAGAAAGACAGCAATTCTGACAAGAGAAAGACAGCAATTCTGACAAGAGAAAGACAGCAATTCTGACAAGAGAAAGACAGCAATTCTGACAAGAGAAAGACAGCAATTCTGACAAGAGAAAGACAGCAATTCTGACAAGAGAAAGACAGCAATTCTGACAAGAGAAAGACAGCAGTTCTGACAAGAGAAAGACAGCAGTTCTGACAAGAGAAAGGCCAGTTCTGACAAGAGAAAGACAGCAGTTCTGACAAGAGAAAGACTGCAGTTCTGACAAGAGAAAGACCACTTCTAGCAAGAGAAAGACAGCAATTCTGACAAGAGAAAGACAGCAATTCTGACAAGAGAAAGACAGCAGTTCTGACAAGAGAAAGACCACTTCTAGCAAGAGAAAGACAGCAATTCTGACAAGAGAAAGATCACTTCTAGCAAGAGAAAGACAGCAATTCTGACAAGAGAAAGACTGCAGTTCTGACAAGAGAAAGACCACATCTAGCAAGAGAAAGACAGCAATTCTGACAAGAGAAAGACTGCAGTTCTGACAAGAGAAAGACCACTTCTAGCAAGAGAAAGACAACAATTCTGACAGGAGAAAGACTGCAGTTCTGACAAGAGAAAGACCACTTCTAGCAAGAGAAAGACAGCAATTGTGACAGGAGAAAGACAGCAGTTCTGACAGGAGAAAGACAGCAGTTCTGACAAGAGAAAGACCACTTCTAGCAAGAGAAAGACAGCAATTCTGACAGGAGAAAGACAGCAATTCTGACAAGAGAAAGACTGCAGTTCTGACAAGAGAAAGACCACTTCTAGCAAGAGAAAGACAGCAATTCTGACAGGAGAAAGACTGCAGTTCTGACAAGAGAAAGACCACTTCTAGCAAGAGAAAGACAGCAATTCTGACAGGAGAAAGACAGCAGTTCTGACAGGAGAAAGACAGCAGTTCTGACAAGAGAAAGACTGCAGTTCTGACAAGAGAAAGACCACTTCTAGCAAGAGAAAGACAGCAATTCTGACAAGAGAAACACTGCAGTTCTGACAAGAGAAAGACCACTTCTAGCAAGAGAAAGACAGGAGAAAGACCACTTCTAGCAAGAGAAAGACAGCAGTTCTGACAAGAGAAAGACCACTTCTAGCAAGAGAAAGACAGCAATTCTGACAAGAGAAAGACAGCAGTTCTGACAAGAGAAAGATCACTTCTAGCAAGAGAAAGACAGCAGTTCTGACAAGAGAAAGACTGCAGTTCTGACAAGAGAAAGACCACATCTAGCAAGAGAAAGACAGCAATTCTGACAAGAGAAAGACTGCAGTTCTGACAAGAGAAAGACCACTTCTAGCAAGAGAAAGACAACAATTCTGACAGGAGAAAGACTGCAGTTATGACAAGAGAAAGACCACTTCTAGCAAGAGAAAGACAGCAATTCTGACAGGAGAAAGACAGCAATTCTGACAAGAGAAAGACTGCAGTTCTGACAAGAGAAAGACCACTTCTAGCAAGAGAAAGACAGCAATTCTGACAGGAGAAAAACTGCAGTTCTGACAAGAGAAAGACCACTTCTAGCAAGAGAAAGACAGCAATTCTGACAGGAGAAAGACAGCAGTTCTGACAGGAGAAAGACAGCAGTTCTGACAAGAGAAAGACTGCAGTTCTGACAAGAGAAAGACCACTTCTAGCAAGAGAAAGACAGCAATTCTGACAAGAGAAAGACTGCAGTTCTGACAAGAGAAAGACCACTTCTAGCAAGAGAAAGACAGGAGAAAGACCACTTCTAGCAAGAGAAAGACAGCAGTTCTGACAGGAGAAAGACCACTTCTAGCATGAGAAAGACAGCAATTCTGACAAGAGAAAGACTGCAGTTCTGACAAGAGAAAGACCACTTCTAGCAAGAGAAAGACAGCAGTTCTGACAAGAGAAAGACCACTTCTAGCAAGAGAAAGACAGCAGTTCTGACAAGAGAAAGACCACTTCTAGCAAGAGAAAGACAGCAGTTCTGACAAGAGAAAGACCACTTCTAGCAAGAGAAAGACAGCAATTCTGACAAGAGAAAGACTGCAGTTCTGACAAGAGAAAGACCACTTCTAGCAAGAGAAAGACAGCAGTTCTGACAAGAGAAAGACCACTTCTAGCAAGAGAAAGGCAGCAATTCTGACAAGAGAAAGACAGCAATTCTGACAAGAGAAAGACAGCAGTTCTGACAAGAGAAAGACAGCAATTCTGACAAGAGAAAAACAGCAATTCTGACAAGAGAAAGACAGCAATTCTGACAAGAGAAAGACAGCAATTCTGACAAGAGAAAGACAGCAATTCTGACAAGAGAAAGACAGCAATTCTGACAAGAGAAAGACAGCAATTCTGACAAGAGAAAGACAGCAATTCTGACAAGAGAAAGACAGCAATTCTGACAAGAGAAAGACAGCAATTCTGACAAGAGAAAGACAGCAGTTCTGACAAGAGAAAGACAGCAGTTCTGACAAGAGAAAGGCCAGTTCTGACAAGAGAAAGACAGCAGTTCTGACAAGAGAAAGACCACTTCTAGCAAGAGAAAGACAGCAATTCTGACAAGAGAAAGACAGCAATTCTGACAAGAGAAAGACAGCAGTTCTGACAAGAGAAAGACCACTTCTAGCAAGAGAAAGACAGCAATTCTGACAAGAGAAAGACAGCAGTTCTGACAAGAGAAAGATCACTTCTAGCAAGAGAAAGACAGCAATTCTGACAAGAGAAAGACTGCAGTTCTGACAAGAGAAAGACCACATCTAGCAAGAGAAAGACAGCAATTCTGACAAGAGAAAGACTGCAGTTCTGACAAGAGAAAGACCACTTCTAGCAAGAGAAAGACAACAATTCTGACAGGAGAAAGACTGCAGTTCTGACAAGAGAAAGACCACTTCTAGCAAGAGAAAGACAGCAATTGTGACAGGAGAAAGACAGCAGTTCTGACAGGAGAAAGACAGCAGTTCTGACAAGAGAAAGACCACTTCTAGCAAGAGAAAGACAGCAATTCTGACAGGAGAAAGACAGCAATTCTGACAAGAGAAAGACTGCAGTTCTGACAAGAGAAAGACCACTTCTAGCAAGAGAAAGACAGCAATTCTGACAGGAGAAAGACTGCAGTTCTGACAAGAGAAAGACCACTTCTAGCAAGAGAAAGACAGCAATTCTGACAGGAGAAAGACAGCAGTTCTGACAGGAGAAAGACAGCAGTTCTGACAAGAGAAAGACTGCAGTTCTGACAAGAGAAAGACCACTTCTAGCAAGAGAAAGACAGCAATTCTGACAAGAGAAACACTGCAGTTCTGACAAGAGAAAGACCACTTCTAGCAAGAGAAAGACAGGAGAAAGACCACTTCTAGCAAGAGAAAGACAGCAGTTCTGACAGAAGAAAGACCACTTCTAGCATGAGAAAGACAGCAATTCTGACAAGAGAAAGACTGCAGTTCTGACAAGAGAAAGACCACTTCTAGCAAGAGAAAGACAGCAGTTCTGACAGGAGAAAGACTGCAGTTCTGACAGGAGAAAGACAGCAGTTCTGACAAGAGAAAGACCACTTCTAGCAAGAGAAAGACAGCAGTTCTGACAGGAGAAAGACAGCAGTTCTGACAGGAGAAAGACATTAATTCTGACAAGAGAAAGACTGCAGCTCTGACAAGAGAAAGACCACTTCTAGCAAGAGAAAGACAGCAGTTCTGACAAGAGAAAGACCACTTCTAGCAAGAGAAAGACAGCAGTTCTGACAAGAGAAAGACCACTTCTAGCAAGAGAAAGACAGCAGTTCTGACAAGAGAAAGACCACTTCTAGCAAAAGAAAGACAGCAATTCTGACAAGAGAAAGACTGCAGTTCTGACAAGAGAAAGACCACTTCTAGCAAGAGAAAGACAGCAGTTCTGACAGGAGAAAGACTGCAGTTCTGACAAGAGAAAGACCACTTCTAGCAAGAGAAAGACAGCAATTCTGACAAGAGAATGACTGCAGTTCTGACAAGAGAAAGACCACTTCTAGCAAGAGAAAGACAGCAATTATGACAGGAGAAAGACAGCAGTTCTGTCAAGAGAAAGACTGCAGTTCTGTCAAGAGAAAGACTGCAGTTCTGACAAGAGAAAGACCACTTCTAGCAAGAGAAAGACAGCAATTCTGACAAGAGAAAGACTGCAGTTCTGACAAGAGAAAGACCACTTCTAGCAAGAGAAAGACTGCAGTTCTGACAAGAGAAAGACCACTTCTAGCAAAAGAAAGACAGCAATTCTGACAAGAGAAAGACTGCAGTTCTGACAAGAGAAAGACCACTTCTAGCAAGAGAAAGACAGCAGTTCTGACAAGAGAAAGACCACTTCTAGCAAGAGAAAGACAGCAGTTCTGACAAGAGAAAGACCACTTCTAGCAAGAGAAAGACAGCAGTTCTGACAAGAGAAAGACCACTTCTAGCAAAAGAAAGACAGCAATTCTGACAAGAGAAAGACTGCAGTTCTGACAAGAGAAAGACCACTTCTAGCAAGAGAAAGACAGCAGTTCTGACAGGAGAAAGACTGCAGTTCTGACAAGAGAAAGACCACTTCTAGCAAGAGAAAGACAGCAATTCTGACAAGAGAAAGACTGCAGTTCTGACAAGAGAAAGACCACTTCTAGCAAGAGAAAGACAGCAATTCTGACAGGAGAAAGACAGCAGTTCTGACAGGAGAAAGACAGCAGTTCTGTCAAGAGAAAGACTGCAGTTCTGACAAGAGAAAGACCACTTCTAGCAAGAGAAAGACAGCAATTCTGACAGGAGAAAGACAGCAGTTCTGACAAGAGAAAGACTGCAGTTCTGACAAGAGAAAGACAGCAGTTCTGACAAGAGAAAGACTGCAGTTCTGACAAGAGAAAGACCACTTCTAGCAAGAGAAAGACTGCAGTTCTGACAAGAGAAAGACTGCAGTTCTGACAAGAGAAAGACCACTTCTAGCAAGAGAAAAACTGCAGTTCTGACAAGAGAAAGACTGCAGTTCTGACAAGAGAAAGACTGCAGTTCTGACAAGAGAAAGAACACTTCTAGCAAGAGAAAGACTGCAGTTCTGGCAAGAGAAAGACTGCAGTTCTGACAAGAGAAAGACCACTTCTAGCAAGAGAAAGACTGCAGTTCTGACAAGAGAAAGACTGCAGTTCTGACAAGAGAAAGACTGCAGTTCTGACAAGAAAAAGACCACTTCTAGCAAGAGAAAGACAGCAGTTCTGACAAGAGAAAGACAGCAGTTCTGACAAGAGATAGACAGCAATTCTGACAAGAAAAAGACATCTGTTCTGACAAGAGAAAGACAGCAGTTTTGACAAGAGAAAGACAGCAATTTTGACAATAGAAAGACAGCAGTTTTGACAATAGTAGAAGACAACAGATTAAATCAATTATACTGTACTACATCCCAGGGTTGAAGAGAAAGACTATAGAAAACTGTAAGGTAGCTCTACATCACAGAGTAGAAGAGGAAGGACTAAACAAAACTAAGTTATTTCTATATCCCAGGGTAGAAGAGGAAATACTAAACAAGACAAAGTACCTCTGCATCCCAGAGGAGATAGGGAAAGGTTAAATAAGACAGGTAGAAGAGGAAGTATTATATAAGTCTAAGGAGCCTGTACATTGCAGAGTAGAAAATGAAAGATTGAAAAAATTCTTAAAATGTCTTTCCATCCCAGAGTAGAATAAGATAACAATCATATCTGATTGTCAGAGAATGAATGAATAAAATCACCTGAGACAGATAAGTCCAGTAACATAATTATCTCTAACTCACCTGTGTTTATGACCAGACTCGCTGCGACAGTGGTATCATGGAGGGCAGTGAGATCAGTATATTCTACGACCCCATGATCTGTAAGCTGGTCACCTATGGCAGGGATCGAACCTTGGCTCTCGGCACCATGATCAAAGCTTTAGATTCATATGTCATCAAAGGTAAGTGTGTTCTATATGTCTATCAGAGGTGAGTTACAAAGGGGCTGGTGTGCCATGGTCCGTGTTGGTACTGACCAAGCCCTCCTCTTATCCATGTTATGGGGATTTGTTTTTCTTTTTCTTTTACACTTTGTCCCCCCGATGGGGCATTGATCTTCAACCAGCTCACTCCAAGCCTCTCTATTCCACTCTTTTCCATGAGTTTTTTTTTAAAGTTTTCCTCTGTTTTTTGCCCTGTGGGGGTCCAGAAGAAGGCTTTTCTAGTTATTTTATTTCTTGGGTTGTCTCAGTGTATGGTTTATTCAGCACTAGTATCTTTTCTTCACCTCTTGGTTTATTCATATTTGTCTAGTTCTCTCCATGAGCTCCACAATGGTAATTTTCCCATACCATTTTATTCCTTGTGTTTTGCATGTGCACCAAAACGTGAATGTCTAGTCAATGTTCAGAGTCTGAGGGGATTGGTTGACGTAAAACAAACACATGCAGAGGTAGTCCCATGGGACAGGTGTGAACTGTTAGCCATCACATACTTTACCCCATGGCATTATTAGGAAGACCACTTCTAGCAATAAAAAAACAGCAGTTCTGACAAGAAAAAGAAAATTCTGACAAGAGAAAGACAGCACTTCTGACAAGAGAAAGACAGCAGTTCTGACAAGAGAGACAGCAGCTCTGACAAGAGAAAGACACAGGTTATGACTACAGAAAGACAATGGTTCTGGCTAGAGAAATTGGGTTCTATCAAAAGAAAGACGGCATTATTTCATTATTATCTGGTCGACGCTCAGAGGAAAGGCGAGACGGACATATAATCAGATTGCTACTGGAACTATTGGTGTTGGAACTCTTCGCTGACTGCTGAGGATGGGGGAAGGAGCGCTTATGGGAATGCCCCGAATGCTGTGATGTCAGTTCCTAAATCAATCAGTCAATCAATCATTATTAGTAAGGCGGGAAGTTCCCTAACTCGCTACCTTTCTTCCTAGATAGTTTATGGACAGTTATGAAAATGGTATGACATTCATTTTATGATTCTGGGGCGACCTTTTTAATCAGGTAACTATATCTGATCTGTGCAGGCATCAGATATAGAGTGTTTGTAGTTTATTAGTCATTCTTTCAGTTCTTCATCATTCTGATCCTTACAGAGGCACTGATTTCACGCTAGAGTCAAATATTCTAAGTTTTGTTCCAGGTTAAATTTTGACTTCCACAGATTTTCTAGCACTATGAAAGCTTCTTTGACCTTTTGTATTATTATTTTGATATCTCGCCTAGACAGGCCAGAAAAGGCGAGCACATCATGGATTTTCTGCCCAAGGCTTGTGAGTGTGTGGGGCAGTGAACAGGCTGGTAGATTTGCTGTGGCTCCTCGAAGTGAACTACTTTATGATAAGTGTGATGTAGGGGGACAGAGAAGGCAAGCAGATCATGGATTGTCTGCCCAAGGCATGCCAGTGTGTGGGCAGTGAACAGGCTGGTAGATTGGCTGCTGCGGCCCCTCAGAGTGGAGAACTACTTTATGATAAAAGTTATGTGGTGAAGGCTTTCTGGAATCAGGTGGAGAGTGCAGACGAGTAGATGGAGTATCCCTATCTGGAAAGACTGGCTCAGAAGGGAGTGAGTAGAAGGTCTGGACAATACTCAAATCGTAGAGGAAAAGCCAGGTGGGCTTGTGATCAATAATAATCAGTATGAGAACTTGGTAGCTTTTGAAGAAGGGGGTGGAACTTGTGTGGGAATGTCCTTAGTGCAGTGATACCAATTTTTAAATTAAGTAAAATGTATTTCAATATGTCTTTGGTCCATGTCATTCATGACTTGAAGTGAGGTTTCACCAAATATAAGTTTATGGTTATGGAGAATGACTAAAACAATTACCAATCAACTACAAACATTCACTAATTAGTTTAGTGCCAAAAAGGAATAAAACAGTATGACTGAATCACCAGTGTGGAGCTCTTGGAGAAAACTAAACAAATCCCAGTGAATCAAGAGAATGAAGAAAAGACGCTGGTACTGGATAAGACATACAGTGAGAAAACCTGAGAATAGTGTAACTAGAAAGGTCTTTGTCTAGAATACCCTTGGCAAAAGAAATAGAGGAAGACCCAAAAACACATGGAGGAGAGAAGTAGACAGAGATAAATAATATAAGGACAAGGGTGGGGATGCATAGGATAGCTAAGAATAGGCTGGCTTGGGGTGAGTTTGTTGGGCTGTTCCCTGTTGAGAGATAAAAGGGAAAAAGAGAGTGTTTAAAGATGTGTGACAGGGATTACTTGTAGAATAGGCCAGGCAAAATCTGTGTTTCAGGAGAGGACACTTATCTTATGTAATAAGTCACTTTCATTAAATATTACAGCAAGAGTACTGAAATGTTATATATAACCTATTCTGTTGTGTGGTAGTGAATCATGGAATGACATGGATAAACTAGGAAGAGCTTGTGTTTTAGCTTGGAACAGAAAGCATTAACATAATCTGGTTTTTAGTGTTATAATTTCAGACCCCTTAGAATCAGACATTTAATGCTTTAAACTACAAAGAGATAGGAAAGGGTATGAGTGAGTTTGAGAACCTGTGCCCCAGTGAGGGATAACTGGTAAAAGGAGGAGGAGGAGGTTATGGATCTACGGTTGAATGACATATTGGAACAGTATCATACTAATCAATGGTCTGATTCAGCTGGCACTGACATTAGAGGTGGGAGAATTGACCACATTCTTGTCTCCTGCAGGGGTTACCCACAATATCCCGTTACTCCGGGACATCATCACGGAAACCAGGTTTGTCAGAGGAGACATCAGCACCAACTACCTGCCTGAGGTGTTCCCTGATGGTTTCAAAGGTAAGCTTTGGTCTGTTTGATGTGGGTATATGGTATCCTTAAAGAGATCAAAAGTAAAATCATGATCATAAAGAAGCTCATATGGAAATGTACTTAAAGAGGCCACAAGTGGGCCAAAGTTATATAAAAAAGTAAAGGATTCCTCCTCTGGCCCAGAACTGTAGTGGGTATATGGTGCTAGCTCCACATTTGTATACAGCTTGGCACTGGATGGGTCATGTGGTTAATATCACATTGGCCCCCCGGGAAGGTTAACCCGGTCAACAAATACCCGCAGAAATTGGATGTGTCTGCCTAACGGCGCAAGAACGCAGCTCTGCTGTAAACAGGCACAACGCAATCACATCCGGAAAAAACTTCGGATGAACGCTGAAGAAGAAGAAGATATCACACTGGCCACTTTATCTTCACAGACAATTTTCTAGTACCTGATTTGGGTTAGAGGTTGACTGGGAACCCAGGTCTCTGAAAACAGTTGCCCATTTCAATGGCGACTTGAAGACAGGACTGCTGGGCCGGCAGGATAGCCTGCTAGTCAGTGTGTTACTGTCACTATCATCTACTGCCTATAGCACCTTACAGTGTAGAACAGCGGTGTCTTGAGCCTGGGGAGTTAAGGCCGCCTGGCTAGTGTAGTTGCCGTGTACTGTGCAAGTTAGGGCTTTCTTTTTCCCCCCATAGAAAACAAATGCACACCGTACCGAGGATTCAAACCCGGGTCTACCAGAGTTCAAGCCACTCAACTAACTGCACCTCTCAAAATGGCCAGTAGGGAAATAATCGTGATTGCATAAATGTTCCTGATCATGATTTCCTAAGTAGGTTAAATGGATATGTTTATATCTGGTAGGGGACCTCAGTCTTACCAGGGCCCATCAGAGAGGCAAAGAATTGTAGCACTTGAACCTACCATGCATGTTGTCAGAATGAACTAACAAGGGCTGACATGACAACTCATCCCATAGAAACCTTCAGCTGCAACATCCAATCAATTATGGGGGAAAAGTCCCATAGCAGAAACCTGTTGTGGGATGTGAAGTGTTGGGACCATCCCATTTCTCAGGCCTGAGGGCACAGAGGAATAGGTGGTCAGTCTTTCCCTCTCATAGCGAACGGAGAGCCCTCATGTCATTGTCAACTCAACTTCTTAAACATTACACCAACTCAACTACTATCAGTTATGAACAAGTCTACAAAAGGCTTGATGTGACTTGGTTTTGGGGTCTATACTCCAGTAAGAGAGGAAAGCCACCAGCAGAAGAAGAAGATACAGTATTTCAGAAGGGCTTAGCAAATTATCATACTTCCTTCTTCTTTCACTTTCCATGGTGTCTTGCCTCATACTTCATCTATTTTTAAAATAGTCTGTTTTCTGTTGAAGATTGAAAATACAGACTTTATATTCAAAGGGTCACAAATTGGGCACACAGGCCCGTCTTACATTTGGCCCTTCTCATCACTCAATTAACTATTGTGCATGTTACATTCACATAGGGAAACAATACAGCATTTTCAAATGAAAGTTGTGAACATAAACAGTGAATCCAGCTTTGTAGCCCAGAGTGGAGTCGCTGATGTGGCACTTCGCTGCTGGCAGTGTTAGCCTTGAGCCTCTTGGTAAAGGTGTCAAGTATGTCCTCATCTGCCTTTGATCTTTCAGTGGAGCCTAGGTCCCCAGCTGATTGGTTGGATTTGTAGCCAGTGTCATGCCAACCCTTCTTAGTTGCCACTTATGGCATACATGGTAGGTTAGTGCTACAATTTTTTGCTTGCCTTGTGCAGCCCAGTAACAAAGTGGCTAGGTCTGTGGGATATGATCGTCATAATCATGTGCCATGCCAATATGTGTGGGCGGTCATATTTCGCCATCTGACTCGATCACCAGTCATGTGTTCACTGTTCCGGTCTCGTCCATGCCATGTGGCCAAGCCATCCAGGTATTTACTTCTCTGCCTTCCCTTTGTTCTCTTCCCCTCGATTTTACCAGTTGTCACCAAGTTCTCCAATTTATTTCTTCTCATAACATGCCCAAACAATTTTACTGTCTGTGTCTAATTTCTTTAATCAGTTTATGATTTTCATTTGCTTCTTGTAGGACTTGGTCATTGTTTTTTCTGTCTGTCCATGGTATTCTTTGCATTGTCCTCAGATACCACATTTCCACAGCCATCAGGTGTTTTTCAGCCTGTTTGCTCATATCCACTCTTCACATCCATAAAAAAGCACAGGTTCTATGTAAGACTTCAACACTCTTTTTCTCATTGCAAATGACATCTTTTTATTGGTCAGTATGTTTTCCATCTTGCAAAAGGCTACCTTCACCATAGTGATTCTTGTTCTAATCTCTTCAAGGCATCTCCCATCAGATGTTATAATTGTTCCAAGATGATTGTACCGATTCACTTGTTTAAGAATATTCCCATATTACATTGTAGTATGTCCTTTTTCCTAGTAATTGATATGATCATGAAAGGTATTAATTTGTAAATGTCTTGTACCCCCTGCTACAGATGTCAGTGATTACTGTATGTATTTACAACAGGCAAGCAGCTTTCTGTGAGAGAGAATGAGGAGTTGTCAGCCCTGGCTTGTGCTGTATATCTCAAGGACCAGCACAGATCCAGGAACTTCATCAACCAGAGCAGGTAAGGCAGCTTACTTTAGGGAGGATGTTCTAGATGTCTGCATGGGTTTAGGGAGTATGTGTTAGATATCTGCATGGGTTTAGGGAGGATGTTCTAGATGTCTGCATTGGTTTAGGGAGGATGTTCTGGATGTCTGCGTGGGTTTAGGGAGGATGTTCTAGATGTCTGCATGGGTTTAGGGAGGATGTTCTGGATGTCTGCATGGGTTTAGGGAGGGTGTTCCAGATGTCTGCGTGGGTTTAGGGAGGGTGTTCCAGATGTCTGCGTGGGTTTAGGGAGGATGTTCTAGATGTCTGCATGGGTTTAGAGAGGGTGTTCTTTATGTCTGCATGGGTTTGGGGAGAATGTTCTAGATGTCTACGTGGGTTTATGGAGGATGTTCTAATTGTCTTCTTGGGTTTAGGGAGGATGTTCTAGATGGCTGCATAGTGTAGGGAGGATGTTCTAGTTGTCTGCTTGGGTTTAGGGAGGATGTTCTAGATGGCTGCATGGTTTGGGGAGGATGTTCTAGTTGTCTGCATAGCAGAGTTTACTGCCATGGTTTCTTACTGCCTTGGGTTCCACGTCATGATAGTGTGTGTGCATACATGATTATGTCAAAGTAACGCAGACTGGGGGTTGAGGAGGAAGTATTCAATTATATTCAATATACTGACCAATAAAAAGATATAAATAAATTGAAACAAGAAAAAGAGTGTTGAAGTGCTACATAGAACCTATACTTGTGTATGGATGTGAAGTGTGGACAATGAGCAGTCAAGCTGAAAAACATCTGATGGCTGTGGAAATGTGGTTTCTGAGGAAAATGCAAAGAATATCATGGACAGACAGAAAAACCAATGAACAAGTCCTTCAAGAAACAAATGAAGATCGTAAACTGATTAGAGTCATTAGGTGTAGACAGTCAAAATGTTTTGGGGCATTTTATGAGAAGAAATGACTTGGAGAACTTAGTGACAACTGGCAACATCGAAGGGAAGAGACCAAGGGGAAGATTGAGAAGTAAATACCTGGATGGCTTGGCTATATAGCATTGTCGAGACAGGATCACGGAGCTGATCCATGACTCTGGTGATTGAGTGAGATGGCAGAACATGACCGCCCGTGCTTATGGGCATGGCACATGATGGATGGTGGATTGGGAGTCCCCTCTAGACAAGTAAGTCAAGGGCCCTCTTGCATGCCTGGAGATGTATTGGCTATACAGTGCTAGCCCTGTATTTTATAGATGACTTGGCATTCATTGGCTAATGTGGTTAG
The DNA here is from genome assembly GCA_963921405.1 of Cepaea hortensis. Lineage (NCBI taxonomy): Eukaryota > Metazoa > Mollusca > Gastropoda > Stylommatophora > Helicidae > Cepaea > Cepaea hortensis. The sequence continues at coordinate 76,342,704 of OY992888.1, read as the reverse complement.
AATCATACAAGCTGCTATTGCTTGCCAAGACATTTCCTGGTACTCTTATATAGGGGGGTTGAGCTGGGAGGCCAGATTAGTTTAAAACCTCAGTGGACATTTGAACACATGGCTACAAGGCCAGTATGTTAGCCACAGCTTTATGACTCACGAGTTACCTGTATATTTTACCTCATACAACTTACTGTCTTAACATTTTTTATTTCAACAACATAAGAAAAGGTTGAAATACTTCCAACATTTTATTAACTGAAGAATATCTGATGCAATAAACCCCTTCATCTGCGCCTTCCATTCACTTGAAATTGATTGTCTTTGTGTCTGCAATGTTATTTTTTTGTATAAACTTCACTGTCTTTTAGTGTTCATTCAGTGGTCCATAGAGTTGATATTCCACTGTTGTTTCTCAAGGCCAGAAGGTTTGAAATAAGTCCCTGTCATCAGAAGTTAGAACACAAATTCTTGTATGTTACATAAAACCAGTTTTATCATGTGACATTTACGTTTATTTCCTGTTTGTATTTCATCCCAGAATTCCTCATGTCAAGGACACACAGACCAGCTGGTCATTAAATGTACTCAACAACAAAGTTCGCTTCCATGCCAAGGTGTCCAAGATACCTGACGGCTACAAGGTAATCTTGCCAGGTTTTTAGTTGAATGAGTTGATTGATTTCTGTTCCCTTACCTGTTTTTTTGATGACAGAATCATGAAGTATTTTAGAGAAAATGTTGACTCCTTTGTCACCAGAAAGATGATGCTTATTACCAGCTCAGATGAAAAGAACATGTTACAATCTTCAGACTATGGACAGGCCACAACAGACTTAATTCTGCATGTTTAATCAACTAAAGATAGGATATACTGATTAATGTAACTGGTAAAATTATATTAACCCTTTACCGGGCAGACATTTGTCTGTCTGTAGCCCTGAACGGGCAAGAAGAATTTTGAGGTTCGGTAAAATTTTGGGTTACGTTAGTAAAAATATCACATATAAGTTGTTAGTCAACAGATTTTAGTCAAATAAATAGCAAAAGTAAGGGAAAAGCATGCAGAATATTTTACTCACATGAATGATGCCGCTAATCCACTCATGAACACAAATATTTATAAAATACAACATATTGTTTGTGATTGTCAGTCATCTATATGGCAATTTACAAACACATTTTCAGAATCATAATCACTTTCTTTCAAGTCCGACTCACGACTGCTAATGCAAAGTAACGCTGATCACTGATATCTAGCTCCGATTAATAGTCAACTTCGTGCCTTTCAATGTCACTTAAATTGAACCCAGCGAAATCTCCGCTATCACTTGAAGAATCGTCGAAATCCATTTTGAAATACAAAGCGTAAAACCCACAAAAACTATTTTAAAAATCTGTTCAAATTCAAAGTACACGCTTGCGAATGGCGGCCACGTTGTCAAGCTATCGGCGAAACCGAAAGTAGACAATCGGAAGTCTCGGAAAGCCACGAGATCACATCTTTACAATGCATAATAGTCTTGGACGCTTTCAGACGGATTGCCCGTGCAGGGGTAGAAACATTCTCGGACGTTTTGCCCGGTAAAGGGTTAAAAAATTTATTCAGAGTGTCCAACATATAACAGAGAAAAAGTATTTAGGCCTACACTCGCCCCATTTGAGGACACTCTATGAGGATGTCAACAGGCTAAAGTTGACTGCTACTTTCTTTGCATTTATTCATATTGACATCTGAAGGTGAAGAAAGAAGAAGTAATTGGAATAAAAATACTGAATCTGTGATATGTAGACGGCACAATATTATTATCTATAGCATGAATTGAGAAATTAATATAAGCTTCTCAGTCAGTCTTTTGATTCTGTCTACCCAGTTGTAACATTGTCTCCCTCTTGCATGAGAAGTGCTTTAATGGAAGGATAAACGGGAAACCATAAATATGAGGGTGCTTCAAATGAAAACCTTAAATGTTTTTTTATTGGAGGGTGAATATATTCTGAAAAAGCACAGAACAAATGTATCATTTTTCAATGTAGTCACCACTGCGTTCAATGCAAGTCCTCCAGCACCGATAAAGTGTTTGGATTCCTGTAGAAAAGAATTTTCTGGAGTCACTACTCGGTGTGCCTGACCTGGTCATGAACAGTCTGTCACAGAAGTCACGCCGTTTTGAAACTTCCTACTCCATGCATACACTTGCTGGACTGACAGGCATGCATTACCATACTGGACCTTCATTCACCAATGAATTTTTATAGGTTTTACCCTTCACTGATAAAAAAAATGGATAACAGCTCTTTGGTGCATGTCAAAAGTGGGGCAGCCATCTTTAAACTATCCTTATGGCGTCACCATGTTCGCGTGATATGCTTAACAGTCTTGATATCCTTAACAACAATAGCGATAGGTTACAAGACGATGACATGGTTATTATAATGTCTTAACTTTTAAGGTTTTCATTTGAAGCCCCATCGTAAGATGTGTCTGCATGAATATGACTATTGTTGTTTGGCAGGTAGTCATAGCTGGCGATGTGTTTGAGGTCAAGGGAAATTTGTCATTTATCTCACCGCTGATGGATCTGACTGTCAATGGAGAACAGCGGCTGCTACAGGTGTGTGCTTGTGTCTTTGTTTTTGACTTTAGTCAATTAAAACATATGATTGTTTCTGACTTTAGTCTGTTAAAACTTATGATTGTTTCTTACTTTAGTCAATTAAAACTTATGATTGTTTCTTACTTTAGTCAATTAAAACTTATGATTGTTTCTTACTTTAGTCAATTAAAACTTATGATTGTTTCTTACTTTAGTCAATTAAAACTTATGATTGTTTCTTACTTTAGTCAATTAAAACTTATGATTGTTTCTTACTTTAGTCAATTAAAACTTATGATTGTTTCTTACTTTAGTCAATTAAAACTTATTATTGTTTCTTACTTTAGTCAATTAAAACTTATGATTGTTTCTTACTTTAGTCAATTAAAACTTATGATTGTTTCTTACTTTAGTCAATTAAAACTAACACTCTAGTGTACAAAACAAAAAAGAAGCAACAAAAAAAAATAAAAAATAAAAATAGTACCTTTAGATGGGGATTGGGAAAGTTATTCACAACCTATACAGTGACCGGAGAGCAATCTAACAAATTAACAGCACAAACTACCCAAGCTATAAAGCTTAACAAGTAGAAGACCACAGTAGATACATCTTTATTTAAGATAAATCTTTATTTAAAGCACTAATAAAAGATGCTAGGAAAAAGACCAGCATTCAGTACAATTATATGCTATACAAAAGGCACATTAATTTTATGCTAAGCTAAATAATTACACCAAGCAAAAATGCATCAAGCAAAAATTTAAGACTTGGAGAAACACCTTGCACATTATCCAGCGAACACACTTATATGTGGACCTAACAAACACATAGAAAAACAGTAACAACAAGGTTGTTGTGATCTGATTCTCTAGTCACATGGGATGATCTTTACATGGAAATTATGACTTGCTGCTCTTGCTAGTATAGATGTCTGAGGATGTAACACGGCTAGGTTTTCAGCTTTTGTTCCACAGTAGCCTTGTACAGCCATTACATGTTCCCTCCTGGGCAGGTTTTCAGCTTTTGTTCCACAGTTGCCTTGTACAGCCCCTGCATGTTCCCTTCTAGGCAGGTTTTCAGCTTTTGTTCCACAGTTGCCTTGTACAGCCCCTGCGTGTTCCCTTCTAGGCAGGTTTTCAGCTTTTGTTCCACAGTAGCCTTGTACAGCCATTGCTTGTTCCCTCCTGGGCATGTTTTCAGCTTTTGTCCCACAGTTGCCTTGTACAGCCCCTGCATGTTCCCTTCTAGCAAGTTCTGGGCTAAATTGTCAGTGCTCAAAAGTTAAATTAGCCTTTAACGCCCATGGGCCTACTACATACTCATGACTGTAGAGGTACTTTATAATCTTGTTTAGTGTTTCCTCTTCTATCGCCGGATGTGGAGGTACTCATGATACTGTGTAGTATTTCCTCTTCTATCATTGAATGTGGAGGTACTTATGATACTCTGTAGTATTTCCTCTTCTTCACTTAGATACAGAGGTACTTTATGATTGTGTTAATTAATTCCTCATTTGCCCATTGGATATACAAGTTCTTTATGATTTTGCCTGGTCTTTCCACTTTTATTCTTGAATATAAAATGTTTTCATGATGGTGTTAAGGTTTTCCTCTCCTACCCTTGGATTTAGAGGTATTTTATCATCATATTTTGTAAAGGTACTTTATGACCTTGTTTAGTCGTTCTTCTTCTACCTTGGGCAGGGCCATGCAGTTCGCTGATGTGTCAGAGTCAGGGCTTATACTGACCAAGACATCTCTTCACCTTCACGTGCGGCATCCTGGGCAGATGTTTATCTGGCAGAGAAATAAATGAGCATGGTCTCCACTGTGATGAAACCTGCAGAGAAGTCTAATAGATGTCTTGAGGAGTTGCTAGATAATGATGAACAATCGGTATCCAAATCTCACACACTGCTTGGAAAGTTCAGGGCAGGCTGATGTCTCGCTTCCCTACCATAATGGAAACAAATCACTAGTCCCCAATTCTTCAAGTCATATAGGAGTGAACACCTTGACTCAGTGGTGCCCGAAAACAACCACCCTGGGGTGTAGAAGTACTTTATAAATTCTGCTCAGCTTTTCCTCTTCTACCCTTGGATGTAGAGGTAATTTAAAAACCTACCAGACAACAGATATTTATAGCATGTTTTATTATAGTGTATACACACATCTGGATCCTCACAAATGCCCTGGAGTTGCTCTATTACAAGCACACCATATGTGATCAGCTATTTTTCTTGTGTACAATCAACTCATGTGTGATTGTACGTCTTAAGTTTAGTGAGATTAATGTCAGGAATTCTGTCAATGCGTTTTTGTTTGTAGAGTTTTGGGGTTTGTAATGAAAATGCGTATTGTCCATTGTCTTTCAGCTGAGCCAGAGACTTGGGGGTGGAAGATACGATGTTCGATACTACGGAACAGTGGTAAGTAACTCAGGTTAGATCATTAAGACATCAGCTTCTTCTTATTCTTCCTGCAATTTGCTTCAAAGAAGTTGTCACTTTCTGCATTTTGTTTGTTTTTGTTTTTTGGTAATGTTCTCTCAGTTTGCACTCCCATTCACGTGCTACAACTTCTAGCGCACTGTATTGATTTTTGCGTGTGGATTAGTTTTTCCTGTTACCAGTGTCCCTTGTCATCAGGCGAACCAACTCTGACTTTTGAGGTACTTGTAATTTACATCTCCAAGTCAAGGATGAGAAGTTAACAATTTAGTCCAACTGACCGTTGTAAGGGTTGAACCCGCTACCTTGGCATCAGCACACCGGAAGTTTAAAAGATAGGGCCCTATCCATTTGGCCATGTTGACCTAATTTTCTCCAGTGTTGTCCTTTGTATAAATTTTCTTGTCTTTGTTCACTCAGTAAGTTTTTGATTCCACTTTTGCTTGCCCAAAATTAAATATTGCCCTCAAAAGGCATCACTTCATCATTGTAAGTGGACATAATGCAGCAGTCATTTTCTGACCCGAGGAAGATTTACGACGTAAATAAGTTAGTTAGTTAGTTAGTTAGATGCGATTCCAACTTCACAGCAAAGAGTCACCCCATTATGCTCCGTTCCTGTGCTGATGAATATTACACAAAATGCCCTTCAGTGCTCCATGTGAAAAATGGAACAGACATGAGTCTCGACAATCCAACAGCCTGCATAGGTATGCTATGCATAATGCCGCTGCCAGAATGCCAACACAAAAGTCATCGATGGAAGCGGCAGTCACTAGAAAACCAGCAACCACACATTACTGCATAAGGCAACCCATTTAGTTCAGAGACCTGCTGGCCACCATTTTTCTGAACATGCAGTTCATGTTACAAACAATCGCGGACAAATGTAAAAGCTCCATGCACTCAACTCAGTAGTAGGGCATTGGAACCATGCACTACCAATCCAACATGAGGAAAATACGTAAGCAAACCGTAGACACAAGCATAAACACTCTAGAGGACTTAATAGTTCAACTGCCTATCCTCCATGTTAGGAACTGGAAGTGATCAACAGAAAAGATTCCGTAAACTGCACATTGTAGAATTTACAGCATAGCATTGCTTAACCTTTGAACCCTCACGACCCAGTTCTTAAAAAGCAGTCGACGTGGTTGAGAGGATAGGAGCACTTGCTCTTAGACTTCCGGTGCACTGCTGGCGAGGTAAGTGGTTCAACCCCTACTCTTGGCATTAAGTTGGACTTCAAATTGACTTCCCGTTCAGAAAGTAATGGCAAACTACTGAATGCACAATGCCTAGAAAACAAACCTGGGGTTGGTCGCAGCATCCTGCAAAGGCCCAGCAACATTTTAAAAAGTTCTTAGAAATTGATTCCCCTGAGCTGTTGCTGCTTCTGACCTGTATCTCCCATTGGATCATACGCCATCAGCCAACTCACATCAGTCCATAAGCAAGTTCATGAGTATTAATTGGCGCTCATAGATGTAGAAGAAAGAAGCAGAGATTACAGACACACTCATCATCATCAAGTGCCCTGCCAGCTGGCGTAGGCATTCATGTCTCTCCACTGATCTGATATTCCTCCATGCCACCATCTCAATCCATCCAGCATCATTTCTCTTCCTCGGCCTCTGCCTCTCTACCCTTTGATGTTTCCAGTCATCACGATGTTCTCCAATGCCTCTCTTCTCATCACATGACCAAAGAAAGGACACACTAGAGAACATAAAATTGAAAGATGTAGTTACCAAAGACTTTGGTGTGGTTGAGTTGATAAGACCACTCGAGCTTTGAAACTGTTGACATGCTGATGATAATGATCAGTTTGGACTTAACGTTAACTTGTCGTTCAGAAAGCAATGGTAAACTATTGAATGTAAACTTACCTAGGTTTGGGGTTGATCATTAACATCTTGCAAAGGACATGCAGTTTTTAAAATAATTACCTGACTGGGATTTGAACCTGTCACCTCCACATGATGACAACACCACCTGCAGTAACAAAATGTACTTCAACTCATGACTAACCTGTGCCTCAAGGTCAAAGGGTAAGAGAACAGTTTTAACCAATCAGAGTCCTTGATTTCATGAACACATGTATTATAACTGGCTATTTTCAGTATCCATTGAGCGTGCTGAATGACACAGCCTAACAGTTTAGCCAGTATGTGCTTGAGAAGTGAGAACTTTTAACCAACCATAGTCCTGGTTTTTATTTACTCACATTGTTATTGGACATTTTAAGTATCCATTGACAGTGTTAGATGACACAACCTTTCAGTTTAGCCAGTACATGCTTGAGAAGTGAGAACTTTTCACCCGTCAGTCTCCTTGTTTTCACTAACACACACTGTGATTGGCTACATACAGAATCCATTGACAGTATTGGATGACACAGCCTATCAGCTCAGTCAGTACATGCTTGAGAAGAGAGAACTTTGAACCAATCATAGTCTTGGCTGTCACTAACACACACTGTGATTGGCTATTTTCAGTATCCATTGACAGTGTTGGATGACACAGCCTATCAGCTGAGTCAGTACATGCTTGAGAAGAGAGAACTTTGAACCAATCATAGTCTTGGCTGTCACTAACACACACTGTGATTGGCTATTTTCAGTATCCATTGACAGTGTTGGATGACACAGCCTATCAGTTTAGTCAATACATGCTTGAGAAGAGAGAGCCAGACACCAGCACACTAGTCTTGGCTCCCATGCCAGGGGTGCTAAAATCTGTCACCGTTGGAGCTGGGGATATGGTATGAGAGTTGCATTGTTGTGTATTTATTTCTAAGTCACAGCCTACTGTACATATTGTTTCTGAATTACAGCTGTGCTAACTGTATATTTAGTCAACATTTCTTAATCACAGGTGTACTAAATGTACTAGTAGTCTTTTCCCTTCAGCCAGTTGTGTTGTGTTTATAAATAAAAATGTCATTTACTGCCAATATAGTACCTTGTGGTGTGTGGCAGTGGGTGTCTTGAGTGAGGAATTAAGGCCGCCTGGCTAGTGCAGTCGGCGCGAACTGTGCAGGTTAGGATTTTCTTTTTTCCCCCGAGAGAAAAAAAATCCAAACCTTACCGAGGATTCGAACGCTGGTCTCCCGTAGGAGAATCCGGCATTCTAGCCACTCAGCCACCCGCTCCTCTAAATAATGATAATGTGATAAATCTGTTAATGATTATGATAAATGCACTTGTGTTTGTGATAAACCTAATGTTGATTGTGATAAACCCAATGTTGGTTGTGATAAACCTAATGTTGGTTGTGATAAACTTCTGCTGATATGTCTTTACTTTGTTAGTGTAAGAGAGTTCGGCCAAAATGAGAACATTCAACTGAATGAGTTGGCTTCAGTGGTTAGAATGCAGACATTTGGATTGAAGAACAGATTAGTCAAAAAAGGGGCATACTAGTCATACAAGGAGGCTCATAGAAGAGGTATTGAGGCAGGCTAGGCTTGAGGCTGGCTGGCCTCTTCCATAGAAAGCTTCACATCTTGGTGGTAGATTACCTATGGACATGGGAAAGGTGGTCAAGTGCCTGTGAGACCAGGTGGAGGAGGCGGGGGAACAGATTGAGAACCTGTATGTGGAAAGAATTGATATTGCAGGGGTTCTGGTAGAATCTCAAAACTTAGAGGGAAGACCAGAACTTTCCATCAGATAGCAGTGGGAATGATTAGTAATATGTCTCTTCGCTGGCTGTTGAACGGGGGGTGGGGGGTGGAGCACGCGTGGGAATGTCCTGAGTGCAATGATATCGCTTCTTAGCTCAACTCAACTCATAGAAATCTTTAGCCAAAAAATTCAGCTAACCATTAACAAGTATACAGATAAAGACAGAAGAGTAAACTAGCCAACGGGGATGACAAGAAGATCTGCTAGGCTTCCTTTCGCTGATGTAAATCTTCAGAATTGGCACCTGGAATGTTAAAACTGGAGGACATGGACGAAGCTGCCTGAGATAGTGAAAGATAGGATGGCTTGAAGGGAATTGTTTGAGGGCTGTGCTTTGCTAGGGGATACCAGAAAGAAGATGAAGTAATCCTGGATGCTGATGAATTTATTACTGATATAAGGACATACTTGGAGTGCAATGATGAACTGAATTAAACTTTGTTAGTATAAATCTGCATGTGACTTCATGATTTTTCTATGCCTAAATCCTGCTGGGTTCTTCCACAGGTGGCTGAGCACCAGGAGGTCTGTGTGCTGGAGGCCATGAAGATGCAGAATAGTTTAGTGAGTGCCAAGATTGGAAAGGTGAGTTCGAACCCGGCGCTCCAGCAATCTTATATATAATGCATGCTGTATGGCATTGGCTGTTTTGTACAGACATAAACTGTTTCACTTCTTAAGTCCATCCTGTATGGTATTTGTTTGGTGTATCCAGTCACATATCTCTCTTCTTATCAATCATTCAATGAGTTGCCATCTCCACAATGACTGTCTCTCGCCCTGACTACATTCTGTCAGATTGCTGTTTGTCCATCTCTTGATGTTATCTTCCCACTTGTATCGTCTACCTCTTGCTCGCTTACCTTCAACCTTGCCCTCCATTGTGGTTTTTATAAGAGTGTTGGCTTTTAATATTGCTGAAGTATTTAACTTGCCTATTTTTTTATTTCTTTCATCAACTCTCTTTTCATTCCCAGTTTTTCTAGAACCTCTGTATTTGTTTCCTTGAAATATGACATTTTCCTCTGAATATCCACATCTCCAGGGCCTCTATTTGACTTTCTAATTGCTTCTTTTCTTATAGTCCACGCCATATTGTGTTGGTTGTCATATTTGTCCACAGCCTCCTGTCTGTTGTGTTATAGTCCATGCAGTATGACATTGGTCATATTTGTCCACAGCCTCCTGTCTCACTTATAGTCCATGCTATATGGCGTTGGTCATGTGTGTCCAGTCTTGTCTCGTCTTATAGTCCATACAATTCTGTGTTGGTTGCCTTGTGTGTCTCACTTATTATATAATTTATTATATTGTTCATCATAATTGTCCACAGCCTCCTGTCTCACTTATAGCTCAGGATGAGTACAGCTCTGGTTTGACTTAGCCACATAAAATAGGAAGGCAAGTCAAGAGGATGACATGAAGCCTTGGTTTAGTATAAATCCTCCATTATCTCACCATCCTGCAGTTCTGTGTGGCTGGTACTCAGGTTGCCCTTCTATTGCTGCCTCCTGAGCTAGACTGAGGAGAGTCAGGCCATCAGGCCACACTCAATGTCTAGAGGACAATATAAGTGGACTTCTAATCAGACCTCCACTGACACCACCATCCTGGGAACCTTTCACTGGCTACTGAGGGAGGGGATTGAGCAGGTCTGGGAATGTCCTGAATGTTCATTTCTGAACTCATTGTCAGTGTCTGTGACTTTGTGGTAGGGAACACAATTTCACAATTCTGACATACCTGGTTCAGCCACAAGCGAATAGGAGCAGATTGCTTTGTGTTGTTTTTCACAATGGTATGAATGTCGACCTGTTCAGAAAGCAATGGAAGACTACTGAACATAAACTGCTTAGCCCCTCTGCTGTGTATCCACATTGACTTGGTAGAGGAGCTTGCATGTTCCGATGAACCAGTAGCTAAACCGACGGTAGAGCTGCTACTGGTAGGGTCTCCCATGCCAGACAAGTCAAGGGATAGAGACCAGAAGAAGGTAGACACAAACCTGCTGCCTTGTAGGTAGGCTGGGGACAGTCAAAGGTGAAAGCAAACTCCACAAAATGCTTGTCAAAGTCTGATGTACTGAGCCACAGACTTGATGAAACAGTGCGGCACATTTCACTGTCATCCACTGCCTATAGTACCTTGCAGTGTAGGACAGGGATGGTCTTGAGCCTGAGGAATTAAGACCTCCTGGCTAGTGCAGTCACTGCGAACTGTGCAGGTTAGGATTTTCTTTTTGCCACTGACAAAAAAATCCACACCTTACCGAGGATTCAAATCCATGTGTCTCCCGAAGGAGAATCCAGCATTCTAGCCACTCGGCCAGCCGCTCCTCAAGACATTTCACTCAATATTGAAATTGATTAGAACAACAGAAACATAAATGCTGGGGTTGATTGCAATGTCATGTACAGGACAAGCGCCTAACTGTATAACTCAACCCGAACCTTGCATTCCACAGGTGAAAAAAGTCAACTTCAAAATGGGGGACACAGTGAATGAAGGGGACGTGATCGTCGAGCTAGAGTGATGTTGATGTTGATGTTGCCTGTTTGTCAGACAAGAACAGAGTCCAAGATGCCTTCCACATGAGAACATTGCCAGATATTTATGCAGTTAAACAGCCAAACAACAGTATTATTTGTTTGCTCATTTGGCACACACGTATTTAAACAGGTATAGGAAGTTGTTTGCTTTATGTAATGAAGAATTCTGGCCTGTTGTATCACAGTGAAGTATACTATATTATAGCCATGTTTCACGGACATTTGAGCCTCATTACCAGGCTTACTCTCTATGTCTGTGTCTATCCTGTCTCTCTCATGTTACGGTATGGTGGCACATAATGGGATGGGGCATAATGTGTGGAGGGGGGTATGTTGTGTTCTGGAAGAACATGTGCAGTATAGCAGAATATGTTACAGTATGGCAGGACATGTTGTGGTGTGGTAGGACATGTGTTGTGGTAGGACATGTTGCGGTGTGGTAGGACATGTGTTATGGTAGGACATGTTGCGTGTGGTAGGACATGTGTTGTGGTAGGACATGTTGCGTGTGGTAGGATGTGTTGTGGTAGGACATGTTGCGTGTGGTAGGACATGTGTTGTGGTAGGACATGTTGCGTGTGGTAGGACATGTGTTGTGGTAGGACATGTTGCGTGTGGTAGGACATGTTGCGTGTGGTAGGACATGTGTTGTGGTAGGACATGTTGCGTGTGGTAGAACATGTGTTGTGGTAGGACATGTTGTGGTGTGGTTGGACATGTGTTATGGTAGGACATGTTGCGTGTGGTAGGACATGTTGCGGTGTGGTTGGACATGTTGTGGTGTGGTTGGACATGTTGCGGTGTGGTTGGACATGTTGTGGTAGGACATGTTGCGGTGTGGTTGGACATGTTGTGGTAGGACATGTTGCGGTGTGGTTGGACATGTGTTATGGTAGGACATGTTGCGGTGTGGTAGGACATGTGTTGTGGTAGGACATGTTGCGGTGTGGTTGGACATGTGTTATGGTAGGACATGTGTTGTGGTAGGACATGTTGCGGTGTGGTTGGACATGTGTTATGGTAGGACATGTTGCGGTGTGGTAGGACATGTGTTATGGTAGGACATGTTGCGGTGTGGTAGGACATGTTGCGGTGTGGTTGGACATGTGTTATGGTAGGACATGTTGCGGTGTGGTAGGACATGTGTTATGGTAGGACATGTTGCGGTGTGGTAGGACATGTGTTATGGTAGGACATGTTGCGGTGTGGTAGGACATGTGTTATGGTAGGACACGTTGCGGTGTGGTAGGACATGTTATGGTAGGACATGTTGCGGTGTGGTAGGACATGTTGCGGTGTGGTAGGACATGTGTTGTGGTAGGACATGTTGCGTGTGGTAGGACATGTTGTGGTGTGGTAGGACATGTGTTGTGGTAGGACATGTTGCGTGTGGTAGGACATGTCATGTGTTGTGGTAGGACATGTTGCGTGTGGTAGGACATGTTGTGGTGTGGTAGGACATGTGTTATGGTAGGACATGTTGCGGTGTGGTTGGACATGTTGTGGTGTGGTAGGACATGTGTTGTGTGTTGTGGTTGGACATGTGTTGTGGTAGGACATGTGTTGTGGTAGGACATGTGTTGTGGTAGGACATGTGTTGTGGTTGGACATGTGTTGTGGTAGGACATGTGTTGTGGTAGGACATGTTGTGTTATGGCAGGACATGTTGCGGTGTGGTTGGACATGTTGTGTTATGGCAGGACATGTTGTGTTATGGCAGGACATGTTGTGGTGTGGTTGGACATGTTGTGTTATGGCAGGACATGTTGTGTTATGGCAGGACATGTTGTGTTATGGCAGGACATGTTGTGTTATGGCAGGACATGTTGTGGTGTGGTTGGACATGTTGTGTTATGGCAGGACATGTGTTATGGCAGGACATGTTGTGTTATGGCAGGACATGTTGTGGTGTGGTAGGACATGTTGTGTTATGGCAGGACATGTTGTGTTATGGCAGGACATGTTGTGTTATGGCAGGACATGTTGTGGTGTGGTAGGACATGTTGTGTTATGGCAGGACATGTTGTGTTATGGCAGGACATGTTGTGTTATGACAGGACATGTTGTGGTGTGGTAGGACATGTTGTGTTATGGCAGGACATGTTGCGGTGTGGTTGGACATGTTGTGTTATGGCAGGACATGTTGTGGTGTGGCAGGACATGTTGCGGTGTGGTTGGACATGTTGTGTTATGGCAGGACATGTTGTGTTATGGCAGGACATGTTGTGTTATGGCAGGACATGTTGTGTTATGGCAGGACATGTTGTGTTATGGCAGGACATGTTGCGGTGTGGTTGGACATGTTGTGGTGTGGTAGGACATGTTGTGTTATGGCAGGACATCTTGTGTTATGGCAGGACATGTTGTGTTATGGCAGGACATGTTGTGTTATGGCAGGACATGTTGTGTTATGGCAGGACATGTTGTGTTATGGCAGGACATGTTGTGTTATGGCAGGACATGTTGTGGTGTGGTAGGACATGTTGTGTTATGGCAGGACATGTTGTGTTATGGCAGGACATGTTGTGTTATGGCAGGACATGTTGTGGTGTGGTAGGACATGTTGTGTTATGGCAGGACATGTTGCGGTGTGGTTGGACATGTTGTGGTGTGGTAGGACATGTGTTATGGCAGGACATGTTGTGTTATGGCAGGACATGTTGTGTTATGGCAGGACATGTGTTATGGCAGGACATGTTGTGGTGTGGTAGGACATGTTGCGGTGTGGTTGGACATGTTGTGTTATGGCAGGACATGTTGTGTTATGGCAGGACATGTTGTGTTATGGCAGGACATGTTGTGTTATGGCAGGACATGTTGTGTTATGGCAGGACATGTTGTGTTATGGCAGGACATGTTGTGTTATGGCAGGACATGTTGTGTTATGGCAGGACATGTTGTGTTATGGCAGGACATGTTGCAGTGTGGTTGGACATGTTGCGGTGTGGTAGGACATGTTGTGTGTGGTAGGACATGTTGCGGTGTGGTAGGACATGTGTTGTGGTAGGACATGTGTTGTGGTAGGACATGTTGCGTGTGGTAGGACATGTTGTGGTGTGGTAGGACATGTGTTATGGTAGGACATGTGTTATGGTAGGACATGTTGCGGTGTGGTTGGACATGTTGTGGTGTGGTAGGACATGTGTTGTGGTAGGACATGTTGCGTGTGGTAGGACATGTTACGGTATGGTGGCACATAATGGGATGGGGCATAATATGTGGAGGGGGATATGTGTTCTGGAAGAACATGTTGCAGTATAGCAGAACATATTGCAGTATGGCAAGACGTGATATGTCAGGACATGTGGTGTGGTAGGACATGTTGGGGTGTGGTAGGATATATTGCGGTGTGGTAGGATATTATGGCGTATGGATCGACAGGCTGGGGTAGGTTGGGGAATATTGTTGCATGAGTGTGTGTTGTATAATAAAAGGCTGATCAGGAAATGATGTGAACATTTCAAAACGGTCATAGTCCTCTGGACATGCCTAAATGGGCTCTTTCTCCCTGAAATGTTCAGGAATCTGGATATTGTGGCTCCACTGGTCAGCACGCTCGGCTTTGTTCTCTATCATGATCCGTCTTGCTAACGTCAAATTGGATTCCTAATCCCATTATTCGTGGCCACATGTGATTATGGATGTTTGTTGGTGAAACAGACGATCTTCTATAGACAGTGTCACGTCTTCTTGCTCAGCATCAGTCTGTCCGCCTGAAGTCCATCCTTTGAGCCCTTTTATTGTTTTAGAATTAATCACGCCAAGGAGGTAAAATAAAGGACCCTTTTTCCACACCTTAAGAGAAATGTTTTTATATACCAATCACCAATCAAACGATGTTTGGGAATCTGCTTCCTTGTTCAGAGTGAAGCAGAGATCCACCAGACATGAACATTTTCTCAAGGGCACAAGACCTTTGGTTAATTAACACAGAATTGGTACAATTAGTCTTTATACGCTGGCTGAGATATTGAGATCGGAGCAGCTCTGGACCTGTCTGGAGTGTAGTGATGAAGGTCTTCACTGGTCACTCAAAGGTGCAGTGGTCAGTATCACACTGGCCTCTTTCACATCCCAAGACATTTCCTGGTACATGTTAAACTGGGTCAACCTGTGTGCCCAGGTCCATCCACATGAGTGTGGATGTGAACCACGCCCACCATGCCAGCAGGTAGTTTCTGATGTGCATTTATTCAGGACTTGTGATGACCTGTGACTTTTTTGTCAAAGTTTCATTCGTTATTTTGATGTAAAATGGACATTTGTTTAATTAATACATCTTTGCTGTAGACAAAGCTTCTATTCACATTTCTTTATATATAAGAAAAAAATATTTTTCTTAAGGCGTTTTTTTTTTTGTAAAGGGAACAGGCAAATGTTTATGTCATAAGAATTTTCAGTATGTTAATGTTACGGAAAAAGTGGACAGGTTTCTGGTGTTCAAATGAAATGGCAGTTTATTGCTTATAATTGTTACACTGTAAATATATTTCTGTTTTGCACAACATAATAATATCAAATGAAGAACTGTACAGGTCTCTAGAGTACTGTTGTGACTTTTGTGCACCAGCTGTAAACATGTATGTGTTATGTTATGAATGTTATGTTATGTCGAACGATGGCATTGCACATCGGACATTCCCATGCCTTCTACAACCTCCGATACAGCAACTGTCCTGAAGTATTTCTGCTCATTGTCCCCATGAGAGTTGGTCATGACACCTTCTCTTTTGACCTCGTAAGTGGCTTTGATGATTTAGCCAGGCTTTACGCCCAGTTCATGTAGTCGGGCTAGTGTCAAAAGTCTTGTCAGTGTCCATCAGCTGAGTTTGTACTGTATTGATTATACCGGCCCTGTCCATGCTTCTTCCTGTTTGTGTTGGTGCATTATATATCTAAGTACTTCTGTTTTGTTTTTGGAAGAGGGTAAACATAAGATGCTTTAATTAAAATCAGAATGTGAGTCTGTAGTCTGAATTATTTAAACTCAATGAAGGTACCTGAATATATGAGAAGATGGTGCAGTTACATACTTTACCAGGTGCTACTGGGATCATTAGTCAAATGTACTGCTGAGGTAGACTGAGCACCTATTACTTAGTCCTAAGTGCTATGATGTTACTTCTATTATATATTTGCAAAGTATCACATTTCATTACATCAATGTGACATTGTGGTGTATTATAGATTGTTGCTTCATATTGCATGAACAATTTTGGCTCGTGGTAGAAATCATCAAAGATTGCTGTTATTCTAGAACTCACTGCTTCCCACTCTATTAATGCATTCTCTGCCTCGTTAGATATAAATGTGCAAAGATGCAGGTTTTTTTGTGGCAAGGACAATGAATAAATAGTACAAATTGAGGCTGAAGTAATGTAGGTACATTAACGAATAGCAGGAAACTCAAGACAGGAAGAGAGAGAAAGCAGTACAATACTGGTAATGAAGACAACCCCACTGAATGAGATCAAGGTCAGACAGTTATAAGGCTTCAGACATACAGTGACACTGCGGCTTGTTAAAGATTTGCTGGAGTGTACAGTGAAGGTGAAACTAGAGGACGGCAATGTTGCATGTGCGTGGATAGCCTCCGGAAATGGATTAGAAGAAGACTTGAGTGATGGCAGCTCAGACAAAAACTTTCAGTGTGAAAATGGCTGTATAAGATAAGGTTATGGTGAATACAGCCCAGAGAGAAGAGCTCCAATAAAAGGCTTCTTCTTCTGCTGCTTCCTTTTATCCTCTGTTGGAGTGTACACCCTCAGCAATGTCACTGGAAGCTTTACTATCTTTTACAATCTCCTGATTTTATTCATCTCTGTTTCTGATTCTCGTCTCTGTGTGTTTTTTGGTCTCCCTCAATCTCTCTTCAAGTCTCCCTCTCTGTGGCTTGTACACAATGGACTATCTAGTTTTCTACAATATGCCCTTCCAGCGCCAGTATCTTTTCCTCACCTCATGATTCACTGGTATTTGTCTAGTTCTCTCCGTGAGCTCCACATTGGTTCACTGGTATTTGTCTAGTTCTCTCCATGAGCTCCACATTGGTTCACTGGTATTTGTCTAGTTCTCTCCATGAGCTCCACATTGGTGATTCTGTCATACCAGTTTAGTTCTGTGCAGAATAGTTTGTTGTTTATTTGTAACTATTTTATCTCCATGATTTCAAATAAAGGAACCTAGTATATGCTCACAGATGTATCATATTTAACACCTTGCTTATTGAATCTGCAGCATGTTCATTATCTGAATAGTCAATTCTAGCTCAAATATTTATGGAGACTTTCTAGTCACATAACATCCTGCATTTATGTAAGAGGCAGCGGAACTCTCTTTATTCAGATCTCTGGCTGCCTGTGCCGTCACACTGACAGCAGTAAAAGATGCATGTCACATGATTTTGGTATGGTATTTCTGCTGTTTTCAAGGCAGATAAAAGATGTATTAAAACTTGCAATCTTTGTCAATCGGGAGACAGTATAGGTTGTGGAGAGTCAGACCGACAGAGCCCTGGGTGTTGGTATAGGTTGTGGCGGGTCAAATCAACTTAACCTGGGGGTTGTTAATCTGGGGCCAACATATTCTGCACAAGTCATTAAGCAGTTTGCAATTATACGAATGTTTTTATTCTTTGTGAAATCTTGTACTGCGGTATCAGAGTAATTATACATTTGTTATTGGATTCTGTTTTGGGTTTCTAGCTTTCTTTTTAACAAATTTATAATGTTTTGCAATTTGCTAATGGTGGTATTGTATTTACTTTAGGTATATGTTGTAAGGTCTGACTTAAACCTACTGATTTTTCACTTAAACTACCCAATTGTCACTTAAATCTAACCTTTCTCGCTTAAACCTAACAATTTCTCACTTAAATCTAACAATGTCTCACTTAAATCTAACCTTTCTCACTTAAACCTAACAATTTCTCACTTAAATCTAACCATTTGTCACTGAAACATCATTTGTCTCTTAAACCTAACATTTTCTCACCTAAAAACTCTACACTTAAACATTTCTCATTTAAACCTAACAATTTCTCACTTAAATATAATAATTTCTCACTTTAAATTCTTAACCTAATCATTTTTCAATGTCTTCTCATTTCTTTCTTTCGATAAACTCCCTTACACTCATCGTAATCTGCCACTTATGCCATCTATCGCCGTGAGGAGGAATAGTTGCTGTTCCAGTTTCCGATCTTCGGTGTTGTCAGTCCATTTTCTTGTCAGGCGTCGTCTTGTTCTAGTATCAGATCTTCTTTGGTGTAGCACCGTTGCAGTTAATTGATGGTGTTGCATTCTAAGATGGCTGAACGATTTGATCTTCTGTCTTTCAATATATATGGTACAGGGTGTTGATCCCACTGTCTGTCTGATAACATCATTTCATACTCGGTCTGGGATTAGTTAGTTGGCAGCTCTTCACAAGAATCTCATCTCACAGTTGTTGATTTTGCATAAGTGTGATTCGGATAATGTCTTAGTCTGACAGTGGTAGCATAGGGTTGGTGTGAATATGCTATTTCTTGTTTGGCGGACATGGGTATATTTGGATGTTTCAGTAATGGGTGACAGTTGATATACAAGTACACCTGCTTTCTGACGTGTGATTTTGATTTTTCTGTCTGTTCTGCCATCTTCTGTTATCATACTTCCTAGATATTTATATTCTTTAACTTGCATCAGAGGTGTACTATATATGTGTATATTTGCCAGGAGATCTGCTAATCTCCATTACTATGGTCTGAGCATACTCATTGAGTCACTAAGGAAACATGACCGAGTGAATGTGTGTGTCTCGAGCCATGAAATTGCTTTACTTACTGCCATGACTTTCATAGTCAGGCTACTTGTGGTCAAAGCAAAATCACCAGAATCTTTCTTCACAATTCTTCCTGCAACTTGAGCCGTAAAGGCCCACACACTTCTCACAAAGGAAACTACTCAACTGAAGTCAGACGTGGACTGGCCATAGCTATAAAGAGAGACACTCAAGAAGCTACGGAACACAACACCAGCAAACAAGTTAGCTAATTGTTTGAGAACCTTGTATCGTTGCTATGGCAACATTCTGTCACTGAAAACTGTACTCACATGATGCATTTAAGTTAGTTAGTTAGTCTTTCCTCTTGAGCCTAAGGCGGCGCATAGGGCAGAAGTCCTGTCTCTCCATGCTTGGCGGTTCGCTGCTACCTGTTGTAGATCTTGGATATTTACTTGGCCATTGAATGAGCCTTCAACTGCTCCAACATCATAAGGGAAGAAATACAAACTAGAATCAACTCTGGAAATAAGATATACTATGCACTACAACATCTACTAAAATCAAAGGCGCTATCTCGTAACACCAAAATCACAATATACAAAACACTGATCAGACCAGTTGTGCTGTATGGCTCTGAAACCTGGAGTACAACGAAAGGAGACGAAGCCTTGTTACAAACCTTTGAGAACAAAATTTTAAGACGCATCTTTGGACCCATTAGGGATACACAAAGTGGAGAGTGGAAAAGAAGAAGTAACAAAGACATTTATGATCTGTTTAAGTCCCCGCTAATCACTGGTATCATGAAGGCTAATAGACTACAATGGCTGGGGCATATAAAAAGAATGGAAGATAATAGGGAAACAAAACTCGCTTACACTCAGGAAATAAATGACCGTAGACCCCGAGGTAGACCAAGAAGGCGGTGGAGAGATAATACATGTACAGACCTACAAGCTCTTGGAATCAACGACTGGCAAGAGAAGGTCCACCAGAGAGACGAATGGAGACGGATTGTATTTGCAGCAAAGAACCTCAATGGCTCGGAACGCTGAAGAAGAAGAAGATTGAATGAGCCTTCTCTAATGATGGTTCTACGCAGGGTCTCTCTTGGTCTTCCCCGTTTTCGTTTCCCTACCGGTGACCGTATGAGGGCTTGGCAGGGGAGTCTTGTCTTGTCCATTCTGAGTACATGGCCGATGTAGTTCCAACGGCGTCTTACATGCGTGCATTTAAGTACAGAAGCCATAAACAGGATTTTGCATGATTTAGGGTACAGAAGCCATAAACAGTATTTTACATGATTTAGGGTACAGAAGCCATAAACAGTATTTTACATGATTTAGGGTACAGAAGCCATAAACAGTATTTTACATGATTTAGGGTACAGAAGCCATAAACAGTATTTTACATGATTTAGGGTACAGAAGCCATAAACAGGATTTTGCATGATTTAGGGTACAGAAGCCATAAACAGTATTTTACATGATTTAGGGTACAGAAGCCATAAACAGTATTTTACATGATTTAGGGTACAGAACACATAAACAGTATTTTGCATGATTTAGGGTACAGAAGCCATAAACAGTATTTTACATGATTTAGGGTACAGAACACATAAACAGTATTTTGCATGATTTATTGCTTGGCATGTTTCACTTAATCTCAGCAGGTGCATACTGCATTTATACGAGGGGGCTTCAAATGAAAACCTTAAATGGTTTTATTTTGTGTGTGTGAATATATTCTGATAAAGTAAACAAGAAATGTATCATTTTTCTATTTAGTCACCACTGCGTTCAATGCAAGTCCTTCAGCGAGGATAAAGTGCTTGGATTCTTGTAGAAAAAAATTCTCTTGGTCGTGTGTGTAACCACTCATGCACCACCTGCTGTACCTGTAAACAAAAGTCACGCTGTTCTGAAACTTCCTACTCCACTCATACACTTGCTGGACTGGCAGGTAAGCATCACCATACTGGACCTTCATTTGCCAAAGAATTTCTGCTTCACCCCTTCACTGATCAAAAATCTTAGAAGTCGACTTCATTGCACCAGGTTTTATCCCATATGGCTCAATTTCTTTCTGCAAGGCGGCCTGCCGAAAGCATCGCACAAAGCACAAACTCCGTAGCTCCAGTGACGACCCACAGGAGTCTCCAAGAAAAATGCACCTGTAAATCAAAAGACATAGCTTGGAATCGAACCCACAACCTTCTGAGCGCAAGACAGGTGGCTTGACCACTTCACCACAGAGTCTCCCAATTCACTGATAAAAAAAATGGACAGTAGAACGCTGCTGCTTGTTATTCATGTCAAAAGTGAGCAGCCATCTTTAAACTGTCATTATGATATCACCTTGTTCGTCTGCACCGTGATGTCACGTGTTTAACACTCTCATCAACAATATTGACATGTCACAAGACAATGGCGTGGTTATTGTAATTTCTATCACAACAATATTGACATGTCACAAGACAATGGCGTGGTTATTGTAATTTCTATCACAACAATATTGACATGTCACAAGACAATGGCGTTGTTATTGTAATTTCGATCACAACAATATTGACATGTCACAAGACAATGGCGTGGTTATTGTAATTTCTATCACACTTTTCAGGTTTTCATTTGAATCCCCCTTGTACATCATATGAAGTGTATAATTTAATAATACTTCAACTGAAACACTTAAAACATATAGTCACGGGTATTGTTCAAATCTGGAACATTCGCGGGGATAACAAATGCCCCACACTCCACGCCAGGAGTTTACGGGGAAATTGCACTCATCTAAACAACGCAGTACGATGATCGAACCCCTGACATTCAGAGCGCGAGACGGCGGTCATAGCCCTGTGGGATCACGTTAACAGTGGAAGAGCAGATAAATCTTCACCGGGAAGCCTAACCAGGTTAACAAATGCCCAAAGAAGATATGTCGGTCAAAAGGCACAATTATCGCAGCTCTGCAGTAAACAGGCACAACGCAAATAGTATTTGAAATACATCCAAGACGAACATTTCGGGCAGACGATAAGTCGTCATGATGGGGCTGGGAGTGACTAGAGGATCTGACCGACACTCGGTTCTCTCAAGCATAACCCAGACACATAATCAGATTGTAGCTGTTACCATCAGTATTGGAACTCTTCGCTGGTTGTTGAAGATTAGGACGGAGCGAATATATGAATATCCTGGATGCTGTGATGTCGGTTTTGTGTTTTGACTCATCTCTTGAGTATTTATGCACTAGTGATTTGTCATATTTAAACGTCTATGACAGAAAAGGCTGAATCTGGATCACATCTTATTAAAAACGTCACCTTTCGCTTAAATCAGTCGGACTTAGCCTAAACCCCAGCACCCTCTTCTTCGGTCCTCTTTTAAAGGGGGATGTCACTCCTAGTTGTACACCTCAACGGCTGGTATTTCCGACTTTGGCACGCATTTGTGAGAGGTTTATCTCCTCTAGAGATCATCCATTCATCGTAGCGGGCATTATTTGCTAGTGGGTTTTCTTTCCTAACAATTCTGCCAGAGCAGCCGTCTCACAGCCTACTGTTTGCGATTTCCACCTGCTGTGGGATTTTTAACGTGCATAACATTACACTGTGCCTCGTGTTTTGGCTCGAATCCGGGAAGTCTATATATTTGGTCTTACTACCCCTGGGATTAGGGGACGCAATATATATAAGCAGGTAAAAATGGTTCATGAAACAATTACCAGCCCTGTGCTGGGCTCAAAAATGGGTTTTCCTTGAAGATTAAGACAACAGAAATAATGGTGAAATCAAAGAACAAAGTGTGAGATAATAACAGAAGGGAAAATGCTTAACCAAGTTGATAAATTTAAATACCTAAGGGCAATTATAACATCAAATGGAAGATGATCAACAGAGATTAAGAGCAGAATAGGGCAAGCAAAACCTACATTTCAGAAAATGAGGAGTGTCTTATGTAGTATGTCACTATTACTGAATGTCTGAAAGAGAGTGGTGACATGAGATATAGAACCTAATTTGCTGTATGGCAGTGAATCATGTTGAAATATAAATGAACAAGTTAGGAAGAGCTTGGAAGCAACAGAGATGTGGTTCCTGAAATGAATGTAGCGAATACTTTGGACTCCCAGAGTAACTAACAACGATTGCCTGAAAGAGGCTAATGAAACTAGAACATTATATACAACTATAAGAAAGAGACAGACAGCTTTCCTTGGTTATGCGATGAGAAGAGAGGCATTGGAGAACATCGTGACAACTGGAAAGATCAGTGGAAAAAGAGGCAGTGGCAGACCAAGAGAAATGCTGCTGGATGGATTGAGACGGTGGCGTGTAGGAATATCATCAACAGGGACCGAGATCTGTGGAGACACATGTATGCCAACGCCAGCTGGCACAGCATACGATGATGATGGTGGAATAAAACCCTGCAACTTCTGCGCCACAGGCGAACACACAACATCTTAGCCACGACCCCCCCCCCCCCCCCCCCCTAAACCGCATCTCATGTACCCACGTTTGCGCAGTAACAACACAATACATACACTGCCCCCGTAACTTACATTTGTGTCACCTGAGAACGGAACAGCTGTATTGAAATCGATTGTTCCAGATTAGAACGACAACTTGGTTATCTGGCTCGTGTCGTATATACCAGAGAAATGAACCTTACAGAAATTATAGGTTGACTAATTTAAATTAAGTCACTAGATGTCGACCTTTACATCCCACGTCAGACGAGGAACGACTAAACAAGAATGTAAGGTGCCACTACGCTCCAGGGTACAAGAGGAAAGACCTGCTCTTAAATTTCCGATGCGATGATTGCGAGGTTGGTTGTTTAACCCCTACCATCATCATCCAGTGCCTTGCCGGTCGGCGTGGGCAATCATGCCTCTCCACAAATTGTGATCTCTGACGTCATGGATTAATTCGTGTGTCGACTCCCTTCCGTGCCATGACAAAAGACTGTCAAGAATCTTCTCACGCTGTCTTCCTCTATCTTTCGGCAAATAGTTCATGTTGTCTCAACATGTTCCAATTTTTGTCTTCTCATAACGTGGCCAAAAAAAAAACGACTACCTCTTTCTGATGTTTGTGATAAGTTATCTTTGCGTCCCAGCTTCCCTTAAAACGTCCTGATTGCTCATTTTGGCTGTCCAGTTAATTTTCAGCATTCTTTTATAAAACGAAATCTCAAAGACTTCCATGGATTTTGTCGCCTGATTACTAACTGTCCGGGATAATAGCCGTATGTTAAAACTAGTTCTATGTAACTTGCAAGAACTTTTTTTTCTAACTTTCAAGGACAATGACCTATTGCACAAAAACGTTCTTCATTTGATAAAATGTAGTTTTTGCTTGTCCTTTTCTGCTCTTTATCTCAGTGATGCATCTTCCATCTGATGTTATCCATGTGCCTAGATATCTGAATGTTTGCACTTGCCCCAAAATAACGCCCCTAATGGAATGACATATAAATTAAACGTTGATGTGTCTTTGAGGAAGCAACGACAATCTACTTAACGTACAATTGGCTATAAAGTCAACCAGTGATTGATCTAACGCCCTGCCAAGGACATGCAACATTTTACAATCAAGTCTCTGCCGGCGTCGCAGGTGAAGGGGTAACGAGCGCGAGACGCAATTCCACATTCATCCATCCATCCATTATGTGCCATGCCGATAAACGTGGACGGTCATGTTCTGCCATCTCACTCGATCACCAGAGTCGTGGATCAGCTCCGTGTTCCTGTCTCGACCATGCCACGTGGCCAAGCCATCCAGGCATTTACTTCTCGGTCTTCCCCTTGGTCTCTTCCCTTCGATCTTGCCAGTTGTCACCAAGTTCTCCAAGTCATTTCTTCTCATAACATGCCCTAAAAATGTTGACTGTCTACGTCTAATGACTCTAATCAGTTTACGATCTTCATTTGTTTCTTGAAGGACTTGTTCATTCGTTTTTCTGTCTGTCCATGGTATTCTTTGAATTTTCCTCAGAAACTACATTTCCACAGCCGTCAGCTCAATTCCACATACGGCATTCGAAATCAGCTGCAGTTCATAAACAAAACTATCGCTACGCCCCATGGTAGAAGAGGAAAGACCAAACAAGACAGAAGGATACATGTGCCACAGGACAGCAAGGGACAGACCAAACAAGGCTGTGGTATATATGTGCCAGATGGTGTAAAGAAAATACCTCAAATGTAACATTCCACGAAGACCATATATTATATATATATCGTTTTGTCTCCGTGGTATGTCGGTGTTTACGATTCGATCTGTCGTCAAGAATGTGAGATGGTAATACCAAATGCAAGCTGTTGCCGGATTGGGGAAATGAATCTTCCTGGTTTAGGGCTTTCCGTACTCACATGTTCAGTACAAGGGCGACAGCTGGGGATATGTTTATCACACTTACTGATGGCTTGACTCTCTGTCACTGGTTGAACCTATTGATGGCTTGACTCTCTGTCACTGGTTGAACCTATTGATGGCTTGACTCTCTATCACTGGTTGAACCTATTGATGGCTCAACTCTCTGTCACTGGTTGAACCTATTGATGGCTTGACTCTCTGTCACTGGTTGAACCTATTGATGGCTTGACTCTCTACCAC
Organism: Cepaea hortensis; assembly: GCA_963921405.1. Lineage (NCBI taxonomy): Eukaryota > Metazoa > Mollusca > Gastropoda > Stylommatophora > Helicidae > Cepaea > Cepaea hortensis. Next base: position 76,317,034 of record OY992888.1, on the reverse strand, counting down.
TGGTTGAACCTATTGATGGCTCAACTCTCTGTCACTGGTTGAACCTATTGATGGCTTGACTCTCTGTTACTGGTTGAACCTATTGATGGCTTGACTCTCTGTCACTGGTTGAACCTATTGATGGCTTGACTCTCTGTCACTGGTTGAACCTATTGATGGCTTGACTCTCTGTCACTGGTTGAACCTATTGATGGCTTGACTCTCTGTCACTGGTTGAACCTATTGATGGCTTGACTCTCTGTCACTGGTTGAACCTATTGATGGCTTGACTCTCTATCACTGGTTGAACCTATTGATGGCTCAACTCTCTGTCACTGGTTGAACCTATTGATGGCTTGACTCTCTGTCACTGGTTGAACCTATTGATGGCTTGACTCTCTACCACTGGTTGAACCTATTGATGGCTCAACTCTCTGTCACTGGTTGAACCTATTGATGGCTTGATTCTCTGTCACTGGTTGAACCTATTGATGGCTTGACTCTCTGTCACTGGTTGAACCTATTGATGGCCTGGGTCCTCTGTCACTGGTTGAACCTATTGATGGCTTGATTCTCTGTCACTGGTTGAACCTATTGATGGCTTGACTCTCTGTCACTGGTTGAACCTAGTGATGGCTTGACTCTCTGTCACTGGTTGAACCTATTGATGGCTTGACTCTCTGTCACTGGTTGAACCTATTGATGGCTTGACTCTCTGTCACTGGTTGAACCTATTGATGGCTTGACTCTCTGTCACTGGTTGAACCTATTGATGGCTTGACTCTCTGTCACTGGTTGAACCTATTGATGGCTTGACTCTCTGTCACTGGTTGAACCTATTGATGGCTTGACTCTCTGTCACCGGTTGAACCTATTGATGGCTTGACTCTCTGTCACTGGTTGAACCTATTGATGGCTTGACTCTCTGTCACTGGTTGAACCTATTGATGGCTTGACTCTCTGTCACTGGTTGAACCTATTGATGGCCGGGCCCTCTGTCAGTGGCTGTCTGGCCAAGCTGAATGTATTAGGTCACGTGTTAGTTGCATGTCCTTTACAGGAAGCAAACATTGTTTGGCGGTTTGTGATTTACTGAGCAAGTTTACGTTCAGTAGTTTGCCATTGCCGGCTTCCTGGCCTAGAGGTTAGCGACTTTTCTCCGTAATCTCGTATACTCTCGTAGGTAACGTGACGACGGTGAGAATCAGCAGTGGTTCGAATCGCGTCGGTAACTTACGGGGTATGTGAGCCGGCCGCTCAGAAAGCAATGGTAAACTACTGAGTGTAATCTTGCCAAGAAATCAACAATCAGCTGAAAGATGCTGGTGTTGACAGCAATATCCTGTAAAGGATATGCAAAAAAAAAAAAAAAAAAGTTTGTCATTGCTTTCTGAATAACCGACGCCCTTACCATTGTTTAAAATCAACGCAAGGCGGTCTGTTTCCAAAAATCTCCCCTTGTTGATTTCGAACGCTGTATGTGGGAGTGTGCGTTCGCTACCTCGTCGACAGCCGGAGTTTATCTGAAGGTCGGGCGGTCACAAATGCGAATTTTAACAATTGAGCTAGGATTTGTCAGAGGTGATAGCGAATCTGCGCTGGTAATGTCGTGAGAACTGCCGGACTCCGGTTCCACGTCCGGGCTCGTCGCTTGCCAACACGAGTGAGAGATTGGCCACCTTCCTGCATGTTCTCGGTCTACAAACTGCTATGGCGCTACCACATCACACTACTATAGAGGAAACTACTCCGGAACAATTAATTTATTTAAATTTAGTGCCAAAAATCGCCACCAGAAAATTTTATGGGAAGTAAACGGAGCAGTGTGATATTGACCCCATTCACCCTGTGGAGTAACGATTTTTTTTTGTTGCGGGGGGGGGGGGCAGTTTACTGTTATGGGTCAGTGATGTGATAGCACCATCACATTTGATAGGAATGCATGCACGGGGAAAGGTGGCCAATCTGTCCCTCATTTAGCAGGCGACGAGCTGTGGTGCCGAAATCTCGCCCGACAGTGCTCATGAAATTATCAGCGCAGTTCCCTATTAACTTCCCTGACTCTCCCGCTCGTGTACCCATTGGGTTATATTTGGCAGCAGACCGCCTAGTGCGGGTTTTCATTCAATGGCATGAGTGCCGGTCGTTCAGAAAGTAATGACAAAACCCTAAAGGTTAAAATCGCCTAGCAAATCAGTCGATTAATGCTGGGGTGGACTGCAATATCCTGTACAATGCATGCAAATAACCTTTTTAACACTGGTATAGCTTGCTCATATGACTCCGGTTCCAAAATGCCATCACTACACTGGCTTGTGTCTTGCCACTGACCCCCGATGGAGAAGTTCTCCTGAAGAACACTGAAGGTAGAGCGATATTAACGAATTAAGTGATGACCGCGGATCTGCTTCTTTGACTAGAACATTCATTCATTCAGTAGCATGTTCTTTGCAGAACCTCGCTCCCGTAACAACCTTCCGGAAAATTTCTGTCATAAACAAGATGTCCCGCGTCCGATACACCCATTTGGAGATCATCCGCCACATCCTGCACACATCTCTTTGGCCGCCTCCTTCCTCTCTTCCCAGGCATATACCCCTCCATTATTGTTCTCTACAAATTTTCATGACGTTTCAGGTGACCAAAATGTTTCAACTTTTTCTTTACTTCTACCATCATTAGCAGACAACCTTCTTCAATATTCAGCTCTTGTCGTGTGGATACATGTGTTCTTTTCTGTAGGTCTATCTGTCCCACGCCATAATTTATTAAACTGTTTTAGTTTTTGAAGAGCAATATATATTCGTCTTTTAATTTCTTTCATAGTGTCACCACACCAGAACACCGCGCCAAAATAGGTAACCAGACAAGAACATTGGAGTGTGTGAAAGAATAGCAATCCAACAGAACTGGTGTCATCAGTCCGTACATGCTGGCGGAGAAACTGGGGAGGGGATCCCAGCACATCTGGACTGGATAGTTCGATGTCCAGTGAGGATTATCTGAATAACTACCAGCCATTACCCTCTTAGGTCAACAATCACCTTCAAATTAATATCCTACTCGTGGCTGACTCTGTCACATTATTAATCTAAGCCAGGGGTGGACCCTAATACAACTTATCTTTGAGGTTAAACGGGGTAGGGGTAATGGTGTACTCAAACCAAATGTCCGCAGGACCGAATGGATAACACTTGCTTTTATACATCCAGCATGTTGATGCTGAGGAAGCGGGTTCAATCCTTACAGCGGTCAGCTGGACTAAAATATTGACTTCTCGTCCTGACTTGGGGACGTAAATTACAAGTGCCTCAAAAGTTGGAGTGGGTTCACCTGATGGCGAGAGACACTGGTTATAAGGAAAGCTACTGCAAACATCAGTCCATTGTTTTAGAAGTAAGTAGTACTAGTAGCACATGGAATACGTTAAAAAACATTGCGTTGGGTCAACTCCAACATGGGGCATGAACAGAATGATGCACCGGAGTTATTAACAGGTCTACCACCACATTGTCCTTCGCCTGCTGCTGATTCCTTCCTCACGCAGACAACACAACACTATTAACCACATAATGACACAGCAACATTGATCTTGATGCAGTTTATTGTCAAAGCACCAGAAACCACCATGTTTTGCTAACAAACATTAACTTTTATGATTAGTCCAAAGTAAAGTAATATTTCCATCATGCGGCGAGACGGCGTGTTTCCCATCTCTCTGTTCACAATCAGGAGATCCCCATAACCACCTATGCAATCTGAACATCTAAAAAATGTTTTGGTGTTCCAAAAAGAATATCTGTATTCTGAAGGTGCATTTACTTCAGGCAAATAGTCCTAAACTATCGTCTGTCAAGACGGCAAGAAGCAGTAACAATAACTAGTTTAAAGAACGCGACTCTGTCATCTTTTAATGTTAATATCGCTTTTATTATTTGGCGTCCAGAAGTTTCAGCTGTCCACATTCATCTTTCTCTGCCTATCTAGCCATGTATTTTTCTCACGCAAGGCTAATTTCTCTATTCTTCCTCTTCTGTTAGTATGTCATATACATTTCCTTTGTTTTTGCCTCATGGTTTTGATGAGTGATCTTATGTCTACAGTCCTGAAAAGTTTAGCATTTGTTTTCTTCTTTCCACGACATACGAACGTATATAGTCGTGTCCGTTCTCTTCCCTGTCCACGTTATATGAAGACATTTAGCTTGTTTCCTGCTAACTCCACACACGCTATGTGAAGAAATATAGCTTGTTTTTCGCTATCTCCACGGCTGATGAAGGTGTAGTTTTATTTGTTCCCTTCTCTCTTCACGGCACATGAAGGTTTATACTTCTGGTAATTTAAAACCCAACGATGGTTTGCTGGCACCAAACAATAGGTAAGCTGGAGTTTATCTGTCCAGGTGAAACAACCGTTTAGATGATCTTTCCATTGCCGTCTCTTATGAAAACGCCAGCTCCTCCATTCCGGACTGCCCCCCTTTGTAGATCCATCATTGTAAACTCGCGTCCGTTCAACTGGGTTGTATTTATCCACAATCATCTGTTACTCATAGCAACAGACATTAAATGCCTTAGAAGATCTGTAGGCGCAACTGAGAGATGGAAAGAATTAGGAACGAGGAAATTAGCATACGGTCTGAAACCAGCCATAAAATTTATCAAAGAACACAAGGTTAAAGGACAGCGGAGGACTTTGACGTCAGTAAATCTACAACGTTGTCCAGAATGAGACGCGGGACGGCCAGACACGAGCGGTACATTGTGAGAATGAGGGGCTTCGTCAACTAACACAGAACTGGCACTATTAGCCGCTGAAATGTTGGGGGAAATTATATGAGCACATAAGATCTTGTCCGGGGTGCAAGGATGATAGCCCAACAGATAACAGAAGATTAAATGGTTTGGGCAACTCACAAGAATGTCCGGGTACTAACTACCATGAAAAGCCACATTGAAGAATGATAGATGCAGAGCAAGACCATGCAAAAGATGGAGTGATGGTATCAAAAACAACCTTTCTGAAACGAAGACCAACCTACAAAGCGTATTGGAAAGAGCTAACAAAATCCTTACATATCCTCCCAATACTTCAGTGAGGTAAATGGTGGAAGAGATGGAGATCTGTTAATGAGGGATCTAAACAGAACAATGAAAGAATATGGGATGCCACACCGGAAGCTGCCTTAGCACTGTTGCTTGCGTAGTCATAACCCGCCATCAGAGAGAAATGTCAGTTGAGAAGATCTTGACTGACGGATTCTTCTTTAACTTCCACTGGAGAATAGGCCTTCAGCCAACCGACTTCAAGCCCTCATCTCTTTAACTATTTTATTAACTCCAGCCATGTCCGTATCATATTGTCCATGTCTGTTTCTACTCTTCTCCATGTGTTTTCAGGCCTTCCTCTATTTCTTTTGCCTTGTGGATTCTAGACAAATAGTTATACTATTCTCACGTTTTCTCCATGTATTGTCCTATGCCAGAGTAACTAACAACGATTGCATGAAACAGGCTAACGAAACTAGAACAATATATACAACAATAAGAAAGAGACAAACAGCTTTCTTTGGTCATGTGATGAAAAGAGAGGCATTGGAGAACATAGTGACAACTGGAAAGATCGAGGGGAAGAGAGACAAAGGCAGACCAAGAGAAATCATGCTGGATGGATTGAGACGGTGGCATGGGGGAAATATCAGCAGAGTTGATCCAGATCACCAAAGACCAAGATCTGTGGAGAGCCATGAACACCTACGCCAGCTGGCAGGGCCTTGATGATGATGATTGTCCTATCCAGTGTCTTGTCTTCACCTCTTGATTTACTGTTAGTTCTCTCCATAAGATACTCATTTGTGATTCTGTAAAACCATTTTAGTCATATTGTGTGAGGTAAATTAATTGGCGTGGCAGTAACCAATAAATGTATGTGGTTTATTAGTAACCTGTTCACTCGTGTTTCCTCATGTTCCTGATCCTTTCAGTAGTACAGATATAACGTTACAACTGAATAGTTTGGTGATCAGTTTACTTTCTTTTGACCTGCACAAATTTTATACAGTAGTGCTATAAAAGCTCCTCTTGCTGTCTGTCTGTATTCTCATTCCATTATCTCTATCCATTCTCCTTTGTCTACATTGCTATAGAGATCGGTGTATGATTCTATTGAAGTGATTAGATGCATCGCAAATACTGATATTCTTTTTGAAATGCTGTATATGAAATGTTTACATACGTGACACAAATAACAAAATGCATTTGGATGATCATCAAAGAAATTGCAATCTGATTGCTCATTGTATCTACAACTTCCCATAACAAAAAAAAATACTGTCATGTCAGCCTATAGTGCCTTCACTGTATGACAGGGATGTCTTGAGCCTGAATAATTAAGGTCGCCTGGCTAGTGCAGTCGCTGCGAACTGTCTAGATCTGGGTTTTCTTTCAGTCGACAGAAAAAAACAAAACATCATCGTACCATAGATTTGAACCTGGGTCTCCTGAATGGGAGTTGGATGCACCAGCCATGTGCTTCTCAACTTCTCCGATGCTGCTACTTCATAAAGCTCCAAGAGAAAGAGTCTTAAAACTACATATTTGAAACAAATCTCATGGCAGACCATCATAGGACCTGAAATGTTGATTGTCACAGCTCCTTTGAGCAGCAGCAACAAACAGCTTGCTCCCTCACCGCCCACCTTGTCCTGATCGATGCAAAAGGATTTATTTCCAAAGTGCACCCAACAGCGAACGGACTCTGCACTGAACTAGCAACAGCCATGATATATTTACATATGGAAAAGGACTCCCAGATTTGAGGTTCACATCAAAGATGATCTTGTTTCACCTCCAAGAGGGACAATCTGTACAGAAACTAGTCCAATCACCATGGCCGTAGCAGCAATGGAAATGCCGAAGACTACAAACTATGCATGCAAGAGAATCACAATTTCTCCCAATGATGATGATGAATAATCAGTACACACGTCCTGCACTCACTACTGGCAGAGTTTACAAGCATGCAGGGAATGAGTGCACTTCTTGACTACCAGGAGGGAAAGACACCAGGCCCTAATTAATGGCACTGTACAAGTATGAACAGCTCTGAACCACAAAATTCTAAAACAATCTCCAGAAAATACCAAGTGACAGTAACAGCGCTTGAGAGAGTGATAACTGGACAACCCAGAAGCTTAGGTAACTTGTTGCAGTGACAAACCATCGGCAAACAATAACACAAAACAAAGATGGAAATAATGCCACCATTAACTCCATTCAGTTATAATTACATGGTCTCATTCCACCGATTTATTCTTATTTCACATAAATGAATATGACAATGTTTATTGCTTGAGCGGTATTTCCGTCTTTGTCTTGTGATGTTTTGATAGGTTTTTTGTTGTTTGCTGATAAATGTTTGTCACAAACACAATGTATTTATGTGGACATATGAATGTAAAATTGTCTACAAAAAGTGCAGTACATGCTGGGGTTAACTGCAATATACTGCACATAGAAGGTAAAACTACTTTTTTTTAAACCTTGTAAAGCTGATGCACACTTTGTCTTTTTCTAACTTGTTACACGTTCACAGCTTTACTGCAATTAAACCCAATTCAGTTATCAAGAAACTGACTGTTACTTCAAATATACTCCTAGAAACATACTAACTTCAAATATTACACCAGAAACTGATAGTAACTTCAAACAGGACTCAAGAAACAGTAAAATTCTCAACCAGTATCCTAAAAAAAGAGTAACATTCTCATATGAAGTTTGGTTTAGTAATATTTCGTTACATTTAAACACTTGGTAAAACTTAGTACTAAATGTTACCAAATATCAACAGTAACAAAAATTTTACCAAATATCAACAGTAACAAAAATGGCGAGGAAGGCACACACAAATTAAAAAAAAAAAAAAAAGATTGTTCTACATTTTAATTTTGATTAATGAATGCCCCAAACGTAATACAGACCTGAACTGTAGCTATTACATTTTGGAACATCGTTGTCTGTAATTTTATAACATAACTTAATGCAAAATATAAACACGAAACAAGGGAAGCATAGAGGAGCTACATCAGTCAATAAACTGCACTTCAAGATGTAGAGAGAAAGACGAGGAAAAATAAGGAAATTATTTTTAATAAAAAGTAATACAAATGTTTAGGTGTGGAAGCAAGAGACATTAAGAGATTAAAGAATTTAAGAGCGTGATAGAAAGGCAAGAGTAATTTATAGTTACATGGAGGGGAAATTAGGAGACATATGGAGAGAAGATAGGAGAGAAAGAAGAAATATGTGTCTGGAAAGAGAAATTAAGAGAGAAAATGGAGAGTGATAGAGAGACGAGAAATTATAGTTGCGAGGAAGAGAAATTAGGAGAAATTTGAGAGAAGATAGGAGAGAGAAAAGGAAAATCGTGGTCAGAAAAAAAAAAGTAGAGGTGAAATATCATAGCCAGCCTGAAATAAATGCATCATAACACATGAAAAGAATGCTTCAGAGCTCTCCGAACTATGGTATTAGTAATTGCTGCAACTGGAGAGAAGGAATGAGTGGAGATGGAGTGAGCGAGAGATCCTACACAGGACTGAAAGGATCTGGCAATGCATTCTTCCACACAAGAAAGCTGAAATATTGAGCAGGCCCACCACCAGTAATAAAGAAACAGTGACAGTTCATACCATAAATGGCATGTCTGACTTGCATCAGTCGTCACACCAACAGCCTGACTTGCCTCAGTCATTACATTACACCAACAGCCTGACTTGCCTCAGTCGTCACGCCAACAGCCTGACTTGCATCAGTCATTACATTGCGTCAACAGCCTGACTTGCATCAGTCATTACATTATGTCAACAGCCTGACTTGCATCAGTCATTACATTACGTCAACAGCCTGACTTGCATCAGTCATTACATTACGTCAACAGCCTGACTTGCCTCAGTCGTCACGTCAACAGCCTGACTTGCCTCAGTCATCATGTCAACAGCCTGACTTGCCTCAGTCATCACAACAGCCTGACTTGCCACAGTCGTCACGTCAACAGCCTGACTTGCCAGTCATCACGTCAACAGCCTGACACACATCAGCCTAATTTGCTTTCAGTTATCACGTCAACAGCCTGACTTTCAGTCGTCATGTCAACAGCCTGACTTGCAGTCATCACATCAACAGCCTGACTTTCAATCGTCACACCAAGGGCCTGACATGCATCAGTCATCACATCAACAGCCCGACTTGCATCAGTCATCATGTCAACAAGACAGTCACAATATTAGCCCCACTTTCTATGCCATATCCACCGTCAGGCGTTCTTTAAATAAAGATTATACAGAGTATTTGGTTCCTGGCAGAGCATAAAGAAAAATGTCACAACAGGACAATGGCACTCAAATAATATAATCGCTGAAAAATAATAAATTTACAATTATTACTGAAAAGCCAACAAACATTTTGTTTTTCAATATAGTGATATACAGAGGTAGAAAATAACTAAACATAATTCAGGAGCCAGTAAATTTTTCTCGATTTTATTTTTAATTTGTGGCAAACAAGGGCTGAGAAAATGATTGAAAATTCAGGCGCCAGGTAAATATTTTCAAGCGATCTAGATTTTGCTACCTCTTATGACATATTTAAAAAGAAAAATATGTACCACTATTTATAATGCACAAGTTCTCTTAGCAATGAAAGATTTCAGCTAATATCTTTTCCATCACGTAAATTTATGTAAAATTATTGCACCAGCACTAAACAAGTGCCAGAGCAAACAGCTCATATTTCAAAACACTATTATCGCAAAATAACAAAATGGTACAACTCTAAATTAATCAAAGACAGCAATGAAATGAAGGAACCTATATTACAAACTGAGACACTGTTTTATTGGTCCCTCCATACTCTAAACCTTAAATAGAAACAAGATGCAATATCAGGGTCAAATTTCACTACCAACTTTCAAAACAACATGCACGCACACTCTCGCAAGCAATTAACATAATCAATCATGCACATAATTCACAGACCATTAAAGATAAGAGAAAAAAAAAAGGTGATCTCAATCATTCACATATTTTATGCATGAGAAGTTATCATCACATCACATTCAGATGAGGCAGCAGCTGTGCAAAGAGAACACTGCTGCGTCCCACAATGTCCCAAGTGTCCAGAAGTTTCAGCCGAGGGTGTCATGACATGCGGATACTTTGTATGATCTGGAAGACAGCTGTGGAGGAGAAAAAGAAAAACATGGTCTCAAGACAAGGCAAATAGCAGAACAACAATCACACAGGACAAAATATTTCACTACAAAAAAAGTTTGCACGATAAGACAGATATGGTCAGGGTTATTTGGGATCATGTCTACAGCGTGGATGAGCAGAGAAATCACCAGTCTAGAGAATGGAGTGGCAGAGGGTCTGGCTGAAAACCAGCACTCTGAAGAAAGGTCAAACGGACACATAATCAGAAAGCAACTAGTACCATCAGTATTGGGACCCTTCGCTGGCTGTTGAAGATGAGGATGGAGCACATATGGGAATGTCCAAAGTTCTGTGATGTCATCTCCTGACACAACTCAACTCACTACAAGTGTTCTTCTAATGCCCTTGATACTCCTAGTGCAGCTTGCATGCCAAACCTAGGATGGTACAAAGGACCCAGTCTCACACCAACCTTCTTAACCCTTTACAGGGTGGAACGGCCATTTACGTCCGATACCGTAAACGAGCAAAACGTCCCAAAACGGCTGATACTATTATGCATTGTAAAAACGCGATCTCTCGGCTTTCTGACACTTCCGACGGCTACTTTCGCTTTCGCCGATAGCTTGACAACGTGGCCGCCATTTGTAAGCGCGCTACTATGAATTTGAACGGACTTTTACGGACATTGTTTGATAGTTTTCGGGGTTTTTACACTGTTTTTCAAAACGGATTTCGGCGATTCTTCAAGTGATAGCCGAGATTTCGCTAGGTTCAATTTAAGTGACACTAAAGGGCACGAAGTTGACTATTAATCGGAGCTAGATATCAGTGCAAAGCGTTACTTTGCATTAGCAGTCCGAGTCGGACTTTAAAGAAAGTGATTATGATTCTGAAAATGTGTTTGTAAATTGCCGTATAGATGACGGAAAATCACAAACAACATGCTGTATTTCGTAAATATTTGTGTTCATATATGGATTACCGACAACAATCACGTGAGTAACATATTCTGCATGCTTTTCCCTTCATTGTGTTGTTTATTTAACTAACATCGGTTGACTAACATCTTATTTGTGATGTTTTTACTAACGCGACCCAAAATTTTACCGAACCTGAAAAAATCTTGCCCGTTCAGGGCTAAAAAACAGACAAGATTCTGCCCTGTAAAGGGTTAAGTCACAATTTACAACCTAGACAGGAGATTAGTGATACTGTTCTTGACTTCAAGGGGCTCTGGTAGAGCATGGGCTGGCTGGACACACTTGTCAGATATTGTCACCCAACACTGACCCCAGAGACCTCTGGACATCTCCATATGTGCTCTGCCTCACTCAGAAGATGAAGGATATGGATATTTCTAGTTTCAGCGACCAGTTGCTGATGCTTGTCCACGCTTCATCCTCTACTTTGACCCTCCCTGCTAGTGCTACACCAGATTGCTGGTTCCACGAGTGGTAGCCACATGTAATCAATGACTACCCTTTGAACCCTGCCATCGCTACACTAAAACCCATGTGCCCATTCTCTCTTAGCAGATAAAAGTGCATGGATGCTAATTACACCCCCACCCTCCCACAACACTCTGGCGGGACACATCTAATGCATGACATAATGCTTTCCTGCATTGCCACAGATCTCAATCCTTGGTATTCTGGATCCATTCTATTGATATGATATTCCTTCATGCCACTGTCCCAGTCCATCCAATCTGCCAGTCTCTGCTACGACTAAACTTTCCAGCCTTCACAATGTTCTCTCTTCTCATTACACAATGTTCTCTCTTCTCATTACACAATCAAAGGACATTGTTTGTCTTCTTATATTTGTTAATAATGGTCTACTCTCATTGGCCGTTTCCAAGGACCCGTTGTTATTATTAGTGTCGGCCAGATCCTCTGGTCACTCCCAAAGTATTGGCAACATACATCCCAGAAACCACCCTCTGTTAGTCTCCAAATTCTTCCTTATTGATCATTCTCATGCCATGACTCATTGTCTGCGTGTCTACTATGTTTTAAATAACAGCCCAATGGGAGAGAAGGGTCAAAGGCACAATTAGGACATAATGGGTTCATATAACAAATGTGACAGGACAGAAGTTGAGGAAAGCATGTCAATTATAGAGTAACCATTAAATATATTGTGTGGAAAAAATATATTGCTGCGAAGTTCTTAAGATGAATAAACAACACACAGAAACAGTTGTTTTCATGTGTAATATAAAAAACACAAACAAGCATTTTCATGTGTAATATAAAAAACACAAACGTGTTTTCATGTGTAATATAAAAAACATGTTTTCATGTGTAATAAACAACACACAGAAATGTGTTTCCATGTGCAATAAAAAGCACACACAATCAGGTATTTCTGATATTAGGTTTTTATCCATACAAGGAGCTTCTAGCCACATTTGGTTATTGTCCACACTCCGCTGTAAGCTTGGCAACAACACACCCCTTTTATCAATACCTATAAATCTATGGTGAGTTACTGAGTATAGAAGCGTCATAAATTAAGTTGTGATTTCTACATCAGCAGGTAGGCATATAGGATATGCACATCTGCAAATCACAAGACACTAGTAGTGATGGGCACTCATTTAAAAAATTTAGAGGATGCATAGCAGACTTGTTACTGATTCGAGGCACTGTCATCATTTAAAAGCAACAGGTTCGCATTTCAGTAAGGTATCTATACCGTTCAATATTTGTTGTCTAGTATGTTCTTTGCCGATCTCCGTGGGCTTGCAGACACGATTCGTAAGCCTGCTTACCCATGTTTGAAACACAGCTGCGACTGATTTGGCAGCAGACCGCGTTGCGCTGGGTTTTAACGAATTGGTATGGGAGCCAGTCGTTCAGAAAGCAATGCCAAACTACTGAACGTAAACTTGCCAAGATAACAACAACAGTAAAATGCTGGTGTTGACAGCAATGTCCTGTAAAAAGGAATTGCAAAAAAAGTGTCCTTTAACTTCAACATTTTTGAATGCTAATCAATACTTGTTTAATGTTATGTTTTTGTGGCCTCGATGGTTGCCCAGCAATTGATATTTCTGTGTAGGACATGGGAAGTGATGAGCCATGCATTAGTGAAGTGATGGAGCCACTTACCGGAGCCACAAACCACAAACAGGAAGAGTGCCATCAATGCAGGGCCAACTGGATACTTGTCCTCTGCGTTTTTCTGAAGATGAAACAATGGAAGATGATACAAATACATGTGTTTTTCTGAAGATGAAACAGTTGAAGGTGATACAAATACACATGTATGTTTTTCTGAAGATGAAACAATGGAAGGTGATACAAATACACGTGTTTTTCTGAAGATGAAACAGTGGAAGGTATTACAAATACACATGTATGCATCATTACAGCAGCACCGCTGGCTTAGTGGATAGTGCAGTAGCTTCTCAGCATGGTGGTTTGGGTTCAAACCCTCAGTTCATGGGGAAAGTTTCTGTGGATTCAATTCATTATCAAGTGTGTTACCAGGTGACACAGGCGTTCTATCTCCCCACAAATTTCTGTCCTTGTTGTTCTGGATCAATTCTATTGATAACATTCCTCAGCACCATGATCTTAAATCATTAAGAACACCAGTTGTAAATGCTACATGTTGCACAAACATCGACCATGAAGAAACAATTCTTCAGGACATGGTCTGGAGGAGACATCTGCCATCATGACTCTCCAATCCTCCCTATTATCTGACATTTTGATAAAGATTGTTTCACTTATATCATTTTTTGGTATTTCCTTTTTAATTCACAGCAAACAACGGAATTCCGGGAGTTCCCGGGAAATCACATGACATTATGGTGATTCCATTGGGTGGAGGGGTGTGTTAATATACTGTGCAAATTGTGTATGAGGTAGGGTCATTTTTGTGAGTTGAAAAACTTCAATCGAGGAATGCTAACTGGGATTTTTAGGGGGCCCTGAAAAGGGCCATTCTCCCTGTATACTGCCCTATCACCTCCGGTGGACTGTTAAGACTGATTGGACTCACTAGATAAGAAACATCACAATCTGCAAAATTAGCTACACACTTGTTCATCACCAAGTGAATCCCAATATGCCTATTCTGAAAATCAATGATCCCACCAGATCTAGGTCAGTGCTAAAAATAACTATGCGGTTTGTCTGAGGTGAATTAAAAATGAAGTACCCATTTTATTTTTCCCGCTTTTTTAAGCTTTCCACATACATGATTCTGTAATTTATTCTCTTGCTTACTATCTTCCCAACAAAGGCTGATTTCTTTATTTCACTTCTTATGTTGACATGCCCTATACATTTCATTTCTCTAAGGTTGTAGCAGTGACCTTGTAACACCAGTTCTCACTAACTCAGCAAGTATTGTCTTCTCTGCTTATGATATTCTCAAAAACTACACCAGTCTCCAGTTTCTTCACCAAGTCATTACTCCATATCCAACAGTCACACCCACACAGAAGAGGAGGTCACACACAATTTTTCAGAAAGTGGAGTGTTGTAATGATGATATTTCTGATCTTTCATGACACTTAATTCTTGTCAAAGAATCTTTGCATGTGGTGATTATTTTCTTCATCCGTGTCCCATCTTGCGTCAAAGTGTAGCCTAGATAATGACCATGATTGATCTTTTTGATTTACGGCTTCAGACTATAAAAGACTTGGCATACATGGCTGTGGGCCTATACTACACTAGGGTCATCAAGGGTAAAAGAAGAAAAAGAGAAATCCAGGTGCCATGACTGGGAAATTTTAAATGGTGCCATAAGTGCTCTTGAGAAACGGGTTGGCTCATGAATTATGTTTTTTTTCTACCTCACAGAGAGAGAGAGAGCGAGAGAGAGAGAGAGAGACAGACAGAGAGAGAGACAGACAGAGAGAGAGATCCTCCATGAGCGACCCAACATCTGAACTAAGATTAGATCTACAAAAATATACTTAATTTCCAAACCATCAAAGTTTTCGGCATTCCCTCTTCTTATCATGTTTTTCTGAGCTTCTCGCTAGCAAGACTCAAGCGCTGTGAGTTAGCCATGATGTATTGTCGAGCTCCCCAACAACTTAAACATAAGATTTAGATCAACAAACACAGTACGTAAACCTGCCAAGAAATTATTAACAGCCAAAAAATGCTGGGGATGACTGTGACGTTCTGTGATATTTATTGGCCATGGTAATTTCAAATTTGTTGATCTGCCTTCCATGAGCGACCTAACCAAAACTTAGATCAGGATATGACCTTACATCAACAAACAGTAATTAATTTTCTAATTACCAAAGTTTCCCACATATTTCTTCTAGTAATATGTTTACTTCTTGCTAGCAAGTCTCAGGGGCAATTTACTTGACGATGATGAATGATGTGTTGAGTATACCTTCCATGGGCAACCCAATCACAACTTAGAACACTACATGAAAGTGGATGAGCAAAGGTAATTACTTTTCCAATAACTACAGGGTTTGGCACATCCCTTCCGTCTTGTCATATTTTTATTGTGCTTCTCACTATGGAGTGTAAAGCTCTAAAGCTAAAGCGCAGTTGGGTTGGTTGGCCATGATTTGAATTTGTTGAGCGTCCTCTAATCCTCTATGGGTGATTCAACCACAGCTTAACAGCACTGAACACGATACCGACATGGGGATTTAGATCAACAATCATAGTAATTCATTTTCTAATTAACAAAGTTTTCGGCACAATGCCACTTGTGATATTTCCATAAGTTTTATACGCTGCTTACTGGTCATGATTATTAAAATTTGTATTTTGTCGAGCGGCCTTCCTACTCCTACTCCATGGGCGACCCGACAACTTCAATCAAACAGTGGTCAGTAACACGAAAATTTAGACTACACACAAGATAATTAATTGTATAATTACCAAAGTTTTCGGCACATTCCCTCTTGTTGTAATATTTTTACTGTGCTTCTCGCTAGCAAGTCTCATGCGCTGTTTATTGGCCATGATGTGTTGTCGGAGCAGGAGAAGAAACGACAAGAAGAAGTTGGAGAAGCGACCACGTACACCGCCTGCTTGTCCACGTATCCAGCAAAAGTGACAGCGAACCGGAAACACGTAGAGTGACATTTGACTTCGGGGTCAGGGTCTTTCACTTGGTTGTGATAAGGATGTCAAGAAGAGAGTCCTAAATATGTTTCATCAGTTACTCTCATATTTTAATAATACCTTTCAGTATTGAATATTTATTCATAACGTTACAAATAAAATGAACAAATAAAGTTATTTTGTGATATATTTTTGTAAATTACACTTAAAGTGTAGAGATAAATTTTTTGGAATTATTCTTACGCATGGATAACTGCACTAAACAAGCACTACTTTAAAACTTCGTCAGTTCTTGAATGGGCGATCATGTTTCTCCGCAACCATTCAACTTCTATGTATGCAAGAGAGAATCATCCTACGGAGCACAAGAGGAGTACCTATTTGGGCAAACCTGTTTCTTCACAACTTTTCAACCTATGTGTATCTATGAGGGTCGCCGTGGCTGAGAAGTTACGGTGTTCGTCTGTGGTTCATGAGGGTTCGATCCTCTCATAGGTTTGGAAAATTTTCCAATGACCTTTGGTAGGTTATCCCCTAACCTATAGTATTAGGTAGGTAGGTCGGACACCAGGAATTCACGGATAAGAACGGAAAACAGGAGTTCCGTGTACAAGTTGTGCACGTTAATAATCCCACGGCAGTTGAAAATAGCAAAAAATAGGCCGTAAGGCCGATGTCTTTACAACATTGTTAGTAAAAGTAGTAGTAGTAGTAGACCTATTTCGGTCCTGCAGGACTATAGAGTTGTGCCGCTGGGGAGGCACCTGACAGCGCCGCTGGTGACTGTATAGTCCAATGCGAGAGTGACAATCTCTGTCACAGTTTCCGCTTCTGTAAGACGAGGCAGGTCCCGCAGTAAGTGACTGCGTTTTATGCCTCTGCCGCGTATCCACAGTTTGTTTGATCAAATTGCGCTCAAAGAGCACCAGTCCATATCGTACATCTCTTCTTCAAGAACATCTGTCTGCTGCAACTCTTTCCCACGCAAAGGGTTTTCATATCTTGTTTACACCGGTCTCCCTGGCGTAGAGGTTAACGTCTTTCTCCGTAATCTCGTATATTTTCGTGAGTAACGCAGCTGCCTGGGAATCGGCAGCGGTTAGCGCCGGGCTGGTAACTTACGGGGGTATGTGAACCAGTTACTCAGAAAGCAATGGCAAACTACTGAGCGTGATCTTGCCTAGTACACTAACAGCTGCTGAAAAAATGCTGGTGTTGACTGCAACGTCCTGTAAGGGATATGCAACAACAAACAAACATCGCGTTTGGGGTCTTCCGGTTGGCCTCTTCCCTATGGCTATCCGTATAGGAGATCTTGGGGAATACGTGCATCCTTCATTAGAGATACGTGGCCCAGCCACCGGAGGCGTCTCTGCTTGAGGGGGGAGTGCATTGTGGTAATATCCGCTCCTTCAAGCACGTGTTTGTTTGTTATGTGGTCTTTCCACAATATGTCCAGGTTACGTCTCAAAGGAATTCAACTTTCTTTCCTGTCGTGAGTACAAAGTCCAGGATTCAGACCCATAGAGTAGTGTGCCAACAACACCCATCTGGAGATCATCCACCACATCCTGCACCCATCTTCTCTTTGGCTTTCCTCTTCCTCTCTTTCCAAGTATATACCCCTCCATTATTGATCTCTCCAAACTTTCGTGACGTTTCAAGTGACCAAAATATTTCAATTTTCTTTGTTTTATCGTTTTTAATAGCCAACCTTCGTCAATATTCAGCTCTTGAAGTGTTGATGCATTTGTTATTTTCTTTACCCAAGATATTCTTAGAACCCGTCTATGACATTTATATTCAAAAGCATTTTGCGCTGTTCAGCTTGCTTAGTAAATGTCATGGTCTCACAGGCGTATGTTGCAACGGGAAAGATGCATGCTCTTAAAATTCTAATTTGTGTTGTTCTGTCTGTCCCACTCCATAATTTATTCAGATGTTTTAGTCTTTGAAGAGCAATTGATGTTCGTCGTTTAATTTCTTTCATTGTGTCACTATTGTAGATAATCAATGACCCAAGATCCTATATTGTCGACCCCAAATACGCAAACTCATGGACAACGGTCAATTCGCAATTTGAAATTTTGATTGATGGAGTCACGCCAGCATCTTGTTTTATCACCTGTGTTTTATGTAGGCTGATGGTCAGCCCAAAGTCTTTTCATGCAGCTGCAAAACGATCTTTAAGCCATTGCAGATCTTCTGCTGCATGAGTACTCAGTGCTGCATCGTCTGCAAAAAGTAGTTCTCTTATTTATCTTGATTTTATTTTGGTCTTTGCCTTGAATCTTGATGGGTTAAAAAGTTGCCATCAGATTTTGTATGGAGGTATATGCCTTAAGTGGCAGTTCCAAACCACTGATTGGCCCGCAGTTGGTATTCCCCTGAAAACGAACCAAGAATGAACTCATAGGAGAGATGAACATAGACTACCAGCACACTTTCAGATAAAAGTGAAAGGAATATTTGATAAAGAATAGAACAGTGTACAACGCAGAACAATCACCGAGTTTTCTTTATGAAGAATAACAATAGGACCTATGGATCCGAGTCTACACAGATGGGTCAGCACAAAATGCTGTTAGAAATGGAGGAGCGGCATTGTACATAGAATACCAAAATAATAGGAGGGATACAGCCAGGTCACCAACTAGAAAGTACCGCCATAATAATGATGCAGAAATCCAGGTAATCAAGATAGCAATAGAGAAATTACTGAATAACAACTATGGTACACAGCCTATGGTACTATGGAGAGATGCAAAATCAGTACTTGAGGCGCTCCAGTCTGGGAAATTACCAGTACTACGGACACTACTTTCTGAACTTAGCAGTCAGCATAAGGTCACCATACAGTGGATACCGTCTCGCGTGAAGTGCCTAGAAACGAGAGAAATGATAAACTAGTTAAGGAAGAAGCAGCAGAAAAATAAACTGATGTACATGTCACATCCCACCAAAATAAAAGACTCATTAAATCAATCAGAAAGCCATCAACACCAGCAAAAGATGATTACTATTTTGTGGACAGACCAGAAAAAGTAATTACTGTATTATGCGCCTCAAAACAGGACTCAGTCGAATCGATGTGCAAACGAAATTCAAGACAGGCGTATCAGCCATGTGACATGTGGATTGGCTCCGCAGACTGTAGATCACATATACCAACACTGCCCAAAATACAACATATCTCAGCAAACCTTCTGGCCTAGAGAAACAACAGTGGAGGAGTAAACTCTTTGGACAACTAATCACAATAGAGACAACATTGCAGCTATAGACAATGCATTTCAATAAAACGAAAGAAGAAGAAGAAGAAGAAGAAGAAGAAGAAGAAGAAGAAGAAGAAGAAGAAGAAGAAGACGAAGAAGAAGAGGAAGAAGAAGAAGAAGAAGAAGAAGTTAACACTCAGAATCTTTTAGCGGGTCAACAAACAATTACAGTACACCGATACTCATAAGCATACTTTTATTCAAATAAAATTTAAACTGTATACTTCTATTTACACATAATGTACCCACACTCCTCACATATGCATATATGTACACAACCATATACATTGCATTACACAACATGTAGAATTAACTGATTGATAGTATACGAGACAAAAAGTTGAGGATAGACACGATGACTAAAGTAACACAGCATAGGGCTATTAGAAGAAGGAGGAGGAGGAAGAGGAAGAGGAGGGTGGGGGGGGGGGGAACAAGAGAAGAAGAAGAATAAGAGGAGGAGGAGGAGAAGAAGAAGAATTTATCACAATGTTATTACTAGTCATATTTATTTTGATCTTGAAGAAGGTTGTTATAACCGAAACGTAGTGCATCTATTTTTGTTTCCCGCGTTTCCATCCTGTTTCAGGATATTGCGGTCAACATCAGCATCTTTCAGCTGTATGTTGATTCCTAGGCTAGATTACGCTCATCAGCACGCCACGACTTTCTTAGCGACCGACTCCATACTCTCATAAGTCACTGGCGCGACTCGAACTGTAGTACATGTATGGCTTTTTAAAATGTACTTATCAGTTTTAATCATTACTCCGTTGGATCTTACCCCCAGGATACGTTGTGGTGTTGGGAAATGAGCAGCCGGACAGATTGGCTGAATCTGTACCGTTGAGTGATGTATTTAAAAAACAAATAGTTGCATGTCCTTCACAGGACCTAGCAGCCAATCCCAGCATTTTGGCTGTTGGTGATTCCTGGGCAAGTTTTACGTTCAGTAGTTTGCCATTGCTTTTTGAACGACCGGCACCTATACCTTTAACGAAAAATACCAGCACCGCTGTGTTTCGAACCAGGGTATACGTGATTACTAATCGTGTCAGTAACATCTTCGCCACGGAGACCGGTATAGCTGCACGATAAGGCACATGTGGCCAGGGTGATTGGAAATCACGTGAACAGTGTTGGGGAACGGATAAATCATTATGGCCTGGAGAGAATGCTGCAGCAGGGAATAACCAGAAGATCTGGCCGGGACTCAGTACTCGGAGGAAATGCCAGACGGACACATAATCAGACTCCTGGTGGAGACTCTTCGTTGTGATGGCGGTTCTGATCTCAACTCACCTCAATCATTGCTATATTATTTATTAATTAAATTTTCATTGGAATTATGTTCACCTCGCTTGAGGCATCTGTAAGGTATGTACGCGTGTTCATGTTTATTGTTACTCCGCTTTTTTTGTTTCATTTTACATTGTTATAGCCTACTGTAGTTAAGATTGTTTTTGCATTCATTATATCAACATTGAACTAGCACAGGTCTTCGACAGGTTCATACCACCAGCGACCGGGGCATGTATGAAAACGTTCGGAGCAGTAAGGGATAATCTGCATTGACGTGCTAAATATAAATATTGAAACAATATTACACGTTCGTCTAGACGATTCGAATCATTTTTAGGCAAACCAAATTAAAAAAAAAAAAGACGTTTAACTGACAATATCGAATATAGATGCAGTAAGGCAAACCAACTCATTGGACAAATGGCACCAATACTAAAGAACAAACATGTATCAATAATTACTAAGAAAGCACTCTACAAAACAATCTTCCTATTAACTCTATGCTTTTTTTCCGCATATACTTTACAGGACATCGCTGTCAACATCAGCATCTTTCAGCTGATTGTTGATTTCTTGGCAAGATTACGCTCGGTAGTTTGCCATTGCTTTCTGAGCTGAGGCTCACATACCCCTAAGTTACCAACGCGGCGATAACCGCTACCGATTCTCGCGCAAGTAACGTACCTCACATGGATAATCGGGATTATGGACAAAGTCGCTAACACCTAGGCCAGGGAGACCTTCCCAACTCTATGCTACCAATGCCAAAAAACATGGACAATGACAGAAAAATCGTAACAACAGAAATGAGATTCATGAGAAGAATACTCAGTGTATCAAGAAGAGAAAACATCACAAATGAAGAAATCAGGATTAAAGTGGGGTTTATAGCAGCGCTAGGTTTCATCAGAAAACAGCAGGTTAAATGGTTTGGCCATATAACTAGATTACCAACTAACAATAAACACAAACAAGCAATGATGTACAGACTAAACGGAAGCGGGGAAGAGGCCGGCCACATAAACGATGAACAGAGGGAAATACAGAGTCCACGGGAGTCTCGATACATGAAGCCCATAAACGGGCACTCTCCCGCTGTTTATGTTCACCTCGACACCGCAAGGTACAAGAGCAGTGGTTCTCAACCTTTTTTGGCCCGTTCTCCCCTTCACCATATTTTTAGGACGTCATTCACCCCCTCACCATATTTTTAGAACGTCATTCCCCCCTTTCGTATTTCCTCCCTAAAATTTCCCCCTGCCCCTACACAGTATACGTAATAATTGAAGCTAAATTTAATAGCACATACTAAAACAAGTCTAGACATGTACATAAAACGTGATTTGCGGATCTACTTACGTTATAAAATGAATTTCAGAAGGATGATACGCACAGAACCGTAAAGTATGAAGAGAAAAACAATGTCAAGTAATCGGTTCTTGTGTCAACGCAATCTAGAAATAATCTTAATTCCCCCCCCCCCCCCCCCCCCTGGAAACTCCAAAATTCCCCCACCGGTTGAGAACCACTGTAAAAAGAGGAAGTTTGCAACCCAACATTACGCACAATCAAATGAATAAGTATTGTGATTTCAATTCACCGAGCATTGAAATTGCGGAAGATGTCACGAAACAAAAAAAAATAACACGATGGCGATATATCGTTCTTCTGGCCACATGGGAGGTGACATTTTGCGATATATTATCCATCGGCACTGAAGCAGTTGGGGGGAAAATCGAGTTCATTCTACCGGGTTTAATCCCATATGGCTTGGTCTCTTTCTGCAGAGAGTCTTGCTGAAAGTGTTGCACAGAGCACGGACTCTATAGCTCCAGCGACGACTCCCCAGTGATCTCCGACAATACTGCACGTATGAACCAAATGATGAGGTACAAGTGGTCTTCAAATGGAAATCTTAAACGTCCCATTGAATCTTTGAGTTGTCCAAACAGGCGGAAATCACTTGAGGCTAGACCTGGTGAGTACGGGGGATGTGGTATACATGGAAAGTGGAGGTCTTCGATGGTTTCAACCGTTGCACGGGCAGAATGGAGCTGAGCGTTGTCATGTTGCAAAAGGATACCTTTACTCAGAAGTTCATCTCGTTTGCATTTGATTGCCGGTCGAAACTCTCTACTCCACTCATGCACTTGCTGGACTGACAGGCATACATCACCATACTGGACCTTCATTCACCGTTGAATTTCTATAAGTTTCACTCCTTCACTGATTGATGTTTAAAAAAAAAAAACGAATAATAGAACGCTGCTCCTCTTTGGTGCATGTCAAAAATGGGGCGGTCATCTTTAAATTGTCATTATAACTGCACCGTGATGTCACATGCCCAACGCTCTTGACATCCGTAACAACAATATTACAAGACATTGACAGGTTACAAGACAATGGCATGGTTACTGTAATTTATATCACATTTTAAGATTCTCATTTGAATCCCATCCTCCTATGAAAATGAACGTACGCGCTCGGAGCGCGAGATAGGCGGGTTGATCACTTCGCCAGGAAGGTCCCGGCACAATCAAATTATGATTACACGAACGAAAACACCACACAAGATTTAAAAAAAACGAGAAAGTGAAAGACACTCATTAGAAAATAACACATACATTAATAAAATGGTCAAAGATACTAATGAATTATATGAATAAAATGTAATAAATATGTATCGTCGTCATCATCATCATCACCCCCACCACCACCACCACCATCATCATCATCATCATCATCATCATCATCATCATTATTATCATCATCATCATCATCCTCCTCCTCATCGTCATCATCATCATCATCATCATGATGTGCCATCTCTCCAATCAACTTTGGCGGTAAGGAATATGTAGAAAGATATGTTAAATCAACTCGTACAGTTTGCTAGTAACTGTCATATGGGATAAAACCCAGGGGCAATGAAGTCGACCCTGTCGACTTTTAAGCGACTTTAAGCGTGTTATTTCTTCTTCTTCTTCTGCGTTCATCCGGATTTTTTTACTCTTTCGGATGTGACTGCGTTGTGCCTGTTTACAGCAGAGCTGCGTTCTTGCGCCGTTAGGCCGACACATCCGACTTCTGCGGGCATTTGTTAACCGGGTTAACCTTCCCAGGGAAGCGTGTTATTTTATATTGCTGGCAATACAGAGGCTGACAAACCGGTAAAGGAAGCTGGAAGACTATCTCAAACTGATATAGACATACTCTCTGATGAGACAAGAGGTTTATAAAAAGCACTTTCAGAACCAAGTGACACAGTGAAATTCATACAAGAAACAACATTACAGCTATAGACAAATTTCAAGCGAACGAAAGACGAAGAAAAATCAAGTAAGAATCAGAGCATCCAGGTCAGAAGAAACATGATGCAAGTTGCCAACTCGGCAGAAGTTAACGAGTTAAGAACTAGCAATATTCAGACTCTGTAAGGACATAACAAGCTGAAATATTAAATAAATGACTCGTCTTTATACATGCCTTAGGCTTACTGGGAATATGTTCAATAACTAAGGGGTCGTCTCCACAATGAAGGTTGGCTACAATGGATCTCCAAAACTGTTTGTCTCTCACTCTCTTACCCTGACTGTACATTCTGTCAGGCTTCTGTTCGACCATCTCTTGATGTTATCTTCTCACTTGTATCGTTGTCTACCTCTTGCTTGCTTGTCCTCGGCCTTACCCTCCAGTATGATTTTTATAAGAATGTTATGTTTGTTAACGTGGCCGTAATATTTCACTTGCCTCTTTTTTATTTCTTTCATCAATTCTTCTTTAATTCCCAGTTTTTCTAGAACCTCTGTATTCGATTGTATTTGTTTCTATGAAATACGACATATTCGGCTGTATATCCACATCTCCAGGGTTTCTATGCGACTTTCTAGATGCTTGTTCAATGTCCAGGCTTCCGCACCATACAATAGCGTTGAATATACGTAGCATTTGACAATTCTCATTTTTAATGGGCTGTTAATCTCTCTAAATGTTAACACTGATTTCATGCTGCGGAAAATATTGTTGGCCATTCCTAGTCTCTATCTGATTTTTGTTTCACTTCTGCCATCATCAGTTACTACATGTCCAAGATAGGAGGCAATTGTTACTTGTTCTAGTATCTCCTCATTTACTGTGACGTTCATTATATTACTAGATCCATATTTAGTTAGTTAGTCGAGGTTCCAACTTAACGGCAAAGGATCGCCCGATTATGCACCGTTCCTGTGCCAGTTAATATCACACACTATGCTCCTCACTGGAACAGACAGGAGTCTCGGCAAGTCAACAGCTAATGCAGGTACAGTAAGCGTAATGCCGATAACAGAATGCCAGCACAAAAGTCCGCCTCGAGAAATACAGTTCATCGTCGATCGAAGCAACAGTCACTAGAAGACCAGCAGCCACACATTACTGTATAAGATCAATGTTTGTACAGACCAACCGAATCAACCCTGGAAATAAGATATACTATGCACTACAACATCTACTAAAATCAAATGCGCTATCTCGTAACACCAAGATCACAATATACAAAACACTGATTACACCAGTTGTGCTGTATGGCTCTGAAACCTGGAGTACAACGAAAGGAGACGAAGCCTTGTTACAAACCTTTGGGAACAAAGTTTTAAGACGCATCTTTGGACCATTAGGGATACACAAAGTGGAGAGTGGAAAAGAAGAAGTAACAAAGATATTTATGATCTGTTTAAGTCCCCGCTAGTCACCGGTACCACGAAGGCTAATAGACTACAATGGCTGGGGCATATAGAAAGAATGGAAGACAATAGGGAAACAAAACTCGCTTACACTCAGGAAATAAATGACCGTAGACCCCGAGGTAGACCAAGAAGACGGTGGAGAGATAATATATATATACAGACCTACAAGCACTTGGAATCAACGACTGGCAAGAGAAGGTCAACCAGAGAGACGAATGGAGACGGATTGTATCTGCAGCAAAGAACCTCAATGGCTCGGAACGCTGAAGAAGAAGAAGAAGAAGAAGAAGAAGAAGAAGAAGAAGAAGAAGAAGAAGAAGAAGAAGAAGAAAAAGAAGAAGAAGAAGAACCGGTCGGTGCTGTGAACAGTATAGCTCCAGCCCGCCTTCACTTCTAAAGACATTTCATGGTACTTATTGTTGCTGGATCAACCAGACAGACAGGTCAATTTTACAAATCTATGTGGATTCGAACCACGATCACTGAAAGTACGTACCAGCGTCTAGCCACTAATTTACCGTAGCTCCCAACAGGCTGAAATAGCACATGTTTAATAAACTAAAGATAGGAGACATTGATGCATATGACAACGGGACTGGTAAAATGAACATTGATGGAGGACATGGGTCCTGGAATCAGTGGCAAGGGTGGACCAACACAATGTTAGGACACAGGACCGTGCAGGCACCTAAGTATGAGCATGCACTCGGTGGGAGAAATAGCAGAGGGTGGAGAGTCTTTTCGGCAGCCGTGATGATAGCCGCGATCTGCCAAAGATCTACATGTCATTACGTTGAGCCTGAGTTGATCAACTGACATGGTAAACAGCAATTTCCTGTCACTGTTGACCGCTGACTCAAACCTGTAGAGTGAAGACACTTCAATGGAAGT
>OY992888.1:76083085-76283085 GCA_963921405.1 Cepaea hortensis | reverse complement strand
GATGGCGAGGAACACTGGTAATAAAGAAATCGAATCCACACTTATCAACTGATCCGTGTAGGGATTGAACCCGCTACCTCTGCACCAGCACACCGGAATATTAAGATTAGGACGCTCATCCAATCGGATATGCGATCTTAAACGCTGATTTCTCTTTCAGAAAGCAACGGGATATTACTGAACGTACAATTTCATAGACAACCAATCTTGGGCTGAGCGGAAAATCCCACAAAGGATCCATCCATCCATCCATCATGTGCCATGCCGGTAAGCGTGGGCGGTCATGTTCTGCCATCTCACTCGATCACCAGAGTCGTGGATCAGCTCCGTGTTTCTGTCTCGACCATGCCACAAGGCCAAGCCATCCAGGTACTTGCTTCTAGGTCTTCCCCTTGGTCTGTTCCCCTCGATCTTACCAGTTGTCACCAAATTCTCCAATCCATTTCTTCTCATAACATCCCCAAAAAGTTTTGACTGTCTACGTCTAATTTCTCTAATCAATTTACAATCTTCATTTGTTTCTTGAAGGACTTGTTCATTGGTCTTTCTGGCTGTCCATGGTATTCTTTGCATTTTCCTCAGAAACCACATCTCTACAGCCATCAGATGTTTTTCAGCCTGACTGCTCATTGTCCACGCTTCACATCCATATAAAAGTACAGGTTCAATGTAGCATCTCAACACTCTTTTTCCTCTTTTCCACAAGGATATGAGAGAGTTATAGATAAATAGTTCACTGTCGCTACCACAGTTAGCACTTGGCAGGGTTATGGTTATTATGTTTGCTCTCCATTACTTTTGTATTGTTTTCTGGTTATTTTCAACTAGTGATGCACAGGATATTGTAATTGTACCGGATATTAAAAGTTCATTTTCAATGCAGAAAGTTGTCAGCTAAACCTCTGCTCCATTTAAATTTCCTCGTATAAACATAACTGTAATCTGTTGTTATCAAAGCTCTGCAAACGTATATTTTTTGTTTTGTTGCACACGTTATGTATTCTGTAGCATCATGTAGGGTAGATAAGTCTAGCTCGTGCCATGTGAATATGTAATTATAACAGTTGTATCCCTTACATAGATATGCCGACAGCGCGGTCCTATCAAATAGTTTTTAATGATTCTTACAAGTCATTTCTCTGTTCTTTGCAGGACGTCGCAATTAATCCCAGCAGTGGTTGAGTGTTTTTGATTTACTTAGCAGTTTCTACGCACATTATGCCTCTGATTTCTGAACGACCGACGCCTCACATTCTCAAAAACAACGCAAAGTGTTCTGTCTGCTTGCAAATCTCCCCAGCAGCAGATATCGAACCGTCGATTCCGTATATCGGGGAACTGTAAAACACGTTCACTGACCCCTATGTCACAGCGCCGGGTAAGGGATTAGAAGAGTTGATCGTGTCTCACAAAAGACAAGCAAAATCAAAATCTGTTTCTGAACTTATCACAAATGTCCGCGGAAAAAAAACTACATGCCGGCCAAAAACCATAAGCAGCAATAACGGAATTGAAAATAATATCATCCATCATCATCATCTATCATCATTATCATCCATCATCATCCACCACCACCACCACCACCACCATCATCACCACCACCACCACCGCCGCCGCTGCTGCCGCCGCCGCCGCCTCCACCACCACCACCACCACCATCATCATCACCATCGTCATCACCATTATTATTCACCATCATCATCAGCACCATCACCACACATCTTTTACACAACGTCTCTCTCGTCACGGCGCGTCGGTACAAGAAGCTGGGGAAAGAGGAAGAAATAGATACAGGGCGAACTGATGAAACAGGCATACACAGGTGTATATGTGCAGACTTGCATTGAATTAACGAGACTATCTGTGCAATCATACGTTGAATTAACGAGACTATGTGCAGTCATACGTTGAATTAACGAGACTATCTGTGCAATCATACGTTGAATTAACGAGACTATCTGTGCAGTCATACGTTGAATTAACGAGACTATCTGTGCAGTCATACGTTGAATTAATGAGACTATGTGCAGTCATACGTTGAATTAATGAGACTATCTGTGCAGTCATACGATGAATTAATGAGACTATCTGTGCAGTCATACGTTGAATTAACGAGACTACGTGCAGTCATACGTTGAATTAACGAGACTATCTGTGCAGTCGTACGTTGAATTAATGAGACTATGTGCAGTCATACGTTGAATTAATGAGAATATCTGTGCAGTCATACGATGAATTAATGAGACTATCTGTGCAGTCATACGTTGAATTAATGAGACTATATGTGCAGTCATACGTTGAATTAATGAGACTATCAATGTAGACATACGTTGAATTAACGAGACTATCTGCGAAAACATACAGCGACTTAACGAGACTACCAGTGCAGACATACATTGGATTAACGAGACTATCAGTGCAGACAAACAGCGAATGAACAGACAACTTTAAAATGGAAGGCCCAACTGTGAGGGGGAAACTTAATGATGATGATGGTGATGATTATGATGATGATAATATTGATGATGTGCTAAATTCGTGCCACTTCTACCATTCTGCCGGTCTCTCTGGCCGAGTGGTTACAACACTTTCTCCGTAATCCCGTTTATCACGCAGAGTCTCATAGCAGGGCGAGAGCTGGGAGCGGTTCGACCCCCGCTGGTGACTTGCGGGATAACTGAGCCGGCCGCTCAGAAAGCAATGGCAAACTACTGAGCGTAATCTTGCCAAGAAATCAACATATAGCTGAAAGATGCTGATGTTGACAGCGATGTCCTGTAAAGGATATGCAAAACATTTTTTTTCTACCATTCTACCGTTTGCCGGGCATAACGTGCGGTTACACATCAGCAGTGCAATGATTCACTCTTGAGATAATGTCCCGTCTTTTACACTTCCTGCATCACGCGTGAACAAACAAATACGGATACGTTACCGTCAAGATTTTATTCCTTATCTTTTCAACTGGTCACGCTTTTTAAATATTTTACACGTATACATGGGGTGGTTAAAGGAGATATCTCAATACTGTTGACACTGAAAAAGGCGCCCCTATATCACATACTGATAGAAGAAAAAAAAAAGATTATTAGTCTTTAATTGTATTTTCAACATCACGGTAAACTGGTCTCCCCATACTACTCCCTTCCAGTGCCAGCGAATGTCATACATAAAGCTCCTCACTGTCCCATGTGAGAAGTGAAACAGACGGCGATTCCAACAAACACCACAGCACGCACCCGCATATAAAAGCATGCCGCTGCCAGAATGGCAACACAACAATCCGCCACTCGAATTACAGTACATCATCGATGGAAGCAGCAGTCATTTGAAAAACCAACAGTTGCACACGCTTTACTGCATAAGGCAAACCACTTAATTTAGCAGCCGGCGACCCACCATTATTCTGAACTTTGCAGGTCACAACACAAACACCAGCGGACATATAAAAAAAGCATTCCATCCACATATTGACCACTGTACCCCTGGAACACTAATTTGTCTGTGAAAACACGAGTCTAGCACCACATCCCCGATATCCGGCCGTAAAAATGCAAATATCGCAGCTCTGTTGTAAACGGGCAAAACCAACGCAATTACGTCTAAAACAAGATTCCGGGCGAACGCAGAAGTAGTAGAATATGCCCGGTACATCTTAAACAATATAAAATGACACAAAGTAGTGCAGCTTTACATAACAGAATTACGACACATACAGGACGTTGCAACCTGTGATAGTTGTCTGAGAATGGTATCTGAGGAATCCCAGTGGATGTACTTACAAAGCATGAGTGGGTGCCAGTGAATGGGTTGGCACTAGTGGACAAATATTGAAGTAAGTACACCCACTAGGATTCCTCAGATACCATTCTCAGACAACGATCACAGGTTGCCGTCCTACCTTCCTGCCTCCGGCGCCCCCCCCCCCCCTTTCAATATACCGCTTCCACTCCAATACCTGGGATGGTCACTGAACCGTTATACCCACCACCCCATCATCATCCTACATCCCACTCCCTCGGTTGGGTATAAAAAGAAGACAACGGTGATATTCGGAGCTATACACAGCTCGGAATTCTGAGGTAAGTATCAACATTTTTTTTCAAATTTT
Organism: Cepaea hortensis; assembly: GCA_963921405.1. NCBI lineage: Eukaryota > Metazoa > Mollusca > Gastropoda > Stylommatophora > Helicidae > Cepaea > Cepaea hortensis. Next base: position 76,278,974 of record OY992888.1, on the reverse strand, counting down.
CATTTTCTCTTCATTGCTTTCATTTTTTCATCTTTTTATTCTTCTCGTCCTGTCGTCACGTTTTAATGTAGTCACAAGAGATCTCCTTGACTATATGTTGTGTTTTGTGAATGTGTTTGTTTGCTGATGAAGGCTAATCGCCGTAACGTCCTGTATGTGTCGTAATTCTGTTATGTAAAGCTGCACTACTTTGTGTCATTTTATATTGTTTACATTTTCACAGCGTTACCACAGTTCCACCAAATTTATATTCATATATTTACCGGTACATCTTAAGAGGTGACACAAGGGCCCTTTAGTTACTGACTTATTCATGTTTATAAACTAGTCAGTACCCAAAGGGTGATATGTCAACAACACAACGGTCGCTTTCATTTCCCATAACATTTTCTGCTACCCATTTTAAACTGGATCCACCCGGAAGCACAGGTCAATAAAAAAAAAATACACACACAAAACATCCGTGGCTTGATTTGGATTCGAACATATATCCATATGACCGACTGACCAGCGTGCTAGCAATGCGCTACCGCGGTATCCACTCGCTAACGTTAAAACAGACAAGCTAGTTGCATGTTCTTTGCAGTACATTGTAAAGAACAGTACCTTACTTTACACTACCCTACTCACATGCCAGATCACAGGCTCCCTAAACGAAATGTTTTTTTTTTTTTTTTTTACGGCGAGCTGAGTTGTGGTAAACGCTCCCAAGGCGGCCAGAGGAAACGCTTTAAAGACACTGAAAATCTCACTGAATGCTTTTGGAATTCATCATGACACCTGGGAGACTGCAGCCAGAGACCGAAATTCGTGGCGTACATCATTACGCAAGGGTGCAGTCACTTGTGAAGCAACCAGGACTGCAAGAGCTGTGAAGAAAAGGCTGGACAGAAAAACCACCGCAGAAGAACCTCCTCCTGGAACGTCAATCATTCTTTGCCCACATTGTCAAAGAACATTTAGAGCCAAAATAGGCCTTATCAGCCATTTTAGAACTCACGGCTCCATACTTTCAACCCCACAGGATGAAACAAATTGTCATCATCATTCTTGATGGACAGACACCACAGTACATTACAAGCAACCCCAGCATTTATCGGCTGTTTTTATTTACTAGCAATTTTACGTTTGCCATTGCTAACGGCCGACCTTCACACCATCTAAATCAACGGAAAGCAATCTGCTTTCAAATAGTTTGCTGGTGATATCAAACTCTCGACCTGGGTATTTCGTAGTGAAAGATAAATAAAGAGGTGAAAACTTGACTGAATGGCCACGGTTCAGCGGAAGACAGCATGAAACACATCGTCCCATTTTACAGTACAGTGTAGTAATACAAGATAGCAGTGCACCAGTTTGCAAAACAGGTCGGAGGGAGCCTTCTCGCAGTTCGGCTTTGGGCAATAAAAACTTTAGCAAACGTCTCCCGATTCTAAAACATGTACACACGGGGGATTTTATTTTATTTAGTTTACGTACAACTTTTCATGCGGAAATATATTGTTTGCATTTGTATCACGAATATCTAAATCTTTTGGCTGAAAGAAATGTCTGGTTTTTTTAAATGTTTTTCAGCATTCACTGCAAACAGGAATAGTTTAAAATGAACCTCGTTTGAGGAGTCGAGGGTGGACGTCGGAAAAGTAAGCCGCTCCGTCCTATATGATAACATAACAAAGGTCCATTTTCCAGGCTTTAAGGCATATCGGGTATATGATACTCATCATCATTATGTGCGATGCCGGTAAGCGTGGGCGGTCATGTTTCGCCATTTCACTCGATCACCAGAGTCGTGGATCAGCTCTGTGTTCTTGTCTCGACCATACTAAATGACCAAGTCATCCAGGTATTTACTTCTCTGCCTTCCCCTTGTTCTTTTCCCATCAATCTTGCCAGTTATCACAAAGTTCTCAAATTTATTTCTTCTCATATCGTGTCCAAAAATTGTGACTGTCCACGTCTAATTTCTCTAAGAAATGTATGGTTTTCATTTGTTGTCTTGTAGGACTTGGTCATTGGTTTTTCTGTCCCTCCATTGTAAATTACGTTCACGTACCTCTGAAGTGGAAGTGGGTTTGCCTGATGGCGAGGGACACTGGTAATAGGGAAAGCTAATGTATGCGCATTCAAAACACTAACCAATATGCGTATCTCTATTTGATATATACGATTTGTGAAAGCTTGTTGCATGTTCTATACAAGGTGTTGCAATCAACCACCGCATGTACTAGGCAATTTTACGTTTGACAGTTTGCCACTAGAGGTCAGCGGGGCCGAGAGGTTTAGTGCGTGGCGATTAAACTTTCTGTGAGCCTGTGGTGGGGTACCAAGTTAACTCCACATACTGGTCAATTGGATTTAAATACCGACTACTTGTTCAAAAAGGCACTCAGTGAATCACCAGAATACGAGAAGTAGATTGTGAGCTTTACTAGATTACAACACGATTACAATAAACAAACTGGACGTCGCGGCTATAGTCTTCATTAGCAATGAACTCCTCCTAAGTCGGAGAGTATCTGCCTGCACGGCGAGGAACCACCAGTCTGCACAGCAATAAGTCAGACATGGGACAACGGATACTCACGCTAACCTCAGGTCCCGTATGACATCACACTGATGTTGGACAACAGGATGTATTCATCCGACATACAGGACTTCACGCTGGAGATCACAGCCAGCGAAAACAAGCAAGCAAGCATTAGCAATGAACAAACACACAAAAACCGACGCTACATGAAAATATAACTATAAAAGTTACTTATCTGTATCCTTGTTGTGGCTGGATACGTATTTACCACGAACTGCTATAAATGTTTCACATTTCGTCTTCGTAATCTGTCAAGTTTTTGTTGATTCTTACTGTAAATACGTATCCAGGCACAACAAAGATACAGATAATTAACTTTTATATTTATTTAAAAAAAAAGCTTAAAAGTCGAGAGCATCGGCTTCATTGCACCGGGCTTTTATCGCACATGGTTGGGTCTCTTGCCGAAAGGCGGTCTGTGGAAAGCGTAGCACAACGCAGGAACTCCGTAGCTCCAGCGATGACCCCCAGTAGTGTCCGAAAAAATACACTCGTGAATGACAACCCGGAATCGAACCCACAACTTTCGGAGCGTGAGGCAGACAGCTAGACCACGTAGCCACGGAGACTCCCACACTTTTATGTTTATATTTTCATGTAGGGGACTGAGTGGTCTCGGGGTATGGTGTCCGCCTCCAGTGCTGGAGGTCCCGGGTTCAAGCCATCGTGAGGGCTGGGATTTTTTCACGTGGATTTCTAGTAACAAAACTTCCCCTGATCTTTGGGTAGTTAGTTAGTTAGTTAGTCGAGGTTCCAACTTCACGGCAACGGAATCGCCCCATTATGCTCCGTTCCTGTGCCAGTGAATATCACACAAAATGCTCCCCACTGTCCAATCTGAAAAGTGGAATAGGCAGGAGTATCGGCAATCCAACAGCCCGCACAGGTACACTGTGCATAATGCCGCTGTCAGAATGCCAACACAAAATTAATCCACGAAAACCACAGTTCATCGTCGATGGACTCGGCAGTCACCAGGGAAGACCTCATTGACCCGGGTTTTCTCACATGACTCGGCCTTTTACCGCAGGGCGACCCGCCGAAAGTGTCGCATAAAGCACGAACTCCGCAGCTTCAGCGCCGACTCCCGGGAGTCTTCTGATGCACTCGTGAACCGAAAAGGCAAATCAAGTCTATTCAGCAACAACAGGTAGCCATTGTTCCGAACATGCAGGTCACTGTACAGGAATGATGTAAAAGCATTCCCCGCGAATTTCACAGCTCACAGCACTCACTCAGTAGCAGGGCGACGGAACCATGTACTACCAGTCCAACATGAGAAAAATTCGATTGCAAACCGAAGCTTTGGGCAGTGAGATCGGATGCCCGTGTGTATTGCTGTGCACGTAAAAACATCCATTGGCAGTTGGAAATCGAAAAAGAGTAGCCCAACGGCGCTGACCGGGCAAAATTTCGAGCTAAAAATCTTTCCAAATTATTTCAGATCCTCGCCGGTGCTACGGAGTTCGTGCACTAAGCTGAGTTTCTCCAGACTCAGGTTTGAGTTAGGAGTAGAACGGAGCACTTATGGGTTACACCCGTGTGCCGTGATGTTGATCCGTCGAGTAAATTAAAATAAAATATTTTCATGTAGTTGTGTCGGTTTGTGTTTGTTTATTCTGCGCTGGCGAAGGCTTTAGCCGTAACGTCCATTTTGCTAAATCTAATCGCGTTCTAGTGAAGACCACAATCTACATCTCTTTCATTGCCTCTTTAAGCTTTACTGCAGTTCTCTTCTTTAGAAAGCAATAGCAAACTACTAAACCTAAAATTTCATAGAAAATCAACCTGGGATTGATGGCAAAGTCCTGCAAAGGACATGCCGAAATTTATGTTATTCTGCCATTGCTTTCTGAACGGCCGACGCCTCATACAATAGAAATCACCGCAAAATTATCTACCCTGTAACCGCCCAAGGGTTATTTCGAACCCTCGACTGTCAGGGACTTATAAAACCACGTTTCCCTAACCCTTAAAGACAGACGCAAAATATTTGAACCAAAAGTAAAATAAATACTTACGGAAATAATGAGCAAATCAACAAATACGGAAATCTGAAATGGTCAGCTTCACAATAACACAGTCGCAAATGACAAAATGGACGTTATGTTCCTAACAAAGAGCACTTGCATGTAAAACGCCATGAAATTGTGTATACAATAGGAAGTAATTACTCCGGTATATCGATAACACAGACAACAACAACCACATACCTAGTTATCAGTCTCAAATATTCCGTGGTGACCTCACACACATGCACAGATTTGATTCTATAGGTAATGTTTCGTACAGCATCTACCTGAACCAACTGAATGTGTGATGCCGGCACCGACCATGCACAACGCATGCGAAAAGGCCTAGATCAGTTTCTATAAACGGGTTGGCGGGGCAGCGTAGAAATATAAACCTGCGTGACGGGTCTGATACTAATGGTGGGACATAACGTGAACCAAGGCTTTGTTGCTTCATTAGCGGAGCGGAACGAGGTTTGTGGCACTACTATAAAATAATAATAATAAAATACTGTCAGCTACTGGCTATAAAAATAAATGATGAATAAAATTAATGGAACTGGAAATGTAAACAGTATAAAATAACACAAAATGATGCAGCTTTACTTTACAGAACAGAATTACGAGAACACAGTATGTTGCGACGACTAGCTTTCATCAACAACAAAAACAAACTGTCATTTACTGCCTATAATACCTTGCGGGGGAAGAGGGGGGGGGGGGGTATTGAGCCTGAGGAATTAAGGCCGCATGGCTAGTGCAGTCGCCGTGAACTGTGCTGGTTAGAGATTTCTTTTTGCCCCGGACAGAAAAAACTCCACACCTTACCGAGGTCTTCCGAATGAGAGCAAACAAATACATACACAAAACACAACATATAATCACTGAGAGGTCCCTCCAATGACTACATTAAGGCATAAGGTCGGCATGAAAAGAATGAGAAGATGAGAAGCGATTCTGAGATAAGTTAGCAAATTTTCTTTCAGTTTCATTTTCTCTTCATTGTTCTAATTTTTTCACCTTTTCATCATTATTCTATTATTTTGTTATTTTATATTGTCTACTGACTATTGTACCTTGCGGTGTAGAACAGGGAGGGGATAGTTGAAGAGAGGGGGTCTTGGGCCTGAGGAATTATTTTTTTTTTCCGCATATCCTTTACAGGACATCGCTGTCAACATCATCATCTTTCAGCTGATTGTTGATTTCATGGCAAGGTTACGCTCAGTAGTTTGCCATTGCTTTCTGAGCAACCGGGTCACATACCCCGTAAGTTACCGACACGACGAGAACCGCCACCGATTCTCGCGCACGTCACGTTACTCACGAGAGTATACGGGATTACGGAGAAAGTCGCTAAAACCTAGGCCAGGGAGACGGCCTGAGGAATTAAGGCCGCCTAAAAAGTGCAGTCACCATAAACTGTGCAGGTTACAGTTTTCTTTTTGCCCCCGACAGAAAAAAAAATTCCACACCTTACAGAGAATTTTAATCCGGATCGATGGGGTTACGGGCGCAATTCGTAATTCTGCTTGCCGCGTTCGGTATTCCAGTCTTCTGTGGACACGACATTCCCAATATTCTTATCTGTCCACGACATCCCAAATATTCTTATCTGTCCACGACATTCCAAATAGTCTTGTCTACCCACGACATTCCCAATAGTCTTCTCTACTCACGACATTCCAAATATTCTTCTCTGTCCACGACATTCCCAATAGTCTTCTCTACCCACGACATTCCCAATATTCTTATATACCCACGACATTCCCAATATTCTTCTCTGTCCACGACATTCCCAATATTCTTATATACCCACGACATTCCCAATATTCTTCTCTGTCCACGACATTCCCAATATTCTTCTCTACCCACGACATTCCCAATATTCTTCGCTGTCCACGACATTCCCAATATCCTTCTCTGTCCACGACATTCCCAATATCCTTCTCTGTCCACGACATTCCCAATATCCTTCTCTGTCCACGACATTCCCAATATCCTTCTCTGTCCACGACATTCCCATCCCAATATCCTTCTCTGTCCACGACATTCCCAATATTCTTCTCAAACACCAGATCTTCACCGTCTATACGTTCTCCCTGAAACATGACATATTCTTATTTCTCGTAATAAGCAGACTCGAAAACTTGAAATAAATCGACATTTTATTAAACATGATACCTTAATATCAAAGTAGTTAACAATACAATGTAATATACATATGAAATCATGAAATAAATGGGCATTTTAATAAGAAATGATACCCGAATATCAGATCAGATAAAAATTCAATGTAATATACCTATGAAAACATGAAATAAAAGGACATTTTCATTAAAAAAAAATGATATCTGAATATCAAATCAGCTAACAATGCAATGTAATATATATATATTACATCTTTTGTATGGATGTGAAACTTGGAAAATGAGCAGTCAAGCTGAAAAGCATCTGATCGCTGCAGAAATGTGGTTTCTGAGGAAAATGCAAAGAATACCATGGACAGACAGAAAAACCAATGACCAAGTACTACAGGAGACAAATGAACATCGTAAACTGATTAGAGAAATTAGACGTAGACAGTCAAAATTGTTTGGACATGTTATGAGAAGAAATGGATTGGAGAACTTAGTGACAACTGGCAAGATCGAAGGGAACAGACCAAGAGGAAGACCGAGAGGAAAATACCTGGATGGCTTGGCCACATGGCATGGACGAGACAGGAACATTGAGCTGATCCACGACACTGGTGATCGAGTGAAATGGCGAGTCATGACCACCCACGCTTTCCGGCATGGCACATGATATATATATATATATATATAAAACAGAGTGTAGGCCTATGTGGTTTTGTGTGTTTGTGGGTAGTTTTGTATTGGATGCGTTCGATAACGGTACATCCGATTGAGATGAAATTTTCTACACGTCTTTCTTTCATTTCTGTGCAACCGACTATAATAGTTTCTTAGTGTAAAATCTTCTACTTATTTAATAACATTTACTTTTTCATTTTCATTATATAATTTCTATATAGCAGGGGGACTTCACTCTAGAAAAGTTATTTCAAGGGGCATAACTTTTAATAACATTTCTATATACTTTATAGTCATATTGTTGGACTTACTTGCACTATTGTTAAACTCTTTGTCTATAGTTATTTTTAGGCATATGAGTTATAATAAATAATGATATAATCTTTAAGGCATTTTCAAAGTTTTCATAAAAATAATGCATAATGCATAACATTGTAACCTATCTTTTTCTGCTTAAAGAACTTATCAACTGTCATGTCGGTAATTAAAAACAGTTTTCATTAAAAATAATGAATGGTGTGTGGAAGGACATTCTTTTAAGTTACTGTGCGCCAGGAGCTGGGCGAAACCACGCCAGGTCAGATAGATAGACAGACAGACAGATAGTCGGGAACGGAAGCTTATTTGACTACTTATATGAATTAAATGACATGCTCCCCACCAGGGACTGGGTGAAGCCGGGATGGACAGACAGATAGACAGACAAACAGATAGTCGGGAACGGGAGAGCTTATATGACTACGTATATGAATTAAATGAGATGCTCCCCACCAGGGACTGGGTGAAGCCGGGCCGGGTCAGCCAGACAGACAGACAAACAAGCAGACTGATAGATAGATAGATTCCCTCCAGGGCCTGGGCGAAGCCGGGCCGGGTCAGCTAGTATATATATATATATATATATATATATATATATATATATATATATATATATATATATATGTCATCATCATCATCATCATTTGTAAGTCAGGTCTTAGTCAGATATGACTGAGCTACCGTATGACAGTAGACGGTACTACCTGCTTTCTGTCAGCGCCGAATGTTGGGCGGCGCTTACCAAACCCGACACCCCACATTGTGCCAACGGCTTCGGGCGGAAGAGCGCAATTGGGAGGGCACTAGCCTTATCCTGGTGCGAGGAAATGCAACCCAAAGACAAAATAAGTCATGGCAGGGCAGACCAGGCCCTAAGCCTTGGTTGGCAGCTGGTCTAGGATCGAAGCTCCGACAGGCGGACAGTTAGAGCATTGTTTTGCTGATCCGGCAGCTTCTGCAGCTTGTCTTGTTCCAGATTATAGGTGTCAACTTTCCTCTGGAGTGAACTAGGCAGGCCGAGAGAGGGATCATGCTGCATGGGCAACACATGGTTCCTTTATTTTAGCCCAGGCTTTGTGCTATGGAGAGGCAATAACTCCATCCCTGATCTTGCAAGTGATAAGGGAAACATCAGAAGCATGTATGAAGGGATAAAGAAAGCCTGTGGTCCAATGATCAAAAGAAGTGCACCGCTGAAAACCTTGACTGGAGAAATCATCACTGATAAGAAACAGCAGATGGATAGATGGGTCGAGCACTATTTAGAGCTTTATTCAAGTGAGACCAAGCTAGCGGATGATGCCCTCAACGCCATAGAGGCCCTGCCAACTCTTGACCACCTGGACACACTTCCCACCATAACAGAAGTTAAGTGTGCTATAAATGAGCTTGCATCTGGCAAGGCTCCAGGTAAGGATGGGATTCCAATAGAGGTGATCAGGAGTGGGCAAGACACACTTGCTCTACAGATTCACCAGCTAATAGAGCTATGCTGGCGAGAAGGACAAGTCCCACAGGATTTCAAAGATTCAAACATCATAACGCTGTACAAGAACAAGGGAGATCGGAGCGACTGTAACAACTATAGGGGTATCTCACTTCTGTGTATTGTTGGGAAAGTATTTGCCAGAATTGTCCTGCACAGACTTCAAGTCCTGGGAGATCAAGTCTACCCCGAATCACAGTGTGGCTTCCGTCAGAACCGGTCTACCATTGATATGATATTCTCATTGCGACAGATGCAAGAAAAATGCCGGGAACAAAATCAGCCACTGTTTATTGGCTTCATCGACCTCACAAAGGCATTTGATTTGGTCAGTCGTGAGGGTCTGTTCAAAGCACTAAAGAAGATTGGCTGCCCACCAACTCTTCTGTCCATTGTGGAATCGTTCCACACAGGCATGAAGGGTATAATCAAGTTTGATGGCTCAACTTCAGAAGAGTTTGAAATCAAGAGTGGAGTTAAGTAAGGCTGTGTGCTAGCCCCCACCCTCTTTGGGATATACTTTTCACTTCTACTGAAATATGCCTTTCGTGATCAGGATGATGGTATATACATTCACTCACGCTCAGATGGTGGCCTCTACAATGCTCAGAGATTGAAGGCCAAGACCAAAATTAGGAGGGTACTAATCAGAGAGTTGCTTTTTGCGGATGATGCTGCGATTACAATCCACTCTGAGGAAGAATTACAACATCTACTATCTGCATTCTCCAATGCTTGTTCTGAATTTGGTTTAACAATTAACAAAAATAAGACACAGATTATGTCACAAGGTGCACATGATGTACCATCAATCTTTATTGACGACGCCGAACTGGAGATAGTAGACCATTTTACATATCTAGGATCAGAGGTAAATAGCAAACTATCCCTCGATCAGGAAATCAACATCAGGATTGGCAAGGCAGCAACAACAATGAACATGTTAGCAAAAAGAGTCTGGGAGAACAGGAAGCTTACTGCCAAAACAAAAGTCCTCGTCTACCAAGCCTGTGTCCTTAGTACTCTTCTTTATGGCAGTGAAACCTGGACAACTTACTCACGCGAAGAGAAACGTTTAAACAGCTTTCATATGCGGTGTCTGCGAAGAATACTTGGTATTAAGTGGCAAGACAAAATCACAAATACTGAAGTATTGGAAGGATCAGGTTGTGTGACGGTGTATTCCATGCTCAGTCTTCGTAGACTTAGATGGATAGGACACGTTAGGAGGATGGATGATGGTAGAATACCAAAGGACATCTTTTTTGGTGAATTACAGGCGGGTAGGAGATCTCAGGGTCGGCCTCTACTACGATACAAAGATGTGTGTAAGCGGGACATGATTGATACAGGCATTGATAATGCACATTGGGAGCACGTCGCCGCTGAACGTGTTGCATGGAGGGCAACTATCAGAAATGGAATAAAGACAAAGGAGAAAATGATTGCAGATAAAGCACACACAGAGCGTGAGAGACGTAAGATGGTGCAAAATGGTGGAAGTGACCATGTTTTCACATGCATCTACTGTGGGCAAACATTTGCAGCAAGAATTGGCCTTACCAGCCACACTCGCCACCGCCATGGATCGTAGTTATTAAGCCTTTTTAAAGCACAATGTACCAAACTATCGTCTGTCAAGACGGAAAGGTGCCAATGCATCATCATCAAGTGCCATGCCAGCTGGTTTCATTGTGTCATGGCTCTCCACAGATTTCGGTCTTTGGTTTTCTGGACCAGCATCTGCTGATGATATTCCTCCATGCCAACGTCCCAAACTATCCATCATCATTTCTCTTTGTCTGCCTCTGCCTCTCTTCCCAATCATCTTTCCAGTTATCACGATGTTTTCCAATGCCTCTCTTCTCATCACATGACCAAAAAAAAGCTGTTTGCCTCATTCTTATTATTGTATACAATGTTCTAGTTTCATTAGCCTCTTTCAGTCCAAGGAATACGCAACATTCGTCTCAGGAATCACATCTCTGTTGCTTCCAATCTTTTCCTAATTTGTGCATTTACATTCCAAGATTAAAAGCCATACAGCAAAACAGGTTCTATATAGCACTTCAGCACTCTCTTTCTTACATTCAATGATAGTGACTCATTGCATAATATATTCTTCATTTTCTGAAATGCAGCCTTTCTTTGTCTTATTCTGCTCTTAATCTCTGTTGTGCATCTTCCATCTGATGTTATAAATGCCCCTAGGTATTTAAAATTATCCACTCGGTTATGAATTTTTCCTTCTCTTTTAATTTAACATTTTGGTGTCACCTATTTCTCTGATGTCACCATTGTTATTGTTTTCTTGATTAATTAATTAATTAATTAATTAATTAATTAATTAATTAATTAATTAATTCATTCATTCAATTGTAATCGCTTGCAGAACCTCGCTCCCGTAACAAGCTCCCTGAAAACCTCTCGATCATAAGCAAGATGTCCCGCGTCAGATACACCCATCTGGAGATCATCTGCCACATCCTGCACCAATCTTCTCTTTGGCCTTCCTCTTCCTCTCTTCCTGGACATACACCCATTATTGTTCTCTCTAAACTTTCATGACGTTTCAAGTGACCAAAATATTTCAATGTTCTTTGTTTTATCGCCTTTAGTAGCCAACCGTCTTCACTATTCAGCTCTTGAAGTATGAATGCATTTGTTCTTTTCTTTATCCAAGATATTCTCACAACTTGTCTATAATATTTATATTTAAAGGCATTTATGCGCTGTTCAGTTTGTTTAAAAGTGTCCAGGTCTCACAGGCGTATGTTGCAATGGGAAAGATGCATGCTCTTTAAAATCTAATTTTTGTAGTTCTATCTGTCTCTCTCCACAACTTATTCAGTTATTTTAGTCTTTGAAGAGCAATAGCTATTCGTCTTTTAACTTCTTTCATTGTGTCAAAATTGTTGGTAATCAATGACCCAAGATATTCACAATGTATATATATATATATTTAATCTTCTCGTGCGCTGATGGAAAGGTAGTGGCTTCGTTCCACACACACTGATCAGGGGGACTCTAACGTTGACTTCTCTTTGAGACAGCAATGGCAAGCTACTGAACGTAAAATTGTCTAGAAAATAAACATGGGGTTAATCGCAATGTCCTGCAAAGAACATGAAACTAAAATAACGTTGTCGTAATACAGTGTGTATTGTTAATGACTGTGGGGTTTTTGAAAATATTGCCTTTCCAAGTTTTGTATTTACCCTTTATGTTGGATGAACTCCGCAGAGGGTGGATACAAAACTTGGAATGGCAATATTTTAAAAAACCACACAGTCATTAAAAATACACCCTATATTATAGATGAATAGTAAAAACAAAGTTTCACCAAACCTTTTCACGCCCATAGGCATTCGGCATATATACATGAATATAAAGGTTATAGACGGGTTCTGAGAATATCTTGGATACAGAAAAGAACAAATGCACCCATACGGCAAGATTTGAATATTGAAGAAGGTGGCTACTAAAGACGATAAAACAAAGAAAATTGAAATATTAATATTTGGTTACTTGAAACTCCATGCAAGTTTGGAGAGAATAATCATGGAGGGGTATAGTCCCAGGAAGATAAGAAGAGGAAGGCCAAAGAGAAGATGGGACAGGATGTGGCGTCTCCAGATGAGTGTATCGGACGCGGGACATCTTGCTCATGATCTAGACGTTTTCCGGAAGATTGTTATGGGAGCGAGGTTCTGCAAAGGACATGCTATTGAATGAATGAATGAAGAAAGGTTGTTATGGGAGCGGGGTTCTGCAAGGGACATGCTACTGAATGAATGAATGATTGGATGAAGGTTTTTATGGGAGCTATGTTCTGCAAGGGACATGCATCTGAATGAATGAATGAATGAATGAATGAATGAATGAATGAATGAATGAATGAATTACTCAAGAAAACAATAACAATGGTGACATCAGAGAAATAAGTGACACCAAAATGTGAAATTGAAATAGAAGGAAAAATTCATAACCGAGTGGAGTTCAACTTCATGAACTCGAGCGTCGGCTGGTTTGGCGTGGCCGAAACGTTACCCGAAGAGCAACCGGAAGTAGATTAAGGAGTCGCATCGTGTATAGCATGTGATATATCGATGAACTCAGGCGAGTAAGACGAATTGAGTGCACTGGTCGGCCTAAACCTCAGAGGTCGTTTCAAGGTCGTATCGGGAGTCGAACGTCGTGTCACATGGTGGGGCGACCACTGGCTTTCGTCTTGGCTTTCCTCACCTCTCTCTTTTAATTAGTATCCCTCGACAGAATACCAGCTTAATATATAGTGGATTCCTGAGAGGTTGACAACGGGGGAAGTGACCGATGTGACAGGGCTGTTCATATTGAACAGGACACCGTTCTAAATGCCCCGACCTGGGACCAGGGAGGGGGGAACGGGGTGTGGATTTCTGCTACAGGGGATCACCCTGTATATTCTATTGGATCTATTGGATTGTACCTACGGCACAGTACGACATAATCTCTGGCGGATAATCGTGAAGGGAACCAGGGAGAGTGGGTCTAACCGGGAGAGGACTTCGGTTGTACTGCCATCGGCCCTCCTTCAGGGCCATTCTGCCTATGAGTACAATTAACTCACTAACCCTATATGTTATACAGCAGTTTTTCAGAATAGGACAATCTCTCAGACACCCGTGACCAACATCCTCGGCCCAGCTCTACTTTCGACTGGGAAAGATGATGCAGGTGAATAGCTGCCTGTTCGGTCCTAGGCCTAGTTCGTCCTCGGAATCTGAGAGCAGCAAATGAAGGAGTCGGGTCCCTTATGAGAAGGGTCCACCCGTCTGAGTAAGCATGGTCTGATTGATTCCGCTTACGGTAAGTCTGATTCATGTTGCTCTCCCTAGTGCTGTCCTCTACAGGCTCTACCTTTATGAGAGCAGAGTGACGATCTGGTGGCGAGTCCAGTAATATGGACTATGGCGAGTGACTGTGTTAGCAGCCCGTGAGCACCACTACCACGGCGAGAGGTATCGACAACCGAGAGCTACTTCTCAGTATGGTACCAGCTAACTCATAGCCCACTCCAGGTCCAGTATACCAGCTGGTTCACCATGGCATCGACCTATTGCCTTACTCTTGATCCTACCTGGGCAAGTATCTTGGTATTGGTATTGTCCCAGATGTGAAACTGACTGACTGCTTTACCGCAGCTTGAAACGTTGTCTGCACTATCAAGTGCCTGGCCCATGTGGCTTATGATGCTGTTGAAGAACTTTCTTTCTTTCTTTTTTTTTTTTTTTTTTGAACTTTCACTGCAGTGCTACGATTCAGCGGTGGAGTTACCTGCTCTGTGATACCAGCGGTGTGGGTCTGTTGATCTAAGATGGTAGCATGGACAGTTGTGACTTTCACTACCAGTGAGTGAGATAACGACATCTCGCTAGACCAGCTGTGCACCCGAAACTTTCGGACTCTTCAGAGAAGTGTCCTAGTTCCACGGCCACACAAGAGATATAGTCATTACTAACCAGTGTGTGGGCCGGACTTCATTGTCATCATCAACCTGAGGTTCCAAGTACTAGTGATTCGACAAGCCTACCGTCTTGTCCCAGTGGAGAAGCCTATACCTGGCCGGAGGCTGGATATATTCGGTGAGGGTGACTGACTTACCGCATAGCGTGATACTTGGACCTATTACTGTGATGACACTTCCTCCTTGAGGCTACTCGAGCATTGTCATGTCTTGTCTCGCATAGATGCCGTGAGGCCTATCTCGGAGTCATCATCCTCATCCTCATTCATTTTGTATAATACACCATCTTGTTATCATAGTTAGATACCAGAGTTGTGTCATGTATTCAGGACGAGGTTTGAAAGGCGTAATGTCCCTTGATTGATAGCGAGGGAGATAGTGATCCAAGGGCTGAAGGGGTTTTGTGGACTGAGGGCACCTATGTCCCGGGGCTAAAGACATCCCGTGTGATAGCAGGTTCCCCTCACCCCAGGGAGTGTTATGACAATGATCATCATCATCATCATCATCATCATCATCATCATCATCATGTATGCAGTTTTCTACAGAAGGCCGCTATCATCACTACGCGCCAGCTAAGACTCTCTATCCCTCACCAGTTCCTCATCCACGAGCATACTCATGCCCAGGGTGTCTCAATGTCCCATCCTCATCATCGTGCTAGTCTACCCTCACCTCTTCTCCCAGCAATCACGCCTTACACCCCCCGTTCTCCCCACTCCACCGTGACGTCAAAATATGACAAAAGTCAAATATCCAACCAAAATTCCCAAAGAAAGTTTTGATTGGTTCTCGTTTGATTCCTGTTTTTTTTTTTTTTTTTGCGTTCGCTCGCTTTGAAGACAAGCGCAGTTCATATACCTGCTACTACTTCTAGTGCACGGCACTGATTTCTGCGTGTGGATTAGCTTTTCATTTCACTAATGTCCCTCGTCTTCAGGCGAACCCATTTCGAGTTCTGAAGTACTTTTAATGTTCGTCCCCAAGTCAAAGACGAGGAGTCAACATTTTAATCCAGCTGTCTGGTGTAGGGGTTAAACCCGGTACCTCGGCATCAGCACACCGGATTGAAGAGCGAACGCTCTTCTCCATTCTACCATGCTGACCTTCGTTTGATACTTTTGAACTCAAGCGTAGTCCTACTACCTGGTACTGTTACTACTAGTTGTTCTATAGGGTGTATTTTTAATGACTGTGCAGAGTTTGAAAATATTGCCGGTCCCAGTTTTGTATTCACCCTCTGTAAAGTTCATGCAACATAATAGGTTAATACAAAACATGGACCCGTAATATTTTCAAACACTGCACAGTCATTAAAAATACACCCTGTAGTAGGGAGTGCGCTGGAATTGATTTTTGCGTGGGGTTTGATTTCCTTGTTACCAATGCCCTTCGCCACTAGGACCTCTGATGTACTTGTAATTTATGTCCCCAAGTCAAGGACGAGAAGTCAACATATTAGTCTAACTGAACGGTGTGTAGCTTGAACCCACCACCTCGTCATCAGCTCACCGGCATTTTTAACACGAGCGCTTAAATCATTTCGGCCACGCCGAACTCCGCCAAAGAAAGTGCTTCATAGGCCCGAGCACTATAGGCCTACCGGGGAAAAGAGGAAGAGGGAAAGAAAGGACACCACTGGTAAAACACGAAAACTGGCACAGATCTATGAATGCATTCAGTCAATCAGACAGTCAGTTAGACGACAGATCATCCTCATTGCACATCAAACCATTCAGTCCATAGGCTAAGTGCTCGGATCCCCTCCTCAGCAAATCCCACAGCGTGTAGCGGCTATCGACACCAGTTCTGTGTTGGTTTATTACATGCATGGAATTTAAAGCGAGCTCCATCCATCCATCATGTGCCGTGCCGATTCACTTCTTTAAGAATATTCCCATTTACTTGTATTTCACATTGCGGTATTTCCTTTGTCCTAGTGACGACCGTAATCTGTGTCTTCTTACAATTAAATTCTAACTCTAGTTGTTCACTGTGTGCAACAACCGCATCTACTAAATGTTGTCTGCAATTAATACTAAAATCTGCATATCTAATGTGGTTGATGTTGCGTCCCCCAATATGATTCCTTTCATATCTTCTACATTTCTGAAAATATGTTCTCTGTTCAGGGAGAGCCACACAAGACAATTATGAGATGGGATGATCAACGAACGATCTTTATTTTCAAAGGGTAACAAATTGGGTACGCAGGCCCGATTACATTCGGCCCTTCCAATCACTCATCTGTCCTTCATCAACTGTGCATGTTACATTCAGATAGGAACAAAAACCCATTCTCAAATGGATTTTGTAAACATAAACAATGCATATTACCATGTTATGGGACAGGCAGAAAAAAAAAAAACACACACACACACACGCACACTTACATACATACTTACATCATTTGCACACACTCAATAACATACAAACACACACTCCCTAGCATACACTGCATACATGTACACACAAACATATACACATACATACACACACACACTTACACACACACGCTCATACACACATATCGCACGCATACACACACAAACACACACATATACACACACATATGTACACACACAGGTACACACACGAATCAATAAGATTCAAGACATGCCCCCAAAATACTTGATGATAATGCTATTTTATGACTACAGCATCAGTTCTTTTTTTAACGCAGATCACATCTTTCTTTCCCTGGAAACTGTCAATAACATGATGTGCCACGTCGTATCCTTGCGCCGTCACAATGTCCTTCACCTCCAGGTACTTCTCCCTGCTGACGTCACTCTGCATCTCTATGGTAACGACCCGGATGTGATACTTGCCAAAATCGATGTGCTCAATCAGGTCTTGTTCAAATCCGTGAAGATTGATGCTGAGGAGATCAATGGTGGTCCGATTGATCATGGCAAATAGTTGCTGTGTTTTAATGCTGCCTTCTGAAGCTGGATTCACCTGGGCAGAATGATAAAGTAATAAATTGTTAGCAAATTTCATCTTAAGGCACTTATGCATTCTTTCATACGTTTCCCTTCTGCTGCTGCTGCTGCTCCTTCTTCTTCTTTCTCCTATTCTTCTTCCTCCTTTTACTCTTCCTCCGACGCCCTTCGCCATATCTCGCTTCTTCTTCTTCTTCTTCTTCTTCTTCTTCTTCTTCTTCTTCTTCTTCTTCTTCTTCTTCTTCTCCCTCCTCCTCCTCCCCCTTCTTCTTCTTCTTCTTCTACTCTTCCTCCTCCTCCTTAATTAACATGGCATCAACCAACTTACAGCAATGACAGATAAAACCGCATCAACCAACTTACTAATAAGAAGCAGAACGAGAAGAAGAGCAAGAAAGCACACAACGCTCCTAAACACAACTTTACCATCTACCTCATTATCAAATCGGATCCTGAAATTCCACAGGTGGCACTGCCTGTTCTTGCTAATGCTGAACCGATGCTTGGTTTCACTGGCCTCCACCAGCACGCCAGTCCACTTCCGTTCCCGCTCAAAGAACAAAGTCACGGAGTTTGTCTCGCCATTGCCAGCTCCGAGGTCCACGAAGAAACCATTCTCCTGCAAAATGGACATTGATAGTGTGTAGAGTGGCAGTCTTCGTAATGGAAGAAAATACAATGGAGATAGAGGAATAAGAGAGCAGTACCTCTTAACTCTTTCGATCCGAAACGGTTTCGCAGCCAATGTCAAAGGGGATTTTCGAGTGGGGAGAAAAAAAAAGGGGGTGGGGGGGGGTGGAGGGATTTGCGGGATATTGGGGTACCACCTTGAAGATCTACTGAACGTAAAACTTGCCAAGAGATCCATCCATCCATCCATCATGTGCCATGCCGATAAGCGTGGGCGGTCATGTTCTGCCATCTCAGTCGATCACCAGAGTCGTAGATCAGCTCTGTGTTCCTGTCTCGACCATGCCATGTGGCCAAGCCATCCAGGTATTTAATTCTCGGTCTTCTCCTTGGTCTCTTCCCTTCCGTCTTGCCAGTCGTCACCAAGTTCTCCAATTCATTTCTTCTCATAACACGCCCAAATTTTTTTGACTGTTTACGTCTAATGTCTCTAATCAGTTTACGATCTTCATTTGTTTCTTGAAATGACTTGTGCATTGGTTTTTCTGTCTGTCCATGGTATTCTTTGCATTTTCCTCAGAAACCACATTTCCACAGCCATCAGCTGTTTTTCAGCTTGACTGCTTATTGTCCATGCTTCACATCCATACAAAAGTACAGGTTCTATGTAGCACTTCAACACTCTTTTTCTCGTTTCAATTGATATTTTTTTTATTGGTCAGTGTGTTTTTTATCTTGCAAAAGGCTACCTTCGCAATGGCAATTCTTCTTCTAATCTCTTCAAGGCATCTCCCATCAGATGTTATAACTGTGCCGAGATAACTGTATCGATTCACTTGCTTAAGAATATGCCCATTTACTCGTATATCACATTTTGGTATTTCTTTCTTCCCAGTGACAGCCATAATCTGTGTCTTCTTAATATTCAGTTCTCACCCTAGTTGTTCACTGTGTGCAACACCGCAAAGAGATCACAACAGCAAATAATGCTGGCGTTGACTGCGACGTCGTATAAAGCACACGCAACTAACCCTTTTAACTATGAAAATAACGAGTTCATGGCTATCAAAGAAGTTAGAAATACAGCGTACGTGATCATTTGGTACGCTTTATATATATATATATATATATATATATATATATATATATATATATATATATATATATATATATATATATATATATATATATATATATATATATATATCCATCCATCATGTGCCATGCCGGTAAGCGTGGGCGGTCATGTTCTGCCATCTCACTCGATCAACAGAGTCGTGGATCAGTTCCGTGTTTCTGTCTCGACCATGCCACAAGGCCAAGCCATCCAGATACTTGTTTCTAGGTCTTCCCCTTGGGCTGTTCCCCTCGATCTTACCAGTTGTCACCAAGTTCTCCAAATCATTTCTTCTCATAACATGCCCAAAAAATTGTGACTGTCTACGTCTAATGTCTCTGATCAGTTTACGATCTTCATTTGTTTCTTGAAGGACTTGTTCATTGGTCTTTCTGGCTGTCCATGGTATTCTTTGCATTTTCCTCAGAAACCACATTTCTACAGCCATCAGATGTTTTTCAGCCTGGCTGCTCATTGTCCAAGCTTCATATCCATATAAAAGTACAGGTTCTATGTAGCATCTCAACACTCTTTTTCTCGTTTCAATTGACATCTTTTTATTGGTCAGTATGTTTTTCATCTTGCTAAAGGCTACTTTTGCCATGGCGATTCTTGTTCTAATCTCTTCAAGGCATCTCCCATCAGATGTTATTACTGTTCCGAGGTAATTGTACCTATTCACTTGTTGAAGAATATTCCCATTTACTTGTATATTACACTGTGGTATTTCGTTCTTCTTAGTGACGACCATAATCTGTGTCTTTTTACAATTTAATTCTAACCCTTGTTGTTCACTGTGTGTAACAACCGCATCTACTAAATTTTGCAGGTCCTGTTCATTGTCTGCAATCAAGACTGTATCATCTGCATATCTAATGTTATTGATGCATCGTCCCCCAATGTTGATTCCTTCCATATTTTCAATATTTCTGAAAATATTTTCACTGTACAGGGAAAACAGATCTGGAGACATTACACATCCCTGTCTCACACCTCTCTTAATAGGCTGATATTGGCTTACTTCATTATCAACTCTTATGGTTTCTGTTAGCGCCGAACGTTGGGCGGCGCTTACCAAACCCGACACCCCACATTGTGCCAACGGCTTCGGGCGGAAGAGCGCAATTGGGAGGGTACAAGCCTTACCCTGGTGCGAGGAAATGCAAGCTAAAGACAAAATTGTCATGGCAGGGCAGACCAGGCCCTAAGCCTTGGTTGGCGACTGGTCTAGGATCGAAGCTCCGACAGGCGGACAGTTAGAGCATTGCTTTGCTGATCCGGCAGCTTCTGCAGCTTGTCTTGTTCCAGATGTAGGGGTGTTACCTTTCCTCTGGAGTGAACTAGGCAGGCCGAGAGAAGGATCATGCTGCATGGGCAACACATGATCTCTATATTTTAGCCCAGGCTTTGTGCTATGGAGAGGCAATAACTCCATCCCTGGTCTTAACTGGTCTCGGAATCAAAGCGAGAGGCAACTGTTACGGGTTATAAGTCCTTGTCAGTTGGCGTAGACATGGGGCGCCACGCGTTGCCTCTGACGATGGGAGACACCTATAGGTGTCACTGATCAGCTACCGCCCGCCTCAAGCTGGGCAGCCTCCAGCCAATTGGGTGCTGATCCGCCACAGCCTACCTGCTTCAATGGGTGCTTGGGGCTAGGACAAAATCTGAATCGCAGGCTATAAAACCAATACACCAGGTACAAACAAAAATAAAAATAGAAACCTCAAGCTACGGCTTGCAACCTGGAACGTGAGAACCATGTGTCCAGGATTTTCCACTGACTTGACCAATATTGACGATGTGAGAAAAACGGCTGTGATTGATGCCAAACTCAATCGTCTTAACATTGATATTGCTGGCCTGCAGGAGACTCGCCTCGCTGAGGAAGGGTCACTCAGGGAAAACAACTACACCTTTTTCTGGAAGGGTAGAGGGCAGGCAGAAAAAAGGCAACACGGTGTGGGCTTTGCAGTGAAGAATTCGCTACTGGGAATGATTGAAATTCCAGCAGGAGGAAATGAAAGACTATTGTCCCTGCGCTTGGCAACCTATTGTGGGTTTGCCACCATTATTACTGCATATGCACCGACACTCGATTCCTCTGATGATGTGAAGGATTTGTTCTATGAGGAGTTAGACTCCGTGATCAAAGCAGTTCCAAAATCTGACTACATTTATATGCTCGGTGATTTCAATGCTCGTGTGGGCAAGGACTCGAGTTCATGGCCAGTGTGCCTTGGAAAATACAACATCGGTCGCATGAATGAAAATGGGCAAAAGCTGTTGGAGCATTGCACCAGTAATGACCTATGTATTACAAACTCTTTTTTTAAAACAAAAGAGATGCATAAGGTCACATGGAAACATCCAAGATCCGGCCATTGGCACCAGCTGGACTTCATCATCACACGGAGACAACATCTGAACCATATATCATTGACTCGTAGTTACCACAGTGCTGACTGTGATACGGATCATTCTTTGGTTGTTGCAAGGGTTAGACTGAGACCAAAGAGAATCTACACAGCTAAACACAAATCTAGCCCCAGGATTAATATTATTAACACTCATGATCCTGAAAAGTGCTTTCAGTTTCAACAGCAACTTGAAGACGCTTTCACTGATACACCAGAAAATTGTACAGTAAATGAAAAGTGGGGTCAAATTAAGGAAACTCTTTATAAAACTGCCGTAGGGGTTTACGGCACTGTGGATCATAAGAGGCAGGACTGGTTTGCGGCCAACAGCGAGACTCTGCAGACCTTGATTGATAAGAAGAAGAAAGCTCTCTTAAGAAACAAGGAAAGACCAACGCGTAACACTCTGAGTGAGCTAAGGCAAGCTAGGAAGGATGTGCAAAAGGCTGCCAGGCAGTGTGCAAATGATTATTGGATCAAGTTATGTGAGTCCATTCAAATCGCAAGTGATAAGGGAGACATAAGAAGCACGTATGAAGGAATAAAGAAAGCCTGTGGTCCAGTGATCAAAAGAAGTGCGCCATTGAAAACCTTAACTGGAGAAATCATCACTGACAAGAAACGGCAGATGGACAGATGGGTAGAGCACTATTTGGAGCTTTACTCAAGTGAGACCAAACTAGCGGATGATGCCCTCAACGCCATAGAGGCTCTACCAACTCTTGACCACCTGGACACACTTCCCACCATAACAGAAGTTAAGTGTGCTATAAATGAACTTGCATCTGGCAAGGCTCCAGGTAAGGATGGGATTCCAATAGAGGTTATCAGGAGTGGGCAAGACACACTCACTATACAGATCCACCAGCTAATAGAGCTATGCTGGCGTGAAGGACAAGTCCCACAGGATTTCAAAGATTCAAGCATCATAACACTGTACAAGAACAAGGGTGATCGGAGCGACTGCAACAACTATAGGGGTATCTCACTTCTGTGTATTGTTGGAAAAGTATTTGCCAGAATTGTTCTGCGCAGACTTCAAGTCCTAGGAGATCAAGTCTACCCCGAATCACAGTGTGGCTTTCGACAGAACCGGTCTACCACTGATATGATATTCTCATTGCGACAAATGCAAGAAAAATGCCGTGAACAGAATCAACCACTGTTTATTGCCTTCATCGACCTCACAAAGGCATTTGATTTGGTCAGTCGTGAGGGTCTGTTCAAGGCACTAAAGAAGATTGGCTGCCCACCAACTCTTCTGTCCATTGTGGAATCGTTCCACACAGGCATGAAGGGTATAATCAAGTTTGATGGTGCAACTTCTGAAGAATTTGAAATCAAGAGTGGAGTTAAGCAAGGTTGTGTACTAGCTCCCACCCTCTTTGGAATATACTTTTCACTTCTACTGAAATATGCATTTCGTGATCAGGATGGTGGTATATACATTCACTCACGCTCAGATGGCGACCTCTACAATGCTCAGAGATTGAAGGCTAAGACCAAAATTAGGAGGGTACTGATCAGAGAGTTGCTTTTTGCAGATGATGCTGCAGTTACGACCCACTCTGAGGAAGAATTGCAATGTCTACTATCTGCATTCTCCAATGCTTGTTCTGAATTTGGTTTAACAATTAGCAAAAAGAAGACACAGATTATGTCACAAGGTGCACATGGGGTACCATCAATCTTTATTGACGACGCTGAACTAGAGATAGTAGACCATTTTACATATCTAGGATCAGTGGTTAATAGCAAATTATCCCTAGATCAGGAAATCAACATCCGGATTGGTAAGGCAGCAACAACAATGAACAGGTTAAGAAAAAGAGTCTGGGAGAACAGGAAGCTTACTGCCAAAACAAAAGTCCTTGTCTATCAAGCCTGTGTCCTTAGTACTCTTCTCTATGGCAGTGAAACCTGGACAACTTACTCACACCAAGAGAACAATTTAAACAGCTTTCATATGCGGTGTTTGCGAAGAATTCTTGGTATTAAGTGGCAAGACAAAATCACAAATACTGAAGTATTGGAAAGATCAGGTTGTGTGACAGTTTATTCCATGCTCAGTCTTCGTAGACTTAGATGGATAGGACATCTTAGGAGGATGGATGATGGTAGAATACCAAAGGATATCTTTTTTGGTGAATTACAGATGGGTAAGAGATCTCAGGGTCGGCCTCTACTACGATACAAAGATGTGTGTAAGCGGGACATGATTGATACAGGCATTGATAATGCACATTGGGAGCAAGTCGCCGCTGAACGTGTTGCATGGAGGGCAAATATCAGAAATGGAATAAAGTCAAAGGAGAAAATTATTGCAGAAAAGTCACACACCAAGCGTTTGAGACGTAAGATGGTGCATGATGGTGGAAATGACCACGTGTTCAGATGCACCCACTGTGAACGGACATTTACAGCGCAAATTGGCCTTATCAGTCACACTCGCTACCGCCATAGTTAAAAGTTATTATGCCTTTTTAAAGCACAAACTATCGTCTGTCAAGACGGCAAGGTGCCAATGGAATATATATATATATATATATATATATATATATATATATATATATATATATATATATATATATATATATATATATATATATATATATATATATATGCTATCTTCTTCTTCCGCTTCTTCTTCTTCTTCCTCATCTTTCTCTTCCTGCTTCCCCTCCACTTCCTCCTTCTTCTTTTTCTTACTCCTTCACCTCCACCCTCTTCCTCCTCCTCCTTCTTCATCTACTTCTTCTCCCTCTTCGTTTTCTTACCCTCCTGCTGCTTCTCCTCCTACTCCTTCTTCAGACGTTGATTCCCTATGGGAGTATAGACCCTCAATTAATTCACACCAAGCCTTCCTATGTCTTGCTATCTCCTGCAACTTCCGCCGTCTTCTTTGCCTACAGCGGCCCGCCCAAAGTAGCGACCCACAGAGGTCTCCAACAAACATATACTTGTGAACCGAATGATACAGCCCGAAAGCCAACCCGCGACCTTCCTAGCTCAAGACGGACGGCTGGACCACCTGGCCATGGATATCTTTCCCGCTTCTTTAATGCTCGCGAAATGGTCTATGAGTTCAGTCAAGAACCAAAAGAAAAGAATGATCAAATTCGTCAGAAAGCCACCAAAAACCTGTTCAAGACGACTACCACCTTAAGGACAGACAAGAACAAGTCATTATTCTGCACCCCAGAACAGGACACAATAGATTACACAACCACATGTATACAAAATTCAAGATGGGTGAATCAGCCATGTGCACATGTGGATTGGCGCCACATACTCTAAGATCACTTACTCTGAGACTGCCCAAAATACGACATAGTTAGTTGCAGTTATAGACACATTTCAAGCGAAAGAAAGAAGAAGAAGAAGAAGTCAAGAACTGACACCACCGCACTCGTGACTTTCCCATACGAGCTCCGTTATCATTTTCAACAGCCAGCGAAGAGTCCCATTACCCATGGTATCAACTGCAGTTTAATCAGTTTGCTGTTTACATATGTTTCTTGTAGTAGTTGATAATTGGTGTTTCTGTCCGTCCATGATATTCTTTGAATTTTCCTCAGAAACCACAATTCCACAGCCATCAGATGTTTTTCAGCTTGTCTGCTTATTGTCAACGCTTCCCATCCATACAAAAATGCATATTCTATGTAGCACCAGAATACTCTTTTTCTTGTTGCAAATAACATCTATTTATTGGTCAGTATTTCTCAGCATGCTCTATTTATCACAATTACGACATGCGTGTGCTTCTTATCATCGATCCAGCGGAACACCGCAATGACTGCCGCCACCTCCATTCTCAGACCAGATATTGTGGTATCCAGTCGTCTATGATTCGCGCTATTCCAAAGTAATGCAAAATATGTTAAATTTTACAAATATATACCTTCTGTTGCAGCAAATCATCGATAATTTTACTCTGACCCCGGGAAAAATCAGAGGTTAATGGATTCTCAAGGAAGTAGTCGCCCATGCGTGGAGCGACCATCCGTGTCTGCAGCCGGCCATCTTGTTGGGCCTGGTGTCTCTCTTGGAGAATCCTGTAGAAGACCGTGCCGGTAGTGGAGGTGGATACCAACAGGAACATAATCAGAGCGACGCAGAGGATGCCGAGTTTGAGTCTGAAGCGAAATGGGGAAAGTAGGGCCCTCCATCTCATGGTTGTGGTGGTTCGAGTCTAGTGGAGTGAGCTGATTTAGTTATCTGAAATAGATTGGTAGATTGATCATTTGAAACACTTAAGGATGGATAGATGGGTAAACGGATCAATGGATGGATGAATTATGGATTATTGAATTGACAGACAGATGGATGAATGAACAGACGTGTGGATGGATGGATGGACAGACGGATAGATGGATGGGTGGATGAATCGATTGGCGAACAGACAGGTGGAAGGAAGGACGGGTGAATGGATGGATATAAGATGTATGGGCGGACGGACGCATAACAGGATGCATGGATGGTAGTGCAGGGAACAATCAGACCGACGACATTCAAGACAGACAGATATGTACATATAAGAACAGAAGAAAACACAGATAACGTTCGTCATGAAATGTCTTGGAATCTTCACATCTCGGCTCTGTCTCTCTATGTCTCTCTCTCGTTATTCATATCTCTCTTTAATTCTCTCTCTCTCTCTCTCTCTCTCTCTCTCTCTCTCTCTCTCTCTCTCTCTCTCTGACTTTCTGTCACATTGTCTGTCTGTCACCCTCTCTGTCACAATCTCTGACTCTGACACTCTCTGTCTGTCACTCCCCTGACTCTGTCACTCTCTGTCACTGTTTCTGGCAGTGACGCTCTCTGTATCTCCCTCTGTCACCCTCTCTGCAATTCGCCCTGTCACCCTCTCTGACTCTCTCAAACAGCAATCTTGTGTGTATTCAATCTTGTGTGTGTGCTGTGTGTGACTCATATCACAGATTGAAACTAACAAAAAAGGGACGCAGAGGTGTTTCCAAGGCACCAGGGCCGGGTTATATAGTGGTCAAGACCTATTGACGCGTCTTCGTCAAGCGTCCTGGGCAACAGGTCCCTTCGGGGTCCTGGCTAAAGTCAGTAGGATCGCCGATTCCTCCGAAGTCGGAGAGTGTCTGCCTGTACGGCGAGGAACCACCAGTCTGCACACCAATAAGCCAGACATGGGACAACGGATACTCACGCAAACCTCAAGTCCTGTATGACATCACACTGATGTTGGACAACAGGATGCCTTCATCCGACATACAGGACTTCGCGTTGGAGCTCAAGCCAACGAACACAAGCAAGCAAGCAAGCACTAAAAAAAATAAAAAATAACGACCCAGTTGACGCGCACACTGAACACATGGTGTTAGACGCATATGTTTATAGACCCATCGCCACACGATAGATGGTATGGACAGTTCCACGCCGGACGCCTTTACTTCCCAAAACATAACCTAGTACTAGTACCCACGCAGCCCGGTTAGACGTAGAACTCGAGCTAAAATTTAAAAAGTCCGTCCAGATAAGGATTCGAACCTATCGGATCAGCAGGCTAGAGTCTAGCCACTACACCACGCGACTCCCAGTTTGAGACCCATAAACAACTCCATTGACTCGGGGCCAGCGACAAGTCTACACAGTATCATCTACACCATACATGTGGCGTGAATAACTGCGATTCCTTACGGTTGACCTAAATAAACCGCGTTCTGCACTAGTAGTTATTGCAGGCATACATTCAGACTTTGAAATATTCACAATAGACAAGCTGAAATACGTCTAATGGAAGTGGAAATTAGGTTTCTGACGAACACGTAAAGAATACCATGGAAATGAAAGGGGGGAAAATGAATAATTTCTTCAAAGATAAAAAAAAAAAAAAAGATTAAGATGAATATTAAATCAAGAATCACCATCACTGCACTCGGCAAATTCGCACAAGTGTTCTGTCCCCATCTCGGTGGTCGTACAGTTTTGACTCCATAGCAGAAGGTCGTTCCATAGTTGCTCCGTTCCTGTTACAGCGAAAACCACACGAAATATTTTACATCATTGTCCCAGGTGATATCGTGAAGAAAATAAACTTTCCTTAACATGAATATCATCGAAGGGGAGGGTAATTCGAGCAATACCCCAGGAACCGGCGCGCGCCTTATACGACATAAGTTCACCGCCGAAGTGCGGGCAGATAACCATCCACCATTTTCTTAAATCTACACTTCACAGCACAGCAAACGCAGGCACAAACAAAACACCGTACCAAGCACTCAGCTCAGTATCTGGGCGACGAAATCGGGTCCAACAGATCCAAACGAGGGGAAATTGCACTATGAAAACTGTTTCCGAGGACATACAACCTTCCAGTTCTTACCAGCCCCTCCTGCCTGATCGCCATGTTGGTCACGCAGATCCACTTTCTTCAGTACCAAGGAAGGTTTCCCTCGTTGATGGTACCAGTAGCGAACCGATTCAATGTCTACTGTTATTCCCTCTACCTGTTGAGTGTTGCCCTGTCCCTTTGAGAATGTCATCTGAACATCCTCCTTAGATGAGGGTCCTCCGTTTTGCTGCATTTTCCTCTAGATTCTAGATAGCCTTCACCACGTCAGCCTTATCATGCTAACGTTCGCCTCCCAAAGGAGGGTCTTCGGCAGCCAGTCAACCGTCCTGTTCATTCCCTCGCACACAGTGCACAGATAAAAACCTAAGTTTATTAGAGAAATTAGACGCAGACAGTTTGGGCAAATTGTGAAGAGAAATAAACTTGAACACGTGATGACAACTGAAACACTTGCTGGGAAGAGTAAGGGGGGGAAAAAAAAGTTATATATAGCTAGTGGGGTTGGTTGCTTGGTATAACCGTGAGAACAACACAGATCTGGTCCAAAACTGGTGATTGTATTATAAAAAGAACAGCCGACGTTTAGTTAAAAGATAATTTTCAAAGGCGTATACTAAAAAAAAAGGGGGGGGGGGGAAGAATGACATTTTGGAAAGAGGGGTAATGACATTCTGAACATATAGTGAAAGGGTGCATGGGCCAAATAAAGGTTGAGAACCACTGGTCTAGAAAGTTGTTGCCCATGTTTATATTTGGTATTCCTACCAGGAGTACTCTACGGCCAACAGATCTAGTCAGTCGCTCGCCAGCACGAGCCTCTTCATCATCACCATCAGCATCATCATGTGCCATGTCAATAAGCGTGGGCGGTCATGTATTGCCATCTCACTCGATCACCAGAGTCGTGGATCAGCTCTGTATTCTTATCTCGACCATACCACGTGGCCAAGCCATCCAGGTATTTACTTCTCTGCCTTCCTCTTGCTCTCTTCCTCTCAAGCTTGCCAGTTGTCACTAAGTTCTCCAATTTACTTCTTCTCATAACGAGTCTCAGACACGTATAGATATAAATGTAAACTCAAACTACTGAACATGTTCTGAAGGATTGTTCTCTACAACCCGAGGCGAGAAACATATACTGGCACATTGTATCAACTCTGAACTCCAAGCTGTATGGAACTAAAGAGGAACTCCAAGCTGTATGGAACTAAAGAGGTACTCCAAGCTGTATGGAACTAAAGAGGAACTCCAAGCTGTATGGAACTAAAGAGATTAAACGCGATTCGGTTCATCGTGAGAACTCGCCCGATGATGTCATTATTAAAGACAACGATGGTAAGAAGAAGAAAAAAAAAGCAGCAGTAGTAAGAGTAGCAGCAGGACTATTCACAGAAGAAGAAGCAGCAACAGCAGCAGAAGAAGTAGTCGAAGAAGTAGAAGAACATGAGGAGGAGGAGGAGGTGGGGGAAGAGGAGAAGAAGAAGAAGAAGAAGAAGAAGAAGAAGAAGAAGAAGAAGAAGAAGAAGAAGAAGAAGAAGAAGAAGAAGAAAAAGAAGAAGAAGAAGAAGAAGAAGAAGAAGGAGAAGAAGAAGAAGAAGAAGAAGACATGAAGCCAACTTACCCCTTGGCATCTACCAGACCAGTTGTGAAATTAAAAGCATCCATTTCTTTCAAAGGAACGAATCCAACCTACAATAGCAACGCTAAATGGTTATTTGAGAGCTAGCACAGAAGAAAACTGTATAGGCAACTACGCAAAATGAAAACCCGCACACGAAAGGTATCGTTGCCAGCGGTATAATATTTCAATATACACATTTTGAATACATGTACATGAACACAAATTGAGAAGGTCACGTGTATGAACATCGTATGGGGATCCGTCTATCGCTTTTCGTCTGCTGGGTCATTGATCAATGGACGGTTCAGGGGTCGTGCTTGCAAGTTTTTTTTTTATTTTAATAGCTGTCGAGGTTTCGTGGGAAAGTGGAAGTAGCAGGTGTAAAGCTGACTGCAAGATACCTCTACGTCCATGGGTAGACTAGAAAAGACTATACGGCGAAGGTTCCTCTATATCACAGGGTAGAAGAGGAAAGACTAAACAAGATTGTAAGGTGCCTCTACATCCCAGGGTATAAGAGGAAAAACTAAACAAGATTGTAAGGTATCTCTACATCCCAGGGTAGAGGAAGACTTGCTTAATACGCAGTCAGGTACTTCTACATCCCAGGGTAGAAGAGGGGAGACTAAACAAGATTGTAAGGTGTCTCTACATCCCAGGGTAGAAGAGAAAAGACTAAACAAGTCTGTAAGGTATCTTTATTTACATCCCAGAGTAGAAGAGGGGAGACTAAACAAGATTGTAAGGTATCTCTACATCCCAGGGTAGAAGAGGGAGACTAAACAAGATTGTAAGGTGTCTCTACATCCCAGGGTAGAAGAGGAAAGACTAAACATGTCTGTAAGGTATCTTTATTTACATCCCAGGGTAGAAGAGGGGAGACTAAACAAGATTGTAAGGTGTCTCTACATCCCAGGGTAGAAGAGAAAAGACTAAACAAGTCTGTAAGGTATCTTTATTTACATCCCAGGGTAGAAGAGGGGAGACTAAACAAGATTGTAAGGTATCTCTACATCCCAGGGTAGAAGAGGGAGACTAAACAAGATTGTAAGGTGTCTCTACATCCCAGGGTAGAAGAGGAAAGACTAAACATGTCTGTAAGGTATCTTTATTTACATCCCAGGGTAGAAGAGGAAAGACTAAACAAGATTGTAAGGTATCTCTACATCCCAGGGTAGAGGAAGACTTGCTTAATACGCAGTCAGGTACCTCTACATCCCAGGGTAGAAGAGGAAAGACTAAACAAGATTGTAAGGTATCTCTACATCCCAGGGTAGAAGAGGGGAGACTAAACAAGCCTGTAAAGTACTCTACATCATAGTTGAAGAGGGAAGAATTGGACTCCGTCATTATTCACGAGTGCAGTTTTGTCGGAGACTCATGGGGGTTGTTGCTGGGAAATACATAGTTCCTGCTCTGTGTGACGTTTTCTGTGGAAAGAGACTGAGCCAGGAGAAATCAAACCGGTGAGTTGGAGTTAAATCTCTCGCCTTTATATCCCCTTATTTTAGTTTATTTTCTGAGAAGAATGCAAAGAACACCATGGACAAACAGAAAAACGAATGAGAGTCCTTCAATAAAGAAATGAAAACCGTAGACTGATTGGGGAAATTAGACGTAGACAGACACGAGTTTTTGGGTCATGATTTAATGCGAAAAAACTTGAAAACTTTATGACAGCTAGGAAAACTAATGGGGAAGAGAGCAAGAGGAAGGCAGAGAGATAAATAGCTGGATAACTTGGCATGATCAGGACAGAACACAAAGCTGATCTATGACTGGTGATCGTGTGAGATTGCTTATCGACATGGCACATGATGATGATATGTTGACTAGAGAATTTCTGTACATAGGCTACAGCAACCCAGTCAGATATGACTATGCAGGTCCGCATGGCCGAATGGTTAAGAACGTGTGTTCTTAAACATCAGGTGTGATGATGCTGAGGTAAGCGGTTCAACTCCTACACCGGACAGCTGGACTAAAATGTTGACCTCTCATCCTTGACTTGCAGATGTTAATTACAAGTACCTCTGAAGTTGAAGTGGGTTCGCCTGATGGCGAGGGACACTGTTAATAGGGGAAGCTAACCCACGCAAAATTCAGTCCATCACTACTATAAATAGTGTATATGGACTACGCTTGAGTTCAAAGCGCAAAAAAAAAAAAAAATAAGAAAAAGATATAACTATTATTATTATTCTGGGTGTCTGTTTGGGAGAGGAAGGGATACAATGACTCTCAAGTGTCATCCCCTTACTGCATGTTTAGGTGCAACCCTTACGTGAAAGAAAACAAATAGACAAGCATATGAACTGACAAACATTAACAGCAATTGAAATATCAACACACTTTCTGCTGTGTCTCCACCTTGTTGTGGTAGAGAAGCTTGCTTGTTCCAATGACCCCAAGAGCTGTGCCGGCGGTAGCACAGCTACTGGTAGGGTCTCCCACAATGAACATGTGAAGGGATAGGAACCAGATGAAGAGAGACACAAACCTGCTGCCTTGTAGTTAGACTGCGGACAGTCAAAGGCTAGGCTCAGGAAAGTAAACCTGAACAAATGCTAGTTAAAGTCGGATGTACTAAGCCACAGGCTTCACAAACCAGTGCAAGACACGAATATCAACAAACGTTTATTAATGAGCAAATAACAAATTAATACTATTATATTAGCTACAATTTTATCTATGATAAAATACAGAATCACATCATGCATTAGTATTTCTTCAAATTTAATAAATATATTGTCAGAAAAATATATGTATAGAAATATGGCAACTACAAATTAACACATTCAATAAAAGATATTCTCATACAATTATGTTATGGTAAAAATAAAGTCCAATATATGATGAGAAGATAGAGACTTCAACAAAACTGGAATGATCATTCTAAATTGGACATATATATTCTATGAGTGTTGACGGTGTAGACAGCCATGGTTGGTATACAAGCGCTGAACCATGTGGGTTCGGGTCCCAACAGATAATATGAAGTGTGCTGAGCTGCAGTAAAGATATTATAATACAGTGAGCACATCAACAGAAATGGAAAGTGGAAATGGACAGCCTTGCACAAACACAATCATAAGAGACTGAATAGAAACCACAGTTACAAAACCTTCACCAGTGCACAAAACTAAAAAGACCATGACACAACAAAACTAAAACACTAATAAAAGTCACTTAGCTGATGTCTACATTCTACGCACAAAAAATCAAACTATCTGCCTTGAGCTCCGGAGATTAGCTGACAGGAAGCAACGTAGTGGGGAAAGTGTCAGCTAAGGCAAAATAAATGTTAGGGAGGGAGAAAGAAAGAGGAGGTGAATCTCAAAGAGAACAAACAAGTGAGAGCACACAAAGTGGAGAATATTCCAAAAATATAGAAATGTGAATGACAGACAAGATGGGAGGTGTAAAGTCAGAGGATCACATAAACACACAAAAAACACACACACACACACAAATATATAATTAAACCAAACCGTGATGAACATTTAGGCCATACGGATAAACAGACCCCTGGTGAAAAATGAGGTGGTTTTCCAGAGTCTTGCGATCTCTGTCATAGGAATTGGAGAAATGACTGGCACTCTGCCATCTTGACAGACGATAGTTTGTAAACTGGGGTTATACCTCTCCTTAACACAAAGCCTGGGCTGAATTTAGAGACCATGTGTTGCCCATGCAGCATGATCCCTCTCTCGACCTGCCTAGTTTGCTCCAGAGGAAAGGTAACACCAATACGTCAGGAACAAGATAAGCTGCAGAAGCTGTCGGATCAGCAAAGCAATACCATTGGAGAAATAACGATAACCAAATCACAAGTGTGTTACTTTCACAAACAGATGTGAGCCATGGTCCATCGCTAAAGAAGAAAATCAGAGTTTTGGAACTGAAGTCAGATTGGAAAGTCATCAGAATATCAGAGATTAAGAAGAAGAAAAACACAAGACATTCTACAAGAACTGAGCATCAAAGAAAACAGACTCATAAACGGTATAATGTCTCATAAACTGAAATACTTTGGCATTATTAAACATCACAGCGGCTGGGGGAGGACAGCGGTGGAAGGCGTGTTTTGAGGAAGAAGAGGCTGGGATCAACAACCACGAAAAAGGACACAGGACTATGTTATGTTATCTTGATCAACATCCCTGCAAACTCAGCATTCCCACAGGATATTGCTGTGTTATGTTATCTTGATCGTCATCCCTGCAAACCTGACATTCCCACAAGACACTGCTGTGTCATCCCTGCAAACCTGGAATTTCCCACAAGACACTGCTGTGTCATCCCTGCAAACCTGGCATTCCCACAAGACACTTCTATGTCATCCCTGCAAACCTGGTATTTCCATAAAACGCTGTTGTGTCATCCCTGCAAACCTGGCATTCCCACCAGTCACTGCTGTGTTATGTTATCCTGATCGTCATCCCTGCAAACCTGGCATTCCCACAAGACACAGCTGTCATCCCTGCAAACCTGGCATTCCCACAAGACACTGCTGTGTTATGTTATGTTATGTTATTCCGATCGTCATCCCTGAACACTGGGCATTCCCACAGGACACTGTAGACATCTTCACCAAGAAAATGCAATCAACAAGGGAAATGGCAAATGACCAAGAAACTTTTCAACAGGATATGACGACAACATTCTGGAAAGGAGCCAGATAGGTATACCTTGTAGCATACAAATATATGGCCAGGCTTCTTGAGTATGCTGTGACTAAACATAAGAAGTACAATCACACATTACACTTTGATTGGAACAAATGATGAATAGCCAATCACACATCATGCATTTTTTGGTACAGAAAGAGTAAACGAACAATTAAAAAACAAATGTCTATATCCACACAATAGTAACCATCACAGCAAACAATTAACACAGTTAAACAATCATTGCGGAAGATATGAGAAATGCCCACAACTGGATTTCCTCAAAATAAATAAACAAAATTTCAAAATGATAAAAATATGGCCTATATAAACATACTACACAGTCGGTGTGAAGTGTCACAATTTTGAGACTACAATTACAATATTTCAAACAGCATTAAAACACAGATAAAACATGTACAAGGGGAAACAAAATACTGATAATATATAATATAATTTGTGATAATGGTCAAGGCAACAAAGTACACAACCTAATATATTTTTTAGAAATCACACACTACCTGAATAAAACAAAAATCATAAAAATATAAAACTAACTGGAATGCCACTCAACCTCTTGTCAAATTGAATCCACTTTACCATCTTTAAAATTGAATCCACATCACCCACTCTAAAACTGAGCCACAGTAACAACTCTAAAACTGAGCCACTGTAACAGCTCTAACGTTGAGCCACCTAACAACTCTAAAACTGAGTTCACTCTACCAACCTTAAAATTGAGCCCATCTATGCCACTCTAATACTGAGACCAACCCACTCTAAACCCCCACGCCCCAAAATATAAAAAAAAACCCACTTGCCAAACCCTTCACCTTTTCCATCCATTACGGCTTTTATGTGAGCATGTCTTCCTCTGTGGCCACAGAATATGGCATCTCTTTATAAAAATATCTTCAATAAGACCACGTTTTAATTCTTCATTTGGGCCACTGTTTATTTCCAGCTTCCCAAGTACTTCAAATACATGTTTTTCTTTCATCATCATAATCCAGTGGCTTGTACCCCCCAAATCTGGAAATGTCTCTCTGTCATAAGCCAGATGTCCCACCTGTGCTGCTGTTATGTATAAATCATCCATTACATTATGAACTCGTCTACATTGTAGTAATCTTCGTCTCTTGTGCTCCCATAAAACACGACCTACCTTACTTATATCCCCATTTCTTGAGCATAATTCAGTGCTCTAATTGCGTGTTCACTGCACAAGCTTCATACTGTTTATTTATTGTTGTTGTTTTACACTTATGCTGTTAGGAGTTGTGTAGTAGTGGGGGGAAAAAAATAAGAACAGGACGGTTTTACATGTCATGGCTAATGGACGATTCTTAAAAAAGGAGAGTATGGCATATGAGACCATGACCTCCAGCCTGAGAATGAAGGTGAAAGCAGTCACAGCGGCACTCCCTTGGTTAGGGGAGACCACTGTAATACACGTTGTATTTGTTACAGACTCAAGGAGTATGCTTAGTAAGGTGGAGAAAGGAATGCTTTGTGTGGAATGGCTATCCTCGCTTCAGAGATCATAAATTGTGAGAATTGTATGGATTTTTTGCCCTAGCCATATGGGAGTGCGGAGGGAATGAACAGGCTGATAGGCTGACAGAGAGTGCACCTGTTGGTGGTAGATTACCTATGGACAAGGAGGGGGTGGTCATTCACCTGTGGAACCAGGTGGAAAAGGTGGAGGAACAGAATGAGAACACGTATATGGAAAGAATGAGATTGCAGGAGATTGCAGGAGATTGGCACGGTTTCTGGTAGAATCTCAAAACTGAGAGGGAAGACCAGGAGAACTTTCAATCAGATCGCCATGGGAACGATTAGTAGTGTGACTCTTCACTGGCTGTTGAACGAGGGGATGGAGTGCGCATGGGAATGTCCTGAGTGCAGTGAGGTCAGTTCTGAGCTCAATTATTGCGTATAAGCTGCCTGCCCGATATTTTAAAAGACCAACTGACACTTGATGGGGGAATGTGGCCAAAATGAAGCCAGCATCTTTTACTTCCCACAATTCCAGGTACCAGTTTTAGGCTGGATCAACCTGTCAAGCCATGGTCAATTTATTACAAATGTGGTCGATGGAGATTTGACGACCACTGAGCCGGCATGCTGGTGACTGTGATAATGTGAGGTCCCACCCCCATATATATATCACAATTATTTATATATGTAAAATATAAATTATCTATAAACTCTCGTATACAGGAGTATTGTTTATAATATGTGGATAAGTCAGTCAGTAAGTCAGAAAGTAGTAGGTAAAATTGAACTTGAAAACCATTTATTACTGTACTTAAATACTTCTATCGGCTTAGTCTTAGTATAATCTCCACAAACACATATGAATTTATCTTATCACTTCATCAGTTTCCCAATATCTAAACCATAGAAATCTTTGAGTTGTTGTCTTAACCATGTTCGCAGATCATGCTCAGTTACTTCATCATCAGAAAACTGATGCCTCACAGTTGTGTACCTCTTTTTGAGACAAACACTTGCTGCCACATACAATAACCTTGGCAGTAAGCTCTGGCCCGGGAATTTACAACTACAATTAGAAGCCGTCTATTGATATGGAGGGAGCAAATGAATTTATCTCCATCAGCAAGGACGCACAACCTGAGGAAGTGCAGCACGGCTCCGACAGAGACTCACATCATCAAGAAGTCTTGCCGAATCATGCCCCAGAATTATGCCCATTTGAAACGGAACATGTTCTTAATGCTGTCATGGCTAATATCAGCTGGGCCCTAAGAAAAGACACTTGTGAAGACATCACGAGCCATGCATCTTCTGATGAGCATCAAACAGATCCTTATGACTCATCTGATGAACGAGAACAACATTTTAGACAGCTCTCGAGAGAGGATTTGCACAAAGAATTGCATAAAATAGAAGACAAATTTTCCCCATTCAACACAAGTAGTGAGGAAAATACTGAGGAATTGGAGCATGGCGTTCACAGAGAAAGACAGCCAGCCGCCTTCCCAAATCCAATCAAACAGACAGTATGCCAAACTGAAAGTGAGCGCGACCTTGAGGAAATTCTGGCCACTATGACTAGATTTTTTGGAGAGCCCATTATTGAAGTGAAGAAGTTTGAAGCTAAATTCCAAAGAATGAAAATTTCTGTACTGGAGTGCTTTGATATCGAACAAAAGGAAGGTTCCAAATGTTGCTGTATGTAGCCGGGGCGCAGTGTTGGGGTGAGCGCCCAACATTGCTTAAATACCCCAATGGCTCATGAATACATAACCTATGCAGCAAAAGTCCAACTCCTGGCCTTCACGTGGCGGAACTGTTTCTACTAACAGGAGAAGGGGCGACGGCGAGTATCTGGCGCCGGAAAATAACCAGTGTGCTCTAGATGTGTATACACATACATGCATGTGCAGACACGTGTTTGCGTGTGTACACATCTAAACTCGAGTGAGACCACAGTCTGCTCTAGCAAAGAAAGGTGCTGAAGACGGAGGCAACCAGCCAAGAGGCGTACCACAGAAATCAGGATGCCACGCAATCACGCAAAATTGAATATGTCGACTACTGCTAAATTTTATGGTGCTCGCCCTGCTTTGGACCCCCAGGCAGGTGCAGTGCCGGGCCCTATGTCTCGAAAGGGTTCAACCACAACTACTGGAGGTCTTTCTCAGATGTCCTGTGGAGCCAGGGGACATGAGAATAGGACGACTGGCCATACTAAACGAAGACTTAAAATAATGCACTGGAATGCGGAGGGAGTCGGTAACAAAAAAATAGAATTAGAAAAAAATCTTGGACCAAGAAAAAGTAAGCATATGTTGCTTGCAAGAAACTCACCTCAACGAAAATATAGCCTTCAAAATCAGAGGCCACCGGTGTTACCGATCTGACCGAAAGGACGGGCGAAAAGGTGGGATACTGACCTTTGTCAAAAATAACATCACTGCTTCCCAAATCGAAGTCTACATGGAAGGGGCTGCGTATCAGACACTCAAACTTAAGACAGGCAATACAGACCTACATCTGATCAATTACTACTGTCCAAGTGACCGCCCACAGGCACTGGACACGTTACCATTAACAGAAAAAATAATTGTGTGTGGCGATTTCAACAGCCACTCGCAGAGTTGGGGCTATGATCACATGGACCAGAGAGGAGAGAGACTGGAAGACTGGCAGGATGAGAACAGATTCATCTTGATTAACAAGCCGTCCGACCCACATACCTTCTACTTGAGATCATGGCACACTACAACTACACCTGACCTGGCTTTTCATTCACCAGACCTGGAGTGGAACATTACACGAATTGTTGGGAAACAACTTGGTGGCAGTGATCATCGGTCAGTCTTTCTAACTGTAGAAAATGAGCTTGTAAGTGAAAGCATCATCCTCTCAAGGTGGAACTACAAGAAAGCAAACTGGGCAATGTATAAGAATCGCACCAGCATACTGGTTAGAAACCTGAACACTGAGAAAGACATAAATAAAGTAGTTGAAGAGAAATGCATACTGCACGCAGCGCGAGAAACAGTACCAAGAGGAGCCCGTAAACAATATAAACCCTACTGGAGTAGTGAACTGGAACAGTTGCATAATGATGTGGAAGAGTGTAGAAAGCAAGCAGAGGCCACACCCAGCCAAGAGCACCACAATAAATTCCAGCATGCAAAAGCCAAATTTCAAAGGGTCAAGCTGCAGGCTAGACGGAAAAGCTGGCAGGAGAAAACGGAGTCTCTGAACTTTGAAAGAGACACAAGGAAATTGTGGAAGCTAATAAAACAACTCAACGATGAGGGCACAGGGAGAAACTCAAAAATTGCACTACATAAAGATGCGAACATCTTAACAAGAAAGCAAGCAGCTGACCATTTTGCGGACTCATTCGCACAAGATAACAATATCAAAATTAGTCCAGAGAAACAACAAGAGATTCGAGAGAAACGACAACATACAGGACAGAAGGAAATAGTACATGAGGTTCTGGAGGAACTCATCACAATCAGCGAACTGGAGCTAGCCATATCAAAACTGAAAATGAGAAAGTCACCAGGAGCTGATGGTATCTCCAATGAAATGATCAGGAACCTAGGAACAGAGGCCAAAGCAAAGCTGTTGCAGATCTTCAATAACAGTTGGACCTTAGGCAGTGTTCCACAAGCCTGGAGAGAAGCAATCATGATACCCCTCCTAAAATCAGGGAAAGATAGTTCCATTGCCTCTAGCTACAGACCAATTAGCCTCACCAGCTGTCTCTGCAAAACACTGGAGCGCATCATCAATCACAGACTGCAGTGGTACATTGAAAGTAAATACATCCTTGTGCCACAGCAGGCTGGCTTTAGGCAGTGCTACTCTACGGAAGATCAGACAACCTACCTCTCTCAAGAAATTGAGGATGCATTCCAAGAGAAGAAGCTGGTGCTTGCTGCATGGATAGATCTGAAAAAAGCCTTTGACAAAGTCTGGAAAGAAGGTCTGATGAAGAAAATGAGAAACTGCAAAGTCAATGGAAGAATGTACAAATGGGTGAAAGCGTACTTGCACAACGGAAGAGCCAGAGTACAGATAGATGGACTCAAGAGCAAGAAAGTAATACTGCGTCACGGTGTTCCCCAGGGCGGAGTCTTGTCCCCCACACTTTTTCTAATCTTCATCAATGATCTCGTTGCTAATCTACCGCATGGAATTAAAGCAGCAATGTATGCCGATGACCTGGTTCTATGGAGCACAAATGAACATGCATCAGTGGCCACCAGATCGCTACAAAGAGCTGTAGATACATTTGTTGCATGGGCGGATAGATGGTGTGTCAGCATAAACACTGACAAGTGCAGCATCACTCTATTTACCCTCTCTCCAAAACAAAAGGCAGGGGTCATCCACATAAATGGAACACCCCTAAGAGAAGATAAAGAACCAACATACCTTGGAGTAACATTTGATGGTAGGCTGACATGGAGAAAGCACATCAACAAAGCAGTAGCAAAAGCAAGAAGGAAAATAGCCATCCTGAGAAAGCTAAGTGGAACCACATGGGGAGCCAGTGGGAAAATACTTAGCAAAGTTTACCAACAGAGCATACGACCACACCTGGAGTACGGGTCAACTGCGTGGTGTTCGGCATCAAACATCACACTACAAGAGCTGGACAAGGTGCAAAATCAAGCACTTAGAGTCACCACAGGAGGGATGAGATCAACCCCTATAGTGGAAATGGAGAAGATGGGGAGGACACAAGCACTGAGAGAGCGATACAAAAACGCTAATACAAACAGAAAAGTTCCTCAGCTTGCCAGGCCACCCTATGAAGAACAGATTTGATAACCTAGCTATGGGGCGGTTGAAAAGAAGTAGTATTATCCACCAAGCCAAACGACTCTGCAGAGAAACCACCGAACTGCCCACAGTTGGTATCCCTCTTACAACTATTCCTGAGCGTACACCATGGAAAGATGAACATAGACTATCATTGCGAATCCAGACAAAAGTTTATGAGGGGTTCCAGAGTAGACAGGAAACGATGGCGGCAGCGCTTGATCTCGAAGATGCGTACAATAGAGTTCGCTATGATATTTTGATGACCGCACTTATGGAGAAGGGGGTTAATCCCTGGTTGGTGAACTGGATAGCAGCCGTCCTGCATTCTCGTCAAGTTGCTCTCCGTCTAGGCGCATGGACCTCAGAGCCACATATTTTAACCCCGGGACTGCCACAGGGATCTGCAATCTCACCGGTGCTCTTTAATGTGTATACGAGCAAGATTGCATACCTAGAAGCACCAGGGGTTGGAAGGATTCTAACATTTGCAGATGATATTCTTGCATACAGGCAGGGGAGAAATAGGGATCAAACAGCCCAGGAGCTACAGGTGACAGTGGACAAAGTGATTGACTGGTGCACTGAAATGAGTGCTGTCATCAACCTGGAAAAGGCGGCGGTGTTGTGGTGCTCTCTGGACAACAGGATTGTGAGAGATGATACCCCAAGCCTCACGATAGATGGTAGAAGCGTCAACAGAGAGAACAAACTGAAGTATCTGGGAATCACATTTGACAGGAGTCTGTCCTTCAAGGACCATGTGGAGACGGTTGTGACAAGATCTCAAAAGGGACTCAATGCACTTAAAACTATGGCTGCAATGGACACAGAGCAGAGAATGCTCTTCACACTATACCAGCACTTGATCCTCTCAGTGATTGATTATGGACTAGGAATGCTTACTGTCTCAAAGAGTCAGCTGGTGAAATTAGAGCGCATACAGAATGAAGCGATGCGGGACATTCTGGGATGCACCAGAGACACTCCAGTAGTGTGTATGCGTTACATTCTTGGTCTGCCTACTGTTGCTAGTAGGCACAAGGTAATGCAAGCGAAGGCATACCTCAGAGTAGCTGCAGACACAGATCACCCGTTGCATGAGGCGCTGGACGTAGTTAAGGGTCTGAGACTGATAAGAGGGAAATCATGGATGGCTCAGGCGGAGGATACGATCAGACAGGTGTGCCCCTTGGAGAACATCAGGCGAGGAGAGGAGTGGGTCAGAGTGCCAGCCGTGCAGTCAGACTTGTGCAGAGTTGTAATAACATTGAGCCGGGAGTGCAGGGAGTGGCCAGCAGGGGCCACGGAAGTGGAAATTCAGCAACTAATTCAGGAAAATTCTCGCCCGGGTGATGTGATTATCTACACGGATGGGTCAGTGTTGAGAGGTATTAGAAGTGCCTGGGGGTTCTTGGCAAAAACTAATGGTCGGCGTTTGGTGCAGGAGAGCCTGGCATATGACAACACTACATCTAGCTTAAGAATGGAGGTGGAGGCGGTCAGTGCAGCTTTCCGCTGGATAGAAAACACGATACATACACACATTGTGATTGTTACTGACTCAGAAAGCATGCTGAGAAGGGTGAGAACAGGTAGTCTTCGTGCAGAGTGGCTTGCTTCGCTTCGGAGGTCACGGGTAGTAAGCATCACCTGGATCTTTTCTCCTGGGCATGCCGGTGTGCTGGGGAATGAACAGGCGGACAGATTGGCTGGCTCTGCAAAATTTGGTGGAGTATTGATGCATGACGGGGCAGACGTGGTTGCGGCCTTGTGGGAGCACGTGTACACCTCGGAGGAGCAGATGGAGCACCATGGTCTGGTAAGAATGAGACAACGAGGTGTGACGAGGGGATCTGGCCGACGCTCGGCGCTCGGAGGAAAGGCGAGATGGACATATAATCAGATTGCTACTGGAACTATTAGTGTTGGAACTCTTCGCTGGCTGCTGAGGATGGGGACGGAGCGCTTATGGGAATGTCCTGAATGCTGTGTTGCCGGTTCCTAAATCAATCAATCAATCAATCCAGACAAAAGTGAGAGGAATATTTGACAAGGAAGAAAAGAACAGTGTGCAAAGTAACAGAACAGCCACTCTCAGCTTCCTTGATGAAGAATACCTACAGGACCTCTGGATCCGAGTCTACACAGATGGGTCAGCACAAAATGCTGTTCGAAATGGAGGAGCAGGAGTGTACATAGAATACCCAAATAATACCAGGGACACAGCTAGAGTACTGACAGGAAAGTACTGCCATAACTATGATGCTGAAATTGAGGCAATCAAGATAGCAACAGAGAAATTACTAAATACCAGCAATGGTACACAACCTGTAGTGCTACTGACAGATGCAAAATCAGTACTTGAGGCGCTCCTGTCTGGGAAATTGCCAGTACTAAGGACACTACTTTCTGAACTTAGCAATCAGCATAAGGTCACCATACAGTGGATACCATCCCACTGTGGAGTACCCGGCAATGACAGAGCTGATCAATTGGCTAAGGAAGGAGCCAAAGAAGAACAGCCTGATCTGCCCGTTACATACCACCAAAAGAAAAGAATGATCAAATCAGTCAGAAAGCCACCAAAACCTACTCAAGATGACTACCACGTTGTGGATAGACCAGAACATGTAATTATTCTGCGCCTCAGAACAGGACACAATAGATTACGCAACCACATGTATACAAAATTCAAGATTGGCAACAGCCATGTGCACATGTGGATTGGCGTCGCAGACAGCAGAGCACATACTCCAAGACTGCCCAAAATATAACATATCTAGGCAAACCTTCTGGCCTAGAGAGACGACAGTGGAAGATAAACTCTATGGACCGCTGTGTGAACTGAAAAAGACTGTTAGATTCATACAAGAGACAACATTGCAGTTATAGACATATTTCAAGCGAAATAAAGAAAAAGAAGCTCTGGCCCCAACAAATCTCGCAAGAGCACGCTGTTCTT
This sequence comes from Cepaea hortensis, assembly GCA_963921405.1. Lineage (NCBI taxonomy): Eukaryota > Metazoa > Mollusca > Gastropoda > Stylommatophora > Helicidae > Cepaea > Cepaea hortensis. The sequence continues at coordinate 76,235,229 of OY992888.1, read as the reverse complement.
CAGCAGTGAAATCTAAGAGTATACCTGCATTTTCAACACCATGCGTGCATGAAATGTGCATATCTGTGTTTGCATACACAATCTGCAATGATCATCTACCACACCTAGACATCAAGCTAGATGGATATACCACATGATGACACCTTTATAAATTACCAACAACCATTTCTCAACTGTTTTATATCATTTCTTTCCCTACTTACAAACTGGCTTATCCTAGTATATCAATAGCATGCAAATTGTTATTTATATATAGATGAATAAATTGTGGCTGAATGGTCTAGGATATAAAGTACAAACAGGTACGTTACAACCAGCATACATATCTGCCGATCTTGATGACATACAAGGCAATACTGTGATACTGACAACATACTCCACATGATGATGAAATCAAAAAAGAAGGCAGTAGTGACTAATTACCAAATGTGCAGAGTGGCGGGGATAACACTGCTGCATGCAGACAAAACAGCAGCAGCAATGGTTTCTGGGCCACTTGCTACAAGTCTCCAACAAGTACAGAACAGAGAGGATTATGTTGGTCCACATAAGTTCCAAACTATGGAATGTCGACTAGCTCAAGGTGACTGCTGCTTTCTTTAAATATATTCAAATTGATGACCGAAGGTAAAATGAGAAGAAGCAGGACGAGAAGGAAGAGGAGAACATGGTGGAGAAGGAGAATGAACAAACTTTACTCTGAAAGGGTTGAAAATTAAGCAGAAGAAGAAGACGACAAAGAAGAGGAGTAGGAGGAGGAGGAGGAGGAGCAGGAGGAAGAAATTACAAAACAGAAAAACAGGAGGTGTACAAGAAGAAGGAGGAGGAAGGAAATGATAAAGAAGAAGAAGAAAAAGGAGGTGTACAACAAGGAGCAGGAGGAAGGAAATGATAAAGAAGAAGAAGAGGAGGTGCACAAGAAGGAGCAGGAGGAAGAGGAGGATAGCAGGCCTCAGCAAAACAAAGATGAATGTAGTCCCACAGTGGACACTGCCTTCAGAATGTAACGTGTCAGGCCTACACAACTTCTACGCCATGGCAAAATGAGTGGGGAGAACAGTTCCCTTTCTACCCCAAACATCCCCCAAAATAATAAGAAAATTATCTGGTTGACCCCTGAGCAATACTGGCCGTAATAAATATAATTCAGCAAAACTGTTGGGGATTGAACCCTAACCAACTGTCTGGCCTAGCCAGCACCCTAACCACTATGCCACCACAGAATAGCTATCACTGCATTTTTGCATGTAGAAAAAAACCAAAATCATACTGTATTACTGGCCTGAACAAAACTGAACATAAAATAAATAATATAACTAAAATAACTGACCTTTGACCCTGTGTCCTAAATACAATAATACATTGTTTACTAAATTGGTACCTGGCCATCTTGACAGACGATAGTCTGTTATATTGTGCTTCAAAAAGGCATAATAACTACAACCCATGGCGGTAGCGAATGTGACTGATCAGACCAATTCACACTGAAAATGTTCGTCCACAATGGATGCATGTGAACACATGGTCATTTTCACCATCAAGCATCATCTTACATCTCACGTGCTCAGTGTGTGATCTATCTGCAATCATTTTCTCCTTTGTCTGTATTCCTGTCTACTAAATTACATCTCTCTTATATAATATAAACACATCTCTCTGTTACAATATAAACATCACATTTCTTTTATAGAATACAACATCACATCTCTTCCATAAAGCATAAACAATCTAAAACTGCCATGTATTGGAAGTATAATTTATAGTATATAAACATCACAAAAACTGTCATTTACAGTCGAATAACAAAATAACAGAAACAGCATCATTATCATGTACATTGTCAACTGGCGTGGGTGTTCATGCCTCTCTACAAATCTTGGTTCTTGTCGTAGATCAGCTCTGCTAATGATATTCCCCCATGAGGAAACAGAAACATCGCAAGCATACAAATATTCTCACTGGGAAATCGTGTGGCCTGCTCTTCTGTGTGGATGTGAATGCTGGACTATGAGAGATGAAATTGGAGGTGTAGTTGTTGAGAATATTGTGTGCAGAAAAGAAATGTTGAGTTACTGAGAGCGTCTCTTTCTTCTTCTGTGTGCTTAAAATGTGTTGTCTATAGCTGCAATATTGTCTCTCGTATAAATTCACTGTCTTTTTTAGTTCACTCAGTGGCCCACTATTGTTTCTCTAGCCCAGATGGTTTGCCTAGATATTCAGTTCTTGGAGTATGTGATCTGCTGTTTGCGGCACCAATACACATATACTCAAAATATGACACATCAAGGCAAACCTTCTGTCCTAGAGAAACAACAGTGGAAGACAAACTTTATGGATAACTGTAAACCAGTAAATGTCCCTTTGACATGCCTACAGCACACTGGGTATATGGTGCTAAACCCATATTTTTACTGGCCAGATGGGTCTCAGTGTGTGCTGTGGTCGTCATCACACTGGCTGTTTTTATTTTCAGTCATTTCCATTTTAGGCACGATCGACCTCGTAGTCCAAGTCAATTAAATAAAATATATATAGAAACAGCAACGATGCAGTCTGAACCCAAGACCACCGATACGGCAGGCGGACATCTAGCTGCCATGCCACCACGGCTCCCCAATTTATGGAGCACTGAGAACTATAAAGACTGAAGTTTATACAAGAGACATCATGGCAGATATACCTGGATGGTTTGACCATGTGGTATGGTGGAGACAAGAACAAAGAGCTGATCCACAAATCTGGTGATCATGTAAGATGGCAAATCATGACCGCCCACGCTTATCAGTATGGCCTATGTTGAATGAATAGACAACTTATGGACCACTTGAGATCTAAAACAGACTGAAGTTTATATAAGAGACAACATGGCAGATATAGACAATTATGGACCACTGGAAACTAAAACAGAATGAAGTTTATACAAGAGACAACATGGCTGATATGGACAGTTTATGGACCACTGAAAACTAAACAAGTCTGAAGTTTATACAAGACACAACATGCTGGATATGGACATTACACTGCAAGTGAACGAAAGAAGAAAAAGAACATGCATAAAATAAAACAAAATAAGACCACACACAACTTTTCAGAAAGTGGGCTTTGTGACTTGTCCTGAAATTTTGGCTTTTCATCATTGTCTCACTTTCAGTATTTCGTCCTAGCACTTCCTTGCAGATATTGTCTCTTGAAGTCACCTTTCTCTTCTACCCGAGGCTCGTGACAATCATATTGGCAATTCTTAGTTCTGATATCAACCCAGTCTTACAACTGTAAATCAGATGTCTCTATAAGAACTATAAAGGTGGATGACACAGCACTGACCATATCATATCAGTGCTGCATGTATTTTATTACCTACACGTACATGCACAGCATCATATCAACTGTGCTAACTGTTATCTAGTCACTTTCAACCAATTTGTCACAAGTTCCTTGCCGACTGGTGTTGGTGACCATGCTTCTCCCCACCTCATAATTTCCAACAGTATGTTTCATTGTACAAACAGCTTTCTTTGGTCATGTGATGATAAGAGAGGTATTGGAGAACATTGTGACAACTGGAAAGATCAAGGGAAGAGAGGCAGAGGCAGACAAACAGTAATAATGTTGGATGGACTGAGACGGTGATATGGAGGAATATCAGCAGCAGAGCTGATCCAGAACACCAAAGACAGATCTGTTGAGAGACAAGACACTTGATGATGATACATCAATTTGTGGGTTAAGACTCTAACAATAGGCTGTTAAGAGTCCTCTCACACTGTCTTCATCTATCTATCTTTCCATATATCTTTCCAGCTGTTGCAAAAAAACTACATTTAATAAATGATACTACAACCATTTAGCAGTATTCACACAATCATATTAAACATTTAAATAACATTTGGTCAACTATGCTAACATTTAAAAAACCCATATAAAGCAATATTAAATAACATTTAGTCAAATGTACTACACAAATTCACACAGCCATCTTAAATATTTAATAACAACTATACTACAAACATTCACATGATCAAACCAAATGTTATTTAATAACACAACTATACTATAAACACTTGCACAATCAAACTAAAGGCTATTTAATAACATAACTATACTATGAAATTCACACAATCAATTTAAATGTTATTTAATAACACAACCATACGAAACATCATTTAATAACAGTTGGTCAACTATACTAAAATTATTCACATAATCATATTAAATGTTATTTAATAACATTTAGCCAACTATACCAACATTTAATAACATCCGCACAACTATACTAAGATTTCATAACATTCTGTCAAATAATCTGATTGGTCCAAGACTAGATTTTGAGGCCACATGATTTGTCCGTGTCGGAGAGTCGGGCCAACCTGGCGTCCTCCCAGCGGCGAACAAACCGGTAGAAAAACAACAGCAGTCCTCCAAAGATCATGTGCAATGACAGAATGATGATCACATAGGTGAACGAGCCTGTCTGATCTTTTACCCAACCTGAAAATAAAAAAATCAACATGATAGCTGAAATTGAGAGAGTAAGAGAAAGATAAGATGGAGGATGAAAACATAAGACAAAGAAAACAACACAGAAAGTCAGTGGAGGGAAGAGGACAGAGAATGAGAGAGAGAGAGAGAGAGAGAGAGAGAGAGAGAGAGAGAGAGAGAGAGAGAGAGAGAGAGAGAGAGAGAGAGAGTAGGACAGAAGACACAGAAAGAGAGACAGGAAGCAACAGAAGGAAGGCAGATAGAGAGAGCATCAGAAGAAAAATAGAGGGAAGAAAATGGGAAGCAGAGAAAAAATGAGGGAGAGTAGAGAGAGAGAGAGAGCTGCAGTGAAGGATAACCAGTGGCAAAGAAAGAGAGAGACAGGGAGGAAGAGGAGAGAGACAGAGACAAAACAGAGAGAGAGAGAGGGACAAACCGGGAGTAAAAACACACATGCAGAGAGAGAAAGAGAGAGAGAGAGAGAGAGAGAGAGAGAGAGAGAGAGAGAGAGAGAGAGAGAGAACGAACGAACGAACAGACTTTATTTTCAAAGGGTAACAAATTGGGCACGCAGGCCTGTCTTACATTCAGCCCTTCCAATCACTTATCTTTCATTCATCAATAGTGCATAGGAAAAACATTGTCAAATGAATTTTGTAAACATAAACAATGCATATTACCATGTTATGAGACACACCCACCACCCACCCATACATTCCCCCACCCATCCACCACATCCCCACACCTACAAATCTCCCCACCCACACATATCCCATCCACCCAAACCTCAAGCACACATACATTCCCCAATCCACACATCTCCCCACCCACTCACATATCCTCCACCCATCCCATTACCCACCAATAATCACCCACCCACATATCCTCCTCCACCCACACACCTCCAACCACCCAGCCAAACGCACATCCCTCAACCACACATCCCCCATGCACACACGTCTCCCCGCCATTTCACATATCCCGCACCTACCCACACACATATTTCACACCCACCCACATAATCTCCCATCTCCCCCAGAGAGAGAGAGAGAGAGAGAGAGAGAGAGAGAGAGAGAGAGAGAGAGAGAGAGAGAGAGAGAGAGAGAGAGGGAGAGGGGGGGCCCTCAATGCAACCAAAGTTACCTGACATGACCTCACATTTGTTATGAGTAAGCTTATAGTATAATTGTTTGCATACAACAATGTCAGTGTGGCTGCGAGTCCACTCAGCCTTATAAAATATGTCCCCCCAGCCTCATAAAATGTAATCCCTAGCCTAATAAGATGTCCCCCAGCCTCATAAAATATGAGCACCCCCAGCCTCATAAAATATGTTCGCCAGCCTCATAAAATATGTTCCCCCAGCCTAATAAAATATTCCACCAGCCTCATGAAATATGAGTCCCCCCAGCCTCTTAAAATATGAGTTCCCCATGCCTCATAAAATATGAGTTCCCCATGCCTCATAAAATAAGGGTCTTATAAGAGTCCTTATAAAGTGCTACACAGAGCCCGTGCTTTTGTATGGATGTGACACGTGGACAATGAGCAGACAAGCTGAAAAACATCTGATGGCTACAGAAATATGGTTTCTGAGGAAAATGCAAAGAATACCACGGACAGACAGAAAAACCAATGACCGAGTCCTTCTTGAAACACATGAAAACCATACACGGATCAGAAAAATTAGACGCAGTCAACATTTTTTGGACACATTATGAGAAGAAAGAAATTAGAGAACTTGGTGACAACTGGCAAGATCGAGGAGAAAAGAACAAGAAGAAGGCAGAAAAATAAATACCTACATGACTTGGCCACGTGGCATGGTCGAGACAAGAACACTGAGCTGATCCACGACTCTGGTGATCATGTGAGATGGCGAAACATGACCGCCTATTCTTATCGGCATGGCTCGTGATGATGAACCTTATAAGAAAGGATCCACCCAGTGTCATAAATATCTTCAGTCTCTAACAAAAAAAAAGCACCAAGTCTAAATCTAGCGGTGGACGATTATTATTCTCATTTCTTGTTCACCATTTTTCTAGTAATGGCAACACAAAAAAATCTGGTGATTGTTATTGCTGTATTTGAGAGCTTGATAGCTTGAAAATCTTCATTCAAAGTGGTTAAACTGCATGCCTCGCATTCAAAAGACTTGTGGGTTCGATTCTAGACTCTTTAATTTGGTTCATGCATGCAATTTGAGAATCCTGGAGGTCATTACTGGAGCTACGAAGTTCGTGCTTTGTGCAAAACTTTGGGCTGGCTGCTTTGAGAAGACAGATCGTGCCATACGGGGCAAAACCCAGTGCAATGAAGTGAAGAGAGGTAGAGAGAGAAATAAATAATGTTGGCAGGATATTGATGGAGCTGCATGGGATAGCTAAGGAAAGGACAGCGTAGACAGAGCTGGTTGAGTATACCTCAATGGAGGATAAACAGTGAAAGATGACGACCGTTTACTTGACTAACAGTTACATAAAATGGTCTTAATCCAATAGGATATTGCCATTAACCCTTTACAGGTTACAGCGGCCAATTCCGGCCGATGCCATAAAACGAGCGTAGCGTCAGATTCCGGCCAATACTATTATGCATTGTAAAATCGCGATCTCTCCGCTTTCTGACACTTCCGACGGCTACTTTCACTTTTGCCGATAGCTTGACAACGTGGCCGCCATTTGTAAACGCGATAGTATGAATTTGAACGGACTTTTACGGACAATTTTTGATAGTTTTCGGGATTTTTACGCTGTTTTTCAAAATGGATTTCGGCGATTCTTCAAGTGATAGCCGAGATTTCGCTAGGTTCAATTTAAATGACATTAAAGGGCACGAAGTTGACTATTAATCAGAGCTAGATATCAGTGCAAAGCGTTACTTTGCATTAGCAGTCTGAGTCGGACTTTAAAGAAAGTGATTATGATTCTGAATATGTGTTTGTAAATTGCCATATAGCTGACGGAAAATCACAAGCAACATACCGTATTTCGTAAATATTTGTGTTCATATATGGATTACCGACAACAATCACGTAAGTAACATATTCTGCATGCTTTTCCCTTCATTGTGTTGTTTATTTAACTAAAATCGGTTGACTAACACCTTATTTGTGATGTTTTTACTAACGCTGTCAGAGTCTAATGTATTGCCAGCAGAGATGCAGGGACATCGTTACGCCCGCCAGGCGAATAGTCCCTAGCGGGGATGCTGTAACATCGTTACGCCCGCCAGGCGAGTATTAGTTACCTGCCTGCGAGGTTGCCGGCTGACGAGACAGCCAGCGGTCAGGCAAGGACAAAGCAGGACGCACGCAGGCCTCGTGAAGCCACTTCAGGTGGACAGGCGCGTTGCGAGAAATAGCCAGACAGCTCTGGGACTCGGACTCGACTGGACGTATGATGGGAGAAAGGCTTTTGTAGTTCTGTGGCCCGAAAGTCGAGTGCTTGTACATCTTGTGAGACTGATTGTAAGCTGTGGCTTGCCTGTAAGTGTATTGTTATAACTTATGTATTGTAATGATCATCTCTAGATCGTGATCTGTAAATAAATCCATCGAAACTTCGTGTCGTTGAGTCTCAAGTCAAATCACGTTGTACTTGTACTGTCTCACATGTGTTAGGTTAACGAGCCAGGTTTAAGACCCTGACAACGCAACCAGAAATTTTACCGAACCTGAAAAAATCTTGCCCGTTCAGGGCTACAAAACGGACAAGCGTCTGCCCTGTAAAGGGTTAAATTAATCCAAGATGTTTCTGAGAACCAAGTGATGACAGTGAATCTACAACCATGGTCAGACTGCAAGAACAGCAAGTTAAAAGAGGTGTGGCCAGACAAGAACACTGTGCAGGAAGCCAAAGAAGATTAATAAACCAACACAAAATTGGTGTCGTTAGCTGCTAGACGCAGCGGGATTTACTGAGGGGATCCCGGCACTTATGGACTGAATGGTTCGATATGCAATGAGGATGATCTGTCGACTAACTAACTAACTAAGTGACTGACTGACTAACTAACTAACCAACCAACTAACTAAGCTTTTAAACACATTTTCCTGAAATCTAAAACAACAAAAATTATTGTAGAGTCTTACCCAAGAAAATTTGGCCGACTGCTGCTCCAACCCCCTGAATCAACAAGATGACAGCTAAATTTTTAGCCATCAGCTGCAGCCCAACAAAGTCCACAAGCACCACTGACATCAGGCAGACGTAAGCTCCACCCAGGAAGCCGTAGCAAAAGCAGTGAAAAGCCAACCAGGCAAAAGTATTGGCATAAATGAAAACGAAGATGTTGATGCCGCTAAGTACACATGCCATGGCCTTCAACTGGTAGCGAGGAATGAGGTTAAGGTCAGCGAGAAACCCTGTAGCAATCCGGGCGATAAGGTCCCCGACTCCACATATAGAAATGAGCAATGCGTTGTTATATTTTGTGATTCCTTTATCATTATTAATTGCAGGCAGAAAAAGAATATGGTTGAAGTAGCCGAAAAAACAAAGAAATGAAACGGCAACAAAATAAATGGTAACGTAACTCTTGAGAACTGAGAAGTCAAAGATACGCCGCAAGTATAAAATGGATCTTTTGGCTTCAACTACTTTAATTCCATGTGCTTTGCTATCGACGGCAGAAACATCAAGAATACTTGGCGATACAAGAAACACACTTCCTGTACTTGCCAGCAGAGCTTTTCGCTCCAAGATACTTTTCTCATCATCATCATCTAGGTGCTCGGTCCTGATCTGATTTTCGGAAGCAGTGTCTTCATCACTCACTATTAGTTCAATCGTGTTCTCAGAATTTATTTCCACAAAGGACACAACACACTTTCTCCCCTTGTTCAAGCTGTTTCCATTCTTCGAAGCGTGATCGGGCACTGTGATAGAGGTGTCTGTATGTGTGGCATGGCCATTCTCTGGGCTGGAAGCATCTGCAATGATGTCCGATGTCTTCGCATCTCCCCGTGACTCACTGTGCTCAAGTGAAGGACTAACAAGAACCTAAGAAAAAAAACAAAGCGGGAATTAATATTAACAATAGCGAATAAGAAAGAGGCGATTAATAACAACAAGTTAGTTAGCTGCATATCCTTTACAGGTTGTCACAATCAACCCCAGCATTTTGTGGCTGTTTGTGATTTCTTGACTAGTTTACGTTTGGTAGATTGCCATTGTTTCTGAACAACTGGCACTCATACCATTTTTATAAAAACCAACGCAAGGCAGTTGCTACTAATAAGGCATAAGTAAAATAATTTAAAATTCCCGCTGTAGTTGGTAATTGCAAACAGCAGGCCTCACAGCAGCTGTTCTGGCAAAATTTCTAGATAAGAAAACATGCTATAGGTAGACAGTGCCTGCTGGCATGGATATGCCTGTAGGAAATGAATGTAAGTCAAAGTTGGACACACCGACCTCTAAGAACAGGTCAAAAGTCAAGGACCCTGGTACGTTTCTTGAGGCTTACATTATATAGTGATAGCCCCATATTTTTATGGACCAATTGGAACGCAGAGAGTCATGTGATCAATATCACACAATCTGCCTTTACTTTCCGGAACATTCCCAGGTACCAGTTTAAGGATGAGTCAACTTGGCAGCCCAGATAACATTTGAAAAAATCTGTCTCAATGGGTATTCAAACACATGACCACAGGCTGGGCAAGATAGTGCTACCGCACTCCCACTGACTCATGGATAAAACCAAACATGTCCGAAAAAACAAACATGTATCAATAGTTACTAAGAAAGCACTTTACAATACAATCTTCCTACCAACTCTATGCTACCAACGCCAAATCTGGACAATGACAGAAAAAGAGAAAAGAAACATCACAACAACAGAAATGAGATTCCTGAGAAGAATACTCAACGTATCAAGAGATAAGATCAGAAATGAAGGCAGCAAGTAAAATGGTTTGGCCATGTAAGTAGGTTACCAACTAACAGTATACCACAACACGCAATGATGTACAGACCAGAGGGAAGCAGAGGAAGAGGCCGACCATGTAAACAATGGACAGAGGGCATAGCAGAGTCCATGGCAATCTCGATACATGAAGCCCAAAAGCGGGCACTCTCCCGCTGTTTATACTTCACCTCGACACTGTAAGGTACAAGAGGAACAAGATGAGATGAGATGAGATGATGAGATGAGATGAGACGTCCCAAAGCAGTTTGCTGACATGCATCTGTGATGTGAGAGGCAAACCACATTTTGTAGGCCTGAATGCACGGAAGGATAGGGGGCCAGGTTTTTCCTCTGTCGACAGACAACAAACTCAGGTGTCAAACCCTCTTCTAAGTATCCCCTGACATTATCAGTGCAGCTTCATATCAATTACAATAAAACACTCGCCTCTAACCTATGACTGGCACCTTGCTGTCTTGATAGACGATAGTTTGTAAAATGGAGTTATACCTCTCTACAGCACAAACATGAGCTGAATTTAGAGACCCTGTTGTTGCCCATGCAGCATGATCCCTCTCTCAGCCTCCAGAGGAAAGGTAACACCAGTACATCTAGAGCAAGATAAGCTGCTGGATCAGCAAAGCAAAGCTCTAACTGTCCACCTGTGGAGCTTCCATCCTAGACCAGTTGCTAACCAAAACTGAATCCCTAGTCTGCCCTGTCATGACATTTAGTTTGACACTAGGTTTGGTGAATGCTGCCCAACATTCAGAGCTAATAGAAAGCATGTAGTACTGTCTACTGTCATACGGTAGCTCAGTCATATCTGACTAAGACCTGACTCACTAATCTATGAGGTGTATAATTAGGTAACACCCAAAACAGAAGCAATTAGGAAAAAACTGCACATACCATTTTGTCCTCCTCTGTGTTGGTTATATCTTTTGCAACTTTTACTGGTGATTCCACAGGTCCATACTGTTCAATTGGTCGAAACAATGCACCAGAAATAGCACAGTGGCCAAACAAAGCTCCAATAATCAGAAGAGTTCCACTCAGCCCGTAGGTCTCCAGGAGGTATTCAATGATTGGAGGCATGACAAATTGACCGATACTGGCACCAGCCAAAGCCAGACCGGTGGCTATTGACCGACGTGTGCGGAAGTACTTGCCCAGCATGACAAGGCCATTACCGTAGAAACAGGAATTTCCAATGCCTGAAAAACATGACAAAAATAACACATTGGTGAGTAATAGATAAATCATCATCATCTCTTCCACTTTTGCCATCAAACATCACGGGGAGGAATAGCTGACGTTCCACCCCCTGATGGGTGGCACTGGATAGTGTCATTCCATGTGATTGCACAGTGTCTTTGATGTGTCGTCAATCTATTTTCTAATAGGGCGTCCTCGTACTCTCGAATCAGATCTCTGATACTATACAATTTGGCAGCAGACCACCTTGCGTTGGTTTTTACTGAAATAGTATGGGTGCCGGTCGTTCAGAAAACAATGGCAAACTACTGAATTTAAACTTGCCCATGAATCACGAACAGCCAAAAAATGCTGGGGTTGACTGCTACATCCCGTAAAGGATATGCAATGACTGGTACTTCTAGGGATGTTTTTGCTGTCCAGGAAACACAGACTAAAACTGATACATTGCAACTGATTCTATGTAACATGCAGGCATTCTTTTCCAAACTTTAATATCAAAGATTTATTGTGTTTGAAACTCTTCATGTCAGTTCAGTTTTTGCTTGTCCTTTATTGTTATTTCCATATCAGAGTGGTGGTACAACTATTCTCACTGTATATAACCATGACCGCAGACAGACTCAATTCATTTTGATTTGCATAAAGTCAACATTATTAAAAACGTACCTTGGTACTGGCCCACTTTCTTCACCTCTGCCCATGTCTGGTTTGCAGTTCTATCTCTTTTTCCTCATAGATCTCCCACCTCTACTTCCCTCGGTTTCCTGCCTATTATTCTTACAGATCTATCTCATCTTCCCATATATCAACATCTCCATTCTATACATCCATCTTGTCTTCCCACAGATTTACATCTTCTTCCCACAGATCTACCTTGACTTACTATAAATATATCTCTTTTCCCTACAAATCTCCTTCATCTTCTTCCCACAGATCTACCTTTTCTTACTATAAATATATCTCTTTTTCCTACAAATCTTCCTCTTCTTCCCACAGATCTACCTTTTCTTACTATGTATATATATATATATATCTCTTTTTCCTACAAATCTCCTACATATTCTTCAAACAGATCTACCTTTTCTTACTATAAATATATCTCTTTTTTTCTACAAATCTTCCTCTTCTTCCCACAGATCTACCTTTTCTTACTATAAATATATCTTTTTTTCCCCCTACAAATCTTCCTCTTCTTCCCACAGATCTACCTTTTCTTACTATAAATATATCTCTTTTCCCTACAAATCTCCTTCAATTCTTCCCACAAATCTTCCTCTTCTTCCCACAAATCTACATTTTCCTACAAATCTCCTACATATTCTTCCCACACATCAAGTTAACGGAATGAAGCCAGAAAAGAGCGCCAGGTGGGGAGCTAAACAAGAACAGTCAACCAACTTACAGATAGTGACATTAGTTGCCACACATTAATCTGTTGACTAATTAACTAGACCTTCGCTAGACATCTGTTGCCACACATTGATCTGTTGACTAACTAACTAGACCTTTGCTTCACACATAAAGAAAGCCAGTGTCATACCATAAAAGAGAAACAAAAACAGCAGCATCACTTACCCACACTGATCCCATACACAACAACAATATAGCTCATGCTGATCAGCAGGCTGCACAAAGATATGCCAATCAGGCCAACCACAGCTCCGATGATGACAACCCTCTGTGGAGTGATCACCTCCGCAGCAATGATGGCGGTGGGGGCTGTAACAGAACAAAGCATTAACATCAAATACTGAATGTCTTAAACTCTGCTAAACTCACATTGCACAGCTATGAGGATAGTACCCACAGATATTAGATACAGTTATAGAAGAGTTAGTAGTACGAGCAAAAAAGGGGGTCAAATAAGGGGTAGAGGAAGATGATTCAGAAGAAAAGAAGGAGGTACAAGAAGAAGAAGAAGAAGAAGAAGAAGAAGAAGAAGAAGAAGAAGAAGAAGAAGAAGAAGAAGAAGAAGAAGAAAAGGAGGATTTTGACAAATGGGGAAGGAGATAGAAGAGAAAGAGGAAGGAGAGGTGAGAGAGGTGGAGATGTGAAGATTGAATAAGATAAGAAGGTAAAAAAGGATGAGGGATGTAAAAAGTGAGGAGAAGAAGGAGGCAGAAGAGGAAGTGGAAGGGAGGAAGACAAAAGATGAGGAAGAGGTAAAAGGGGAGAAGAAAAAGGAAAAAATTCATAAGAAATATTAACAGATTCTGCACCAAACAAAAAGTAGATTTGGACTACACAACAAACAAAAAACGATGGCTGAAAATGGGAAGTAGGGGTGCATCACAGTTACTACTCAATAAATGGCATGACCTCATTTTTACGATTTAATAAACATAAACTTGGTTTTTGGACATTGCATTCAAAAAATACAATCTCATGTAATACAATAAGGACATATACATCTATCTATAACTATACATCATTGATGTGCCAAATATAAGGCTTATATCCTCAGCTATATTCTTTCAATTACATGTACTGCTCATCTTCTACTGGCATGTGTGGGTAATCTGAAAAAAAGAAAGAACTGTTTACACTCTGGTTTTGCCACTTCCAGGTTTGTGGATCCCTTGTGGCAATCAGTCAATGACTATATGTTATGTATTCTTAGAGTTGATCTATTCCAGGTTTGAGCAGAATATTGGCTCTAGTTCTCCCCCTTTTCAGGTTCATGAATATTATCTATGTTACCTGTCCTTCATGGATAGAGGAAAATCTTGCAGGTGAATAGCTGTCTGCGCTACTCTATCAAGGGCATCACTCAAATGAGCTGCTTCACTCTATCAGGGTGCTTCACTCAACAAGGTGCTACATTCACAAAGTCAGGTCTGTATCTATCTGGTTATAGCCACTCCCTTCATTCTTTTTTAAAATGGCTCCAACACCACGTCGACACCAAGATTTCAGGTAGTAGATTTGGTTGTGTTTCCAAATACACTGGCTGCTGGTTTTTGTTCCTTCTTTTTTTTTTCTCTCGACTAAATAATTATTCATCTAGCATGTGTAGAGATTTTAGAGGCTACAATTTCCAGTATTCACAGTAGGCCTTAATCTAGCGACGACAAGTCTGTGGTATCACAATGAGGCCGTGCACCTGTCAGTGCTGGTTTTTTTCTGGCTTTTCCCGTCCAAGTTTTTGGTTGAATCGTCGAAAATGAGTCATTGTAAATTTAGGATTTTAGAAGCGGGGAAAAAACCAGCACTGTTGCGGTGTCAATCTCAAATTGTTTTACGGGGAATATTCACAGCGACGTTGACGGCTTGCAAAAATATATCACAGGGATGTAAAAAGTGAGGAGAGGAAGGAGGCAGAAGAGGTAGTGGAAGGGAGGAAGACAGAAGATGAAGAAGAGGTAAAAGAGGAGAAGAAAGAGGAAAAATAACTAGTAAGAAATATTAACAGATTCTGCACCAAACAAAAAGTATGGCTGAATAGATAAGAGAGCTTGCTCTTAAACTTCCAATGTGCTGATGTCAAGGTAGCAGTTCAACTCTTACACCGGTCAGTTGGACAAAAATGTTGACTTATCGTCCTTGAGTGGGTTGGGGGGTGGGGGGTGGGGGGTGGGGGTGGGGGGGGGGGTAAATTACAAGTATGTCAGAACACAGAGTGGGTTCACCTGATGGCGAGGGGCACTGATAATAGGGAAAGCTAATCCACACGCAAAAATCAGCCCAGTGCACTACTGCCTTTCAGTATGTGTGGCACAAGGTGTTGATCCCACTGTTTGTCTGATAACATTATTTCTTACTTGATCAGAAATAGTCACGTTGGCAGTTCTTCTCAGGCATCTCATCTCACGGGTGTTGATTTTGCACATATGTGATTTGGATAAAGTTTTACACTAGTAGTATAGCGCATCAATCAATAATAAACATTGAGAGAAACAACATATAAACACACTGAATACACACACATTCCAGTAAAGTTGACATACCTCCTAGTGCGTACACAAATGCTGTCAATGAAATGGGCATGGCAGCATACGCTGTACTCACATCAAAGTGTTTCTGAAAGGCCAATAGAAACAGACCAAACGACTTGGCAATTCCCACCATGAAGAAAACGCAGATAAAAACACCTGGAATGGTTTTTAAATTATGATTTTAACATTTATATAATTGTTTTTCTTTTACATTTATATATTCATGTTCTTAACATTTGTGTAATCATATGTTTAACAATTATATAATCCTGTAATTAACATTTATATAATGAATATAAACGCTAAAGAAGTATTAATCAAAAGCTACATTTCAGAAGATGAAAAGCATCTCATGTAAAAAGTCATTATCATTAAATATCAGAAACAGAGTAACAAAATGTTATATTAAACCTGTTCTGCTGAATGGCAGCAAATTTGGAGTCCAAAACAATGTACTCCCTTAGTGAATTAAAACATAGAAGTCATAAACAATATGTTGTTTGATTTATTGCCTGGCATATTTTACTGAATCTTGTCAGGTGCATACTGCAAAGTTATATATAATATGGAGTGAATCTTGGAATGTGAAATGGACTGAAACTTATGTGACCATGCCCATGAGGTCTGCAAGCTCAAGTGTAAAGCCTGGCTGCTGAATCGCCATGGAGAAATTCTGTGACTGACTTTCAATATCAAAGCATTTTAGATGTATGTTTGGGATGCAGAGGTGTTTCCAAGGCACCAGGGCCAGGTTTTATACTGGCCAAGACCTACTAACACGTCCTAGTCGTGCGTCCTGGGCAACAGGTTTCTTCGGGGTCCTGGCTAACGTGGTAGGATCGCTGATTCTTCCAAAGTCGGAGAGTATCTGCCTGCACGACGAGGAACCACCAGTCTGCACACCAATAAGCCAGACATGGGACAATGGATTCTCACGCAAACCTCAGGCCCTGTGTAATATCACACTGATGTTGGACAACAGGATGTCTTCATCCGACATACAGGACTTCACGCTGGAGTTCACAGCCAGCGAACGCAAGCAAGCAAGCAGCAGATGTATGTTTCTCAGCATGCTACATCACCACGGAGAAGCTGCACCTCCAGGAGGTGAGGAGAATTAATCTCATCCCAAAGTCATTTGTCAACTAGTAGGATATTCAACAACCATGTGTTCCTGAGGCCCATAAGGGAAGCCTAGATACATAAACATAAGAGTCCAATGTCTGGTATATATTTTCTTGAACATGTCACTCCATCACAAATCTAGTTTTGTCAATGACCATTACGGCCATTCATAAACACATATGTATTATTTGCTGCTCATAGGAGTGAGAAGTAAAAAAGCAGAGACAGGAGACGCACTAGACAACATAAAGATTAAAAGCTATAGTTATCGATAGGTGATTCAAACCTGTCACCTCCATATGATGATGATCCCTTGCTGCAGGAACAAGTATACTTCGACTTATGAACAACTAGACACCCCTAAAAAAGGTGTATTCATTAGCCAGGTATATGATACACATTAACCCACAACTATGCAATGCGAGCAGAATTTGTATTCAACCACCGAGATAGCACACGAGATTTCAGAATTTTATATTAAACCAGCATAGGTCAAATAACACACATACAAACACACGTACAGCTGGTCATGCATAGAAAAGCATTTGTTCCTGCAGTGAGGCGCCTCATCATTGGAGGTGACAGGTTCGAATCCCGTCCGGTAACTACAGCCTTCAATTTTTTTTAAATGACTACTTAAGTGACATACAAACCAGAAACAATAGATACGATTGTGGCATAACGCAACCAACATTATTCATTTACCAACAAGTGCCGCAAAAAGAGGAAACAACATTAAAAGAAATTGACTTCACAACCACAAATGGAGACTAGGACTTAAAACTTAACATCGAAACTGGAACTGAACAAGTGACAAATGACGTGGATTCTTAGAAAGATTGCATCAGACAAAGCTCGGAACCCCATTGGTTGGGAGAGACATGTGACACCGCTTTCGCGCCAACGCCGGTATAAATTATGATAAGCAGCCCACTCTTGCAAAAACATGCCTGGCGAAAAGACGTCAGAAATTGTGTGACCAAAAATTCAATGGGCAAGGCAGAAGTCTGGATCCGAGGTACGTTTGTTAGTCCCATGATTAAACTAAGAACCCGATGTATCAAGTATCAAGTAATGTAAACCCGTGTTTGTGATGTCAATTGAAATGTATGATTATTAATTAAAACCTCTGAAATGTAAAAATGCTCGACTGTAGATTCTAACGACGCAAAGCCATTCCCGGGCAAAATGACTCTCTGATATTCTCTTAGATAGAACTGCCATCTCTGATATTCTTAAAGATAATTATTAACTTTAAGAAGTGCATTACACTACTACATTCCATTCTAAACAACTGTGAGAAGTGATGATTCTAAAGCAATCTTGTGCATTTCACCAGAAACATTGTAAAAGATGCTATCACTATCTACAGCTGAAATGACAGTTCGTGTACTAGAATAAGTGCCTTGTTCTAAAACAGACTTATCTATGCCTATTTACAATTTAGAAAGCTGAAAGAGAAATCAATCTTTCCTTTCTCCTTCATCTATTGAATTAATAGGGTTTGGCGGAATAAATATTTATATTTATGTCAAATTTAATTAGATAAGGGCACACATGAACTGCAACACATGAGAAAGTTGTGCTTCGCGGAACACCATCACGCGCAGTGAACTTAACTCATTACTCAACATAACTTAAAACACAACACCACTCCACACCACTCATCACCACACAACCCAACACTCAACATCACAACAACAACAGGTAATGGAAGAGAGTTATTAGACACAAGAAGAAGAAGTAGTTAATTGGGAAAACACATAGAATTATTTATACACATTGTAAACACCATTTAGTGGAAGAAATGTTCTAAATGTATGTCATTTATTTACATGCATCTTGACATATTCTCACTCTTGTCAATGTCTTACTGTACACGTTCACTGACCCTGGTCAAATGAGAACTTACATACAGCAGGAACAAGTTGATACAAGGCGTACACCGTGTGATAAACTCTGACCACCCCAACTTAACCCAACACTTACCTAATCCTCCAGTCACCAGGTTACTTTTCTCATTGGTAGACTACACACCCAATTTCAGGAAAACTGACATTTAATGGTTGAGACATCACCATCATACTTAATATGTACAACATCAAAATGTTTACTATGTTTTCACACTTGTTGACATCTCATATATTGATGCTTGTTATTGATTGTCTGGGACAATGGTCCAACGTGCAACTGTTCTATTACTTTGTGTAAATCACAATAGATATGTATGTACTGACCAGAAGGCTCAGGCCAGTCAATAAATGATTAACATGAATTGACCTTCTGTTAATTTGTCAGTTCCAACCTATCTGTGTCAACAACTTCTTTGTACATCATGTTGTCAGAATCTGATGTGATTGTTTATGTGTTTGATTGTTTAAAGATAAATTAACTCATAATGACTTACTGAATGGGGAAATAAAAAGACTCTAGATCTATCAACTGCTCAACATCCATGTTTTCTTCATCTAAATCAGGCTGAGAAACTTCTCCAGACTTTCCTCAGATTTGATAAACAATAAGGGGGCTTCAGAGCTATCAGAATCATTGGAGAAGGGGCAGATTCCCAGTTAGTAAATTACCATTCTTACCAGGGCCATAATCTATATCTCCTAGACAATACTTAATAGAACGAGGCCTGCAGATAACTCAAGGTTCATATTCTGGGGTTATTGAAGATAGAAGAGGATGGGGCTCTACTTCTTTTGCTAGAGATGGGGATTGCACTACAGTGATCTCCCACTCCCTTCAAAAATATATGACATATTGTGGGCTAAGTCCTGGATGGTTCCCATATATATATTAACCTTTAAACAATTACATTAACACAGATATCTTTGGATTTTGAACATTGTCATTTTCTAGAATGTTTAACAGATACCATGTGGGGTATTGATTGACAGCCACATGATATGAATGACATTTATAGATAAATAAGAGTAGGTGACTGATTTTACTCCTGGAGAAGGGGGCCAAGTTCCAATAGGCTTATACTTCAGAAAGAGGTGCTCCAGGTGAAATATATAGTGTGTATCTACTCTACCAACACTACTTCTCTTCCAGAGAAGGTGTTCTTTTCCTGTGGAGTCTGAACTTAACAGCATTTCATCAACCACCGGAAAATCTTATCCGTTGGGAAAACTCTGTCTAATTTCAGATTCTTTTCTTTACTAGGAATTAAATCTGGTTATTTCAGTGCCTGCTGCCTTTGGCTTTTCCAGCATTGACAGACAGACATAACATAGGGTGTTTTTAATATTGCACATGCTCTGTTGTATCTTTGCAGATCAGGGACTGACAGGCTTACGCGGATCAGACTAACTGCAATTATATTGTTAGGCAGAGCAAAGCAATAAATTATAGACATGGCGGAAACTGCAAAGTTTAGAGCCCAAATAACAGAAACAGGTAGGGAATGCGGGTTAGATGGCCTTGAGCTGGCTAACTATGTTTCAGATGCATTCGACAAAAGAGATAGACTTCAGGCTGAATTGGCTCTCAAAGAAAAACAACTTCAGGCTGAATTGGCTGAGAAAGAAAAACAGCTTCAGGCTGAATTGGCTGAGAGGGAAAAACAGTTTCAAGCAGAATTGGAGGAGAAAGAGAAACGATTTCAGGCAGAATTGGAGGAGAAAGAGAAACGACTACAGGCTGAAATGGAAGATAAGGAGAGAGAGCGTCAACACCAACTGGAGTTGAGGAGAATGGAGATTGAAGTGGAGATCCGGAGAATAGAGAAAGGGAGTGGACCTACACCCTCAACCTCATCAGGATCGCCAGTGACAGAACCACCTCACGTCTCTCAACTTAATTCAGGAGCTATGTCATTTCCTCTGGACCCCTTTAATGAACAGACTGACCACATCAAAGGATTTTTATCACGCTTCGAGGCAATGGCTGTCAGCTGTGGGCTTGAAGAAAGTAGATGGGCGACGAAGTTGGGGCAGGCCTTAAGATCCACGGCGTATGAAGTGTTCTCAAGACTCACTAGAGAGGAACAACAGAACTACACAACACTCAAGACGGCACTCTTGAGCCGATTCGAAGTGGACGCCGAATCTTATAAACTCAGGTTCAAAACCGCAAGGAAGGAACCGGGTGAGAGCTACGCACAACTAGTGGAAAGACTGAAGTCATACATACAAAGATGGACTTGCTTGGGAGGATTTGAGGAAAATTATGAAGGACTCCGTGAAATGATTATCATTGATCAGATCAAGGGGAGAATGCAGAACGAAATGAAGGCATTCTTAACCCAAAACGGGGCTGACCGCCTGGAAACTATAATCATCCTGGCAGAGAGATTTGAGAAATCTCAAAAGGAGATGGGAGGAAAGGGACGTTCGAACAACACCCCCTCTCAAAACAAAACTTCACAGCCAAAAGAGGGTGAAAACACTGTAGCCACCGGGAAAAAGGGGAAATCCCAGAAAAACACTCAAAATTCAGTCCAAACAGCGCCGAGGGAGGACAAACCATTCTGTACCCATTGCAAGATTAGAGGTCACACATTTCAGAGTTGCAGGAAGAAGCCACCTCCACACACAGCGGCATGTTTGGCCAACCGAAAAGAGAAAAAAGTGAGCACTGGTGAAACGTCCAAACAGACACCTCATCAAGACACCTCATCTCGTATTCCGGTTGTGGAATCCATCTTGCTAAATGGATTCCAAACGACCTGTTTATATGATACTGGATTATCATATGACTGTGTTTTTTCATCATCCTTAGTTCACCCTGAACAGGTGACAGAGGAAATAGTGGAATTACAGGGACCACTGAAGAGTTCAACAAATATGTCTCTTCCAGTGGCAAAAGTGAACATAGCCTCGCGGTATGTCACTGGGACAATCAAGGCAGCAATCTTGGACGATCCGATATATCCTGTAATCCTCGGCTGTAGATTTATCGTTCTAGGAGAACCTGTTCAACCTGTGGCGATGGCGACCATGACCACTCGATCACAGGCAACAAAAACTCCAGAAACAACTACGCCAATCCCTCGAACGGAGGAACTGAAGAGGGCACAAGAAGCCGACAGCACCTTGGAACCCTGCTTCAGAAAACTGCCAAAATCACATTTACCTCTACGTAAAGGTGATCTGTTCATGAAGTCAGCACTTCTTTACAGAAAAGCAGGACGAGCTGGACAAGAGTTTAATCAACTTGTTGTACCAACTCAATACAGGACTCAGATCTTAGAGATGGGTCATAGTCTACCATTCAGTGGGCACATGGGTATCAATGCTACTACACAGCGGATTACCACTCACTACTTTTGGCCAGGGATGAATTCAGACATACAACGGTTTGTAAAATCATGCCCACAGTGTCAGAAAGTATCACCAAAACACCGGACACCACCGGCAATGTTGGGTGAATCGCCAATCACTGGAATTCCATTTGATAAAGTGGCAGTAGACATAATCGGACCTCTCTCAGCAACGAAGAGGCGAAACCGATTCATATTAACGCTTGTGGACACAACAACCATGTGGGCCGAAGCAGTTCCTATGCCCAGCTGTGACTCCAAACACGTCGCTGATGCATTATTAGGAATATTCACACGTCTAGGATTCCCACAAAGGATCTTGACGGACAACGGTTCACAGTTTCGTGGTAAGCTCATGGAAGAGACCTTCAGACTTTTTCATGCACGCCATATCTTCAGTTCACCATATCACCCTCAGTCAAATGGACTTGTGGAAAGGTGGGACGGGACATTGATTAGTATCCTGCGCAAAATTGCCCAGGAGAAGACAGAGGATTGGGACTTGTATTTACCTGCAGCTTTATTTGCTTACAGGGAAGTACCCCATCACTCAACAGGTTTTGCTCCAGCCACACTGTTGTTTGGACGACCGATCAAAGGACCCCTTGAGGCGTTACTGCGAACATGGACTGATAATACTACAGATGATACAGTCGTGACTGCATCTACATATGTTGCCGAGTTGAAAAATCGTTTACAACACAGTTGGAAACAAGCGAATGTCAATCTACGTCAAGCCAGACGAAGAATTGCTCGAAACTTCAACCGCAAGGCAAAGGATAGAGAGTTAGAGGTAGGAGAGAAGGTGATGTTGCTGCTTCCAACCAGTCAGAATAAGCTGCAAATAGGATGGAGAGGACCTTATGTAGTGACGGAGAAGATCTCACGTACCAACTACAGAATTTCAGTCAAAGGCAAGATGAAAGTATTTCACATAAACCTCTTGAAGAAATATCATGAAAGACCCTCAACCACCGAACCTGCACATCTGATGGCCATGAGTGTGGCTACTGAAGTCGAAGAAGGATCAACAATGGGAGTCGAGTGCCAACTGCAAGCCAAAGAGACCTTTAAGGATGTGGAAATCAATCCCAACTTAACAAAGGATCAGCAAAAGCAGATTAGGGAACTTATGGCAAAATATGCAGAAGTACTTACTGATAAGCCAGGAAGAACTGATTTGGAGGAATTTGACATGAAGTTGAATGACACAGTGCCTGTGCGAGTCAAGACTTACCCAGTTCCTTATGCAAAGCAAAAGACTTTAGAGGAAGAAATACAACAGCTGCTCATCGCAGGAATAATCTCACCATCTGAATCACCTTACAGTGCTAGCGTCGTCTTATTGAGAAAGCCAAGTGGAGAACATAGATTGTGCATCGATTATCGACAGCTCAATGCTATAACTGAATTCCAAGCAGAACCTCTGCCTGATCAGAATAAACTCTTCACAGCACTCAACCGAGCTAAATACTTTACTAGGATTGATCTCAGTAAGGGATATTACCAGATTCCTGTAAAACCAGAAGTTAGACCATGGTTAGCTTTCAGCTCGCCTGGAGGACACTATGAGTTCAACGTTCTTCCATTCGGATTAAGTAATGCTCCCAGCGTCTTTACCCGTATGATGAGAAAATTACTTGACCCACTACAGCATCCAGACATCAGTCACTTCATGGATGACATCCTGATCGCAACTGAAACATTTGAAGAGCATGTAGAAACCCTGCATCTTTTGTTCAGGCGCCTCAGAGAAACTGGATTGATGGCTAGACCAAAGAAGTGTCAGATAGGATTCCAAGAATTGGACTTTCTAGGTCATAAGATATCTCATGGACTGATAACTCCACAAGAGGGAAATGTGGACAAACTCCAGAGAGCACCTCGTCCAAAAACAAAGAAGGATGTAAGATCATTTGTATCCTTATGTGGATTCTATCAAAAATACATCAAGGACTTCAATACTCTGTCAGCACCTTTAACGGATCTTACCAAAAAGGGGAAACCAGAGAAAGTCACTTGGTCAGCTGACTGTGAGAGAGCTTTCACAGCACTAAAGCAGGCATTAACTGCTCATCCAGTCTTACATCTACCAGACCTCGACCAACCATTTGTGCTGCGCACCGATGCCAGTAACATAGGAATTGGGGCAACGCTGTTGCAGAGAAAGGGAGATGTACCATCAGAGCTATTCCCTGTAGCCTATGCTAGCAGGAAATTGAATGCAGCAGAGAGAAATTACAGTACTATCGAGAGAGAATGTCTTGCGCTCGTATGGAGTGTACAGAAATTTCAAGCATACCTATATGGCAGACACTTCACAGTGCAATGTGACCATCAACCACTCATGTTTCTCGCAACATCTAAGACTCTGAATGCCCGACTTATGAGGTGGTCGCTGCTTCTTCAACCTTATTCGTTCCAGGTTGAGTATGTTCCTGGGAAAATGAATGTGGGAGCGGACTTCCTGAGTCGACACTCAGTGCCTGATGAACCAGGTCAATCAGATGCAGAAGAGAATACAAAGGAGGAAAAATGGGAACAGCTTGATAACTGAAAATGTTGGAAACATAGTTCCATACCATAGAACAATCTGGAGTGGGGCCATGTGGCATAACGCAACCAACATTATTCATTTACCAACAAGTGCCGCAAAAAGAGGAAACAACATTAAAAGAAATTGACTTCACAACCACAAATGGAGACTAGGACTTAAAACTTAACATCGAAACTGGAACTGAACAAGTGACAAATGACGTGGATTCTTAGAAAGATTGCATCAGACAAAGCTCGGAACCCCATTGGTTGGGAGAGACATGTGACACCGCTTTCGCGCCAACGCCGGTATAAATTATGATAAGCAGCCCACTCTTGCAAAAACATGCCTGGCGAAAAGACGTCAGAAATTGTGTGACCAAAAATTCAATGGGCAAGGCAGAAGTCTGGATCCGAGGTACGTTTGTTAGTCCCATGATTAAACTAAGAACCCGATGTATCAAGTATCAAGTAATGTAAACCCGTGTTTGTGATGTCAATTGAAATGTATGATTATTAATTAAAACCTCTGAAATGTAAAAATGCTCGACTGTAGATTCTAACGACGCAAAGCCATTCCCGGGCAAAATGACTCTCTGATATTCTCTTAGATAGAACTGCCATCTCTGATATTCTTAAAGATAATTATTAACTTTAAGAAGTGCATTACACTACTACATTCCATTCTAAACAACTGTGAGAAGTGATGATTCTAAAGCAATCTTGTGCATTTCACCAGAAACATTGTAAAAGATGCTATCACTATCTACAGCTGAAATGACAGTTCGTGTACTAGAATAAGTGCCTTGTTCTAAAACAGACTTATCTATGCCTATTTACAATTTAGAAAGCTGAAAGAGAAATCAATCTTTCCTTTCTCCTTCATCTATTGAATTAATAGGGTTTGGCGGAATAAATATTTATATTTATGTCAAATTTAATTAGATAAGGGCACACATGAACTGCAACACATGAGAAAGTTGTGCTTCGCGGAACACCATCACGCGCAGTGAACTTAACTCATTACTCAACATAACTTAAAACACAACACCACTCCACACCACTCATCACCACACAACCCAACACTCAACATCACAACAACAACAGGTAATGGAAGAGAGTTATTAGACACAAGAAGAAGAAGTAGTTAATTGGGAAAACACATAGAATTATTTATACACATTGTAAACACCATTTAGTGGAAGAAATGTTCTAAATGTATGTCATTTATTTACATGCATCTTGACATATTCTCACTCTTGTCAATGTCTTACTGTACACGTTCACTGACCCTGGTCAAATGAGAACTTACATACAGCAGGAACAAGTTGATACAAGGCGTACACCGTGTGATAAACTCTGACCACCCCAACTTAACCCAACACTTACCTAATCCTCCAGTCACCAGGTTACTTTTCTCATTGGTAGACTACACACCCAATTTCAGGAAAACTGACATTTAATGGTTGAGACATCACCATCATACTTAATATGTACAACATCAAAATGTTTACTATGTTTTCACACTTGTTGACATCTCATATATTGATGCTTGTTATTGATTGTCTGGGACAATGGTCCAACGTGCAACTGTTCTATTACTTTGTGTAAATCACAATAGATATGTATGTACTGACCAGAAGGCTCAGGCCAGTCAATAAATGATTAACATGAATTGACCTTCTGTTAATTTGTCAGTTCCAACCTATCTGTGTCAACAACTTCTTTGTACATCATGTTGTCAGAATCTGATGTGATTGTTTATGTGTTTGATTGTTTAAAGATAAATTAACTCATAATGACTTACTGAATGGGGAAATAAAAAGACTCTAGATCTATCAACTGCTCAACATCCATGTTTTCTTCATCTAAATCAGGCTGAGAAACTTCTCCAGACTTTCCTCAGATTTGATAAACAATAAGGGGGCTTCAGAGCTATCAGAATCATTGGAGAAGGGGCAGATTCCCAGTTAGTAAATTACCATTCTTACCAGGGCCATAATCTATATCTCCTAGACAATACTTAATAGAACGAAGCCTGCAGATAACTCAAGGTTCATATTCTGGGGTTATTGAAGATAGAAGAGGATGGGGCTCTACTTCTTTTGCTAGAGATGGGGATTGCACTACAGTGATCTCCCACTCCCTTCAAAAATATATGACAACGATTCTAACACAGACTCCTGCACTTAAATATGTTCTACTCCCTTTTGACAAACTTGGGACGTCTGATGTCGTCCCATACTACCGGCACTAACACAAGTTTCCTACTGCTCCTTACTACTATTATCCACACAACTATATTCTATGTAAATACAGGAGCCATAAACAATCTATTGCATGATTTCTCATCTGGCATATTTTGCTGCATCTCGCCAGGTGCATACTGCAGTTATATATCATTTGAAAAGAATAATCAAATAATTCTTTGGCTGAAATACTAGTCACTGATATTGTTATGAATGTGGAGTATGCTATTCCCACAGTAGCTAAGATTTAAAATGAAGTCCTTCCGTTTTCATAGTTATGGCTGGAATCACATAATCAATAATGCTTCAATATATTTGAGTAATAAATTATTGTTCGTCAAATACAGTATTAAAAAATGCATTCTCTTTATTAACTCTATGATTGTTTAGTTAGTTTAGTCGATGGATCAACATCACGGCACACGGGTGCAACCCATAAGTGCTCCGTTCTCTTCCTAACTCAAACCTGAGTCTGGAGAAACTCAGTTCAGTGCACGAACTCCGTAGCACCGCCAAGGATCCTGAAATACTTTGGGTAGATTTTTAACTCGAAATTTTGCCCGGGCAGCGCCGTTAGGCTACTCTTTTTCGATTTCCAACTGCCAAGGGATTTTTTAACGTGTACAACAATACACACGGGCGTCTGATCTCACTACCCAGAGACCAGGGGGAATTTATTACTAGAAGTCCACGAGAAAAACTCCCGGCATCACCGGGGCTTGAACCCGGGACCTCCAGCACTCGAGGCGGACACCATACCTCGAGACCACGCAGCTATATGATTGCTAGTAAGTAATGCAGCAAAATATTCCTGGCAAGAAATCGTACAATATATATTCTTTATGACTTCTGTATTGAGGAATATGCAAAGAATACCATGGAAAGACAGAAAAACCAATGACCAAGTCCTACAAGAAACAAATGAAATCCGTAAACTGATTAGAGAAATTAGATATAGACAGTCAAAATTTTTGACCACGTTATGAGAAGAAATAAATTTGAGAACTTGGTGACAACTGACAAGATCAAGGGGAAGAGAAAAAGGGGAAGGTAGAGAAGTAAATACCTGGCTGGTTGGCCACATTGTATGGTCGAGATAAGAACACGTAGCTGATACACGACTCTGGTGATCGTGTGAGATGGAAAACACGACCGCCATGCTTATCATCATGGCACATGATGATGATGATTTAAACTCACTAAGGGAATATATTTCTATGTGTTATCTTTCATATCCTGGTGTAGAGGTTACAAGACTTTTTCCGTAATCCCATATACTCTCATAAGTAACGTGATGTGCACGAGAATTGGTAGCAGTTCTTTCCTCGTCTGTAACTTACGGGGTATGTGAGTCGGTAGCTCAGAAAGCAATGGCAAACTACTGAGCGTAATCTTGTCAAGAAATCAACAATCAGCTGAAAGATGCTGATGTTGACAGCGATGTCATGTAAAGGATATGCGGGGTGGGGGGGGGGGGGAATCTATCATATAACCTGACATCATACTGTTCCACTACCCTGGGATCATTCTCTGGACACCATCCTCTTCTTATTTGTAAAAATTCATAGCCATGATTTGAATAAGGTCATCACAAACTATAGGAAGACATTGTAACCTTGGAGCCATCTCTTCCCCCTCATATGATATTACTGACATACGGGTACTTAGACATGGAAGCTCACCTAGGACAATCATCCACGACCACACAATATTACAGCTGTTCAGGTAATTAGACATGAAAGCTCACCTAGGACGATCATCCACAACCACACAATATTACAGATGTACAGGTAATTAGACATGAAAGCTCACCTAGGACGATCATCCACAACCACACAATATTACAGATGTACAGGTAATTAGACATGGAAGCTCACCTAGGACGATCATCCACGACCACACAATATTACAGATGTACAGGTAATTAGACATGGAAGCTCACCTAGGACTATCATCCACGACCACACAATATTACAGATGTACAGGTAATTAGATACGGAAGCTCACCTAGGATGATCATCCACGACCACACAATATTACAGATGTACAGGTAATTAGACATGGAAGCTCACCTAGGACTATCATCCACGACCACACAATATTACAGATGTACAGGTAATTAGACATGGAAACTCACCTAGGACGATCATCCACGACCACACAATATTACAGATGTACAGGTAATTAGACATGGAAACTCACCTAGGACGATCATCCACGACCACACAATATTACAGATGTACAGGTAATTAGACATGGAAACTCACCTAGGACGATCATCCACGACCACACAATATTACAGATGTACAGGTAATTAGACATGGAAACTCACCTAGGACGATCATCCACGACCACACAATATTACAGATGTACAGGTAATTAGACATGGAAACTCACCTAGGACGATCATCCACGACAACACAATATTACAGATATACAGGTAATTAGACATGGAAGCTCACCTAGGACGATCATCCACGACCACACAATATTACAGATGTACAGGTAATTAGACATGGAAGCTCACCTAGGACGATCATCCACAACCACACAATATTACAGACATACAGGTAATTAGACATGGAAACTCACCTAGGACTATCATCCACGACCATCCTCTATCGAGAGGAGGCGGTGGCTTCTCCCTGGCTCTTGCTACTGTCATGGCAAGAGGTTTCTACTGGTCAGTATCTAGGACATGAACATATCCTGTGGAGGAAAGAAATGGGGCACAGGTAAAACAAACAGTTCAATAAAATAAAGAGGAACAAAGGAGAGGGAGAAACACAGGCAGTCAGTTGTATCTGCATATAGTCATTGATGTTTTTCCTTGTGCAACAGACAAATCATTTATAAACAGCATCACATCTCCCTTGCTCAACCTCAGTCTCCCTTGCTCAACCTCACTGATTCCCACTAGAGGCCAACCAATCAGTGCTTTCATTTCCGTGTACACCAGCATGGCCTGGACAGCAGAGGCTCTTCACTTCTTGTTAGTTTCAATGATTCTGTGAGAGTAACCATTCATGTAAGGAACTGAACTTCGAGGGCAACGACTGAGAGTCTGTTATGATGACTGCCTTACTGAATGGGGTCTCAGAAAGCCATCTTAGAAGCCATCATAGACCGCCTCCACCTCCATTCTCATGCTGGAGAGTCTGTTATGATGACTGCCTTACTGAATGGGGTCTCAGAAAGCCATCTTATACCGCCTCCACCTCCATTCTCAGACTGAATGTTGTATAAGAACATGCTCCAGTCTGATCTTACTCCTCCATCCAGATATGAAGCCCTATGCAGTCTCTCAACTCTGTATATAGAATTAAGTCCTCCTAAATATTGTCCTCTACCAGCTGCTGTATTTCCAACTGTGCTTCCCACTGCACTCCTGTCTACATTCTCTGCCAATGGTTATAATGCTCTGAGCAACTGTCTGAAGGAGAAGGTAAAGACACTGGTGAGGGAAAAGGAGGAGAAAGAAGATAACAAAGAAGAACAAGAACAAGAAAAGGCATGCACAACTAGGAGTTAACATGTTTGTTTTTGAAGAAAATTCTTATCAATGATTTAAAAAAAAACAATAAGTTGGAGTCAACAGCCTGAATGTGGCCCATGGTTAACAGTTTCAAATCCTCTGTATGAACTAAACAACCACCGCACAAGGGCGGGGATGAGAGCTGTCATTGTGTCAGTCAGCCGTCTGCCTCACAGGGCTAATGTTACAGTTAATTCTACAATGTGCTTGTCTGTTTACAGGATACCAACTGGTGTATTGTGAGAGCTGTGCTGGCGCAGTGGCTAGCATGTTTGCCTGCCAACCTGGTTGTCAATGTCTCTAAAGTCTTAACAGGCCAGAGGATCGACTTCATTCCACCAGGTTTTACCGCATATGGCTCAGTCTCTTTCCGCAGGAAATCCTGCTGAAAGCGCTGTACAAAGCATGAACTCCGTAGCTCCAGCGATGATCCCCAAGAGCCCCCGAAAAAATGCACTCATGAACCGAGAGACGTAGCTCAGAATCAAAACCACAACCTCGGAGAGCGAGGCATACGGCTTTTGAATCCAGACAGACTTTCCAGTGACCCCCACTCCCAAGTCAATCCAGCATAAAATGGGCACCTGGCCATGTCTCAGAGAGTAAAGATGATTGGTGTGATACTGGCCCCACGACCCATGGAGTACTGAGTGGTCTATAAACATACAGAGCTAGCACCATATACCCGACATATCTCCAAGCGTGTAGGAGGGTCCTTTTGGCCTACATAGGCATCACTCCATGAATACCGGAGTTGTGTTCAAGATACCCCCCCAATAGGCTATATCGGCATTTGTTCTTTACCGTCTATATCTGCACCAATTGTCTTTTTAACTTGCTGGCATACCATTTGCAACTTTTCCATCCTTCAGGACTTTTAATAGCTTTTTAAATTTCTGACTTAGATAATTTCTCAGTTGATATCCAGCTTCATTTCTATTGCAAACAGGAGGGTCTTTTAAGATTTGTCTATTCAAGTATTCAACCCACCTGCTCATTTGAACTTTAATGTTGATGACAACTTTCCCTTTCCTATTTTAGATCAGCCTATTGATTCAGCTTCACTGATGATATTTCCCACAATATTCCTGGTGTTGCTGCACATGTCACCCAGGTTTCCTTTCACTGCTGCTACTTCTGAATCTCTTGCTAGGGCATCTAATTATTGTCCTTTAACCACTCTTATGCTTTCTAACTTCTTTATTGGCCTCTGTGTATCTCTCATTGGCTCTGGCTTTAGTAGCTCTGGTCTTGCTATTGTTTAAATCTTTTTATTTTTCCTTTCTCAAATTTTGTGAAGGCTTTGGCTGTAATCCATGGTTTATTTTTTTTTGTTTCATTTTCCCAGGGACTTGGATTAATTCAAAATCATTTAACCTGCTGCCATCAGTCTTCTGTACTCACTTGATCTATTAACTGTTGCAGGACATGAATTTAATAAAAAATGTGACTTCTAATTGATCCTTAGTTTCTTAAATATCCTACATTATACTGACTTCCATATTTATAAGATGATATGTATCATTTGATCTTTAACTTAAATATACTTATCATGAGATTGTGCTCTGAATTTACAACTGCGCTGGTTACATCATGCAGAGATTATCTAAATTTCTTGTTATAAGAATACAAATATGATGAATGTGATTTTCTGTCTTGTGAGCTGGTGATATCCATGTTGCTTTATGAATTCTTTTATGTGGAAAACACCTCCTCCTATGATACAGATTCATACCACAATTTGTGAATTCTCTGTTTTTATTCATTATCCTAAATCACTGTCTCCTCATATCTGTTCAAAACCTGTGTTATCCAATCATATCTTGGCATTCAGATCACCCAAACTCGTGATATTGCTATTTCTTTGATTACCAACAGTGCTCTGAAGTTTTCTGTACAATTCCTCATTAAGTAATTCATGCTTACCATTTGTTTGTGCACACCACTGGATCACCTTCACACCTACCTTCTTGTTTTATGGTCCTTAAAGTGGCTATTATTGTTCTAGAACTTGAAGCTTTCCACTCTATCAGTGCCTCTTTTGCCTCTTTAGATAGTATCAGAGCAACTACTTCACTGTGTGAGACATTTTCCTCTGCACCGTTTCACCTGTTCATAGAAACTTTTTGCCTGCACACATCCGTCTATTTCACAAAATCCCGTAATGTTAATCTTATATTTCATTTCCCCTGCCGGCTCTGTGGCGAACGTGTTATGAATGCAATTAATTATCCTGCATACCACGTTTGAAACCCAGCTGCTGGCAATTTGGAAGCAGACTTTTATACAATATTTCCATACAATATTTCCATACAATAGTATGAGTGCCAGTCGTTCAGAAAGCAATAGCAAATTACTGAATGTTGGCTTGTCAAGAAACCACAAACATCAAAAAAATTCTGGGGCTGACAGTGATGTCCTGTAAAACTAACTTGAACTAACTGTCACTTGTGCTGTCCATTACAACATAGTCCTAACATTCCAGGTACAATTCTGGAGATGTCACGAGGTGAAAGAAGGTAAATCTTTGATTCACATTCCTTATTGCTTTTTCCAAGCCATGTATTTTTCTGTTTGAGAGAAAAACTTCCTTTTATCTTGGCTGGCCAAATTATTTTCTTTCTTTTTTTAAAGTCTAGTTCATGGTTGTCTGGATTTTGCAAGGTTTACTACATGATGGGGTTGGCATTCCCACTCCAACCCTCATTAGTCGCTTCATAGAACGTGCAAGGCATGTTCAAATATTACTATTCTTTGCTTCTTTTGTGGAACCGGTATCACATGTTCGAAGAAGATATAAATACAGATAAGAAACACACAGGAAGAATGTATCCAAGTGATAAAAACAGGCAGAAAATAGACAGACAGACGACGGGCAGACAGTGAGATAGATATATAAATAGTACAAAAACAAGCTAAGCAAAGACTACATAAGAAGAACAAGGAATGCAATTATATTTAAAAAAAACAACAGAAAGAATGAAAGAAAGAACAGAGAGTAAAAAGATATCTATCTAGAGATGTTACGGAGGCCCCAAAAGGGAAGGAAGTAAATAACAGTAACACTGTAAAGCTCCTGTACATGTCGTAAAGGCAGCTAAAGAGGGTTGGTCTCAGACTGGCTATCTTATACTGGAGAAAATAGCCAACATCCAACCATGTGTGAGCTGGCCTACAAAGTGTTTGGCATGTGTGGTTGTGGGACTCCACTGGTAGTCTTATAGGAAGTGGAAGAAGAAGGGGGAGGAGGAACAGCAGGAGGGGGAAGAGGAGCAGCAGCAGAAGAATAATAAGATTATGAGGATGATAAAAACAAAAGATGAAGAAGTAAGAACAGCAACAGCAGCAGCAGCAGAAGAAGAAGGAAGAGCAGCAGTAGAAGAAGAAGAAGAAGAAGAAGAAGAAGAAGAAGAAGAAGAAGAAGAAGAAGAAGAAGAAGAAGGAGGAGGAGGAGGAGGAGGAGGAGGAGAAGCACTCTGAGGGAGAGGGGCAGCAGACGAAAAAGAGGCAGCAGATGAGGAAGAAGAGGTAGCAGCAACAGAAGAAGGGACAGAAGAAGAAGAAGAAGAAGAAGAAGAAGAAGAAGAAGAAGAAGAAGAAGAAGAAGAAGAAGAAGAAGAAGAAGAAGAAGAAGAAGAAGAAGAAGAGCAGCAGCAGCAGAAGAAGAAGAAGAAGAAGAAGAAGAAGAAGAAGAAGAAGAAGAAGAAGAAGAAGAAGAAGAAGAAGAAGAAGAAGAAGAACAGCAGCAGCAGCAGAAGAAGAAGAAGAAGAAGAAGAAGAAGAAGAAGAAGAAGAAGAAGAAGAAGAAGAAGAAGAAGAAGAAGAGGAAGAGCAGCAGCAGCAGAAGAAGAAGAAGACGAAGAAGAAGAAGAAGAAGAAGAAGAAGAAGAAGAAGAAGAGCAGCAGCAGCAGCAGAATAAAGAAGAAGAAGAAGAAGAAGAAGAAGAAGAAGAAGAAGAAGAAGAAGAAGAAGAAGAAGAAGAAGAAGAAGAAAGGACGGAATAAAAGCAGCAGCAATAGCAACAGAAGAATAGGCTAAATAAAAAATCAACGCGAAATACACAGTACTGCAGAAAAACAGCATTCGCACCTACCCCTCACAACTGCAGCCTACAGACTCGACAACCCCCAGCAATTGACCGTAATTTCTCTGAATATTCCACACACAAACAGCCGCAACCACCTCTCTCACGCCAGAGTTGAACCAAGATGGCCTGGCTACAAACAACTCCTTTTATCCAACATGCCACACCAGGGCCAATTATCCGATGCCACCTGTCATGCGAGGCCGCGACAGCAAACAGCACAACACGTGCACCCAAAACTAGGTCGGAGGATAAGTATAATTCCCAGGCAAATGCAAGCGAAAATGGGAACAATTCTGCCGCGGTCCTGACCGGGTCACGAAATTAGCCGTATTTTGTGCCCAAGAGCTGGTATTCAGGCATGGTAATGATATCACTATCACGATGTCCCTTGCCGTGAAGCTAGTGATAATTGCGTTTTGTTTCTTTTATAAAGGATAATTTTCGTTGCACATGAATCTATCATCATCTTCTTCTTACAATAAATGTCATTGGTTGTTTCGGGATTAGAGGTTTAAAGACTGAGCACAACCCACTACTGGCAACGCTGATCCGATTCCGGTACGAACTTAAGGCCTTGCCCACGCCAGATTTGAAGCACTTCCAGTTATCAGTTGGAGTATCTTCGCTGCACTCCGGACATGTCCATAGGTGCTCAGATCCTCCCCCCAGCATATTCATCAGCGTCCGGTGGCTAATAGTGCCAGTTCTGTGTTGGTTGACGAGGCGCTTTGTTTTCCCGATGTACCTCTCGCGTCTGGCTGTGCCGATTCTTACTCCCAGGTCTTTCATCCTGGACAGCGATGTGGAATCACTGACGTCAAAGTCCTCTTTCCTCGCCATATCTTTAAGGACGTTAATAACATCGGCACGATCCATGGGCTGGCCATCTACAGGGGGTGCAGAGCCAGCCAGTTTGTCAGCTCGTTCATTTCCCTCGACTCCCGCATGTCCCGGGACGAAGATGAAGGTGACTTTACGGACAACAGACTTCCGCAGCGATTCAGTCCACTGTCTACGTACAGATCCAGCTTCGACCTTCTGAATCATGCTCATTGAATCACTTAGTACA
This sequence comes from Cepaea hortensis, assembly GCA_963921405.1. Lineage (NCBI taxonomy): Eukaryota > Metazoa > Mollusca > Gastropoda > Stylommatophora > Helicidae > Cepaea > Cepaea hortensis. The sequence continues at coordinate 76,199,805 of OY992888.1, read as the reverse complement.
CACACGTTGGTATAATGCTGTGATTCCAGCCATATGAAAGCCTGTGTAACTGCCTACACCTCCATCGTCATGCTGCTCGTGGTCATAGAGTGGGCACCACTGGATTCTTGAACGATTTGGCCCGCTGAACGGGCTGTAAATGCCCACGCACTTCTCTGCTGCTTTACCACAGAACCATCTGTATAGATGAGCACTTCGGGGCTATCTGAGTGTTCATAGATGAGCGCGTTAACCTCTGCATTGACAGCGGCAGGGTTCTGCTCTCTGCACCGTCTGTCGAGTGTGATAATGCAGGAGAAAGTGCACTTAAAAGCTGGAGGCACCGGCACCCATTCCTTGCCGGGGTTGATACTGGTAAGACTGCAGACCTGTCTGACGACATCTTCCGCCCGACCCATCCATGATTTGCCCCTCTTTAGCCTGTCACCCTTTTCTCTGAATATAGCGTCATGCAGAGGGTGCTGCTCATCTGCACTTATTTTTAAGTATGCACGAGCTCTCCAGATCTTGATCCTGTGTTCCATTGTCGGGAAGTCAAGGAGGTATCTCATTGCTACACAGCTGGTGTCTCTCGTGCAGCCCAAAATGATGCGCGTGGCATTGAAGCACTTCCAATTGATGTTCACGTCGCCTGAGCCCCAGAAAAGGCTCACCTGACGGGGTCAACAGGCTACTAGGTGCAAAAGATTAATATCATTGAAAGTAGGAACTTGGAATGTTAGAACAATGAATGCAGATGGAAAGTTGGAGGACATCAAAAAAGAAATGGAGAGAGAGAAGATTAACATATTAGGAATATCGGAAACGAGATGGAGAGGAGCAGGGATAAGGACAGGAGAGGATTGTAAGATTATTTACTCGGGGGGAGAAGAACAGCAAAGAGGTGTAGCCATTATATTAGATAAGCAAACATCAAATTCTGTCAAAGGATATTGGGCTGTGTCAGACAGAGTTCTATTAGTAAAATTAAACGGAAGACCTTTTAAAATAAATGTAATTCAAGTATATGCCCCAACAAGTGAAAGCAGTGAAGAAAGTATAGAGGCATTTTATAATGACATGGAGTCTGCTTTGAAGAACTGTAAAAAATCAGAAATAAATATCATAATGGGTGATTTCAACGCAAAAATAGGAAAGCAAAGCGATGGATACAGTGTAGGCAACCATGGTTTGGGAGAGAGAAATGAAAGAGGTTACAGACTTGTAGAATGGGCAAAAGAACAAGAATTGGTTGTAGGAAACACCTGGTTTAAACAACATCCTAGAAGATTATGGACATGGAGGAGTCCAGACAGCAGGATTAAAAACCAGATAGATTACATCCTGATGAGCAAAAGGTTTCGAAATGCATTAACAGTTGTAAAAACAGTTCCAAATGCAGACTGTTACAGTGATCACAGATTAATTACTGGCACATTGAGAGTAAAGTTAAAGAAAGTCAAGTATACAGCAGGAAACCCTAAATATGACTTGTGCAAATTGAAAACTGACAAAGAAATACAAGATAATTTTAACATAGAAGTAAAGAACAAATTTGATTTATTGTCTGATCTAGAGATCCTATTTCAAGATGTAGATGATCAATGGGAAATGCTGAAGAATTCAATCAGTTGTGCAGCAGAAAAAACTATTCCAAAAGTAAAGAAAGTTGGCCGTAAGACATGGATGACTGAAGAAATTTTACAACTAATGGAAACAAGAAGACAGAACAAAAATAATCCTGCCAAATATGAAGAAATTCACAGAAAAGTCAGAACCTTATGTAAGGAGGCTAAAGAAACATGGCTTGAGAAAAATTGCAGAGAAATTGAAAAACAACACAACAGTAAAAATGCGAAACTAATGCACAAAAGAATTCAGGAGATTACTAATCAAAGAACACGTACATCAGCAGGCTGCCTAAAGACAAAAGATGGAAGAGTCATAATAGAAAAAGATCAGATTTTACATGTATGGTCAGATTACGTGAAAAACCTTTATGACGATAGCAGAGACGAACAATATATTGTTCAAAATAACAATGAAGGGCCAGCAATTTTGAAGATGGAGGTTCAGAATGCTCTTAATCATATGAAATCTGGCAAAACCCCCGGTCCAGACAGCGTCACAACAGAAATGATTAATGCTTTAGAAGAATATGGAATAGATAAAGTTACCAGTCTGCTTAATACAATATATGATACTGGAAACATACCTCATGAGTTATGTAATTCTGTATTTATTGCAATCCCAAAGAAATCAGGAGCCTTGGAATGTGATCAACATCGAACAATTAGTATAATGAGTCACATCACGAAGATTTTGCTAAGAATTATCATGCAAAGAGTTAGGAGGAAAATACAACCTGAAATAGGAGAAGAACAATGTGGGTTTGTAGTAGGCAAGGGTACAGTAAATGCTGTGTATATACTGAGAACCGTAATCGAACGTTCTATAGAAGTAAACAAAGATCTACACCTTTGCTTCATTGACTACACAAAGGCTTTTGATAAAGTGAGACATGTCAACATGATAAGGATGCTTGAAGATCTACAAATTGATGGGAAAGACCTTAGACTTGTAAAAAACATATATTGGAAACAACAAGCTGCCATAAGAGTTGATAATGAAGTAAGCCAATATCAGCCTATTAAGAGAGGTGTGAGACAGGGATGTGTAATGTCTCCAGATCTGTTTTCCCTGTACAGTGAAAATATTTTCAGAAATATTGAAAATATGGAAGGAATCAACATTGGGGGACGATGCATCAATAACATTAGATATGCAGATGATACAGTCTTGATTGCAGACAATGAACAGGACCTGCAAAATTTAGTAGATGCGGTTGTTACACATAGTGAACAACAAGGGTTAGAATTAAATTGTAAAAAGACACAGATTATGGTCGTCACTAAGAAGAATGAAATACCACAGTGTAATATACAAGTAAATGGGAATACTCTTCAACAAGTGAATAGGTACAATTACCTCGGAACAGTAATAACATCTGATGGGAGATGCCTTGAAGAGATTAGAACAAGAATCGCCATGGCAAAAGTAGCCTTTAGCAAGATGAAAAACATACTGACCAATAAAAAGATGTCAATTGAAACGAGAAAAAGAGTGTTGAGATGCTACATAGAACCTGTACTTTTATATGGATGTGAAGCTTGGACAATGAGCAGCCAGGCTGAAAAATATCTGATGGCTGTAGAAATGTGGTTTCTGAGGAAAATGCAAAGAATACCATGGACAGCCAGAAAGACCAATGAACAAGTCCTTCAAGAAACAAATGAAGATCGTAAACTGATCAGAGACATTAGACGTAGACAGTCACAATTTTTTGGGCATGTTATGAGAAGAAATGATTTGGAGAACTTGGTGACAACTGGTAAGATCGAGGGGAACAGACCAAGGGGAAGACCTAGAAACAAGTATCTGGATGGCTTGGCCTTGTGGCATGGTCGAGACAAAAACACGGAACTGATCCACGACTCTGTTGATCGAGTGAGATGGCAGAACATGACCGCCCACGCTTACCGGCATGGCACATGATGGATGGATGGATGGACGGGGTAAAGCTGGTGGGTCGACCTTTCTCCTGATCTTGTACCGAAAAGTGCTTCCAATCTGATGTGGACAAGGCCTTAAGTTCGTTCCGGAATACGATCAGCGTTGCCAGTAGAGGGTTGTGCTCAATCTTTAAATACATGCCATGTTGCTTTGGTGATCGTGTCTGCACACGGCCTTCTGTCTTGCGTATGTCAGTTAATGATGCTCTTCCATAAAATGTGGTCAATCTGTCCAGCATCTTCTCTCTGTCTCTCCCTGTCCCCCCTCCCCAACAACTTTCTCGTTGTCACAACGTACTCCAGCTTTCCTGTTCTCATTACATGCTCTAAAAATGTGGCCTGTCTTCTTCTGATGGGTGGGGGATGTATGTGTGGGTATGGAGATGTGTGTGGGTGGGGGATGTGTGTGTGTTGGTGGGTGGGGGATGCGGGTGTGAGTGAGGCATGTGCCGGTAGGTGGGGGATGTATGGGTGGGTGAGATGTGTGGGGGATGTGTGGGGGATGTGTGAGTGGGTGGGGATGTTTGAGTGGATGGTAGGAAGTGCGTGGGTGTTGGTGGATGGGGTGGGGGGGGGAAGGTTGTGTGGGTTGGTGGGTGGGGAATGTGTATGGGTGGGGAATGTGTATGGGTGGGGGATGCATGTGTGGGTATGGAGATGTGTGTGTGGGTGGGTGGGGGATGCGGGTGTGAGTGAGGTATGTGCTGGTAGGTGGGGGATGTATGGGTGGGTGAGGAGATGTGTGGGTGGGTAGGAATGTTTGGGTGGATGGTAGGAAGTGTGTGGGTGTTGGTGGATGGGGGGGGGTTGTGTGGGTTGGTGGGTGGGGAATGTGTATGTGGATGGGTGGGTGCAGGGTGTGTTGATTGGTGGGGTGTGTGTGGGTGGATGTGTGGGTGGGGGATGAGTGTTTGGCTTGGTGGTTGGAGGTGTGTGAATATGGGTGGGTGTGTGTGGGCTAGGGGATGGATGTGTTTGTGGGGTGATGTGTGGTATCGTGTTAATAGGGAAGGGTGGGTGGGTGGGTGGGGTGTGTGTGGGGATGTGGGTGGGAAATGTGTATGGCTGGGCGAGGGTGTGTGTGGGTGGATGGAATGTGTGTGTATAGGGGGTGATATGTGTGTGTGAGGTGGGTGGGGGTTGCGTGTGGGTGGGGTGTATGTAGGTGGGAGGGGGATGTGTAGGTGGGTGAGGGATGTGTCTCATAACATTGTAATATGCATTGCTTATATTTACAACATTCATTCGACAATGGGCCGAATTTATCACGGGCCTGCGTGCCCAATTTGTAACCCTTTTAAAATAAAGTTGAATAATAAAGTTGAATTGATGCGAGTAACCAATTCTCTTTGCGAGTTAACTTCTTTCATATCTCCATTGCTCTTTATAACCGTCAACGGTGTTCTCATCATTCTTCTATAAAACCACACACCCACAGCTTCCAGATAATTCTCCACTTGTCTGGTAATTGTCCATGATTTGTTCCCTACATCAGGTCTGGCTCAATACAGCTCTTTAGAACTTTGTATGACATCACCGCGTTCGTCTGCAAGGTGATGTCACGTGCTTAACCCTCTTGGCATACTTAACAATATTGACAAGTTACAAGACAATGGCATGGTTATTGTAATTTCTATCACGCTTTTAAGGGTTTCATTTGAACCCCTTTGTATTTGAAACGTTTATATTTTAGGCTCCACTTGTGTGGAACCTGGCTCAGCTGTACCATTTGAGTCTTGCACATATGAGTAAAGGAAATGACACTTTTCATCTTCCACTGTTGTTTCTCCAGCCCAGAAGGTTTGCCTAGATATGTTATATTTTGGGCAGTCTTGGAGTATGTGCTCTACTGTCTGCGACGCCAATCCACATGTGCACATGGCTGATTCACCAATCTTGAATGTTGTATACATGTGGTTGTGTAATCTATTGTGTCCTGTTCTGAGGCGCAGAAAAATTATTTGTTCAGGTCTGTTTACAGCGTGGTACTCGTCTTGAGCAGGTTTTGGTGGCTTTCTGACTGATTTAATAATTCTTTTCTGTTGGTGGCATATGGAACAGCAAGCATATATTGTCGGCAAAAGAAAGCATGAATGACAACGGCGAAGAAGAACACTGCCAGGCATGTATCAGAGGAAAAGTCTAAACTACAAAGGACCACGGAAAGATAAGACAGCACCGTGAACCACCTCAACTATAACTATAACTAAGGCTGAGGAAGCGGGTTGAACGAGATGGAAAGTTTTTTGTTTTTCAAAGATCAGACGGACAGAAGCCAATATCCATTTTACAAATTCGAATCCATGGTGAATGAGATACTTTTTTTTTGTGTGCGTTCGGACGCTGTGAACTCAAGCGTTGGATTTACACATGCATCAAATAGCACTTCATGGATTTTTGCGTGTGGATTAGCTTTCCCTATGAGCTCATCGAAATCAAACGAACCCATTCCGACTTCTGAGGTACTTGTAATTTACGTCCCCAAGTCAAGAACGAGAAGTCAATATTTTAGTTCAACTGACCGGTGTAGGGGTTGATAGCTCGGCATCAGCACACCAGAAGTTTCAGATCGAGCGCTCTTATTTATTCGGCCAGGCTTATCTCTGAATAGGAAGCTAAGAACGAGTGTAAGGATAACGATTGCTGACTGTATAGAACACTACAGAATTAAATGGTTCCGACATGTAGCTAGAACAGAACAAGATCAACCAGCGACATCAGCGTTCTACGTGAGAACATTAGGGTACTAGGCGAGAGGACGACCCAGGAAGAGATGGCTAGATGGAATAAAATAGACATTGAATACATCAAATATGACGTCCCCCGGGAAGGTTAACCTGGTCAACAAACGCCCGCAGAAGTCGGATGTGTCGGTCTAAGGGCGCATAATCTGGCACAACGCAAAAAAGTATGAAAAAACACTCCGGATGAACGCAGAAGAAGAAGAAGAAGAAGAAGAAGAAGAAGAAGAAGAAGAAGAAGAAGAAGAAGAAGAAGAAGAAGAAGAAGAAGAAGAAAAAGAGTCAGTACAAGCAACAAGACAAGCAAAACACAGAAAAGTGCAAATTCCGCCTCTCTGCCGCGCTTCAAGGCAAAATCAGCAGGATAAAAGAAGTAGCGGATGAAGAGGAGGAGACGAATCTGGCAATGAACATTTCCAGATTGCCGGCTTCTTTTGATGCCCCAAGCCTGTGCTTCTGATGTGTAATGGTTAATCCAGCCTTTCCTCTAGTCTGTGCAACCCTTGTATCCCTCTTGTAAAACATCACACCGCACACGCATTGAACCGTCTATTCTGCACAAAAACCAAGTCGTGAAGCAGGGAGATGCTGGGGGGATGTGTAGTGCCGTGGGGATGTGTAGTGCCGTGGGGATGTGTAGTGCCGTGGGGATGTGTAGTGCCGGGGGATGTGTAGTGCTGGGGGTGTGTGTAGTGCCGGGGGGTGTGTGTAGTGCCGGGGGTGTGTAGTGCTGGGGGATGTGTAATGCCGTGGGGATGTGTAGTGCCGTGGGGATGTGTAGTGCCGTGGGGATGTGTACTGCTGTGGGGATGTGTAGTACCGGGGTATGTGTAGTGCTGGGGTGTGTGTAGTGCCGTGGGGATGTGTGGTGCTGGGGGTGTGTGTAGTGCCGTGGGGATGTGTAGTGCTGGGGGTGTGTGTAGTGTCGTGGGGATGTGTAGTGCTGGGGGTGTATGTAGTGCCGTGGGGATGTGTAGTGCTACGGGTGTGTGTAGTGCCGTGGGGATGTGTAGTGCCGTGGGGATGTGTACTGCTGTGGGGATGTGTAGTACCGGGGTATGTGTAGTGCTGGGGTGTGTGTAGTGCCGTGGGGATGTGTGGTGCTGGGGGTGTGTGTAGTGCCGTGGGGATGTGTAGTGTCGTGGGTATGTGTAGTGCTGGGGGTGTATGTAGTGCCGTGGGGATGTGCAGCACTGGGGGATGTGTAGCGCTGGGGGATGTGTAGTGCTGGGGGATGTGTAGTGCTGGGGGATGTGTAGTGCTGGGGATGTGTAGTGCTGGGGATGTGTATGTGTAGTGATGGGGGGATGTGTAGTGCTTGGGGTATGTGTATGTGTAGTGCTGGGGGGGATGTGTAGTGCTGTGAGGATGTATAGTGTCGTGGGGATGTGTAGCGCCGGGGGATATGTAGTGCCGTGGGGATGTGTAGCGCCGGGGGATATGTAGTGCCGTGGGGATGTGTAGTGCTGGGGGTATGTGTAGTGCTGGGGGGGGGGGATGTGTAGTGCTGTGAGGATGTATAGTGTCGTGGGGATGTGTAGTGCCGTGGGGATGTGTAGTGCTGGGGGTATGTGTAGTGCTGGGGGGGGGGGGGGATGTGTAGTGCTGTGAGGATGTATAGTGTCGTGGGGATGTGTAGTGCCGTGGGGATGTGTAGTGCTGGGGGTATGTGTAGTGCTGGGGGTATGTGTAGTGCTGGGGGTATGTGTAGTGCTGGGGGGGGGGGATGTGTAGTGCTGTGAGGATGTATAGTGTCGTGGGGATGTGTAGTGCTGTGGGGATGTGTAGTGCTGTGAGGATGTATAGTGTCGTGGGGATGTGTAGTGCTGTGGGGATGTGTAGTGCTGTGAGGATGTATAGTGCTGTGGGGATGTGTAGTGCTGTGAGGATGTATAGTGTCGTGGGGATGTGTAGTGCTGTGGGGATGTGTAGTGCTGTGGGGATGTGTAGTGCTGTGGGGATGTGTAGTGCTGGGGGTATGTGTAGTGCTGTGGGGATGTGTAGTGCTGGGGGTATGTGTAGTGCTGTGGGGATGTGTAGTGCTGTGGGGATATGTAGTGCTGGGGGATGTGTAGTGCTGGGGGATGTGTAGTGCTGGGGGATGTGTAGTGCTGGGGGATGTGTAGTGCTGGGGGTATGTGTAGTGCTGGGGGATGTGTAGTGCTGGGGGATGTGTAGTGCTGGGGGTATGTGTAGTGCTGGGGGATGTGTAGTGCTGGGGGTATGTGTAGTGCTGGGGGATGTGTAGCGCCGGGGGATGTGTAGTGCCGTGGGGATATGTAGTGCCGTGGGGATGTGTAGTGCTGGGGGGATATGTAGTGCCGTGGGGATGTGTAGTGCTGGGGGTATGTGTAGTGCTGGGGGGGGGATGTGTAGTGCTGTGAGGATGTATAGTGTCGTGGGGATGTGTAGTGCCGTGGGGATGTGTAGTGCTGGGGGGATGTGTAGTGCCGTGGGGATATGTAGTGCCGTGGGGATGTGTAGTGCCGTGGGGATGTGTAGTGCCGTGGGGATGTGTAGTGCCGTGGGGATGTGTAGTGCCGTGGGGATATGTAGTGCCGTGGGGATGTGTAGTGCCGTGGGGATGTGTAGTGCCGTGGGGATGTGTAGTGCCGTGGGGATATGTAGTGCCGTGGGGATGTGTAGTGCCGTGGGGATATGTAGTGCCGTGGGGATGTGTAGTGCCGTGGGGATATGTAGTGCCGTGGGGATATGTAGTGCCGTGGGGATGTGTAGTGCCGTGGGGATGTGTAGTGCTGGGGGTATGTGTAGTGCTGGGTGCCAGGTCGCAGCGCAGAGTCCATGACGCAAAAAGAAAGAGGAGCAAGACTCTTGAACCAAACATAGACGTGGATCTAAGCGACCGACGTAAAACACAGATCACGTCAGAGTTGTTTGTCAATAGAGACAAGATTCACATCCTTGAGCTTGATGATGGAAGGAGTACGTTATGCCGTCTCTGATTCATGAGGCTAGTTCCTGCCAGACCAACTTTGTTCATAGCTTAGATATACTTGAAGGAATACCCAGGATCATATCAGCACTGGCTTATATATAAAGATCAAGATTCTTAGGACGGATGCGGAATCTGGAGATTGATAATGTTTCACTCGAAGGACATTTCGGTGACATTGGATAGACAGAAAGAATGGACTGAAGTCCGATGTTGATAAGTCACAAGTAGCAAACAAGATCACCTGTTGCATATTCATTATTAATATTTTCTTACGATCGGCCAGTCTGATGTTCACAGACATACGATCGACATTTAAAACTTCATGAATTTATTCGTTTGATCTTTGCTAAAGAATGGCTAATTAAACGTAGCCAAATCAAATAGACTAACAGCCTCAAGTGAGTCTCATCCATGCTGTTTGCTGGATCTTGTTTGCCTTTCTAGACGTTGCAGTATTCGAGCCTATTGCTACTGTTATTTGACCTTTGTGCCAGACAGATTACAGCACTGGGGGGATGTGTAATGCTGTGAGGATTGTGTAATGCTGGGGGGATGTGTAGTGCTGGGGGGGGGGGGATTGTGTAATGCTGTGGGGGTGTGAAGTGCTGTGGGGGTGTGAAGTGATGTGGGTGTGTGAAGTGCTGCGGGTGTGTGAAGTGCTGTGGGGGTGTGGGTGAGTGAAGTGGTGTGGGTGTGTGAAGTGCTGGGGGTGTGTAAAGTGCTTAGACCATCACATTGTTCAGGCCATAGTGCACGGGTAAATAGATGGCCAGTAGCAAACGGCGCGCCTAGGCACAGAAGCCTGGTCCGCCCGCGCTCATGATATTATTGGCGGAACCAAATAACCGACACACAAATACGCCCGCTCCATTCTGCACAGGCAAATAGTTTAGTTATTCTCCAAGTATCTGACCCATACAGCAGTACTGATCTGACGTTATAGTTCAAGACTAAGCTTCGTACAAGATTTAATTTCGTCTGATAAATTTCCTTCTACCATGAACGCTTTTCTTATCTTTTATATTCTTAGGGTACAATCTTCAGACAACGCACAGGTCATAGCATCATCATCCAGTGCCTTGCCGGCTAGCGTGGGCGATCATGCCTCTCCACAAATTACAATCTCCAACGTCATGGATCAATTCGTGTGTCGACTCCCTTCCGTGCCATGACACAAGACTGTCAAGAATCTTCTCACACTGTCTTCCTCTATCTCTCTTTTTGCAAATCTTTAAAGTTGTCACAACATGTTTCTACTTTTGTCTTCTAATTACGTGGCCAAAAAACGATGATTGCCTAGTTCTGATGTTTGTGATAAGTTGTCTTTGCGACTTAGCTTCCCTCAAAATGTCCACATTGCTCATATTGGCTGTCCAATTAATTTTCAGCATTCTTCTATAAAACCACATCTCCAAGGCTTCCATGGATTTCTTCGCCTGTTTACTAATTGTCCAGGATTCACAGCCAAATGTTACAAGTAGTTCTATGTAACATGCAAGAACTCTAACTTTCAAGGACATCGGCTTATTGCATAAAACGTTCTTCATTTGTTAAAATGCAGTTTTTGCTTGTCCTATTCTGCTCTTCATCTCAGTGATGCATCTTCCATTTGGTGTTATCCATGTGTCTAGATATCTGAATTTCTTCACTTGCCCCAAAATAACGTCCTGTACTTTAATTGCATATTTAGGCACAATCTGTTTCTGTGATATCACCGTGACTTCTGTCTTTCTATTATTCAAACTAAGGCCCATTTTTTTTTCTCACTTTCTACAACCACTGTATCTGTCTTTTTCTGTAGATCCTACTGACTTGTTGCTATCAATACGATGACCACACGTAAAAAAAAAAAAAAAATAAAAAAACTAAATTTATAAGATATTGATGAATGTAACTGTGGAACTTGTAAAATGACAGCTAAACATTTGCTGCAGACGTGTCCGACATGCAGAAGAGAGAAAAGTATTTTAGCTTACACCCGCTCCATTTGTGGACAAAATATATGAACATATAACAAGCTTAGCAGAATCTGTGCTTCTTCTTCTTCTTCTTTCGTTCGCTTGAAATATGTCTATATCTGCAATGTCGTCTCTTGCATGAATTGAACTGTTTTTTTCAGTTCACACAGTGGTCCATAGAGTTTATCTTCCACTGTCGTCTCTCTAGGCCAGAAGGTTTGCCTAGATATGTTATATTTTGGGCAGTCTTGGAGTATGTGCTCTGCTGTCTGCGACGCCAATCCACATGTGCACATGGCTGTTTCACCAATCTTGAATTTTGTATACATGTGGTTGCGTAATCTATTGTGTCCTGTTCTGAGGCGCAGAATAATGACTTGTTCTGGTCTGTCCATAATGTGGTAGTCATCTTGAGCAGGTTTTGGTGGCTTTCTGACTGATTTGATCATTCTTTTCTTTTGGTGGTATGTAACGGGCACATCAGGCTGTTCCTCTTTGGCTCCTTCCTTAGCCAATTGATCAGCTCTGTCGTTTCCGGGTACTCCACAGTGGGATGGTATCCACTGTATGGTGACTTTATGCTGACTGCTAAGTTCAGAAAGTAGTGTCCTTAGTACTGGCAATTTCCCAGAGAGGAGCGCCTCGAGTACTGATTTTGCATCTGTTAGTAGCACCACAGGTTGTGTACCATTGCTGTTATTTAGTAATTTCTCTGTTGCTATCTTGATTGCCTCAATTTCGGCATCATAGTTATGGCAGTACTTTCCTGTCGGTACTCTGGCTGTGTCCCTAGTATTATTTGGGTATTCTATGTACACTCCCGCTCCTCCATTTCGAACAGCATTTTGTGCTGACCCATCTGTGTAGACTCGGATCCAGAGGTCCTGTGGGTATTCTTCATCAAGGAAGCTGAGAGTGGCTGTTCTGCGCTGCACACTGTTCTGTTCTTCCTTGTCAAATATTCCTCTCACTTTTGTCTGGATTTGTAACGATAGTCTATGCTCATCTTTCCATGGAGTTCGCTCTGGAATAGTTGTTAGGGGGATACCAACTGTGGGCATATCAGTGGTTTCTCTGCAGAGTCGTTTGGCCTGGTGGATAAAACTACTTCTTTTCAACCGCCCCATAGCTAGGTTTTCAAATCTGTTCTTCATAGGGTGGCCTGGCAAGCTGAGGAACTTTTCTGCTTGTATTAGCGTTTTCGTATCTCTGCGCTCACTCAGTGCCTGTGTCCTCCCCATCTTCTCCATTTCCACTATAGGGGTTGATCTCATCCCTCCTGTGGTGACTCTAAGTGCTTGATTTTGCACCTTGTCCAGCTCTTGTAGTGTGGTATTTGATGCTGAACACCACGCAGTTGACCCATATTCCAGGTGTGGTCGTATGCTCTGTTGGTAAACTTTGCTAAGTATTTTCGTACTGGCTCCCCATGTGGTTCCACTTAGCTTTCTCAGGATGGCTATTTTCCTTCTGGCTTTTGCTACTGCTTTGTTGATGTGCTTTCTCCATGTCAGCTTGCCATCAAATGTTACTCCAAGGTATGTTGGTTCTTTATCTTCTCTTAGGGGTGTTCCATTTATCTGGATGATCACTGCCTTTTGTTTTGGAGAGAGGGTAAATAAGGTGGTGCTGCACTTGTCAGTGTTTATGCTGACACACCATCTATTTGCCCATGCAGCAAATGTATCTACAGCTCTTTGTAGCAATCTGGTGGCCACTGATGCATATTCATTTGTGCTCCATAGAACCAGGTCATCGGCGTACATTGCCGCTTTAATTCCATGCGGTAGGTGAGCAACAAGATCATTGATGAAGATTAGAAAAAGTGTGGGGGACAAGACTCCGCCCTGGGGGACACCGTGACGCAGTAGTACTTTCTTGCTCTTGAGTCCGTCTATCTGTACTCGGGCTCTTCTGTTGTGCAAGTATGCTTTCACCCATTTGTACATTCTTCCATTGACTTTGCAGTTTCTCAGTTTCTTCATCAGACCTTCTTTCCAGACTTTGTCAAAGGCTTTCTTCAGATCTATCCATGCCGCAAGCACCAGCTTCTTCTCTTGGAATGCATCCTCAATTTCTTGAGAGAGGTAGGTTGTCTGATCTTCCGTAGAGTAGCACTGCCTAAAGCCAGCCTGCTGTGGCACAAGGATGTTTTTACTTTCAATGTACCACTGCAGTCTGTGATTGATGATGCGCTCCAGTGTTTTGCAGAGACAGCTGGTGAGGCTAATTGGTCTGTAGCTAGAGGCAATGGAACCATCTTTCCCTGATTTTAGGAGGGGTATCATGATTGCTTCTCTCCAGGCTTGTGGAACACTGCCTAAGGTCCAGCTGTTATTGAAGATCTGCAACAGCTTTGTTTTGGCCTCTGTTCCTAGGTTCCTGATCATTTCATTGGAGATACCATCAGCTCCTGGTGACTTTCTCATTTTCAGTTTTGATATGGCTAGCTCCAGTTCGCTGATTGTGATGGGTGCCTCCAGAACCTCATGTACTATTTCCTTCTGTCCTGTATGTTGTCGTTTCTCTCGAATCTCTTGTTGTTTCTCTGGACTAATTTTGATATTGCTATCTTGTGCGAACGAGTCCGCAAAATGGTCAGCTGCTTGCTTTCTTGTTAAGATTTTTCCATCTTTATGTAGTGCAATTTTTGAGTTTCTCCCTGTGCCCTCGTCATTAAGCTGTTTTATTAGCTTCCACAATTTCCTTGTGTCTCTTTCAAAGTTCAGAGACTCCGTTTTCTCCTGCCAGCTTTTCCGTCTAGCCTGCAGCTTGGCCCTTTGAAATTTGGCTTTTGCATGCTGGAATTTATTGTGGTGCTCTTGGCTGGGTGTGGCCTCTGCTTGCTTTCTACACACTTCAACATCATTATGCAACTGTTCCAGTTCACTACTCCAGTAGGGTTTATATTGTTTACGGGCTCCTCTTGGTCCTGTTTCTCGCGCTGCCTGTAGTATGCATTTCCCAAACTCTTCAACTGCTTTATTTATGTCTTTCTCAGTGTTCAGGTTTCTAACCAGTATGCTGGTGCGATGCTTGTACATTGCCCAGTCTGCTTTCTTGTAGTTCCACCTCGAGAGGGTGCTGCTTTCACTTACAAGCTCATTTTCTACGGTTAGAAAGACTGGAATCTGTGCCAAACAAAACGTAGGTTTGGACCAAATAAAAATAGATGGCGGAAAATAGGAAGTAGGGGTGTGTCAACGTTATGGTTTAAAAGTTGCAAATATAGTAGCAGATATGTTGTATTATATATGAAATTAAAGGGGGTTGCATAAGAACTAGTATTGCATATAAACCCATGGCAGATACAGGAAGTCGCTTAAGACAATTAATCATCCCATGGCACTTAATCAGTTCAGTTGACTGCTGCTGTCTTTGCATTTATTCACACTGACATCTTGGGGTGTACTGTTGTCAGTAGGGTGTGGTGGGGGAGCACTGTGTGCCGTAGGTCTGCCAAAGTGTGTCAATGGATCAGAGTTCCACCGATCCCTCACCTGTAAGCAGTGTACCGATCCCTCACGCTGTAAGCAGTGGTTTTAGTTCGGTTCACGTAGCAGAGCCATACCATTTTAAATGTTTCCTGGCTGAGACAATGCTTGTGGTTTCTTCCCTTCATAAGTTAAAGACAAGTCAGAACTTGGAAATGAAGAGGCTGACGAGACGACATAGGAAGCTTGAAGACCTAGTTAGTTAGTTAGTCTTTCCTCTTGAGCCCAAAGCTCTCTATGTCTGGCGGTTGACTGCCACCTGTTTTAGATCTTGGATGTTTGTTTGGCCGTTAAATGAGCCCCCTTTGATGATGGTTCTATGCAGGGTCTCTCTTGGTCTTCCCCATTTTCTTTTCCCTTACGGTGTCCATATGAGGGCTTGGTAGGGGAGTCTTTTCTTGTCCATTCTGAATACATGGCCGATGTAGTTCCAACGGTGTTTTCTTATAAAATTGGATACAATATCTTGCTTAATCTCTTGTCTTATTTTCGTATTGGTTCTGAAATCTGTCCAGTGGAGGTTTAGAATTCGTCTAAGACATTTGTTCTCAAAATTGTCTAATTGTTTATCTAAAGCTACCGTTGACTTCCAACTTTAACATCCGTCAGCACTGGAATCACACAAGAGTTGAAGATTCCAAGTTTCGTGTGTTTGCTGAGTGCCTTTGACTTCCAGTCGTATATAAATATAACCTGTTTTGAGGCCAACAGATTTATAAACAGCTATTACAGAACAGCCCTGTGGCGAAGGGGTCAAAAACACAATTCAAAATTCTGCATATCACTTTCCAAACACAGCTGCGGGCAATTTGGAAGCAGACTGCCTTGCGCTGGTATTTCACACAATGGTATCGATTGACAAGGATAAATTGCAGAGAATATTTTTCATCTTGTGAAATGCTGCTTTTGCTTGGGGTGTTCATATATTTAACACGATTTAACTTCCTTAATAGACCTTCCACCTGCTGCTATTAAAGTAATCAAACACTTAAATTCACTGACAGGTGCATCAGGTTGTTCTTCTGTTGCTCCTTCCTTAATTAGTTGATCAAGACCATCATCATTAATGTTTAACATAACAAGATTTGCTTGGACACTTAGGAGAACTCGGTGGCAAAGTGATCAAGCCATCTGCCTCGCGCTCTGAAGATTGTGAGTTCGATTCCGGGCTACGCCATTCAGTTCACGAGTGCATTTGTCTCAGAGACTCCTGGGGGTCGTCACTGGACCTACGGAGTTCGTGTTTTGTGCGATGCTTTCAGCAGGCCGTCCTGAGGAAAGAGATCGAGGCATATGGGATAAAACCCGGGGCAATGAAGTCCGAACCTCTCAACTTTTTTTTAAATAGAGATTTGCTTGCTAAGTGAAGGGCGCCTCGGTGGCACAGTGGCAAGATACTCGCCTGCACTATATGTCGTCATGGATTGGATCCGCATATGTTTCAAAGTTTTAAAATAGTCAAATGGGCACCACAAAATGTATTGGGAAGTAAAGGTGGCCGGTGAGATACCTACCACATCGCCCACTGAGTGTCATTTGATCTATAACATATAGAGCTAGCATAACTGCACAATAACTTGAGGTGTGTACAAGAGACTAACTTTTGTGCTGGCTGGGTCAACAGTTCAACAGGACAGCACACAAATCTATAAGCTAAATCAACAGGAAAAACAACAGGCAGTAACACGACCCATATTGTGTCGCCCTGTCAAGAAAGCTTAAACAACTGTCTACACCAGGCTGTCAATTTCCCAGCAGGGTAAACAACCCATCATAAATAAGGGCAATAATTTCAAAACAATATGTTACAAATGAGGTTGGTGAGGATTACACATGCATTTTTTGAATGTTGTATGTCCATTGCAGGACATTGTGATCAACCCTAGGTTGATGTTCTAGGTAAATGTATATTTAGTAGGTTGCCATTGCTTTCTAAATGAGAAGCCATAGTTTAATTCCAACTTAATACCGGTGTAGGGAATGAATGCCCTACCTCGCCATCAGCGTACCAGAAGTTTAAGAGCGAGCACTCATATTCTTTCGACTACGCTGACATCTTTATTCAATTCCCGCTCATTCGTTTTAGTGTTCTATCATTTAGAACCATCAACATTTCAGAAAGTTGTTGCCATCTCCATGGCAAAGAAATTAATCTGCCAGCCTCACTTCCAACAGTGATGGGAAACGCACATTTAGGGAGAGATATTTGATATATTATATGATATATTTAACTGCAACACTCAAAACAAAGGTCTTAGTCTGAATAACAAAGGTAATTTATTAAATTTAGTTGCAAGTCCTTTACATGATGCATTCAACCCCAGCATTTATTGGCGGTTTATGATTTACTAGACAATGTTAGTTCACTAGTTTGCCGTTGCTTTATGAATGGCCGAAGCTTCAATACTAATGAAATCTGTGCATTGAGGCCTGCTTCCAAATCGCTCACGGCTGATTTCAGACCCTCAGGTCGATATGGTGGTGAATTGTGAAATATGTTCATTGCCAGTAGGCCACAGCACAGACTGAATAACAGAGGTAATGGTCATTTACAAAGAAACAATGTCTACCCAAATGTTACATCAAAGTGAATGGAACCAGACTGAAACAAGGCAGTGAATGTAAGTGTCTGATTACTTTAATAACAGCAGGTGTGTCAACGTCCTAGAGGCCTAGGGAAATGAAACTCGGGTTCAGACAGGCAACAAACTCCATTCTGATACTATCTTATGTAATTTATTCACAGTAATCTGGCGTAGAATGGGTTTCGCAGCCAGTTACACTCTTTACAATATCACAGGAGTTCATAACAAAGCAATCATACACATAATCATCACAGCAAACTCTATCAACTATCTTATAATCAACAATCCTTAAATACACTTGGTTTCTATCTATCAAGTCTCCCTTAAGCTAAACCCTGCTTCGTGTTCGGGTCCAGTCGCCGTCTGCCCTCTAACGTGTCTCGGTCGGACACAGGGTGTAACTCTCTTCGAGCTTCTCGTGGAACAGGTCCTGGCACGCGGTAGGCGGGTTCCACCTGTGTCCACGGAGCTGTAGGCAAACTGACCTATCCTTCTCG
Source organism: Cepaea hortensis (assembly GCA_963921405.1). Taxonomy (NCBI): domain Eukaryota; kingdom Metazoa; phylum Mollusca; class Gastropoda; order Stylommatophora; family Helicidae; genus Cepaea; species Cepaea hortensis. The sequence continues at coordinate 76,182,023 of OY992888.1, read as the reverse complement.
AAGGCTCTAGATTCGAGCATTCGAGTGGTTCTATTTAGTTCCCTTATATTGGGGTTATATCCCTTCTATAAATCCCTTCTATCTTTATGTCCATACCTACTCCATGTGAGACTTTGACAAGGTGGTAGGTGTAATAAGGAAGTTAAATAAGAGCACTCATTCTTAAACATCCGGTGTGCTGATGGCGAGGTGGCAGGTTCAACGCTTACACTGGTCAGTTGGACTAAACTGTTGACTTTTCGTCCTTGATTTGGGGATGCAAATTACAAATACCTCAGAAGTTGGAGTGGGTTCACCTGAGGGCGAGGGACACTGGTAATAGGGAAAGCTAATCCACACTCAAAATTCAGTCCAGCACTACTTGAAGTAGTATGTATGGACTACACTTGAGCTCAAAGCAAACAAGCGAAAAAATAAAAAATGTATGAACATCCCAGACAAAAGTGAGATGAATAATATTCTCTGAAATGTATCCTTGTCAATCATGGCGAGGGAAAGAGCTGGACAGAGGCAATCCTGATGTACGCTAGCAAATCATGGACAATTAGAAGACTAGAGAGGAATTATATAGAAGCTGCAGAGATGAGGTTTTACAGAAGAATGGTGAGAAGATCATGGACTGATAAACAGAGCAAAAAAGATTTCTTGAAAGAAGTTAACTCACAAATAGACCAGGTTAAAAAAGGGGGGCTGCGCGGTCTCGAGGTATGGTGTAAGCCTCGAGTGCTGGAGGTCCCGGGTTCAGGCCCCGGTGAGGACCGGGAATTTTTTCTCGTGGGTTTCTAGTAATACAATTTCCCCTGGTCTGTGGGTAGTGAGATCGGACGCCCGTGTGTATTGTTGCGCACGTAAAAAATCCCTTGGTAGTTGGAAATCGAAAAAGAGTAGCCTAACGGCGCTGCCCGGGCAAAATTTTCAAGTTAAAAATCTACCCAAAGTATTTCAGGATCCTTGCCGGTGCTACGGAGTTTGTGCACTGAGCTGAGATTCTCCAGACTCAGGTTTGAGTTAGGAGGAGAACGGAGCACTTATGGGTTTGCACTCGTGTGCCGTGATGTTGATCCATCGACTAAACTAAACTATAGACCAGGTTACTTGCATCACAAGAAGGCAGTCTATGTCCCTTAGGCATGTCATAAGAAGGTGAAAGCTGGAGTTAGTTGGCAGATCATCCTCCCTGTACATCAAACCATTCAGTCCATAAGTGCTCGCATCCCCTCCTCAGTAAATCTTGCAGCATGTAGTGGCTACAGACACCAGTTCTGTGTTGGTTTATTAATCTTCTTTGGCTTCCTGTATAGTGTTCTTGTTTGGCCACACCTCTTTTAACTTGCTGTTTTTGCAGTCTGACTATGGTTGTAGATTCAGTCATCACTTGGTTCTATTACTTCTCGTAGAGCATTAAGTATATCAGCCTGGTCCATAGCTCATCCGCCCTCCACAGTAGCCTTACCTGCAAGCCTGCTCATTTCCTTGTACACCCCCATGCCCTGGCACGAAAATGAAACTAATCTTTGCCAGCCATGACTGCTCCAGAGACAACAACCACTGTCTTCGGACCCACCCCATCTCTATCTTCCTGAGCATTCTCATTGAGTCACTAAGAAAATATGCCAAAGTGAAAGCCTGTGTCTCGAGCCATGTTACTGCTTTACTTACTGCCATGACTTCCATAGGCAGACCACTTGTGGTCAAGGCAAAAGCACCAGAAACTTCCTTCACAACTCTCCTTCCAGCCTGAGCCGTAAACACCCATGAACTTCTCATGCTTCGAATATGACAGCATCACCCTCTAAATATTTTTCGAAGATCAAAGCCAGAGTACATCATAACAACGGGTTAAGTTGGAAGGAAGGCGAGGTAGGTAGAGACATGACAGATGATGGTGTGAGCATTTTTAATACAGTCTGTCTAGAATATACACTACAACATTGTTCTGAATACAACCCTGAAAGCTCTATTCCATGGCAGATGTAACAATCCTAGATGACAAACTGTATGGAAGCCTATAGAAGACAGAATAGTTCAAGCAGGAAACAATCCTAGATGACAAACTGTACAAAAGTCTATAGAAGACAGTAGTTCCTGCAGGAAACAATCCTAGATGACAAACTGTACAGAAGTCTATAGAGGACAGAGTAGTTCCTGCAGGAAACAATCCTAGATGACAAACTGTATGGAAGCCTATCAAAGACAGAGTAGTTCCTGCAGGAAACAATCCTAGATGACAAACTGTACCGAAGCCTATAGAAGACAGAGTAGTTCCTGCAGGAAACAATCCTAGATGACAAACTGTACAGAAGCCTATATAAGACAGAGTAGTTCCTGCAGGAAACACAACTGCAGATATATGTTTATTCTTCTTCTTCTATTGCCCTTTATTCCATACTGTGGCACAGACCTTCAACCAATGCTTACCATCTGTGTTATCCTTGCAGTTCAGTCCACATCTCCGCATTTTATTCATGTACATTTCTACTTCTCTATGTGTTTTAGGTCTTCTATTATTTCTTCTGCCTTGTGTGTTTCAGACAAAGACCTTCCCAGTTACACTATTCTCAGGTTTTCTTAATTTGTGCCCGATTCTGCACCAGTATGTTTTCTTCACCTCATGGTTCACTGGTATTTGTCTAGTTCTCTCCATGTTGGTGATTCTGTCATACCATTTTAGTTCTCTCCATGTTGGTGATTCTGTCATACCATTTTAGTTCTCTCTGTGTTGGTGATTCTGTCATACCATTTTAGTTCTCTCCGTGTTGGTGATTCTGTCATACCATTTTAGTTCTCTTCGTGTTGGTGATTCTGTCATACCATTTTAGTTCTCTTCATGTTGGTGATTCTGTCATACCATTTTAGTTCTCTCCGTGTTGGTGATTCTGTCATACCATTTTAGTTCTCTCCATGTTGGTGATTCTGTCATACCATTTTAGTTCTCTCCATGTTGGTGATTCTGCCATACCATTTTAGTTCTCTCCATGTTGGTGATTCTGTCATACCATTTTAGTTCTCTCCATGTTGGTGATTCTGTCATACCATTTTAGTTCTCTCCATGTTGGTGATTCTGTCATACCATTTTAGTTCTCTCCATGTTGGTAATTCTGTCATACCATTTTAGTTCTCTCTGTGTTGGTGATTCTGTCATACCATTTTAGTTCTCTCCATGTTGGTGATTCTGTCATACCATTTTAGTTCTCTCCGTGTTGGTGATTCTGTCATACCATTTTAGTTCTCTCCATGTTGGTGATTCTATCATACCATTTTAGTTCTCTCCATGTTGGTGATTCTGTCATACCACTTTAGTTCTCTCTGTGTTGGTGATTCTGTCATACCATTTTAGTTCTCTCCGTGTTGGTGATTCTGTCATACCATTTTAGTTCTCTTCGTGTTGGTGATTCTGTCATACCATTTTAGTTCTCTTCATGTTGGTGATTCTGTCATACCATTTTAGTTCTCTCCGTGTTGGTGATTCTGTCATACCATTTTAGTTCTCTCCATGTTGGTGATTCTGTCATACCATTTTAGTTCTCTCCATGTTGGTGATTCTGCCATACCATTTTAGTTCTCTCCATGTTGGTGATTCTGTCATACCATTTTAGTTCTCTCCATGTTGGTGATTCTGTCATACCATTTTAGTTCTCTCCATGTTGGTGATTCTGTCATACCATTTTAGTTCTCTCCATGTTGGTAATTCTGTCATACCATTTTAGTTCTCTCTGTGTTGGTGATTCTGTCATACCATTTTAGTTCTCTCCATGTTGGTGATTCTGTCATACCATTTTAGTTCTCTCCGTGTTGGTGATTCTGTCATACCATTTTAGTTCTCTCCATGTTGGTGATTCTATCATACCATTTTAGTTCTCTCCATGTTGGTGATTCTGTCATACCACTTTAGTTCTCTCCATGTTGGTGATTCTGTCATACCACTTTAGTTCTCTCCATGTTGGTGATTGTCATACCTTTTTAGTTCTCTCTGTGTTGGTGATTGTCATACCATTTTAGTTCTCTCCATGTTGGTGATTGTCATACCATTTTAGTTCTCTCCATGTTGGTGATTGTCATACCATTTTAGTTCTCTCCGTGTTGGTGATTCTGTCATACCATTTTAGTTCTCTCCATGTTGGTGATTCTGTCATACCACTTTAGTTCTCTCCATGTTGGTGATTCTGTCATACCATTTTAGTTCTCTCCATGTTGGTGATTCTGTCATACCATTTTAGTTCTATATGGCGCAGGCACCAGTTAATGGCTCCGTAGTGAAGGGGTTATGAATGCAATGTGTTCGAAACACAGCTGCAGGCAATTTGGAAGCAGACTGCTTTGTGTTGATTTCATTACAATGGTATGAGTGCCGGACCTACTGAAAGCAACAGCAAGCTACTGAATATGAACCTGCCCAAGAATCACAAACCACAAATAGTCAAAAATGCTGGAGTTGACTGCTATGTCCTGTAAAGGATATGCAACTAACTTTTTAACCAATTAATGAATGTTTGTAGTTTTTCATAATCAGATTAGTGAAAGGTTGATTCTACGAGATAATTACAAGTTCTTGGTCATAGTCGATGTGCAACAAACAGCCAGATGTTTGGTCAGAATATGATAATCTATGTGCCCTAGACGTGATGTTCACTTGACATTTTATGAAAATGGTGACAGCTGAAATGATGCAGTTTAATCACTGAATTAATTGCCCTCATTATACTGACATAATGCAATTCTGGGAGCTGCAGTGACAACTATGCGAGAGGAGGAGGGAAGGGGGGGGGGAGATGGAGAGAGAGAGAGAGAGAGAGAGAGAGAGAGAGAGAGAGAGAGAGAGAGAGAGAGAGAGAGAGAGAGAGAGAGAGAGAGAGAGAGAGAGAGAGAGAGAGAGAGAGAAGTCAATTGATTATTTATTGTTTATAGCTGCAATGTTGTCTCTTATATAAACTTCACTGTCTTTTTTTTCCCTTAGTTCATTCAGTGGTCCATAGAATGTATCCCCAACTGTTGTTTCTCTAGGCCAGAAGGTTTGCCTAGATATGTCATATTCTGGACAGTATTGGAGTATGTGATCGGCTGTCTGACATGCCATTTCACATGTGCACGTGGCTGATTTGCCAATATTAAATTGTTTCATACATGTGGTTGCATAATCAATTTGATCCTGTTCTGAGGCACTGAATAATTATTTGTTCTGATCTATCCATAAAATGGTAATCATCTTGTGTTGGTGACTTTCTGATACTCTTGATGATTTCTTTCTTTTGTTGGTAGGTGACATGTACATCAGGTTGTCCTTCTGTTGCTCCTTCCTGAACTAGTTGATCAGCTCTCTCGCTTCTAGGCACTTCACAGTGAGAAGGTAAACTGTTTGGTGACCATACGCTGCCTGGCTAGTTCAGATAATAGTATCCATAGTAATGGCAATTTCCCAGACAGAAGTGCCTCAAGTACTGATTTTGCATCTGTCAACAGTACCATAGGTTGTGTACCACGATTGGTATTCAGTAATTTATATGTTGCTATCTTGATTGATGGATTTCTGCATCATAGTTTTGGCAGTACTTTCTTGCTGGTGATCTCCCTCTATCCCTAGTACTATTTTTGTACTCTATGTACACTCCAACTCCTACATTTCTTACATGTTTTGTTGACTCATCTGTATAGACTCAGATCCAGGTCCTGTAGGTATTTGTCATCAAGGAAACAGAGAATGGTTTTCTGCTTTGTAAACTGTTCTTCCTTGTCGAATATTTCCTTCACTTTTGTCTGGATTTGTACTAGTAGTCTTCTCTCCATGCAGTTCGTTCTGGGATAGTTTTCAGGGGGATATTAACTTGGAGAAGATCAGCTGTTTGACTGCACAGTTGTTTGATCTGGTGAATAAAACTACTTCTTTTCAACTGTTCTATAGCTAGGTTTTCAAATCTGTTCTTCAAAGAGTGGCCTGGCACACTGCTTGTATTAGTGTTTTCATATCTCTGCCCAGTGCCTGTGTCCTCCCCATCTTCTCCATCTCCACTACAGGGGTTGATCTCATCCCTTCCATGGTGAATCTAAGTGCTTGATTTTCAAGCTTGTCCAGCTCTTGTAGTGTGGTTTTTATTGCTGAACACCATGCAATTGACCTGTATTTCAGATGTGTTTGTATGCTCTGTTGATATACTTTGCTACGTATTTTCTTGCTGTCCGCACATTTGGTCACACTTAATTTTCTCAGGATGGCTATCTTCATTCTGGCTTTTGTTGCTGCTTTGTTGATGTGCTTTCTCCACATCAGCATACCATCAAATGTTGCTCCAAGGTATGTTGGTTCTTTATGTTTTCTTAGGGTATTCCATGTATCTGGAATGTGCCTGCATATTATTTAAGGGAGAGGGTAAAGTAAATAGAGTGGTGCTGCACCTGTCAGTGTTTATGCTGACCCACACCTATTTGCTCATGCAGCTAATGCATCTATAACTTTTTGTAGCAATCTGGTAGTGACTGTTGCATGTTCATTTTTGCTCAATAGGATCAGGTCATTAGCATGCATTTCCACTTTAATTCAGTGTGGTAGTTCGGCATCTAGGTTGTTGATGTAGATTAGGAAAATGTACAGCGGAGAGGACTCCATCTAGGGACATCATGACACAGTAGAATTTTTCTGCTCTTGAGGTCAACTGAGTGTAAGCTCCTCTGTTTTGCAAGTATGCTTTCACCCATCTGTACTTTCTTCCATTCACTTTGTTATTTTTAAGTTTCTTCATAAGATCTTCTTTCCAGACTTTATCAAAAGCCTTATTTAGGTCTATCCATGACACAAGCACCATTTTGGTACTTGGAATGCATCCTCAATTTCCAGAGAGAAGTCTTATACACACTACTTTAACCTAAAGGCAAGGTTGCCTACTGCAACAAAAGAATGTTTTCTTTATTGCAACACCCTGTCAAGGGCATGCAATCAGGTCATTTTATTAAGCAATGGGGGATTTTAGGATCAAAGTACTATTCGCAGTAGAAGTGCGAATACAGTTCAATTTTATTCGCAGTAGAAGTAGGTCACGTGATTATCCAACGTCATCGGGACATGCGTGTCACTATATTACAAGGTTCCAAATTGCTGTATGTAGCCGGGGCGCAGTGTTGGGGTGAGCGCCCAACATTGCTTAAATACCCCTATGGCACGTGAATACATAACCTCTGCAGCAAAAGTCCAACTCCTGGCCTTCACGTGGCGGAACTGTTTTAACTAACAGGAGAAGGGGCGACGGCGAGTATCTGGCGCCGGAAAATAACCAGTGTGCTCTAGATGTGTATACACATACATGCATGTGCAGACATGTGTGTGCATGTGTACACATCTAAACTCGAGTGAGACCACAGTCTGCTCTAGCAAAGGAAAGGTGCTGAAGACGGAGGCAACCAGCCAGGAGGCGCACCACAGAAATCAGGATGCCACGCAATTACGCAAAATGGAATATGTCGACTGCTGCTAAACGTTATGGTGCTCGCCCTGCTTTGGACCCCCAGGCAGGTGCAGTGCCGGGCCCTATGTCTCGAAAGGGTCCAACCCCAACTATTGGAGGTCCTTCTCAGATGTCCTGTGGAGCCAGGGGACATGAGAATAGAACAGCTGGCCATACTAAACTAAGACTTAAAATAATGCACTGGAATGCGGAGGGAGTCAGCAACAAAAAAGTAGAATTAGAAAACATCCTGGACAAAGAAAAAGTAAGCATATGTTGCTTGCAAGAAACTCACCTCAACGAAAATATAGCCTTCAAAATCAGAGGCTACCAGTGTTACCGATCTGACCGAAAGGACAGGCGAAAGGGTGGGATACTTACCCTTGTAAAAAATAACATCACTGCTTCCCAAATCGAAGTCTATATGGAAGGGGCTGAGTATCAGACACTTAAACTTAAAACATCTATCAATTACTACTGTCCAAGTGACCGTCCACAGGCACTGGACACACTACCATTAACAGAAAAAATGATTGTGTGCGGCGATTTCAACAGCCACTCGCAGAGTTGGGGCTATGATCACATGGACCAGAGAGGAGAGAGACTGGAAGACTGGCAGGATGAGAATAGATTCATCTTGGTTAACAAGCCGTCCGACCCACATACTTTCTACTCGAGATCATGGCACTCTACAACTACACCTGACCTGGCTTTTCATTCACCAGACCTGGAGTGGAACATTACACGAATTGTTAGGAAACAACTAGGTGGCAGTGACCATCGACCAGTCTTTCTAACTGTAGAAAATGAGCTTGTAAGTGAAAGCAGCACCCTCTCGAGGTGGAACTACAAGAAAGCAGACTGGGCAGTGTACAAGCATCGCACCAGCATACTGGTTAGAAACCTGAACACTGAGAAAGACATAAATAAAGTAGTTGAAGAGTTTGGGAAATGCATACTACAGGCAGCGCGAGAAACAGTACCAAGAGGAGCCCGTAAACAATATAAACCCTACTGGAGTAGTGAACTGGAACAGTTGCATAATGATGTGGAAGTATGTAGAAAGAAAGCAGAGGCCACACCCAGCCAAGAGCACCACAATAAATTCCAGCATGCAAAAGCCAAATTTCAAAGGGCCAAGCTGCAGGCTAGACGGAAAAGCTGGCAGGAGAAAACAGAGTCTCTGAACTTTGAAAGAGACACAAGGAAATTGTGGAAGCTAATAAAACAACTTAACGATGAGGGCACAGGGAGAAACTCAAAAATTGCACTACATAAAGATGGAAACATCTTAACAAGAAAGCAAGCAGCTGACCATTTTGCGGACTCATTTGCACAAGATAACAATATCAAAATCAGTCCAGAGAAACAACAAGAGATTCAAGAGAAACGGCAACATACAGGACAGAAGGAAATAGTACATGAGGTTCTGGAGGCACCCATCACAATCAGCGAACTGGAGCTAGCCATATCAAAACTGAAAATGAGAAAGTCACCAGGAGCTGATGGTATCTCCAATGAAATGATCAGGAACCTAGGAACAGAGGCCAAAGCAAAGCTGTTGCAGATCTTCAATAACAGTTGGACCTTAGGCAGTGTTCCACAAGCCTGGAGAGAAGCAATCATGATACCCCTCCTAAAATCAGGGAAAGATAGTTCCATTGCCTCTAGCTACAGACCAATTAGCCTCACCAGCTGTCTCTGCAAAACACTGGAGCGCATCATCAATCACAGACTGCAGTGGTACATTGAAAGTAAAAACATCCTTGTGCCACAGCAGGCTGGCTTTAGGCAGTGCTACTCTACGGAAGATCAGACAACCTACCTCTCTCAAGAAATTGAGGATGCATTCCAAGAGAAGAAGCTGGTGCTTGCGGCATGGATAGATTTGAAGAAAGCCTTTGACAAAGTCTGGAAAGAAGGTCTGATGAATAAACTGAGAAACTGCAAAGTCAATGGAAGAATGTACAAATGGGTGAAAGCATACTTGCACAACAGAAGAGCCCGAGTACAGATAGACGGACTAAAGAGCAAGAAAGTACTACTGCGTCACGGAGTTCCCCAGGGCGGAGTATTGTCCCCCACACTCTTTCTAATCTTCATCAATGATCTCGTTGCTAATCTACCGCATGGAATTAAAGCCGCAATGTATGCCGATGACCTGGTTCTATGGAGCACAAATGAACATGCATCAGTGGCCACCAGATTACTACAAAGAGCTGTAGATACATTTGTTGCATGGGCAAATAGATGGTGTGTCAGCATAAACACTGACAAGTGCAGCACCACCCTATTTACCCTCTCTCCAAAACAAAAGGCAGGGACCATCCAGATAAATGGAACACCCCTACGAGAAGATAAAGAACCAACATACCTTGGAGTAACATTTGATGGCAGGCTGACATGGAGAAAGCACATCAACAAAGCAGTAGCAAAAGCCAGAAGGAAAATAGCCATCCTGAGAAAGCTAAGTGGAACCACATGGGGAGCCAGTGGGAAAATACTTAGCAAAGTTTATCAACAGAGCATACGACCACACCTGGAATACGGGTCAACTGCATGGTGTTCGGCAGCAAAAACCACACTACAAGAGCTGGACAAAGTGCAAAATCAAGCACTTAGAGTCACCACAGGAGGGATGAGATCAACCCCTATAGTGGAAATGGAGAAGATGGGGAGGACACAAGCACTGAGTGAGCGCAGAGATACGAAAACGCTAATACAAGCAGAAAAGTTCCTCAGCTTGCCAGGCCACCCTATGAAGAACAGATTTGAAAACCTAGCTTTGGGGCGGTTGAAAAGAAGTAGTTTTATCCACCAGGCCAAAGGACTCTGCAGAGAAACCACCGATCTGCCCACAGTTGGTATCCCCCTAACAACTATTCCAGAGCGAACTCCATGGAAAGATGAGCATAGACTATCATTACAAATCCAGACAAAAGTGAGAGGAATATTTGACAAGGAAGATCAGAACAGTGTGCAGCGCAGAACAGCCACTCTCAGCTTCCTTGATGAAGAATACCCACAGGACCTCTGGATCCGAGTCTACACAGATGGGTCAGCACAAAATGCTGTTCGAAATGGAGGAGCGGGAGTGTACATAGAATACCCAAATAATACCAGGGACACAGCTAGAGTACCGACAGGAAAGTACTGCCATAACTACGATGCTGAAATTGAGGCAATCAAGATAGCAACAGAGAAATTACTAAATACCAGCAATGGTACACAACCTGTGGTGCTATTGACAGATGCAAAATCAGTACTCGAGGCGCTCCTGTCTGGGAAATTGCCAGTACTAAGGACACTACTTTCTGAACTTAGCAGTCAGCATAAGGTCACCATACAGTGGATACCATCCCACTGTGGAGTACCCGGGAACGACAGAGCTGATCAATTGGCTAAGGAAGGAGCCAAAGAAGAACAGCCTGATGTGCCTGTAACATACCACCAAAAGAAAAGAATGATCAAATCAGTCAGAAAGCCACCAAAACCTGCTCAAGATGACTACAACGTTATGGATAGACCAGAACAAGTCATTATTCTGCGCCTCAGAACAGGGCACAATAGATTACGCAACCACATGTATACAAAATTCAAGATTGGTGAAACAGCCATGTGTACATGTGGATTGGCATCGCAGACAGCAGAGCACATACTCCAAGACTGCCCAAAATATAACATATCTAGGCAAACCTTCTGGCCTAGAGAGACGACAGTGGAAGATAAACTCTATGGACCACTGTGTGAACTGAAAAAGACAGTTCAATTCATACAAGAGACAGCACTGCAGTTATAGACATATTTCAAGCGAACGAAAGAAGAAGAAGAACTATATTACAAATTTTCGTTGAGCCATTAACGTGTCCTCAGTAGCATAGTGGTTAGTGTCTCCGCCTCGAGTGTGGGAGCTTGAGGTTCAATTCCCCACCATGTGTGGAATTTTTTTTTCTTTTCATTTTCAGCAATTAATTAGGTGAGCGACTTTTTAATAAAAATATATATCAAACATTAAGAACTAAAATATAGAACTGAGAAACTTGAAGCATGTGTATAGTGTGCTCTATGGATCTGCAGAAGGTACTGGGGGTGCACCCCCCAGGCAGCAACAGAATGATCGAGTATCGGAATCGATGGATCCAATAGATGTCTTTGTTTAACGTCAATTTTATTTGCCAAATGAAATATTGCCCCAAATTAACCACCTTCTTACTGGCTCAAACTAAAATTGACTAGTGAGCGGACGCTGTGACATGTTTGTTAATTCCCGCAATTAGATTCTACAATTCTACACTGCAAATAAAGTCTCCCTTTATTCGCAGGTCTTCTTATTTGTCCTTGTTACTTGTTTCTCTGAGGGATCATAAGTAAGTCATCGGTTTGTTTCATTTCATATTGACATGTTGCCAAAGTGCAATTTCAATTAGGTGGATTCTTCTTTTTTTCTTCCTCTTCTTCTTTTGTGTTCATCCTGAGTTTTTTTTTCTTTTTCGGACGTGATTGCGTTGTGTCTGTTTACAGCAGAGCTGCGTTCTTGCGCCGTTAGGCCGACACATCCGACTATTGCGGGCATTTGTTGACAGAGTTAACCTTCCCGGGAGGTGGATTCTATAAACTGTAAACAATTCATGAATTCAATAAAACATTCACAGCAGACAAGACTCTCAAGACACGGACATCAGAAATGGTCTTATTTCAAGGCTTCAAGTATCAAGTTAACTTACAAACATTATGTGAATTAGATTATCAGGGACAGTACAGTGCAGTAGTAGCGATAGCAGTATTTACGTATCTCTATTTATTAATTACTAATAACAATCACAAATCAGTAAAAACTTACATTTTTTACAGTAAACAAGTACAACAAGTAAAATTTTAAAATAAATAAATTAAAAGTGAAGTCAACACTCCAAACAGAGAACAAACGTAAAGAAAAGCTTACCAGATGTTACAATTTATTATGAAAGTTATTCCGCGGGTATCCAGCACATCTCACTAGTTGCAATCAATAATTTATCACAATATCTGCACAAAATCCCACAAGGACAGAAGCGTCGAAGAACACACAAGCCACATTGTTGCCATCTGTGCAACCTACAGCATCACATTTCACATGATGGTTTACTGTGTACTTCTCGGGCAGGTTAAAAATTATACTCAAAACGATTAGTTTTCTATCTGCTGAATGAATCACCAAAAAAAAAAAAAAAAAGAAAAGTATAGATTGTGAGCTTTACTAGAACACGATTACAAGTAACAACATTGACGTTGCGGCTAAAGCCTTCGTCAGCACAGAACAAACAAACATAAACTGACCCACAACTACTCTAAAAACACTACGAGAAAACTTAAATATTTTCATGTAGTGTTTTTAGAGTAGTTGTGTCATCTTAACATCTCATGTTCCTCTTGTACCCTGCGGTGTCGAGGTGAAGTATAAACATCGGGAGAGTGCCCGTTTATGGGCTTCATGTATCGATATTCACATGGACTGTTATTCCCTCCGTCCAACGTTTACACGTGGTCGGGCTCTTCCTCTGCTTCCATTGTGGTATACTGTTAGTTGGTAATCTACCTGCATGACCGAACCACACTGGCGTCACTAGGGGGTGCGGGGGGTGCGGGCCGCACCGGGTGACACCATCAAGGGGTGACACCAAAATAAAAAAAATTGCAAATTTGACAAAGCAGACATAGCCCTGTCTAGTCGGGTTTCATAACCGTTCATTGTTAATTTTAGAAATTTTAATGTTAAATAACAAAAATTTAACTTTGTCCGAGTTTGTCGAAGTTCTTTATTTATGTTTTACCTGAAGTATTGAAGTTATATTGTTCAATTTGTTTTCTTTCTTATGTCCTTATTAACTTTTTGACTTATTTTACAAACATTACTATATGCGATTATATATGGTACAGGAACACTCGGAAGAAGACCAAGGTGAAAGTCTAGAGGGGTGACACCAAGAGTTTACCGCACTGGGTGACACCAACCCCAGTGACGCCACTGCCGAACCATTTGACTTGTTGGCTTCTAATAAAATCTAACGCTGCTATGCTATAGCCCCTACTTTAGTCCTGATTTCTTCATTTCTGATCTTATTTTATACTAAAGACAACAAAAAATTGGAATAGTTGTGTGTCGGTTTGTATTTGTTTGTTCTGTGCTGACGAAGGCTTTAGCCACAACGTCCAATTTGTTACTTGTAATCCTGTTCTAGTAAAGCTCACAATCTACTTATCGTTTTTTTTTTTTTTTCGGTGATTCATTAATTGCCCTTTTAAGCTTTACTACAGTTCCCCTTATTCTTGTTAACCAATATCTGCCGAAGTAACATCCTTGCACTCAGGGCATGTCCATGGGTGCTCAGATTCTCCCACCTTCCAGCATATACATCATCATCCGGGGGCTAAATAGTGCTGTTCTGTGTTGGTTGACAAGATCCTCCTCATTCTCCACTGAACCCACAATAGGTTGCACGATTTATGCCTGACATATTTCGTTGTGCCTCTAGTTGCCCTCTTAAAGGGCCTCTGGTGTCTGGTCGTACCGTCTTTTAAACTCATAGATGTAGCAGACAGAAGTTGAGAATAGTGAAAACACTTTTTTTTTAAAGTTATAGGACATTGCAGTCAACACCAGCATTTTCAGCTTTTGATGTTCAGCTGTTGATGTTTTGGCAAGATTACGCTCAGTAGTTTGACATTGCTTTCTGGTCGACCGGCTCACATATCCCTTAAGTAACCAACGCGACGCAATCCTCTGCCGAATCTCGCGCAGCTGTGTTCCTCACGTGGATATACAGGATGACGGAGAAAGTCGTTAAACGCCTTCGCCAGGGAGATCGGCGAGAAAACACTAGACAATATAAAAATTGAAAGCTACGGTTAGCATACTGGGATTCGAACCTGTCACCTCCAAATGACGACAACGCCTCGCTGCGGGACCATGTGCACTTTGAAGCATGACCAACTAGATACCCCTAACAAAGGTGACATATTTAGTGAGGTCTATCATCCACCTAAAACCATAAATATGGAGTTTGGACATAATTTGTATCTAGCCGTTGAAGTAGCATCTTGGGTCTCATAATTTTATATTAAAATTACCCGTGGTGCCATTTCAATTGTTAGATAAACAAACAATATGTTACGCGATTATTCCCTGGCAAATTTAACTGTATCTCGTTAGGTGCATACTGCAGAGTTAAATATCGTATAAGGAATGAATCGGTGAATTATATTTTCACTGAAATACATAAAACATAGTGACTGGTATTGTTCCATGGCGAAGTGGTCAAGCCGTCTGCCACGCGCTCCGAAGGTTGTGGGTTCGATTCCGGGCTACGTCTTTCGGTTTATGGGTGCATTTTTCTCGGAGACTCCTGGGGTTCGTCGCTGGAGCTACGGAGTTCGTGCTTTGTCAGACGCTTTCGGCAGGCCTCCCTGCGGAAAGAGATCGAGCCATATGCCTCATATGGGATAAAACCTGGCGCAATGAAGTCGATCCTCTCGACTTTTAAGTTAAGACTTTAAGACTGTTCGTATGTGAAGCAGAGTCACTATGAGGTACTTGTGGGGATCACGAATAATCCACATTCGAACAGTAACACTTGAGCTCATATTGACATCATTAGCCACCGCCTTACTAATAGTCATTGATTCGCATTGGATGAAGATTGGGCTTCATCTTTAATGATTGATGAACAACAACAGTGACTAAGTGTGTTGTGTATTTCAGTCAAAGCATGATTCATCTATTCACTTCATATGATTGATATATAGAGTGTTTTTATTGCCGGTCCAAGTTTTGTACTCACCCTCTGTAAAGTTCATGCAACATAATAGGTAAATACAAAACTTGGACCGGAAATATTTTCAACACTGCACAGTCATTATAAATACACCCTGTACGACTCTGCAGTATGCACCTGATGTAATGCAGCAAAATATACCAGACCATAAACCGTGCAACCTAATGTATGCATTTTATGTGTTTAAATTCACTAAGTGACTACATTGGTTTTAAAAATGAAATGCAAAATTCAGTCACTGTTATTATATGCTTCATATGGAGGTCAGTATGGCCGAATGTATAAGAATCCGATAATTCAGTCATTGTTATTATATGCTTCATATGGAGGTCAGTATGGCCGAATGTATAAGAATCCGATAATTCAGTCACTGTTATTATATGCTTCATATGGAGGTCAGTATGGCCGAATGTATAAGAATCCGATTTCTTAAAACTGATGTGTGCTGATGCCGAGGTAAGGAGTTTAACCCCATACAGCGGACAGTTGGATTGAAATGTTGACTTCGAGTCCTTGACTTGGGGACGTAAATTACAAGTACCTCTGAAGTCGGAGTGGGTTCGCTTGGTG
Source organism: Cepaea hortensis (assembly GCA_963921405.1). Taxonomy (NCBI): domain Eukaryota; kingdom Metazoa; phylum Mollusca; class Gastropoda; order Stylommatophora; family Helicidae; genus Cepaea; species Cepaea hortensis. Next base: position 76,166,212 of record OY992888.1, on the reverse strand, counting down.
GTGAGGAACACTGTTAATAGGGAAAACTAATCCACACGCACAATTCAGTTCAGTGCGACTAGAAGTAGTGTGTAGGGATTACGGTTGAGTTCAAAGCGAGCGAGCGAGAGCCAAAAAAAAATAAATTGAGAATTACTACACAGGCCTTCATTGCTATTAGATTAGGATACTTGATGATTAGTCACACACGACACAAATTAGTTATTTTCAGTTTCTATGTCCCAGTTTTATTCTATTTTCTTGTTTCTGTTTTTGTGATAGTTTATTGTATGCGTCTTTAGTTGTGAATAGATATGAATGTTGAGAATATGGTGGACAGAGAAGAATATTGATAATATCGTGGACAGAGAAGTATGTTGAGAATATCGTGGGCCGAGAAGAAAACAAACTTTGCGTTATTGAGATCTGCAGATCCGAGAAGACTTCTCATCGGTAATAATAACATCCTAATGAATAAGACACGTGAACTAACAAAGGATGAAGAGTCTTTTCGGTGGGTAGTGATGAAAACGGCGTCCGACATCTGACCTCCCACATAATGATACTTTGTTCTGGCGACTACATAAAAGCATGAGTGGGGTAGTCAAGAATAAGAGCATTTCTGACTTCCAAGGTGCTGACCTCATCTGGCAGAGGACTGACGAGGACAAGGGCAAAGCCCTCTTTGAACGCTACCTAGAGCAGAGCAACCAGAGAGACATGGGAGGCCGAAATCTGGCCAAGGAGGTCACCTCAGACAGATGCAAGGCCCAGAACACTTCGGATGAAGACACAGTGACAGTGAAAGAAATCAAGGCTGTACTTCGACGATCAAAAAACAGCGCTTCCAGGGCCTGATGGCATAAGATACGACGACATCAATAGGTGTACCGACAATGAGCTAGAGAAACTAGCAGACATGTACAACAACAGTATAGAGAGTGCTAGCATCAAGGAGGAGTGGTTACACGGCTATCTGATTCCCTTGCCAAAGCCTGACAAAGACCACAAAAAAATTCAGGGATATCGAATTATAACCATGCAGAATACAATAGGCAAGCTGCTGGAGAAGGTAATTGCCAGGAAAATATCAAGCCAGCTAGAGAGGCAATGTGTTTTCCCACCTACCCTGGGTGGGTACCGTCCAAAATGAGAAACCTGGACCAATGCAGCAGTCTTTGCCCATGATGTCTATGAAGGTTTCCACTCAGGCATTGAAACCGTTGCTGCAGCGATTGATCTTGAGGACGCATACAACAGAGTACCATTGGATTTTTTAATGCTTCAGCTTCTTGAACTAAAAGTAAATCCTTTCCTCCTTAGTTGGATCGCTGCAGCCCTCTTCCAACGGAAAGTAGTTTTTAGATGTGGCAGTTGGACTTCGGAACCAACAACAATATATCCTGGCCTACCACAGGGATCACCATTATCTCCGGTACTGTTCAACGCCTACACAGTGAGAATCACCAGTGAGCAGATCACTGGACCTGGCAGGACATTGTCATATGCCGATGATGTTTTAGTGTATCGTCAGGGTAAGGATAGAGAGCAGGTTGCTGTGGAACTACAAACCGAACTCAAACGCATAAGTACTTGGTGTGATGAAGCTGGGGCAATGGTCAACCCAACAAAGGCAACAGTGACTTGGTTCTCGTTGAATAATCATATTGTCAACACTCCAACACCAACTGTAATGCTGTGTTCAGAGACGGTGGAAAGAACGCAGGCAATGAATTACCTGGGGATACGGTTTGATCGAAGCCTTGCTTATAATGTGTACATAGACCAGGTGATAACAAAGGCCAAGCGGGGGTTGGCTGCGATGCGGGTGATGGCGGCAGCAAACTGTGAGCAGCGCCATCTATGTCTTCTGTACGAGGGGCTGGTCATGTCTGTTTTGGAGTATGCAATGGCAATCCTGACTCTCAGCCGTAAGCAGATAGAAAGGATGGAAAGGATACAGAATGAAGCTATGCGCATTATTCTTGGATGTACAAGAGATACTGTAACAGAAGTAGGGTATGTATTAGTATTAGGTGGGAAAAGGCTATGGCACGATTGAGCATCGGGAGAGAATGGGAAGGGAGATGCTCAAGTCGTGACGTAGTGGGTGGTTACGGGGCAGTTAACATCCCGGCCTGGAACTGAAAGGACGTCATGTTTATAGAAGTTGTCATCAAATGGAAATAAACCTTAATTACACAAATCCAACAGTCCTTGTTAGTTCTACTCTGTTATAGGACGAATTTTGGTGCCAACGACCGAGGATTCGAGCCTGGTACAACGCGGAGTCTCAAAATGCTGTCTACTGTATAACATCGCGGAATCTCAAAACGATGTCTACTGTATAATACATCGAAGTAGCTCAAAAAGTATGAAGATCCTTGGTCCGTTTGTGTCGATCGCCAGAGACAGAATTGCAGCACGGTTCTAAACAAGTATTGAACATAAAAAAGCGCAGTTGGAAAGATGGCTAATAACGCGTATGTGAGAATTACAGCAGCCAAAAGCCCGGCCAGGGGTGGTTGTCTGTAAGTCTTTTTCAAGACTAGCTATCAAAATTTAATTGGCGTCAGGAAAAGAATGAAAACCAACTTGCCATAACGGGTTGCAGCGCCTGCGATTGTCATCAAATCGGCGAGCATCAACTGTAGACACCATCCTGGCGGCTCCTCTTATCCAGTCATCTAGCGGATGTGTCAGGAGTTTTGCTGAAGGTCAAGTCAGTTAATCGTTATCTCGAGCGAGCGGGAGTTTTCCTGAAGGTCAAGCCAGTTAATCGTTGTCTTGAGCGAGCGGGAGTTTTGCTGAAGGTCAAGCCAGTTTAATCGTTGTCTTGAGCGAGCAAGAGTTTGCTGAAGGTCAATCCAATCTGATCGTTGTTGCAGGTGAGCAAGAATTTTTCAATAGCACAATCAAGTTCAGCCTCGCCTCAAAGCAAATTTGCAGAAATTAAACTTTAAGACTTACTCGCCTACAGTTATAATCAAAAAGCAAAATATTATGGACAACGTTAATAAGTTTTGTTTTGAGCTCGCTAACAACTGAGTCGTGATAGAAAAAGGAACGTTGTTTAAAGACAATCAAGACGGCAGCTAAATACCTCATTCCTTCATGGATTGGCCCATGTTTTGTTGACGTGTCAGACTATCTCGGGGCTCCACTACAAATGAGAGCCGCTCGCTAATCCTTTTGGGCTCTGTTGCATGTGAGTCGTTCTCAAGACGTCGCTTTGATGTGCCCTGTCATCGGGTGAAAAGAAAGTTGAAGTCTGGTCGGGACCCTACCAGGGGTTGAAGTTACTGAGACGTGAAGAAGAAGAAACTCCCTAACTACCTGATGATACCTGAAACGTGATCGATTGGAGGAACATTTCAACTGGTACAGACTCCTGGCGTTTGAATGTAACCTGACGGCGAACCTAGAAGAATACGTCTTGCTTGGATCGGGAAACAAGAGTAGGGTAATCTGTAAACCTGTTAGCTGGTCGAACTGTTCTTGGTGTAGATGTGATTTGTATTTCTTAAATTAGCAAGTTACAAATGTGAAATTGTTTGCTTGGTCTGTATAATAATATTTCAGCATGGCGGAACAGGACTCCTTGGCACAAGTTTTGACGGGGGTAGGAACAGCGGTAGGTAGACTTAATACGGTAATAAAACAACAGGGAATGGCAACCGAAATTGTTAAGTTTAGTGGACAGGCCAGAGAGTTTAAGAAGTGGATAACTTCCATAGAAAAATATGCGTATTTGGTCTCGGCAACAGATGAAGAGACAATGAGACTTGCGTATCAGGCGGCAACAGAACCGGTTTCGGATCATATAAGAAGAAAGTTAGAGGCTAGAGTAGATGAGACATGGGAACAATTTAAGGAAGACCTAGCACGTAAGTACGCGGAAATAACGGATCCACAACATGCGTTTTCGGTGTTGAGACAGGCTAAACAAAACAACGGAGAGACGGTACAATTGTTCAGCGATAGGTTGATTAACCTGGCTGAAGAGGCATTCTTAGGACATAATGTACGAGGAGAAGAGGTGGAGAGGATGTTAGTCGGAATTTTTGTAGATGGCATAAAATCCGATGGTTTGAAGTTTAAGCTGATGAGGGAAAACCCTGAGAGGTTATCACAAGCGGTAGATATCGCGGTACAAGAAGAACATTTGAGACGTAGATTTAGATTGAGAACAGGACGAGAAATAGGAATTATCGAGAAGATAGAGTTGAAGAGCCTATGGAAATAGGACAAACAAGGTTCGGATGGAGTAGGAGAGGAGGTATACAGACGTTGCAAGGTACTAATAGAAATGCTTATGATGAAAGAAGACAAATGAGGTATCCTACAAGTGAGACAGTAGGTAGAACAAACAACACAAATATAGTCTGTTGGTTTTGTGGTCAACGCGGACATGTGTCTCGTTTTTGTGGAAACAGGCGTGTCCAGTCGAATATACAAAGTAGAAGGGGAAATAGCAGGTTGAATAGGAATGTGGAAGATAGACACAGAAATTTTACAGGTACAAGAACGCAGGAAAACCGGCACCCTACCTATTAAATAGGACCTGTGGTAGGAGGGTAAATAACAAGGTCCCAAGATGTAAAGAATATTTTAATAACAGATATAACAAGACGAGTAGAGAGTGCTCTCAATTAGATGAAATCAAACAGTTTACAGTGAAGACAACAGATCATAGTTCGTGTATAATAGAAATAGGAAAATATAGAGTTCGTACATTAATTGATTCAGGAGCTCAGGTTAGTGTAATTAAAGACAGTTTTTTATATAAAATAATGAGAAATTGTAGAATATTTAAGAGTCATAATAATCTTCACTCGGTTACAGGACATAATTTACAAGTAATTGGACAAACAATGATCAATTTTAAATTAGGAGGGATCAACTTAAGACATCTTTTTCAGGTAGTGAAAGATTTAAATAGAAACATGCTGATAGGAAGAGATTTTTTAATAAAAAATGGAGTAAGACTTTTCTTTGATTTACATAAATTAAAATTCAAGGACGTCTATGTGGATATGGAAGAAGACATGCATATATCAGCACTAGTTAGAGTTAAAATGTCCACGACATTAAAACCACAGTCGGTTAATTTGATACAAGCAAAGCTGAAGAGAAACCCATATTATGTGGCAGGAAACACAGTCAGAATCACTGAGTTGCAAAAGGAAGTAATTGATGAGCCTGGTTTGGAAGTTCCGGATGGAATTATAGCATTGGATAAACACTTAACCTTTCCAGTGATGATTATCAACAACACAGGTAGAGAAATCAAATTATACAGAGGATGTGTAATAGCCAAACTAGAACATAACATTAGTGACATATTGGCAACGGATAGAGGAGAAATGTCGGGAACAAGTTATTCAGAAACTTCTAGTGAAAGAGTTAATAACATACGCGGACGCGGAAGAAGAGGGAACGTACAAATGGATGAATTGATCCATCCATCCAGAAGAAATACAGCCCAAATACATTCACTAGACAAAGTGACAAGGGAACAAGAATTGTTGGCACAGTTAAAAGCTCCGCCAGAAAATAAGGAAGTATTAGAACAATTTATAAAAGAAAATCAGGACGTATTTGCAATTAATGATTTGGAATTGGGTAGGACAAAAACAGTTACAATGGAAATAGATACGGGAGACCATCCACCAATTAGTGTAAAGCCATATAGAACTCCATTAAGAAACAGAGAAATCGTGGAAAAGGCAATAGAAGATATGTTGAAAGCAGGGATAATAACAAGGTCGAAATCAGAATGGTCATCTCCGGTCGTCATCGTGGCCAAACCTGATGGTTCGAGGCGCTTCTGCTGCGACTACAGGGCGTTGAACAAAATCACTAAGAATGTAGCGTACCCACTGCCAGTAATTGATGATATTTTGGGGCTGCTTAATGGTTCTACATTCTTCACGACGTTAGACGCAAGGTCAGGGTTCTGGTGTATCCCGATGTCGGAAGACGCTCAAAAGAAGAGTGCTTTTTGTACTCATATGGGTTCTTACGAATTCTTACGAATGCTATTCGGGGTCAAAACTGCGCCGTCTCACTACATGCTCTTAATAAATGAAGTATTAGAAGGTATGCAAAAGTTTGCATTAGCTTATATAGACGATATTCTGATTTTTACAGCAGGAGATGTAGATGATCATTTAAAACATATTAGATTAGTATTCGATAGATTAAGAGTACATGACGTTAAATTGAAGCTTAGTAAGTGCCAGTTTTTAAAGACAGAAACAAAATACTTGGGTTATATTATAAATAGAGACGGAATTAAACCAGACCAGGACAAGATAAAGGTTATTAAAGAGTTACCTCCTCCAACTAACGTAAAAGAAGTGCGTGCGTTTATAGGAACTTGTGCGTATTATAGGCGGTTTGTCCTAGCGTTTTCAAAGATAGCAGAACCTATTACAAATTTAACGGGCAAATACGCTAGATTTAAGTGGGATGATGAGTGTCAAAAAGCGTTCGAGTTTTTAAAAAACAGTTTAACACTGGTACCACTATTGACGCATCCAGACTTGAACAAACAGTTAATACTATATACAGATGCTTCGGACAATGCAATAGGAGCATGTTTGGTTCAACCATATGAAGGAAAAGAATCTGGAATACCAGGGGTTAAAAATGAAAGGCCAATTTACTTCTTATCTCATAAACTTAGCAAGTCGCAACGGAAATGGACGACTATTGAAAAAGAAGCTTATGCTATTCATTATGCTCTTCAGAAACTAAATTACTACTTACATAACGCAAATTTTGTTATTAGAACTGATCATATGCCTTTAAAGTCTTTTTTAGAAGCTCCAGTGCAGAACAGGAAAATACAGACGTGGGCATTGAATCTACAGGGATACAATACGAAAATTGAATACATTCCGGGTAAGAATAACACATGTGCTGATTTATTGTCTAGGATACCGTACCCACAGTCATCAGGAGACACAGAAGATGAAGCTGAACCAGAGATAGACGACCGAAACTGGCAAGTCAATATATTAGATTCTGCCATAATAAATAGAGAAGAGTTTGAGAGTTTACCATCGGATCAAGAGTCTGAATATAGAGCAGAAGACCCACATTTAGCACAATTTAATATGAAAGAAGAACAAGAATTGGATCCAAAAGTCTTACAAATGAAACAGAAATTAAGAGAAACGGAGGAGAACAAATATAAGAAGAATTATTTGGTTTTACAAGAGGATGGACAGTTATACTATATGTGTGAAAGGAACGAACAGCTAAGGAAATATATTCCAAAACATTTGGAAAATGAAGTTTTAAAAGCATATCACAATGAGAATGGACATCTCGGTCGTGATAAGTTGGTGAAAGCACTAATGAGCAAATATTATTGGCCAAACTTGTTTAAATCTGCTTGCAAATATGTAGATACGTGTGAAAAATGCAGGTTAAGGAATATGAAAACAATTAAGTGTCCCTTACAAGATACAGATATTCCTCAGTTCCCAATGCAAAAGATTAGTTTAGATATATCGGGTCCTCACCCTAGGACATTGTCAGGAAACGTGTATTTAATTCATATAGTAGACGTCTACAGTCTTTGGCCGGAAGTTTATGCAATTCCAGATAAGAGCGCAGATACTGTCATTAATATTTTTTTACAAGAGTTCGTACCAAGATTTAGTTGCCCACAAACTATACTTACGGATAATGGTAGAGAGTTTGTAAATAAAAAATTCGAAAAGTTATTAAAAGATTTGAATATAAATCATATAAAGACCTCATATTATAGACCTTCTTCAAATGCTAAGAACGAACGTCAACATAGGACGTTATACGACGTTATAGCAAAGATTGTTGATGAACATGAAAAAGATTGGGATCTATTCTTAGGACCTGCCCTTAGCGCTATTCGCACAAATCAAAATGAGAGCACGGGGTTTTCACCATTCTATTTAATACACGGGAGAGAGCCAATACTACCTATAGATAATCTATTAAAACCAAGACGGAAATATATGGGGGAAGACTTTCAAGAGACCATAATACAAGAAATGCATAAAGCACACGTAAGATTAAAGAATAATATAATTAAAGCTAGGGAAAGACAGAAAAAGTACAAAAATGTAAATACAAAGTTACAGGAGTTTAAAGTAGGTGATAGAGTTTATTACAAGAAGCATAGAAGAAACTCTAAGTTTGACGCTCGTTGGATCCCAGGTTATTACGTTTTAGAAAAACTAGGTAATGTATCATATAGTATCAAGAACCAGGTCACAGGACATGTGGCAAGAGCACACGTTGAACACTTAAGAAGAGATGAGGATGAGATGGAAAATAATAATTATAATAATAATTATTATTCAGACACTAGATATTTAGATGAACAAGTCGTCAGAGGAGCTACAGTAACCCCAAGTTTTAGAAAAGATCCAGCACAAAATCAGTTACTAGCAACTCCAGGTTACGAAGATACTCAAGAACAGACGATACCGAAAACAATAGAAGAAGAAAAGGTGAATGAAAGTCATTATGATAGTATGGAAGAGGAAATAGGTGCTCCATTTAAGAATACTAGACAAGCAACGAAAAGAAGAATGGATAAACAAAGAGATAGAGAAGTAAAAAGACAGAGGAGAATTAGAGATTATTCAACAAGCGGCGAAGATATGCCTCTACTAGAAAGGTCCTTAAGAAATAATGATAGACAAATTAGATGGGATATTGAACAGAAGAGATTAGCGGCTGCTAACGAGAGACAAACAGACGAAGAAGAAGAAATGGATGAAAAGTCAGAATCAATTAGTAGTATGGAAGAAACTAATAAGTTGTACGAGGAAGAGGATATTGATGTAGAGTTAGCACTTATTCAAAGAAACTTGGAGTTATTGAAGAAGTGGAAACGTAGGAGGTAGATAGATAGAGAATACTGCAGATAGCAAGTTATAAGTTTCAGGATTTGGAAATGAAAGTAATGCTTGAAAAAGGCTTCTATGGATACTTTTTATAAATGGTCTTGAGGAGTGGTTAAGCAGTGAGATAAATAATATAGAGGTAGTTTCGAGAGAGACATATATATATATTTTTTTGCTCTCTGTGATAGAATTGCTGGTTGCTTTTATGTTTTTACTTCTTGACTTTTCGTAGATTGGACAAATTAAGTATTGGTACAGTAGGTGGATGTACTCTATAGCAAATAGACAAGTTTTTTTTTTATCGGTGCTAGAAAAGCCGTGTTTAACAGTAATGATTAAGAAGTTATAGTGATGTTTGGTCCAAGGGAAATAATTGGCAAGCCGAGCCACAAGTTAATTGATAAGTAAATGATGGCTAGTACATTGAGTTGACATTGGAATAGTCGCCACATTAGTAATAGACAAAATGATTTGACCTGTAGTTTACAGTGCTTACTTAAGATGATATTCCGGATGTTATGATGTGTTAGGAAATAGGATAGAAAAAGATAGAAAGTTGTGAGGGGAGAGAATCAATGATGGTACGGTCAGTGTGGATTATTGATTGTTTTGTGTAGAGAGAACAGATATTGTTCTAAGTTAGGATATTGGTCTGTAGATAACAGATATATGTACTGGGCAGTGAGTTGTTGTGTTTTCACGATTATAAAAATCGAATGAATTGTAGGAATAAATATGTGTTACATTGATTAGTATAGGAGGTCAATGTGGATGGGCCAATGTACGTAGTTAATTTGAAGGGAGTTATATTTTATTTTGAAAACCTTCTCTTTAGCGAGAAGACATTTGTTTTATTGAATCTGAGTTACAATGCCTCATATATAATATGTTTTTTTTGGATTGATTTGGTCTTGTAAAATGATTGTTGTTATTTGATTAATTGATTTAGAATAGGATTATTGTGTTCCTAGTATTTTGAGTACAAACTATTGGTCCGTAAAAGTGTCCAATAGTGATAGGTAGTAATAGAATATTTTATTCTGATTTGATAAAATGCATGTTGTGTCATTTTAAAATGTGTTTTTCTTTGGATAATTTGGATTTTGTTTCGCTTAAATGACTAGTTTTGTATATTAAGTTACATTGTTAATGAATAGGTTATAAATTTAGTTAAGTAAGTTTAATTTTCAAATACATGGGGCTTTGTTTAAGGCCTTTCGTTCAGAAAAGAGTTAATAAAACTACTGAGGGATAATATAGAGACATATTCTCTTTGCGAATATTAAGTTGCTTGAAGAGGTTCTTATAGATATGAACTGTTAGTAAAATAGGAGTAGTGTTATAGGAAGATATAAGGTTGGGGGAAGACTGTGAATGGCAGCATATAAGTGGGGATATATATATAGCTGGACAAAGAAGCAGATTATGGGATGTATGGGGGATAGATATAGGAGCTGTGAAAAACCAGCGTTAATTATATTAAAAATGTTCATAGAATATGAACATGGGCTCGTGGCTAAAGATGAGATAACGAAGTATAGACAAGATTGTGGATGGCAATATAAATGTTGAATATATAAGTGTTGTGAAAACTTATGTCAAATTGATTTATAGAGAACAAAGATCTATTTCATAAGATGTATTTTAAAAAAAAATTATTTTACAAAATTTTTTTTTATTGGCAAGGGAGGTAAATGTGAGTGTATTGACTATTCATTACTGTATGTAAATATGGTCATGTTGACTATTCATTTTTCATTCTTTATACTTCTCACTCGGTGCGCACCGCTTCTTTACTTTTTCTAACTACATTGTTTCTGTCCATCCTGTGTTGTGGAAGAGTGAGGAATTTTATAATGTCAAAGGTACGATAACGATTTTACGAGCTGTTCTTATGATATGTATATTTTCTACAGGAACAATAAGGAGCCAAGAACGAGCCAGAAATATATAACTGTATAGTGGATGACTATATAGCAGGGGAAAGAGTTAAAGAAATAGAATATTTACTTAAGTTGGAGTTGGTTTGGGGAAGATTGGAGGAACAGTGAGAGGTAAGGAAAGAGAGGGAATAGAGTAAGGGGATTAGGAGTAAAGACTTTTTCCTTTACAGGAAAAATTCTTTAGTAAACATAGGGAGGTGTAACAGAAGTAGGGTATGTATTAGTATTAGGTGGGAAAAGGCTATGGCACGATTGAGCATCGGGAGAGAATGGGAATGGAGATGCTCAAGTCGTGACGTAGTGGGTGGTTACGGGGCAGTTAACATCCCGGCCTGGAACTGAAAGGACGTCATGTTTATAGAAGTTGTCATCAAATGGAAATAAACCTTAATTACACAAATCCAACAGTCCTTGTTAGTTCTACTCTTTTATAATACAGCATGCAGGGCGATGCGCTACCTTCTTGATTTTCCAACCATTGAAGAGAGAATACAAGTTTGCAGGGCACGCGCCTACCTCAGAGTTAACGCAAACACACAACATCCACTGCATAGTGAAATTATGAAGGTGAAGGGCAGCAGGTTAAAAAGAGGACGGTCGTGGATGGGTCAAGCCGAAGACATTCTTCAACAGGTGTGTTCACTTGAGGACTTAGAACCTGGCGAGGAGTGGGTGCAAGTGCCAACAGATTTCTACACATCCTTTTCAGTTTGCATCCAACTAGATAGAAAATGCAGACAAGAAAATCCGGCTGCTGTGGAGGCTGAAGTGCAAGCGTTGATTTTCGAGAATTCGCTAGACGGTGATGCGGTCATCTACACAGTTGGGTCGGTCGTCCGACATGTGAGAAGCTCATGGGCCTTTACAGCTCGAGCCGGAGGGAGAATTGTGAAGGAGGACTCTGGTGCTTTCACTGAAACCACAAGTAGCCTGACTATGGAAGTCATGGTAGTAAGTAAAGCAATAACATGGCTCGAGACACAGACAGTCACTAGGGCATGTTTCCTTAGCGACTCAATGAACATGATCAAGAGGATAGAGGAGGGGTTGATCCGAAGAGAATGGTTGCTGCCTCTGGAGCGGTCTCGGCTGATAAAGATTAGTTTCATCTTCGTGCCAGGGCATGCGGGAGTCCAAGGAAATGAGCGGGCTGACAAGCTCACAGGTGAGGCTACTGTGGAGGGCGGACGCGCCATGGATCAGGCTGACATTCTGAATGCTCTACGAGAAGTAAGACTATTGCATGAACCAAGTGATGACTGTGAATCTACAACCATTGCCAGACTGCGAAAACAGCAAATTAAAAGAGGGGTGGCCAAACAAGAACACTACGCAGGAAGCCAAAGAAGATTGATAAACCAACACAGAACTGGCGTCGTTAGCCGCTACACGCTGCGGGATTTGCTGAGGAGAGAATCCGAGCACTTATGGACTGAATGGTTCGATGTGCAATGAGGATGATCTGTCGACTAACTAACTAACTAACTATAATGATACTGTGCTATCAATGGGAATTCCTCTTCTTCCTCTTCTTCCTTTCTCTCTCGAGGGAAGTGAGTCACACCTAGTTATGCTCCTTAAAGGTCAATGTGTCCGAATTCGGCATACATTAGTGTACAGTTTGCTTCCTCTAGACAGATTCCATCCAAGGTAAGGCTCTATCTGCCCGTTGGCTGTTTATTTCCCTTAAAAGATCGACTTCCGGTCGCCAACATCGCGGTTAGGCATCGAACCGTTAAGGTCTTTGGCGTGTTTATGCTTGTAACTACGGTTTACAATCGCATTTTCCTCATGTTGGACTGATAGTACATGGTTCCCTCGCCCTGCTACTGAGTGAGTGCGTGGGCGACACTGTGAGCTGTGAAATTCGCGTGGAATGCTTTTACATCTGTCCTGTACAGTGACCTGCATGTTCGGAACAATGACTACCGGCTGTTGCTGAATTGACTGATTTGCCTTTTCTGTTCACGTGTGCATTTTTTCAGGAGACTCCTGGGCGCTGAAGCTACGGAGTTCGTGCTTTAAGCGACACGTTCGGCGGGTCGCTCTGCAGTAAAAGACCGAGCCATGTGAGAAAACCCGGTTCAGTGAGGTATTTCTGGTGACTGCCGAGTCCATCGACGATGAACTGTGGATGCATTTTGAGTTGGCATTCTGGCGGCGGCATTATGCACAGTGTAACTGTGCGGGCTGTTGGATTGCCGAGACTCCTGTCTATTCCACTTTCCACATTGGACTGTGGGGAGCATTTTGTGTGATATTCACTGGCACAGGAATGAAGCATAATGAGGACTACTCATTGCCGTGAAGTTGTAACCTCGACTAACTAACTGACTTCCCTTACAAATTTGTCAGAGCAGCCGCTGTGCAGCCTAATTTGTGTAATTTCAACTGTCAGGGAATGTTTAAAGTGCACAATTTGTACAGGGACATCCTGCTTTTCGCCCTTATCTGAGAAAGATAGGCATCAGATCTTATTACCCAGGAGATTAGGGGGATATCATCAGATTCTATAGTTCTCGGGAAAATACCCAACCGTGTGCTGGGTTCGAACCTGATAGCTTCTGAGACTGAGACTCTAACCTCTCAGCCACGGCTCTCCACTCAAAGGGAATAAAAAATGTTACAGTTTTTACATGCCTTATGTTATACAGAACCGATTTTGCTGTATGACAGTGAATCTTGGAATGTAAATGAACAAATTAGGAAGAACTTAGAAGCAACAGAGATGTGTTTCCTAAGACGAATGTTGCAAACTCCTTGGACTGCCAGAGTAACTAACGACGATTGTCTGAATCTGGCCAATGAAACATGAACATTATACTCAGCAATAAGGAAGAGACAAGCAGCTTTCTTTGGTCATGTAATGAGAAAAGAGGCATTGGAGAACATCGTGACGACTGGAAAGATCGAGGGGAAAAGAGGCAGAAGCCGACCAAGAGAAATGATCCAGGATAGACTGAGGCGTGGATGGAGGAATATCATCAACAGAGTTGATCTAGAAAACCAAGGACCGAGATCTGTGGAGAGACATGAACGCCTACGCCAGCTGACATGGAACTTGATGATAATGAAGGCTTCAGATGTGTAGTAATATGGTGCTAGACCTATATTTTGAAAGACCAGTCGTCATTGCAGGGCTGATGTGGCCGCCTTGACTTCCTGGGATCTTTCTTTGTATCCACGTTAGGCGGGGCCGATCTGGTAGCTCCGGATAATTGCCTGAATCCACCCGGATGCCAATTTGAACCCAATCAGTGTGGATGTGTAGAGTCATGTTGAAGTAGTGGTTAGACATTTCCCTGCTGGCGTGGTGGTCATTGGTTCAATCGGTACCGGGACGGATTGGAATGTTAAAACTTGTATTGAGTTCTCCAGCCCCATGCATCCTAAAATTGGTACCAAGAGATGTCTTGGAAAATAAAGGCGACAGACACGACACAGATCACATCACCCACCAAATGCCGATTGGTTTATAAAAATAAAACAACAACAACATGTATCTAGCTCCGTATGCCAAACGCTTAAAAGTAGTAAAAGCGTCTTCTTATGCACAATTAAAAGAAGCTGATTGCCGCTTTATTCGCTCCAACGCTGTTTTACCAGTGTCACACACGGACAGTACGAGATAGAAACACACAGGCGTAACATCACATCATGTGAGATGAGATGCATAAGAGACGCAGCTGGAAAAAGATGAGATAGAGAGACAAATGAGAAACTCAGAACAAGTGAAGAGATAACACCGACTGCTGACTTTATAGAACACCAAAGAATTAAATAATTTGGACATTTACTTAGAATGCAACCTCCTCTCCGCGACACGTCACGGCAAAAACAGTAGGAGAAAAAAAAGAAGAAACAGAGATCCTTTCTTTTTTTTTACAACTGGAATATCCGTTATTACAGCTTCACATCATAAACTACTGCAATTATATTCCTAACGTAGTCTGACGAAAGGACGTCAGACTGCATTTTCCGAAATGATATTACTACTACTAGTAGTAGTAGGCCTCTTTTAGTCCTGTAGAACTATAGAGTTGTGCCGCTGGGAAGGCACCTGACTGCGCCGCTGGTGACTTTATAGTCCAATGCGAGAGTGACAATCTCTGTCACAATTTCGCATCTGTAAGACGAGGCTGGTTCCGCAGTAAGTGACTGCATTTTGTGCTTGTGCCCCCTATCCCCAGTTTGCTGGATCAGATTGCGCTCAAAGAGCACCACTCGGTTTCGTACATCTCTTCCCCAGGAACATCTGTCCGCTGCAACTCTTTCCCAAGTATCTGGATCTATGCTAAGGGTTTTCATATCTTGTTTGCACACGTCAAGTATCGCATTTGGGGTCTTCCGGTAGACCTATCCCCTGCGGCTAATTCCCCTGCATGACATGAGGCCATGTCAGTCGCTATAGGACTGGATAGAGGAAAATGGAATCTTAAATTATCCCAGGGATTACGAAGTTCCGGTTACGAGGATTACTCACGCCTACCACCAGGACACGAAAACAATTACGAAGAATTGAAAGCCGCCTTGCTGAAACACTATGAAATCACCTCACAGACATATCGAAAGAAGTTTCGATCAGCAAAACGAGAGCCGGGAGAGCTTTTCGCCGCCTACAGTCTGCGCCTAAAATCATATCTGCAGAAATGGATGGATTTGGCAGAGTTCAAGAGGGACTATGAGAGTCTGGAAGAGCTGATGGTAGTCAACCAGATGCGAAAGCAAATGTCGAAACCTCTCAGAACCTTCTTGGGAGAACAAGGGGCGGAACGGATGGAAGTGGTGAATAAGTTGGCGGAGAGATTCGTGGAGGTACATGGGGAGGCTGCGGAACCAAGTACACAAACCACCAAAGGCCAGGAGAAACACGGCCGAAACAAATCTAAGAACACGGAATACAAGAAAGGGGAACCTTATGTGAAGACTTCAACGGAGAGTTCGGAGAAGATGAAGGAAGGAAACAAGAGCACTTCGAATTCTCCACCAAAGCGACCATGGTCTGAGAAGTGGTGTTCGTTCTGCAAGTCACCCTCTCACAACACAAAAGACACATGCCAAGTGACTCCTAAGGAGGTTGTCACCGACAAGGCTAAGGTCGGCGAAGAAAATCGGAACCCAGAGAGCGCACCGAAGTCAGGAAGGGAAAAACCTTGGACAGGAAAATGGTGCAAACACTGCCGGTCGAAAACTCATAATACAAAAGACTGCAGATTCCAGTCACATGACTCACACTTCACAACAGGCCTCGGGGAACCTAAAGAGGACTCCAAGGAAAAGGTCGAGGAGGTGGAAGATACTCCGGACCAAGGGAGACCACCGGTGGTGGAGTTAATTGAAGTGAATGGCCAACAAATCCAATGTTTATATGATACTGGACTGGACGGGGAAGCGGTGATTTCTGCTGTTCTGGTATACCCAGAACAACTCACAGGGGAGACCATGGAGATACAGCCTGCGACTAAGAGTGCTGTGGCCATGAAGTTACCAATTGCTAAGGTGGATATTCGGTCAAGATGTGTCACGGGCACCATCAGAGCCGCAGTATTGACTGATCCCATATTTCCCGTCATCCTCGGTTGTCGATATGCCTTTTTGGGAATTCTCAAGGAACCAATCCACACGGGAGCTATGCAGACACGCTCTCAGAAGGAAAAGGATCAGGCAGAGAGAATGGTCTCAAACCCAATGCCAGGGGAGTTGCGAACTGCCCAGAGTGAGGATGATACTTTACGTCCTTGCTATAGGAAGCTGCAGAAAAGTGCTGTTCCACCCAAACGAGGACAGTACTACATGAAGAATCGGCTGCTCTATCGGAGAGCCGGAAGGGGAGACAACTTACATGGTCAATTGGTAGCCCCGAAGGCCTACCGTTCCCAAATTCTTCATATGGGGCATACCATTTCGTTCAGCGGACACATGGGTATGGCCGCCACCATGCATCGGATTTCCTGCCATTATTATTGGCCAGGATTGACTGAAGATGTGCGTCGGTATGCAAAATCATGCCCTGCGTGCCAGAGGGTGGCACCGAAATACTGGACAGCGCCGGTGGTATTGGGTGAAATGCCCATTATGAACTCTCCTTTCGAGAGGGTAGCCATCGACCTCGTGAGTCCTCTTCCTAGGACTAAGAAGAGGAACATGTATATCCTCACAATGGTGGATTGCTGTTCGATGTGGGGGGAAGCCATACCGTTGCCAACCATTGACTCGAAACGGGTGGCTGATGCACTGATGGAGGCCTTTACTAGATTAGGCTTCCCTAATCAGATTCTGACGGATAATGGGTCTCAGATATGTGGGAAACTCATGGAGGAGGTATTTGGGGTGTTCCACTCCAACCATATACATACCAGTCCTTACCACCCTCAAGCTAATGGGCAAGTAGAGCGTTTCAACGGCACGTTGATGACAATGCTCAGGAAACTGGCCCAGGAAAAACCTGATAGGTGGGATGAATACATCCCGGCCGCCCTTTTTGCCTATAGGGAAGTGCCACATGGCTCAACAGGAGTACCGCCAGCTACTCTACTGTTTGGTCGACCAATCAAGGGACCATTGGAAGCTTTGCTGAGGAGTTGGACGGAGGAAGGGACGTCAGAAGAAGTGATCTCCTCGTACAAATACGTGGAGGAACTGAAGGAAAAACTTCACACGGGCTGGGCTCTGGCGACTCGAAACTTGAGAAAAGCCAGAAAGAAACATGCGGAGTACTACAACCGTAGGTCTAGAGACAGAGCTCTTGAGGTGGGAGACAAAGTATTGTTGCTACTCCCAACGGGAACCAACAAAATGGAGATAGGATGGCAGGGACCATTTCCCGTGGAAAGGATGGTATCCAGAACCAACTATCAAATCCGGATCCGGGGAAAGTCGAAAAATTTCCATATTAATCTCTTGAGGAAATATGAAGAGAGAACCGGTGAAGGAGCAGCCCTTCTCATGGCAATGGCGGTAGCAGTGGAGACTGAAACAGGACCAGACGAGGGCAGGGAGTATCCTCTAGTGCACCAGGAAACTTATCGGGAAGTACAGGTGAACCCTGATCTGACTCTCCAGGAGAGGGAAAAGATTGCCCAGGTTCTCAAATCCCATAAGCAGATCCTGACGGATAAACCAGGACGGACGGAGCTGGTCGAGTTCTAGATGACCTTAACCACGGAAGAGCCGGTCCGCCAATAAGTCTACCCAGTGCCATTTTCTAAAGAGAAGGCTTTGGAGGAGGAGATACAGAAACTGTTGGAGGATGATGTGATTGCGCCATCCACATCCCCATATAATGCCGGAGTGGTGGTGCTACGCAAACCGAGTGGAGAACACAGGTTGTGTATTGACTATAGACTCTTGAATAGTCATACCCAGTTTCAGGTGGAACCTTTGCCGAATCCAACCCAGTTATTCGCCAGGCTCCATAAAGCTAAGTACTTCTCCAAAGTAGATCTGAGTAGAGGTTATTACCAGATCCCCGTCAAACCGGCGGTTCGACCTCTGCTGGCTTTCAGTACACCTAGTGGACACTATGAGTTCAACGTCATGGACTCAGCAATTTTGGACTCAGCAATGCGCCTAGTGTGTTTACTCGCATGATGAGAGCTTTGTTAGATCCTCTACGTGATCCGTCCATTATCTCATTCATGGATGATACACTAATTGCCAGTGACAGCTTAGATGACCATTTGGGGTCCTTGGAGAGAGTTTTCAATAGGCTCCGGGAAGCAGGGCTTACCGCGCGCCCAACCAAGTGCATGATTGGTTATCAAACTCTTGAATTTCTAGGTCATACCATCACTCCAGGAAAAATTGTCCCAAAGGAGAAGAACCTGGAAAAAGTCAGACGAGCTTCAAGGCCAAAGACGAAGAAAGATGTGAGATCATTTCTGTCTTTGTGCGGGTTTTATCAGAAGTTCATCCCACATTTTTTCGAACTGGGAAATCCATTAACAGAAACATTAAAAAAGGGACTCCCAGAGACAATTGTATGGACGCCAGAATGCGAGGGGGCCTACAGTCAATTACAAGAGGCGTTGGTGAATAAACCAGTTCTACAACTCCCAGACCTTTCAAAACCCTTTGTGCTAAGAACAGATGCGAGTGGGATTGGAATTGGAGCAGCCTTGTTACAAGAAGGGATAGAAGATGCTTCGGTTTTGAAACCTGTAGCATATGCCAGTAAGAAACTTCTACCGGCTGAAAGAAATTATTCTACCGATGAAAGAGAATGCTTGTCACTTGTATGGGCCGTACAAACATTTCAACCATATTTGTATGGAGTGCAGTTTACGATCCAGTCAGATCATCAACCCTTGATGTTCCTAGCTACCTCGCAGAAGCTCAACGCACGGTTGATGCGTTGGTCGTTGTTGCTGCGGCCGTACAACTTCACAGTGGAGTATATCCCGGGGAAGGAGAATGTAGGAGCGGATTTCCTATCTAGACATCCAACTCCTGAGGAAGAAGAGTATGTTGAGGAAGACCATCAGGATCGAACCTCCAGGGAGTAAGAGTCGACGCGGTCAACTCTCTTAAGAGGGGGCCTATGTCATGATATGGCTGGCAGGCGACGATCCCGATGGAGAAAATGACAGAAACAGTCAAGTGACGGTCCTGAAATCTTAAACCAGACGGCTCATGACTTCAAACACTGGCCGTACGTCTTGGACACGGAAGCGAAGCCCAACGGACGAATTGTCTACCGGGAAAGATCAAAGAAAAGTCCGTATCGGACTTTGCGGAGAATCACCGGGCCTCAAAAACATCGTTTATCTTCGAGAAGTTGGAGCACGATCAAACAGTAGATATCTTTGAAATACTATTAACCAAATCATTTGGGCAACCGAAAAGCAACGATACGGGGAGAGCGTCTTTATCAAAGAATATTGTTAGCATGTTGATGTGGAAGGATCAAAGGACGGAATAGGAGCAGGGATGATTGAGGGGGACGGAAAAACCCAGTGACGTAGGACAGGAAATTTATATGTGGACAGAGACAGTTAAACTCAGTGGAGAGTTGGACTTAACCACGGTTGGAGTGGGAATGTATTTCAGTGCCGTATAGAAAATTTATCACAGAGTTTAGGTTGTGTAAAAATAACCAACCCTGTCCCTTCATGGGAATTAAACTGATATAAATCTAGGCAGGAA
This sequence comes from Cepaea hortensis, assembly GCA_963921405.1. Classification (NCBI taxonomy): domain Eukaryota; kingdom Metazoa; phylum Mollusca; class Gastropoda; order Stylommatophora; family Helicidae; genus Cepaea; species Cepaea hortensis. Next base: position 76,146,240 of record OY992888.1, on the reverse strand, counting down.
ATAAAATTCAATAAGGTGATTATATAGATGTAGCTTCGACATATAGCATAGGGATTTTCGTGTGTAAACGTCGTATAAAGAGTAGACAGGATTAGGCTGAAGAGTGATTTAAGTTGTGTAGAGTAAGGTGTCTGTACAGTCAGAAGGATAAGTCTATACTAGGATTCATGTGCTTTGCTTTAGCGTGTTTTTCTTTCACTTTGTATAGGGTAGAGTGCTGACTATTCTGTCTTATATAATAGTATAACTCTAGTATGATCTAGGGAGATTACTTTCTGAATATAGCCAATTACCTACATTCACATATCATAGGTCGGAGTTGCGTTTCTCTCACAAGCTGTGGTTTTACTCAACAGGTTCACTGCACTTGACAATTAAGGTGATTACCCATCTGAGCCGAAATATTTGGTCAGAATTGGGAACAGTAATCTATGCCACCAGAAGGTAAAACCAGTGTGAGAAAAAAATTACACAAGAACCTGAGTCACTCTAAGTGAGAAGGAATATACAACCGATTGTTTTGTGAAAAAAGAAAATGGACAATAATTAACGCAATAAAGCATTGTTTATCTGACATTCACAGAAAATAAAAAAAACATTACAGAGTGTTGACTGTGTATACTTGAAGACTAGAACTAACCTAGAATTTCAGTGGAGAATATATTGTTTACTATGGTTCCAGAACATATTGTCAACAAAACCTTCATCAGTCAGAAAGAAAACAGCTGGGTGAGAAATTCAACGTTATGTTCTTTGTGAAGTCGAATGGCTGTATCATGATGGAAAAACTCTGATGTTCATCCTATACAATATTATGTCACACATTCAAGATAAATACCACCACATATCTTCACACCCATCCATGGCACACCAAAATTACACTTTTCTGCAATAAATGTTTTATCATGTTGTTCGAAACCTGTGTTTGTGGGTTATGTGCTAAAGGAACGGGAAGAGGGATATTGTCAGAGAGAGAGAGAGAGAGAGAGAGAGAGAGAGAGAGAGAGAGAGAGAGAGAGAGAGAGAGAGAGAGTGACAAAAAGACTTTAACTAAAAAAGGGGGGTATGTAGACAAATGTCCACCTGCAGAGAGAGAGAGAGAGAGAGAGAGAGAGAGAGAGAGAGAGAGAGAGAGAGAGAGAGAGAGAGAGAACTGAGAAATAGGATAATTAACAGGTGTGCTGTTGACTCCACTTTCCCCCCAGGGACAACTAGCTACAGTCAGCTCTTCCACCTTCAGACCACTTCCATGGGTCTGACTTCAGATATCCTGCCACTAGATCTGTATAGAGCATCCAGGCACTAGACCTCCATGTCCCTGATTAACCTCACTCATGGCAAGGATAGCCAGGCTGGAAAACACAGTCTATTACCGGTCGAGGGAGGATATAAGTCTCAGGACTTCAGGGTGGTTCCAAATTGCTGTATGTAGCCGGGGCGCAGTGTTGGGGTGAGCGCCCAACATTGCTTAAATACCCCAATGGCTCGTGAATACATAACCTCTGCAGCAAAAGTCCAACTCCTGGCCTTCACGTGGCGGAACTGTTTTAACTAACAGGAGAAGGGACGACGGCGAGTATCTGGCGCCGGAAAATAACCAGTGTGCTCTAGATGTGTATACACATACACCCATGTACAGACACGTGTGTGCGTGTGTACACATCTAAACTCGAGTGAGACCACAGTCTGCTCTAGCAAAGGAAAGGTGCTGAAGACGGAGGCAACCAGCCAGGAGGCGCACCACAGAAATCAGGATGCCACGCAATTACGCAAAATGGAATATGTCGACTGCTGCTAAACGTTATGGTGCTCGCCCTGCTTTGGACCCCCAGGCAGGTGCAGTGCCGGGCCCTATGTCTCGAAAGGGTCCAACCCCAACTACTGGAGGTCTTTCTCAGATGTCCTGTGGAGCCAGGGGACATGAGAATAGAACAGCTGGCCATACTAAACTAAGACTTAAAATAATGCACTGGAATGCGGAGGGAGTCAGCAACAAAAAAGTAGAATTAGAAAACATCCTGGACAAAGAAAAAGTAAGCATATGTTGCTTGCAAGAAACTCACCTCAACGAAAATATAGCCTTCAAAATCAGAGGCTACCAGTGTTACCGGTCTGACCGAAAGGACAGGCGAAAAGGTTGGATACTTACCCTTGTAAAAAATAACATCACTGCTTCCCAAATCGAAGTCTATATGGACGGGGCTGAGTATCAGACATTTAAACTTAAAACAGGCTATACAGACCTACATCTGATCAATTACTACTGTCCAAGTGACCGTCCACAGGCACTGGACACACTACCATTAACAGAAAAAATGATTGTGTGCGGCGATTTCAACAGCCACTCGCAGAGTTGGGGCTATGATCACATGGACCAGAGAGGAGAGAGACTGGAAGACTGGCAGGATGAGAATAGATTCATCTTGGTTAACAAGCCGTCCGACCCACATACTTTCTACTCGAGATCATGGCACCCTACAACGACACCTGACCTGGCTTTTCATTCACCAGACCTGGAGTGGAATATTACACGAATTGTTGGGAAACAACTAGGTGGCAGTGACCATCGACCAGTCTTTCTAACTGTAGAAAATGAGCTTGTAAGTGAAAGCAGCACCCTCTCGAGGTGGAACTACAAGAAAGCAGACTGGGCAGTGTACAAGCATCGCACCAGCATACTGGTTAGAAACCTGAACACTGAGAAAGACATAAATAAAGTAGTTGAAGAGTTTGGGAAATGCATACTACAGGCAGCGCGAGAAACAGTACAAAGAGGAGCCCGTAAACAATATAAACCCTACTGGAGTTGTGAACTGGAACAGTTGCATAATGATGTGGAAGTATGTAGAAAGCAAGCAGAGGCCACACCCAGCCAAGAGCACCACAATAAATTCCAGCATGCAAAAGCCAAATTTCAAAGGGCCAAGCTGCAGGCTAGACGGAAAAGCTGGCAGGAGAAAACAGAGTCTCTGAACTTTGAAAGAGACACAAGGAATTTGTGGAAGCTAATAAAACAACTTAACGATGAGGGCACAGGGAGAAACTCAAAAATTGCACTACATAAAGATGGAAACATCTTAACAAGAAAGCAAGCAGCTGACCATTTTGCGGACTCATTCGCACAAGATAACAATATCAAAATTGGTCCAGAGAAACAACAAGAGATTCGAGAGAAACGGCAACATACAGGACAGAAGGAAATAGTACATGAGGTTCTGGAGGCACCCAACACAATCAGCGAACTGGAGCTAGCCATATCAAAACTGAAAATGAGAAAGTCACCAGGAGCTGATGGTATCTCCAATGAAATGATCAGGAACCTAGAAACAGAGGCCAAAGCAAAGCTGTTGCAGATCTTCAATAACAATTGGACCTTAGGCAGTGTTCCACAAGCCTGGAGAGAAGCAATCATGATACCCCTCCTAAAATCAGGGAAAGATAGTTCCATTGCCTCTAGCTACAGACCAATTAGCCTCACCAGCTGTCTCTGCAAAACACTGGAGCGCATCATCAATCACAGACTGCAGTGGTACATTGAAAGTAAAAACATCCTTGTGCCACAGCAGGCTGGCTTTAGGCAGTGCTACTCTACGGAAGATCAGACAACCTACCTCTCTCAAGAAATTGAGGATGCATTCCAAGAGAAGAAGCTGGTGCTTGCGGCATGGAGAGATTTGAAGAAAGCCTTTGACAAAGTCTGGAAAGAAGGTCTGATGAATAAACTGAAAAACTGCAAAGTCAATGGAAGAATGTACAAATGGGTGAAAGCATACTTGCACAACAGAAGAGCCCGAGTACAGATAGACGGACTAAAGAGCAAGAAAGTACTGCTGCGTCACGGAGTTCCCCAGGGCGGAGTATTGTCCCCCACACTCTTTCTAATCTTCATCAATGATCTCGTTGCTAATCTACCGCATGGAATTAAAGCAGCAATGTATGCCGATGACCTGGTTCTATGGAGCACAAATGAACATGCATCAGTGGCCACCAGATTACTACAAAGAGCTGTAGATACATTTGTTGCATGGGCAAATAGATGGTGTGTCAGCATAAACACTGACAAGTGCAGCACCACCCTATTTACCCTCTCTCCAAAACAAAAGGCAGGGACCATCCAGATAAATGGAACACCCCTACGAGAAGATAAAGAACCAACATACCTTGGAGTAACATTTGATGGCAGGCTGACATGGAGAAAGCACACCAATAAAGCAGTAGCAAAAGCCAGAAGGAAAATAGCCATCCTGAGAAAGCTAAGTGGAACCACATGGGGAGCCAGTGGGAAAATACTTAGCAAAGTTTATCAACAGAGCATACGACCACACCTGGAATACGGGTCAACTGCATGGTGTTCGGCAGCAAAAACCACACTACAAGAGCTGGACAAAGTGCAAAATCAAGCTCTTAGAGTCACCACAGGAGGGATGAGATCAACCCCTATAGTGGAAATGGAGAATATGGGGAGGACACAAGCACTGAGTAAGCGCAGAGATACGAAAACGCTAATACAAGCAGAAAAGTTCTCCAGCTTGCCAGGCCACCCTATGAAGAACAGATTTGAAAACCTAGCTATGGGGCGGTTGAAAAGAAGTAGTTTTATCCACCAGGCCAAACGACTCTGCAGAGAAACCGCCGATCTGCCCACAGTTGGTATCCCCCTAACAACTATTCCAGAGCGAACTCCATGGAAAGATGAGCATAGACTATCATTACAAATCCAGACAAAAGTGAGAGGAATATTTGACAAGGAAGATCAGAACAGTGTGCAGCGCAGAACAGCCACTCTCAGCTTCCTTGATGAAGAATACCCACAGGACCTCTGGATCCGAGTCTACACAGATGGGTCAGCACAAAATGCTGTTCGAAATGGAGGAGCAGGAGTGTACATAGAATACCCAAATAATACCAGGGACACAGCTAGAGTACCGACAGGAAAGTACTGCCATAACTACGATGCTGAAATTGAGGCAATCAAGATAGCAACAGAGAAATTACTAAATACCAGCAATGGTACACAACCTGTAGTGCTATTGGCAGATGCAAAATCAGTACTCGAGGCGATCCTGTCTGGGAAATTGCCAGTACTAAGGACACTACTTTCTGAACTTAGCAGTCAGCATAAGGTCACCATACAGTGGATACCATCCCACTGTGGAGTACCCGGGAACGACAGAGCTGATCAATTGGCTAAGGAAGGAGCCAAAGAAGAACAGCCTGATGTGCCTGTAACATACCACCAAAAGAAAAGAATGATCAAATCAGTCAGAAAGCCACCAACACCTGCTCAAGATGACTACAACGTTATGGATAGACCAGAACAAGTCATTATTCTGCGCCTCAGAACAGGGCACAATAGATTACGCAACCACATGTATACAAAATTCAAGATTGGTGAAACAACCATGTGTACATGTGGATTGGCGTCGCAGACAGCAGAGCACATACTCCAAGACTGCCCAAAATATAACATATCTAGGCAAACCTTCTGGCCTAGAGAGACGACAGTGGAAGATAAACTCTATGGACCGCTGTGTGAACTGAAAAAGACAGTTCAATTCATACAAGAGACAGCACTGCAGTTATAGACATATTTCAAGCGAACGAAAGAAGAAGAAGAAGAAGGACTTCAGGGTTAAGTATTTCCCCTATACTGACAAAGAAAGAAGAGTGTGATCTTGGGTCTGTCGTATTTTCTCCTCCTCTCCTCGGTAATATGGAAAGTCTGGAATTTATATGCACTGAACCCCATTGGTTTGGCTTTTCTTGGCAGCCCAAACAAGTGTAGAGTTTATGTGCAGAACATCCTGTTCCCATTATACAACAGGCAGTGTATCCATTAGACACACATAATAATATTTTTCCTCTCTGAACAAAAGAGGTAACCATTCAACAATCCAGACCTTAAAGGCAAACATGATGCGAGTGTGTGTGTGTATGTACATGTGTCAGGGCCAGTTTACCCTAATAGGTATGAAGATATCGGTACCCCTCTTCCACAACCCAAGTTAGATACAGCTCGACCAAGGTTGATATCCCTTCATAGCTTACAATTCCTCTATCCTCCTCAGTGGTGAAATACCCGTCATGGCTCTGGTGCGCTACCTGATGATGGTAATAATCTGTGTCGCTGCTGCACTTCCCAATTGAGGGTAGTCAAATTAGAGCTCTATGCAAAAAGAAGACACAGCAGGCTCATAACTAAACTGGCTTGGCCGCTAGTTGACAGACCTCACAAGACACTCAAATAGATCAGTACAGCTGGAGAGAACAATTACCTTTTCTGTGGGAACAAATCAGCCACAGAATGTGCTATCCTTGCATCTAGAGAGCCACCACTGTCCCTCTTTATCTGGATCCCCGGACGTCGAGACACTTGACAGTAGACAGGACTTCATACTGACGGTAGAATAGGATTCACAGGATCTTCAGGGTAGCTCCCTGCCCCTCAATAGACTGGCATATCGGCCTTCAGTATGAGGACAATAATCCCTTAACACAAGACATGACCGTTTGTCCATTATATATCAACGGTGAATGCCGCTGGCAGAACTCTCCGGAAGTGACGTCAAATTGAATGACGCGATATTCTGGATAGACTAGAATGGATACTACGCAAAAAGGGTATAGCGAGTATAGCGCGATTTCTTTCTCAGGACAGTGAATTTCACCAAAGCTGGACTACAAGCGTTGCGTGAACCAAAAGATGGTTGAAGTTTGTCTTGGACACCAAATAATAGACCCACACAGACTATCATACGGTACACCCATGAAAATGGGGTACCGCAGAGTGCGGATTCGACTGCCCCATCTTGAGGTGCAATTCTATTTTGTCACACATGTGGAAGGAATTCAACTTTCTTTTCTGTCATGAATACAAGATCCAGGATTCAGACCCATAGAGTAGTGTGCTAACAACACAAGCTTTATATACTTGAACTGTTGTACGCTCTGTTAGTCTATTGTTCTCCTAAACTCTCTTAGTTAGCTTGAAAAGTGTTGTGGCTGCCTTTCCAAGGCGTCTGTCGATGTTGCCTATAAGGAAAGAGTATCTGATATTATCGACCTCAAATACGCAAACTCATGGACAACTTTCAGATTGTAATTAGAAATTTTGATTGATGGATGCGCACTAGCATCTTGTTCCATCACCTGTGTTTTATTTAGGCTAATGGTGAGCCCAAAGTCCCCGAAGGCGGCTGCAAAACGATCTATGAGCCTTTGGAGATCTTCTGCTGCATGAGTAGTCTGTGCTGCAACGTCTGCAAAAAGTAGTTCTTTTGTGCATCTTAATTTTATTTTGATCTTTGCTTTGAGTCTTGATGGGTTAAAAAGTTTGCTATCAGATCTTGTATGGAGGTATATGCCTTCAATGGCAGTCCCAATTGCCTGTCTTAAGAGAATAGCGAAGAAGATACCAAAAAGTGTAGGAGCAAGCACGCAGCCTTGCTTTACTTCACTGCTGATACTGAATGACTGGGATGTTGAGCCATCAAATAAAAAGGTTCCTTGCATGTTGTCGTGAAATGATTTCACGAGACTTAGCAGGGTGGGTGAGCATCCTATCTTTTCAAGGATCTTTAAAAAAATCGTCTCTGCTCACTAGGTCAAATGCCTTTGTAAGGTCAATGAAGGCAATATATAATGGCTTCCTCTGTTGTCTTCACTTCTCTTGAAGCTGCCTGAGTGAGAAAATCATATCGATCGTAGACCTATTGGGTCTAAATCCGCATTGTGATACGGGGTAGATTCAGCAAGAATACGTAATCTTGTTAGGATTAATTGAGCGAAAATCTTGCCTGTAATGCTGAGTAGGGAAATGCAGCGATAGTTGTTGCAATCGCTTCTGTCACCCATGTTTTTGTAAATGGTAACTATGTTTGCGTCCCCCATATCTTGTGGTACTGATTTTTCTTTCCAGCAGAGCTGAAGTATTGCATATAGTTCTGAGATGATTGTTTCTTTGCCACATTTTAAAATATCAGATGGAATACCATCTTTTCCAGGTGCCTTGCCGGATTTGCGAGAGTCTAATGCTTCGCTGATTTCTATGAGGAACAGTTCGTTATCCAGGGCATGCACGGTGGACTATTGTTCAATGGCGTCCAGAGCTTCTTCTCCGACAGTGTTCTCCACCGAGTACAGCTCTGAGTAGTGTTCTACCCAGCTATCCATTTGTTTCGCTCGATCTTTTATGATTACCCCCTCAGTTGATCGTAAAGGGGCCATCTTATTTTTTGATGGACCGACAGCTTGCTTGATGCCCTCATACATTCCTTTTATATTTCCAGTGTCTGCACAAGTTTGAATTTGAGCAGAGAGCTATAGTCAGTACCTGTTCGTACATTTTCTTGCGGTCCGTTGTACTTTATTTCTGGCCGTTCGCAGTGCCTGCAATGTTTTCTCTGATGGTGATGTTTTGTACACTGAGAATGCATATCTCTTTACCTCCACGACTGGGAACATTTCTTTAGAGTGTGCTTCAAACCAGTTGGCTGACTTTGTTTGCTCTTTGTCAAATGTTGACAGTGCTGTATTGTAGATGGTGTAGCGCAAATGACTCCATCTCTCAGCGGCAGTTCCATTTGTGGGGCCAGGCAGAGCCTCCGCCAGATCTTGGTTGAATTTATTGACCTTCTCTTTGTTTTGGGTGGAGCTGATGTCGATGCGTGGTTTTTCTCCGGTTCTGCTTCTGTAGATTCTCTTAAGTTTTATCTTCACCTTGCTGGAAACTAATGCATGATCGGTGTCACAGTCAGCATTATGGTAGATGCGAGTGAGCCGTACATTGCAGAGATTGCTGCGTTTAATGAGCACTAGGTCGAGATGGTGCCAGTTCTCTGATCTGGGATGCCTCCTGACAACTTATGGTGTGGTTTTGTGTAGAAGAAGGTGTTGGTCAAGCACAAATTAAGATGGCTGCAAAGTTCCAAGAGACGCTGTCCATTGTCATGAATCTTCCTAACGCCAAATTGTTCTAGACAAGATTTGTGGTCGGAGCCAAGCCTGACATTGAAATCCCCCAGGATAAAAAGATGTTGCTTCTCTGGTGTTTCACTGACCGCTTTGCTAAGGTCGTCATAAAACTTATCTTTAGATTCTGATTTTATAATACTAACTGGATCTGTCTCGGTCTTGAGTTGGAGCTTCAGTATTCTTTCAGTGCCATCACTTGGTGGTATGATGGACTTTAGCAGCTTGTTTATATTTCTGACAACGAAGCCAACTCCATGCTCCCTGGTATCCTGACTTGCCATGCCAGCAGAAAGTGAAGTCCCTCTCTCTAATGTTTCCAGATTCTGAGAGTCTGGGCTCTTGCAGGGGAAAATGTCTATCCCCAATCCGAGTTATTGTTATTGGCACCTTTCTGTCGAGACAGACGATAGTTTGTTACATTGTGCTTCAAAAAGGCATAATAACTGCAACCCATGGCGGTAGCGAATGTGATTTATCAAGCCAATTCGCGGTGTAAATGTTAGTCCACAGTGGATGCACGTTAACGCCTCGTCATTTTCACCATCACGCACCATCTTATGTCTCACGATCTCAGTGTGTGCCCTATATGCAATCATTTTCTCATTTGTTTTATTCCATTTCTGATAGTTGCCCTCCATGCAACACGTTTGGCGGCGAGTTGCTCCCTGTGATATATTTTTGCAAGCCGTCAACGTCGCTGTGAATATTCCCAGTAAAACAATTCGAGATTGACACCGCAACAGTGCCGGTTTGTTCCCCGCTTCTAAAATCCTAAAGTTACAACGACTCATTTTCGACGATTCAACCAAACACTTGGACGGGAAAAGCCAGGATAAAAACCAACAACGACCGGTGCACGGCCTCATTGTGACACCACAGACTAGATTAAGCCTACTGTGAATACTGAAAATGTAGCCTTTAAAATCTCTACACACGCTAGATGAATAATTAATTAGTCGAGAGAAAAAAAAAAGAAGGAACAAAAAACCAACAGCCAGTGTATTTGGAAACACAACCAAATCCAGGACCTGAAATCTTGGTGCTGACATGTTGTGTTTAGTTATCACAATCATGGATAAACTGTACATTAGGATAAACCACAGTGAGTCTCCTTTTCTCCCAGTTAAACAACTTATTTAATGTGTAAGCATTAGACCTATGGTGTACATTTTAATTCTCAAGTATTTAAACTTAAACTTTAAACTTGATTTAGAAGTTGGTGAGTAACCTGGTTTAAGCAACACCCTAGAAGATTATGGACATGGAGGAGTCCTGATAGCAGGATCAGAAACCAGATTGACTACATTCTGATTAGCAGAAGATTTAGAAACGCACTAACAGTAGCAAAAACAGTTCTCAGTGCTGATTGTTATAGTGACCACAGAATACTTACAGGAACATTGAGGATAAAGCTGAAGAAAGTCAAGTATATAACAGGAAACACTAAATATGATTTGTGTACATTGAGTAATGACAAGGAAATACAAAACAAATTCAACATAGAAGTACAGAACAGATTTGATATATTGTCTTATCTAGGGATATTATTCCAGGATGTGAATGATCAATGGGAAATGTTAAAGAATTCAATCAGATTGGCTGCAGAAACAACTATTCAAAAATTAAAGAAGGTGGATCGTAAGAAATGGATGACTGAAGAAATTTTACACCTAATGGAAACAAGAAGACTCAACAAAAATAATCCTGCCAAATAAGAAGAACTTCACAGACAAGGCAGAATATTATGTAAGAAGGCCAAAGAATCATGGCTTGAGGAAAAGTGCTTAGAAATTGAAAAATAACACAACAGTCAAAATACCAAATTAGTGCACAAAAGAATTCAGGAACTTACTATTAAAAGAACAAGTACATCAACAGGCTGTCTGAAAACTAAAGATGGCAAAATCATAATAGAAAAAGATCAGATTCTACATGTATGGACAGATTATGTGAAAAACCTGTATAATGATAACAGAGAGGAACAGTATGATATTAGATTTAATAATGAAGGACCACCAATTTTAAACAGGGAGGTTCAAAATGTTAAGCATATGAAAGCTGGCAAGACCCCCGGTGCAGATAACATCACAACAGAAATGATTAAAGCTTTAGAAAAATTTGGATTAGAGCAAGTCACCAGACTGTTGAACACATTATATGATACTGGAGATATACCTTCTGAATTATGTAATTCTGTATTTATTGCAATTCCAAAGAAATCAGGAACCTTGGAATGTGATCAACATAGAACAATTAGTATAATGAGTCACATCACAAAGATTTTGTTACAAATTATCATGCAAAGAGTGAGGAAGAAAATACAACCTGAAATAGGGGAAGAACAATGTGGGTTTGTAGAAGGAAAGGGTACAGTAAATGCTGTGTATATGCTGCGAACAGTTATTGAACGTGCTATAGAAGTAAACAAGGATATACATCTTTGCTTTATTGACTATACAAAGGCTTTTGATAGAGTTAGATATGTCAACATGGTGGATATGCTTGCAGATCTACAAATTGATGGGAAAGACATTATACTTATTAAAAACATGTATTGGAAACAACAAGCTGCCATAAGGATTGACAATGAAGTGGGACAATATCAACCTATTAAGAGAGGTGTTAGGCAGGGATGTGTAATGTCTCCATATCATTTTTACCTATACAGTGAAAATATTTTCAAAAATGTAGAAGATATAAATGGAATCAGCATTGAAGGAAGAAACATCAATAACATTAGATATGCAGATGATACAGTATTGATTGCAGACAATGCACAGGATCTGCAACAATTAGTAGGCGCTGTTGTTGTACACAGTGAGCAGCTGGGGTTAGAATTAAATTGTAAGAAGACACAGGTTGTGGTCGTCACTAGGAAGAACGAAGTACCACAATGTAATATGCAAGTAAATGGGAATATTCTTCAACAAGTGCATCGATACAATTATCTTGGAACAGTCATAACATCTGATGGGAGATGCCGTGAAGAGCTTAGAACAAGAATCGCCATGGCGAAAGTAGCCTTTAGCAAGATGAAAAACATTCTGACCAATAAAAAGATGTCAATTGAAACGAGAAAAAGAGTCTTGAGGGGGTACATAGAGCTTGTTCTTTTGTATGGATGTGAAACTTGGACAATGTGTAGTCAAGCTGAAAAATATTTGATGGCTGCAGAAATGTGGTTTCTGAGGAAAATGCAAAGAGTACCATGGACAGATAGAAAAACCAATGACCAAATACTACAGGAGACAAATGAAAATCGTAGACTTATTAGAGAAATTAGACGAAGACAGTCAAAATTTTTTGGACATGTTATGAGAAGAAATGGATTGGAGAACTTATTGACAACTGGCAAGATCGAGGGGAACAGACCAAGAGGAAGACCGAGAGGAAAATACCCAGATGGCTTGGCCACGTGGCATGGACGAGACAGGAACACGGAGCTGATCCACGACTCTGGTGATCGAGTGAAATGGCGAGTCTTGACAGCCCACGCTTTCCGGCACGGCACATGATTGATTGATTGAGTAACTTAAGATTTAGAAGGCTAAGAATACTTAGTGCAGTGGTCAGAAAACTATTTTTAATGTGCAAACATTGGTAAGACAAATTAGTGTTATGTGTAATAGTCAAGTAGATTTTTTTTTACATGAGCACATGACAAGTCAAGTAGTTTCTTTTTTCCTATGAGCACATGGGAGCTAAATAGATTTCTATATTATCATAATTTTATGTGGTGAGTCAAAGGTATTGTCATTGTTGTTATCATGTGGATTTATCATTTGTGAGACACACAATAATACCTAATCAACCGCCATGCAAGTGTGATTATGATGCATGATGAATGAATGTGGATTGGGTATATCACATTCATATATGTATTTGATGAGAGCATGTGGGGATCCATGTGTAATTTCATTATTTCTAAACAGGAGGAATCTTCCCTTGTAAACCTCATAAGTATGCCTAATGGTCACACAAGTCTATGTCACTGAAGAGAGCATGCATGTGGTGAGCCAGGTGTGATTTCATTGTTGTTAAACAGATGGGAATGTATGATTTGTGAACGACATCAATATGACTACTTGTCATCCATACAGATATTATTGTGTCTGATGAATGGCGGGGGAATAACTGAGATTCCACTGTAATGTCATTGTTGTTGAATCTGTGAATTTATCCTGTGTAAAACACATACATATGCTTAATTGTCATCCATACAGATATGATTGTGTCTGATGAATGATTGGGGAATGATTGAGATTTCATTGTGATGTCAATGGTGTTAACATTTAAAGTTATAATTGGGAAATCACATAAGTATAATTACTTATCTTACATGCTAGTATGCGAATGATTTCTAATGAATGAATGAAATGATCATCCATGCACATATGAATATTATGTTTGTTGAATGAAGAAAATGAGTGAGATGGAGTAACGTGCTGGGAAGGAGTATAAGCTGGCAATCAATCTCATGATAGAAGGCAACTTTGATGTGTAATGTCCTGTCTATCAGCAGAGAATATGTTCGGCATAGTCCAGAGACTACTTAATAAATTAGTGCACTCCGACGGATGACACCACTTTGTAGTAAATATCACTCATGGTACCATCATCTGGTTTTGTGCCCTAAGCATGACACAACCCACATTACATATGACGCATTCTACAAGCATCTGGTTTTGTGCCTTAAGCAAGACCCCACTTTGTATTATAGATCACTCATGTTACAACATATGGGCTAGTGTCCTAATGAGTGTAATGATAATGAGATGATGGTTGTAATAACAATGATGATGATTGTAATGAAGATGATGATTGTAATGATAATGATGATGATGATAATGATATAATGATAATGATGAGAAAGATGATGATGATTGTAATAATAACAATGATGATAATGAGAATGATGATGATGATAAATGAAGTACAAGCATATTACAGACACGGTGAAGATGAGGGAGTATACTCGCCTTGAAACTTTCGATTAGAAAAGAATTCACCTTAATACTATAGCAGAATGGATACCATAATGTATTTACATTGTTTATAACCAACTACTCATTGCATTGGGGAATGATTTTAAAACCACTGTAAGTATGAGACCCTTTTTCTTTAATGGAAGAAGATGTAGAGAAAATAACTATGTACAGAAGAGGATGGAGAACATAGTTGTCAAATTCCAAATCCTCCCCCGATGTGTCTCCACCTTGCCGTGGTGGGGGGGGGGGGGGCTTGCGTGTCCCATTGGCCCCATGCGCTTGTCGATGGATGAAAACTACATATCGGACAGCTTATGGGATAGGGGCCAGATTAAGAGAGACACAACCTGCTGCTCTGCAGATAGACTGAGGATAGCAGTCAAAAGTTTAAATCAGGCCCAAGAAGGCTGAAGTTCATACTCTAAGGCCCTCTGTCGATTGTTGAGGCTGAACGCCTCTAAGCCATAAACCCTCGGATGTGAGAGCCGGGCCGATACTCAGCACGCTACATGCCCAGTTCTGATACTTGTCCGAAGGCTCTTAGCTGGGGGATATGAGGGATCTCCGGATGAGAGGGCCTGGCCGTTTCTCGTTCACTGCTGCACGGAGGTATGGTACTGAGCCGGCAGCACATGTAGCCTACCTCGTGAGCGAGTACAAAAAGGTAGAAAACGTGCCCCAGTCGAATGAAATGGTTACGAAAACTGTCTGTATCTGACTCATAGAGAGTGTTGACAAAAATGGAAAAACGTCTCAATAACACGAAATGGAACGCACAGGTAGCGAATCCATTGTGTAGTCCGAAGTCAAAAGCAAAAGCTTAGCGAGTGGATGTCGCCACAGACTGACCATTCCTGGTGTGTGCTTGAGCGACCAGTGCCAAGCGAAATGTCCAACACATGGAAGTGAGGAACTAAAGCAGCCATGAGCAGGACTTGGCAACTCCTCGGGTGAGCCCAGTCTCAGAGCAATATGTGCCGGCTCTGCAATTATGGAAGCCTCCTTGGATAGTGAGGGAATGCACATGGTCTGCCTCTGCCTTCCCTTGATGGTTGACCGTGATGTCGTTGATCGTTCTATCTTGACCAGCTGAGATGTGGGCGACATCACAACAATAAGTCTAACGTGCCTCGAAACCCGAGGAAGGCTAACCTCATTAAAAATGCCCGCCGAAGCCGGAAGTGCCGCCCTACGGGTGGCAAAATAAACATTGGCACTACGCATTTACGTCCGAGTGAAATGTTTCGTCCGAATGTCTCTCGTGCTAGGAACAGCTCTGACTATGTAGTTTCCGAATGCCGCTCTTGTTCGGAACAGCTCTGACTAGGTAGTTTTCCGAATGTCCGTCGTGCATGGAACAGCTCTGAGGGGCACAACGACAAGCACATGTCCGAACCGAAAACACGCTGAGTAGATATCGACTACAGACCACTCTGGTTTGTGCGGGAACTGCCCGAGGCGAATGAAATGCCTAATATATTGAAGTGAGGAATTAAAGCAGCCATTACCAGGACGTGACGATTCCCTCGGTGAGGCCAGCACCAGGGCGCTATGTGTCGGCCCTGCAATTATGGAAGCCACCCTGGATGGCGGAAAATGCCATGGACTGTCCCTGCCTTCCTTTGAGGTATGACCGTTAAGTCTCCGACCGTTCCAACTTGGCCAGCTGGGTTGTGGACGGTACCGAAAAAGTGAGATTCTCCCAGGAATGCTATCTGGTAAAAAAAAAGCACGCTAAAGCTGGATGTGTTGGCCTATGGGTTTCGGCCCAAGGGTGCATAACTTAGACACACCGCAATCACATATGAAAAAACACTCCGGATGAACGCAAAGAAGAAGAAGAAATTCCAAATCAATCAAAGTATTACTCAACCTGTAAACCTTGATGACAGACATAGGTGAAGATGAAACTGCACATCTGTTTGTCTAAACCTTGAACACCTTAAAATGGATGATTGGATGGAGAACAAACAATTATGTTGGTGATAACTAATTAAGAACACAAAGACTATCTTTCTCCTATGTTTATTTGTCTCTAGGAACAAGATTCATATTACTGATTGAACTTACTGTGTTCTTAGGAGTTTACAGCATTTCATTTCTGATGTTCATATTGATGATATCACTAGATTTATGATTGATGCTGAAATTTCAAGTAGTGACTATAACCGTATAGATCCAGAACTGACTTTGGTGAATGTAGCAGCTTGACTGAATCTAGGTCCAGGTCTGACTTTTCTTGTGTGAATGAGGTATCTGGATAAAGTGATGCGGAACAGTATCCGAAACAGAACTCACCTGCAAGCAGTTTCCTTAGTCCAGTAAGAGAGGTAACTTAACTGGAGTGTAGGGAAACAAAAAACAATATCCTATACCCAGGAGAAAAAAACACAGCCATTAGGAGAACTTAACACAAGCTCAAGGAATTGGTGGCATCAGGGATCCAGTCACCCTGAAGTACAACTATATGTTATAAGCAGGTTCAGACAGTCTATCCCAAGGAAATATTAATGTATATCATTAAAATGTATAAGAAATATCTTTGAATTGTATGAATATAGATTGATACATAATACCATTTGAAACTGATGTTGCTGATGTATTGAATGACCATAATTCATGTTGATGTTTTAATAAATTATGTAAGAGGAAATTTCCTCCATTGAGTGTTTTCTTGTCGTGTCATGTAGTTCAATAGGACACACACTAGATATTAATTAATTAGCTGAGAGAGGAGAGGCAAGGAACCTCCAACAAGACATGGTTTGCCTTTTGGAAACTTTACATTGTTCTCTGGAGGAATTCCTTGGTTCTTCGAAACTCTATATAGTAAATCAAACATTTGAGCCACTGCTAACTTAATTAATTATAGCGGGCAGAATCACACCGAGAAAGAGGAACTTAGTATCCTTTCTCTCTTTGGGGTTGTCCCAACAACCATACATCCAACACTCCCAGTGTGCATTATCAATGCCAGTATCAATCATGTCCCGCTCACACACATCTTTGTATTGTAGTAGAGGCTGACCCGAGATCTCTTACCCATCTGTTATTCACCAAAATATGTACTTTGGTATTCTACCATCTTCCATCCTCCTAACGTGTCCTATCCATCTAAGTCTACGAAGACTGAGCATGGAACAAACCGTCACACAACCTGAACTTTCCAATACTTCAGTATTTATGATTTTGTCTTGCCACTTAATACGAAGTATTCTTCGCAGACACCGCATATGAAAGCTGTTTGAACGTTTATCTTGGTGTGAGTAAGTTGACCAGGCTTCACTGCCATTTAGACGAGTACTAAGGACTTTTGTTTTGGCAGTAAGCTTCCTGTTCTCCTACACTCTTTTTGTTAACCTGTTCATTGTTGTTGCTGTCTTACCAATCCTGATGATGATTTCCTGATCTAGCGATAATTTGCTATTTACCTCTGATTCGAAATATATAAAATGGTCTACTATCTCCAGTTCTAGGCTTGTCCATGGGGTATATTTCCCCGTCCCATCCCATCCCATGATAATTTATGCCTGTCCTGTCCCATCCCATCAAACGGGACCTTTCTGTCGGAAGCCACACTGTGATTCGGGGTATACTTGATCCCCCAGGACTTGAAGTTTGCGCTGAACAATTCTTGCAAATACCTTCCCAACAACACACAGAAGTGAGATACCCCTATAGTTGTTACAGTCACTCCGATCGCCCTTGTTCTTGTACAGTGTTATGATGTTCGAATCTTTGAAATTCAGTGGAACTTGTCCTTCTTGATAGCATAGCTCTGTTAGCTAGTGGATCTATAGAGTGAGCGTGTCATGCCCATTCCTAATAACCTATATTGGAATCCAATCCTTACCCGGAGCCTTGCTAGATGAAAGTTCACTAATAGCACATTTAACTTCTGTTATGGTGGGAAGTGTGTCCAGGTGGTCTAGAGTTGGCAGGGCCTCTATGGCGTTGAGGGCATCATCCGGTAGCTTGGTCTCACTTGCGTAAAGCTCTAAATAGTGCTCTACCCATCTATCCATCTGCTGTTTCTTATCAGGGATGATTTCTCCAGTCAAGGTTTTCAGAGGTGCACTTCTTTTGATCATTGGATTATAGGCCTGCTTTATCCCGTCAGACATACTTCTTATGTTTCCCTTATCACTTGCATTTTGCATGTACTCGCACAACTTGATTCAATAATCGTTTTCACACTGCCTGGCTGCCTTTTGCACATCCTTCATAGCTTGCTTCAGCTCACTGAGAGTGTTTGGCGTTGTTCTTTCCTTGTTTCTTAAGAGAGCTTCCTTCTATCAATCAAGGGCTGCAGTGTCTTGCTGTTTGCCGCAAACCAGTCCTGCATCTTATGATCCACAGTGCCATAAACCCCTACTGCTGTTTTGTAAAGAGTTTCCTTAAGTTTACCCCGCTTTTCACTTGCTGTACAATTTTCTGATGCATCAGTGAAAGCGTCTTCAAATTGATGTTGGAACTCAAAGCACGTATCAGAATCTTGGGTGTTGTTAATATTAATCCTGAGATTTGTGTTTAGTCGTGTAGATTCTCTTTGGTCTCAGTCTAACCCCTGCAACAACTAAAGAATGATCAGTATCACAATCAGCACTGAGGTAACTTCGAGTTAATGATGTTTGATTCAAATGTTGTCTCCATGTGATGATGAAGTCCAGCTGATGCTAAGGCCGGATCTTGAGTGTTTCCATGTAACCTTATGCCGCTCTTTTTTTTTTTTTTTTTTTTTCAAAAAAGGAGTTTGTAATATATAGGTATGCAGAGTGAAGTAGGGGCAATATCCTACTTAGGGAATGTCCATCCCTAGTACACTGAAGACTGGGACGGTGAACAAGGCGGATGAAACTTTATAGATCAACGGCTTCGAAAGCGAAACACCAAAGTTTGTGGCACAAATGAGGCATGTTCTGGACATAATAGTGAACATGGCTGGCCATCGTGGAAGAGATTGTGACCTCACCACGTAGTACCCCACAGACAGCATTGCGATCACAACAGAAAGAATATAGCGATACAGATAATTCTTGGCCCCCCTGGAGATGAGCCTGTTGTTAATAGGCTCAGGGAAGAGGCAACTCCTATAGTGAGTAAGGAAGTGCGTAATGAAGAATGCCTCTCAAATTCTTTTGGAAGTATGCATTCTGACAACACCTATCTGAAAAGTAGAAGAAGAAGTCTAAGAATTAGTACGTGTAACGTACGCACCCTGTATCAAGCAGGGGGATTTGACAACATTATTTCGGAAGCCAAAAACATGGAGTTAGATATTTTAGGTGTGTCTGAAACAAGATGGACACATGGAAGTTATATAATGAGAGACGACTACGTATTAATTAACTCTGGAGGAGATCACCAAGAGAGAGAGAGAGAGAGAGAGAGAGAGAGAGAGAGAGAGAGAGAGAGAGAGAGAGAGAGAGAGAGAGAGAGAGAGAGAGAGGAGTAGAAACTTTAGTAAAAAGAAACATTGAGAAAAATATTAGCGGATTCTGGGCTCATAAAGATAGAATGATACTACTCACAATTAAGGTAAGACCTTTCGACATAGTAATTCTTCAGACGTATGCTCCAACAACTGATTATAGTGATGCTTGCTTGCTTGTGTTTGCTGACAATGAACTCCAGCGCAAGGTCTTGTATGTTGGATGAAGACATCCTGTTGTCCAACATCGGTGTGATGTCATACCGGACTGAGGTTTGCGTGAGTATCCGTTGTCCTATGTCTGGTTTATTGGTGTGGCAGACTGGTGGTTCCTCGCTGTGCAGGCAGATACTCTCCGAATTCGGAGGAATCAGCGATCCTACTACTTTAGCCAGGACCCCGAAGGGACCTGTTGCCCAGGACGCACGGCTAGGGCGTGTTAGTAGGTCTTGGCCAGTATAAAAGCTGGCCCTGATGCCTTGGAAACACCTCTGTGTCCCTGATTATAGTGATGAACAGCTAGAAGAATATTATGAAGACCTGTAGCGAAACCCCAGTGGCCCATGTCCTCATACCTATCCGCTCAATTCCTTCGGAGTGGGATTCTCTGGGTTACTTTCATAACCCGAGCATTTGACACGAATACTTTGAAATCTATCTGTTCTTCGGGAAAACCCAATGGCGCGCCTTGCACCAAATAAGACCTAGGGTAATGGTTTGGGCGTGAAAAGTCCGTTGTCAACCTTGTCGGTTGTGGTCGGCACAATGTATTAAAGTTTTAAAGAATTTTACAGATAAAGTGCCGCATCCTACGGCTGAGGTATAAAAGGTAATTTTAGATTAATTGGTCCTGCCAGTCTTGAGCATATTAAGCTTGGTCGTCTCAAATAATGAGACGAATTGGTGAAACGGCAGTCTTGCCAATATGGCTAAGCGTCTAGATCTGGGCTTGGCGGGGAAACAAATCGGGGCAATATCTTTTCCCAGATGATGTCGCTTATTCTTGGCGGCGGATAGATGGGGGGGGGGGGGGGGGCTATCTTTCTTCCTATGGCTTTACCTCTGTTTAGTGTCATCTTTCATTTGAATATAAACATTCTATAGCTATGACATGTCGAGGGGAAGTGCTCCGTGGGGACCGGTTCCACCCATCTGAGTTATATCTTCTTGAGCCAGAAGAGGCGATCCACTGTGCTATCTCTTTCGTCTTTCGGCTGATGGGGGGGGGGGGGGGCAGGTGGACCGGGTGGTTCCTGGTCGATAGGAGGATGTTGGGAGTATAAATGGACTTCCCTGTCTCCCTGAGAGAACCTGAACTCATCTGAATATATGGGTTATGTGAGACACGGCCGATACATTGCGGTGACAGCCCAGACAAGAGCGGCGGCCGGACCGGGTAGTTTCCTCTTTCCTGTTCTTGCTAGGGATGGGGGAGGGAGATGCACTGCGGTCCATACAGACCCACTATAATGATATTAGTTAAGAGTAGGAAACATACATAATTACGCACACTACTCCACAATAGCTTTGTCGTGAGAAAGGCAAGGTTTGCAAGTGAGAGGGAAGCTTGAGAAGGTATGTGCCCAATATTAATAAAGGCATGGTATGAGTGTGGAGAGGAGTGTGGTATGAAGATAATTGAATACTAGGTAATTGTATGGATTTTATGTATGGCAACCGACATGCTGAGACCATTGGAATCTCCATGCCGGCTGTATCTGAAGTTTACACCAGAGGCTCTCAAAATTGTTTTAACTTTACAGGATCCTTCTTTTGACGGCGAATATAGCCGGAAGTTTCGACAGAGCATCGACATAGAACATTATGTTTACTATGAAGTCCCTGCTGCTGTTGGGCTATACCAGATAGAACCACGGCGGGCCCGAACGAATACTTTCAGACACCTCGGCAGGCGTTTCGTTGAGCTGGGATCGAGTATGTTTGCATTTTGGGCTAGATCCCGCCTAAGTCACTGACACACCCGTAAATATATCCTATTTATTCTCCTTGAGTATTTCCCCACCAAAATTGTGCCATGTGATCCCAGGGCACTTTCCCTAACCATTGGACACACTACATTCGTGTAGGACACGGAAACTTGGAATCCTGGATTCATGGAACCCTGTTGTTCGAACAACCTACGCGGGAAATAAAGACCAGTGAACTTGCCATGAGGTGGTTGTGGATTCATGGGACAATATGGAAAACGATGATCTAGGAGATTTATATTTGTGTTGATATTGTATGGACTAGTTTTCTCTCTAGATTGTGTGTAGATGATTATGAGTTAATTGTCAGATATTTTTTTTCTGTGCTGTTATGTATTGAGTTATTAAATTTACAATTACAAATATGTTGAAGAACGTCATGTTGTATGCGTGTCAGCCAGAACGACCCTGCAGGAAATAGGTCCTGAGGTCGAATAGAGAGTGACAGTGAGTCCGGGGGAAACGGAGGAGGGTTGGCAGGGAAAGACCTATTCAAAGCCAGGGCTATGAAATATACATGAGAAAATTGAGACATAGTTATTTGGGACCCTCCACATAGCTTGTTACAATTTCTGGGGGCACGTCGCGGGATATTTTAAATCCTGGTGGAGCTCTGACTGATATAGGGATAGGGGACAGATATTCTGGTCTAATATCAATAGGTTCTGCTTACCGTACCTGGCTATTGTCTATACTCTTCCTGACACAGACTGACGACATACGAAGTGTTGTGGTCGTGTATTATATCCATTTGTCCATTACCTATTCACTTACCCTCTGAGTTAAGATGGCATCCGCGAAATTTAATGTGGCTGAAGTGCAGACTACAGGGCGTGAGATAGGCTATGAAGGGGCTGAGTTACAGAAATATGTTCAAGAAGTGGAGAGAGATTTTCGAAAAGCTGAGCGCGAAGCTAAGAAAATTGAGGCAGAGCGCGAAGCTAAGAAATTCGAGGCAGAGCGCGAAGCTAAGAAAATTGAGGCAGAGCGCGAAGCTAAGAAAATCGAGGCAGAGCGCGAGGCTAAGAAAATCGAGGCAGAGCGCGAAGCAAAGAAAATTGAGGCTGAGGCTAGGAAGATGGAGGCCGAGCAGGCAGCCAGAGACCATGAGTTCCATATGAGGGAGTTGGAGCTGAAAGCTCAAACTGCCAAGGAAGGCGAGGGTGCAGTTGGAGGCGCAGTTCTCCCTGACTCAACAACTTCTAGCGGCGGTCCATACCAGGCAATGAAGTTCCCATTACTCCCGTTCGATGAACACAAAGATAAGATCGACCAGTATCTTCACAGATTTCAGTCGATGGCTTTGGCTATAGGATTGGAACGTGGGAAATGGAACTTGAAACTCTCACAGGGCCTGAGGGGGACCGCGTATGAGGTCTATTCAAGGTTGCCACCTGGTATGGAGAATGACTATGAGGCCCTGGAAAAGGCATTATTGAAAAGGTTCCAGATGACAGCCCATACTTACCGACAACAGTTCAGAAAGTCGAGGAGAGAGCCAGGAGAGATGTTCTCAGCATACAGTGTTAGACTTAAGTCTTACCTTTTGAAATGGATGTCATTAGCAGGATTTGCCAACGACTATGAAAGTTTAGAAGAATTAGTGGTCGTGGACCAAATGAAGAGGATGATGCCTAAGCCATTGCAAACCTTCTTGGTTGAAAATGGGACAGAAAGGTTAGACGTAGTCAAAACATTGGCGGAAAGGTATGTGCTAGCTCATGGGGATAATGGGGAACTGGCACAACCCAATCTCCGATCACCAGACACTGGGTCTGGAAAGAAGAAGAACCCCAAACCCACTCACACCAAAAAGGAGGATCCTTTCGAAAAAGTTCCCATTAAGAAACCCTCTGGAAAGAGTCCACCTGGATCTCCCAAAAGAAAGTGGAGTGAAAAGTGGTGCGCCTTCTGCAAATCTCCCACACACAATACGGCCGATTGCAGGCGCAAACAGAAAGACTCTCACTATGCTGCCTGTCTTGTAGAAACCGGGGAGGGGTCTAACAAGGAGGTAGAAGGGAGGGATCCTGGGAACAAAGATTCAGAAAAACCACCAGTAGTAGAGACGGTTCTTGTGAACGGACAACCAGTCGAGTGTCTCTATGACACAGGTCTTCAGTTTGAGGCCGTAATTTCATCACACTTAGTGAGCCCAGAGCAGCTAACCGGGGAATCCATTGAGATTCAAACGGCGACAAAGAGTGCGGTAGCGATGTCTCTTCCAATTGCGAAGGTGGACATCAAATCAAAATATGTTACCGGCACTATTCAGGCAGCCGTTCTGATCGATCCTATCTTCCCGATGATCTTGGGTTGCCGCTACGTCTTCCTAGGGATCCCAAACGAACCCATGTACGTAGGGGCGATGCAAACCAGACCTCAATCGGAGGAGGAGCAGACGCCGGCCTTGATCGTGAATCCCTTGCCTGGGGAGTTACGAGCTGCTCAAAGCCAGGATGCTACTTTGCAACCTTGCTTTAACCAGTTGCCAAAAAGTGCTGACCCACCAAGACGGGGTCAGTATTATATGAAGAATCGGTTACTGTACCGGAGAGCCGGAGTGGAGGAACGCCAGCATGGACAGCTGGTAGTTCCTAAGGCTTATCGGGAACAGCTTCTTCATATGGGACACACCATTTCTTTCAGTGGACATATGGGTGTCGGGGCAACACTTCAGCGCATTTCCTGCCATTACTACTGGCCAGGGATGACTGGAGATGTGCGTAGGTACGTCAAGTCGTGCCCAGAGTGCCAGCGTGTGGCACCAAAACACTGGACGGCTCCGGTAGTCTTGGGTGATATGCCCATTATGAACTCTCCTTTCGAGAGAGTTGCCATCGATCTGGTTGGTCCTCTTCCTCGGACTAGGAAGAGGAATATGTATATTCTGACGATGGTGGATTGCTGTTCCATGTGGGGCGAGGCGATACCGTTGGCCACCATCGACTCTAAGAGAGTGGCTGATGCACTGATGGAGACTTTTACTCGGTTGAGATTTCCAAACCAGATCCTAACGGACAATGGGTCTCAGTTTTGTGGTAAGCTGATGGAGGAAGTCTTTCGTATCTTCCAGACTAACCACATTCACACAAGCCCATACCACCCTCAGTCTAATGGGCAAGTAGAGAGGTTTAATGGTACCTTGATGACCATGCTTAGGAAGCTGGCTCAAGAGAAACCAGACAGATGGGATGAATATATCCCAGCCGCCTTGTTCGCCTATCGGGAGGTTCCCCATGGGTCAACCGGGTTGCCACCAGCCACTCTATTATTCGGGAGGCCAATCAAGGGTCCCTTAGAAGCCTTATTGAGATGTTGGACAGAGGAGGAGACTTCCGAAGAGGTGGTATCTTCCTACAAATACGTCGAGGAGTTAAAGAAGAAACTCCAGACAGGTTGGGCTTTGGCGGCTCAGAATCTGAGAGCGGCCAGAAAGAGACACGCGGCCTACTACAATAGAAGGACGAAAGATAGGTCTCTGAAGGTGGGGGATCGGGTTCTGTTGTTACTTCCAGTAGGTTCCAATAAACTCGAGATTGGTTGGCAGGGGCCTTTCCCGGTGGAAAGGGTTGTGTCCCGTACCAATTATGCTATCCGGATCAGGGGGAAATCTAAAATCCTCCACATTAACCTCCTCAAAAAATATGAGGAACGATCCGATGGTACTTCTCTCCCACTCATGACTATGGCGGTCGCGATGGAAACTGAATCGGGCGCAGACGCGGATAGGGAGTATCCTTTACACCCTGGGGAAACCTATAAGGATGTACATATAAATCCTGATCTGTCGGCTGAAGAAACAGAATTAGTCATCCATTTGTTGGAGTCCCATCAACAGATTCTTACCGATCGTCCAGGGCGGACAGGGTTAGTTGAGTTTGATATGACTCTGACTACCCAAGACCCCATTCGCCAAAAAATATATCCAGTGCCCTTTGCGAAAGAGAAGGCCCTGGAAGCCGAAATCCAGAAGCTTCTGGATGATGACATCATAACTCCTTCGACGCGAGTAACATAGGGATTGGAGCAACTCTGTTGCAGGAAGGGCGAGATGATCCTACTGTGCTATGTCCGGTGGCATATGCCAGTAGAAAACTGTTACCCGCGGAACGGAATTACTCCACCGTCGAACGGGAATGTCTGGCTCTAGTGTGGGCGGTACAGAAATTTCAACCTTATCTGTATGGAGTACCGTTCAAAGTGCAGTCAGACCATCAACCTCTGAAGTTTTTGGCAACTTCTAAGAAACTGAACGCAAGGTTAATGAGATGGTCATTGCTCTTACAACCGTATCAGTTCACGGTCGAATACATCCCCGGAAGGGAGAATGTGGGAGCGGATTTTATGTCACGGCATCCTATGGTCGAAGGTGAGGGGGAGGTAATTCGAACAGAACCTCTGGCAGTTGAAAGTTCGTAGGGTTCGACTTTCTTAAGAGGGGGCCTATGTAGCGAAACCCCAGTGGCCCATGTCCTCATACCTATCCACTCAATTCCTTCGGAGTGGGATTCTCTGGGTTACTTTCATAACCCGAGCATTTGACACGAATACTTTGAAATCTATCTGTTCTTCGGGAAAACCCAATGGCGCGCCTTGCACCAAATAAGACCTAGGGTAATGGTTTGGGCGTGAAAAGTCCGTTGTCAACCTTGTCGGTTGTGGTCGGCACAATGTATTAAAGTTTTAAAGAATTTTACAGATAAAGTGCCGCATCCTACGGCTGAGGTATAAAAGGTAATTTTAGATTAATTGGTCCTGCCAGTCTTGAGCATATTAAGCTTGGTCGTCTCAAATAATGAGACGAATTGGTGAAACGGCAGTCTTGCCAATATGGCTAAGCGTCTAGATCTGGGCTTGGCGGGGAAACAAATCGGGGCAATATCTTTTCCCAGATGATGTCGCTTATTCTTGGCGGCGGAAAGATGGGGGGGGGGGGGGCTATCTTTCTTCCTATGGCTTTACCTCTGTTTAGTGTCATCTTTCATTTGAATATAAACATTCTATAGCTATGACATGTCGAGGGGAAGTGCTCCGTGGGGACCGGTTCCACCCATCTGAGTTATATCTTCTTGAGCCAGAAGAGGCGATCCACTGTGCTATCTCTTTCGTCTTTCGGCTGATGGGGGGGGGGGCAGGTGGACCGGGTGGTTCCTGGTCGATAGGAGGATGTTGGGAGTATAAATGGACTTCCCTGTCTCCCTGAGAGAACCTGAACTCATCTGAATATATGGGTTATGTGAGACACGGCCGATACATTGCGGTGACAGCTCAGACAAGAGCGGCGGCCGGACCGGGTAGTTTCCTCTTTCCTGTTCTTGCTAGGGATGGGGGAGGGAGATGCACTGCGGTCCATACAGACCCACTATAATGATATTAGTTAAGAGTAGGAAACATACATAATTACGCACACTACTCCACAATAGCTTTGTCGTGAGAAAGGCAAGGTTTGCAAGTGAGAGGGAAGCTTGAGAAGGTATGTGCCCAATATTAATAAAGGCATGGTATGAGTGTGGAGAGGAGTGTGGTATGAAGATAATTGAATACTAGGTAATTGTATGGATTTTATGTATGGCAACCGACATGCTGAGACCATTGGAATCTCCATGCCGGCTGTATCTGAAGTTTACACCAGAGGCTCTCAAAATTGTTTTAACTTTACAGGATCCTTCTTTTGACGGCGAATATAGCCGGAAGTTTCGACAGAGCATCGACATAGAACATTATGTTTACTATGAAGTCCCTGCTGCTGTTGGGCTATACCAGATAGAACCACGGCGGGCCCGAACGAATACTTTCAGACACCTCGGCAGGCGTTTCGTTGAGCTGGGATCGAGTATGTTTGCATTTTGGGCTAGATCCCGCCTAAGTCACTGACACACCCGTAAATATATCCTATTTATTCTCCTTGAGTATTTCCCCACCAAAATTGTGCCACGTGATCCCAGGGCACTTTCCCTAACCATTGGACACACTACATTCGTGTAGGACACGGAAACTTGGAATCCTGGATTCATGGAACCCTGTTGTTCGAACAACCTACGCGGGAAATAAAGACCAGTGAACTTGCCATGAGGTGGTTGTGAATTCATGGGACAATATGGAAAACGATGATCTAGGAGATTTATATTTGTGTTGATATTGTATGGACTAGTTTTCTCTCTAGATTGTGTGTAGATGATTATGAGTTAATTGTCAGATATTTTTTTTCTGTGCTGTTATGTATTGAGTTATTAAATTTACAATTACAAATATGTTGAAGAACGTCATGTTGTATGCGTGTCAGCCAGAACGACCCTGCAGGAAATAGGTCCTGAGGTCGAATAGAGAGTGACAGTGAGTCCGGGGGAAACGGAGGAGGGTTGGCAGGGAAAGACCTATTCAAAGCCAGGGCTATGAAATATACATGAGAAAATTGAGACATAGTTATTTGGGACCCTCCACATAGCTTGTTACAAGACCTACAATAAACACTGAAAGTTGTAAAGTCATAAGAGGCTTTAATTGTCATATGAGACATGAACGCAAAGGTTGGAAAAACTAAATATTAGCAGATAGTAGGACAACATGGTACGGGAAACAGAAACGACAGAGGAGACCGGCTGATACAGTTGTGAGAAGAAAACAATCTCATTATGTGTAACACATTTTCCAACATAACCATAGGAAACTGTATACGCGGAATAGCCCTAGAGATAGAACAAGAAAACAAATTGACTACATTATGATTAGAATTATATTTAAAAACAATGTTAAAAATGCCAAAATATACCCTGGTGCTGTTATCAACTCTGACCACAATCATGTAGTCTTAAAATTACAAATAAAACCTAAAAACAAAGGAATAAGGACATCGAAGACACCTCAAATAGATATATCAGCATTGAAACAACCAGATATAAGTCAACTATACCTGGTTGAAGTAAAAAATAAATATGAAAGGCTAATCTTTGAAAGTATGGAATAATATCGACGTGAAAATCCCCAGGATAAAATTAATACAAAATGGGAATGTGTAAAAACTAGCATAAAGATTGCAAATACCACCTTGCCGTGAAAATAAATAAGAAAAAGCAATTATGGATAACTGATGAAATCTTGAGCAAAATGACTCAAAGAAAGAAAGCAAAGAACACTCCAGAATATACATTAATAGACAGAGAAATACGTCACATGTGCAGACTTGCCAAAGAAGAGAGGTTGCAGGAAAACAAAATGCAAAGAAATAGAGGATCTAGAAATAAAATACAACTTGAAAGAATTGCATGCAAATATATAAAGATTTTCAAAGAAGAAAAATAATAACAGTAAATAGTTTTCTCAGAGGGAAATATGGAGAAATTATAATTGACAATACCGACATAATACTATAAAGATGGACAAAATACACAGAACAGTTATTCTTTGGCGGAAGTGTCAATTAATCAACATTGTATAAAACTTAAGATGGACCAAACATATTAAAGGCTGAAGTAGAGAAGGCTATTAAAAAGATGAAAGAAGGAAAGGCTGCAGGACCTGACAAGATAACATTGGAAATGATAACATCCTTATCCAGCTTTGGCATTGATACTTTCACAGATGTCAAGGTGTTGGATACCACTAGGACAGACTAGGGACAGAAGATGGGCAAGGACTGAGAGGACATAGAGACAGGACCTCTATAAAGGTATAGACAGAGTAGAGACAGCACCCAAGCTAGGACTTAAGAACAGTTATAAGACCAGACTCGGGTGGGTTCACTAACGTGTCATGTTTAGGACAACAGAGGGACCAACCCAGAGAACAGGGGATGGGTACATTAGGTCACGGAGAATACCGTGACGACGTAAACAGTAATAGAACGGTAGGGTCAACCAGTACTACGTGACAAACAGAAAAGCACGCAGAGTTGCTGACCGCACGAGGGATTGTGACCACGTAGGCAAGCGACGAACTGAGTTGGGTCAGACAGCGACTCGACGGCTTCCCGACAGGACATAGTGTTTTTCTGAAGCCATTATCTGATGTTGTGAACGCATGTGATATTAGAGAGAGAGAGAGAGAGAGAGAGAGAGAGAGAGAGAGAGAGAGAGAGAGAGAGAGAGAGAGAGAGAGAGAGAGAGAGAGAGATCTTGTTTAATGATATATATATATATATATATATATATCCATTGGCACCTTGCCGTCTTGACAGACGATAGTTTGTGCTTTAAAAAGGCATAATAACTTTTAACTATGGTGGTAGCGAGTGTGACTGATAAGGCCAATTTGCGTTGTAAATGTCCGTTCACAGTGGGTGCATGTGAACACGTGGTCATTTCCACCATCATGCACCATCTTACGTCTCAAACGCTTGGTGTGTGACTTTTCTGCAATAATTTTCTCCTTTGACTTTATTCCATTTCTGATATTTGCCCTCCATGCAACACGTTCAGCGGCGACTTGCTCCCAATGTGCATTATCAATGCCTGTATCAATCATGTCCCGCTTACACACATCTTTGTATCGTAGTAGAGGCCGACCCTGAGATCTCTTACCCATCTGTAATTCACCAAAAAAGATATCCTTTGGTATTCTACCATCCTCCATCCTCCTAAGATGTCCTATCCATCTAAGTCTACGAAGACTGAGCATGGAATAAACTGTCACACAACCTGATCTTTCCAATACTTCAGTATTTGTGATTTTGTCTTGCCACTTAATACCAATAATTCTTCGCAGACACCGTATATGAAAGCTGTTTAAATTGTTCTCTTGGTGTGAGTAAGTTGTCCAGGTTTCACTGCCATAGAGAAGAGTACTATTGACACAGGCTTGATAGACAAGGACTTTTGTTATATATATATATATATATATATATATATATATATATATATATATATATATATATATACTAGCTGACCCTGCCCGGCTTCGCCCAGTCCCTGGTGGGAAGCATCTCATTTAATTCATATAAGTAGTCATATAAGTTCCCGTTCCCGTTACCGACTATCTGTCTGTCTGTCTGTCTGTCTGTCTGTCTGACCCGGCCCGGCATCGCCCAGCTCCTGGTGTGAAGCATCTCATTTAATTTATATAAGTAGTCATATAAGTTCCTGTTCCCGACTGTCTATCTGTCTGTCTGTCTGTCTATCTGTCTGCCTGACCCTGTCCGGCTTCATTAAATTCATACAACAAAAAAAAATGTAACTTAAAAGAACGTTCTACCACACACCATCCATTATTTTTAATGAAAACTCTTTCTAATCACCTGCATGACTACAGTAACTTCTTAAGCAAAAAAAGATGAGTTACAATGTTATGCATTGTGCATCATTTTTATGAAAACATTGAAAATGCCTTACAGATTGTATCATTATTTATTATAACTCATATGCCGGTACATAACTATGGACAAAGAGTTTATAAATCTTTGAAAACGATGCCACATTATGACTATAAGTTATACAGAAATGTTATGCCCCTTGAAATAACTTTTACAGAGTTAGGTCCCCTGAGATATATGAAATTATGATGAAAAATGAAAAATGAAATAATACTGAGTAAGCAGGCGATTTCACACTAACAAAATATCACAGTTGACAGCTCTGGAATGAAAGGAAGGCGTGTAGAAAATTTCATCTCAATCGGATGAGCCGTTCGCGAACAAATAAAGGACATACATACATACATACAGAGATACATAAATACATACGCACATCCTAATTATATATATATATATATATATATATATATATATATATATATATATATATATATATATATATATATATATATATATATATATATATATATATATATATATACTGTGGTTACGAGTGGCGACTATTATATTGATTTGACAGGCAGACAACGCCTTGTCGCAAATGTATGATTGTCAGGCTTGCCTGAAATAAAATCTGTGTATACCATCTGTACAAGCGAAGTTATATTTGAGGTGCAGATGAAGTCGCGAGAATGCCTGAATGTGAGTAACGCAGAATGTGAGTATACAGACTCGTAGAGTGGGCAAAAGAACAGGAAATGATTGTAGGAAACACCTGGTTCAAGCAACATCCTAGACGATTATGGACATGGAGGAGTCCTGATAGCAGGATTAGAAACCAGATTGACTACATTCTCATTAGCAGAAGATTTAGAAACGCATTAACAATAGCAAAAACAGTTCCCTGTGCTGATAGTTATAGTGACCACAGATTACTCACAGGACCATTGAGGATAAAGTTGAAGAAAGTCAAGTATATAACAGGAACACTAAAGATGATTTGTGTACATTGAGTAATGACAAGGAAATACAAAACAAATTCAACATAGAAGTACAGAACAGATTTGAAATTTGTCTGATCTAGAGATCCTATTCCAGGATGTGGATGAACAATGGGAAACGTTGAAGAATTCAATCAATGTGGCTGCAGAAACAACTATTCCAAAATTAAAGAAGATGGGCCGTAAGAAATGGATACTGAAGAAATTTTACACCTCATGGAAACAAGAAGACTCAACAAAAATAATTCTGTCAAATATGAAGAAATTCACAGACAAGTCAGAATATTATGTAAGGAGGCAAAAGAAGCATGGCTTGAGGAAAAGTGCTTAGAAATTGAAAAGCAACACAACAGTCAAAATACCAAATTAGTGCACAAAAGAATTCAGGAACTTACTAATAAAAGAACAAGTACATCAACAGGGTGTCTAAAAACTGAAGATGGCAAAATCATAATAGAAAAAGACAAGATTCTACATGTATGGACAGATTATGTGAAACACCTTTATGATTTTTAACAGAGACGAACAGTATGATATTAGATTTAATAATGAAGGACCGCCAATTTTGGAGATGGAGGTTCGAAATGTTCTTAAGCATATGAAAGCTTGCAAGGCCCCTGGTGCAGATAACATCACAATAGAAATGATTAAAGCTTTAGAAGAATTTGGACTAGAGCAAGTCACCAGACTGCTGAACACATTATATGATACTGGAGATATACCTCCTGAATTATGTAACTCTGTATTTATTGCAATCCCAAAGAAATCAGGAACCTTGGAATGTGATCAACATAGAACAATTAGTATAATGAGTCACATCACAAAGATTTTGCTAAGAAGTATCATGCAAAGAGTGAGGAAGAAGATACAACCTGAAATAGGGGAAGAACAATGCGGGTTTGTAGAAGGAAAGGGTACAGTATCAGCTGTGTATATGCTGCGAACAGTTATTGAACGTGCTATAGAAGTAAACAAGGATATACATCTTTGCTTTATTGACTATACAAAGGCTTTTGATAGAGTTAAACATGTCAACATGGTGGATATGCTTGCAGATCTACAAATTGATGGGAAAGACATTAGACTTATTAAAAAACATATATTGGAAACAACAAGCTGCAATAAGGATTGATAATGAAGTGGGACAGTATCAGCCAATTAAGAGAGGTGTTAGGCAGGGATGTGTGATGTCTCCAGATCTTTTTTACCTATACAGTGAAAATATTTTCAGAAATGTTGAGGATATAAATGGAATCAGCATATTAGGACGAAACATCAATAACATTAGATATGCAGATGACACAGTATTAATTGCAGACAATGCGCAGAACCTGCAACAATTAGTAGATGCGGTTGTTGTACACAGTGAGCAACTGGGGTTAGAATTAAATTGTAAAAAGACTCAGGTTATGGTCGTCACTAGGAAGAAAAAAGTGCCACATTGTAATATACAAGTAAATGGAAATATTCTTCAACAAGTGTATCGGTACAATTATCTTGCAACAGTCATAACATCTGATGGGAGATGCCTTGAAGAGATTAGAACAAGAATCGCCATGGTGAAAGTAGCCTTTAGCGAGATGAAAAACATTCTGACCAATAAAAAGATGTCAGTTGAAACGAGAACAAGAGTGTTGAGGGGATACATAGAGCCTGTTCTTTTGTATGGATGTGAAACTTGAACAATGAGCAGTCAAGCTGAAAAGCATCTGATGGCTGCAGAAATGTGGTTTCTAAGGAAAATGCAAAGAATACAACGGACAGACAGAAAAACCAATGACCAAGTACTACAGGAGACAAATGAACATCGTAAACTGATTAGAGAAATTAGACGTAGACAGTCAAAATTTTTTGGACATGTTGTGAGAAGAAATGGATTGGAGAACTTAGTGACAACTGGCTAGATCGAAGGGAACAGACCAAGAGGAAGACCGAGAGGAAAATACCTGGATGGCTTGGCCACATAGCATGGACGAGACAGGAACACTGAGCTGATCCACGACACTGGTGATCGAGAATGAAATGGCGAGTCATGACCGCGCACGTTTTCCGGCATGGCACATGATTGATTGATTGATTGAGTAACGCAAGACTGTGACAACAGAATTATGTAATGATATATACAATACTATGTACATTACTAAGGATTTGAAAACATCCATTTTCATCACACTATTCAAGAAGCCAAAAGCTTTTGATTGTGAGTATTACAGAACTATTAGCTTAGTGAGTCATAGAACTAAGATACTACTCAAGGTCACACAAGAAAGAATTCAAAATAAAATAGACGAGGAAGTAGCTGAAGAACAATTTGGGTTCCGCAAAATCAGCCGCACCAGAGAAGCAATTATCTGTTTGAGGAGGTTAATTTAAAAATAAATAGAAGTTCCGAAAAAAATATATGTTTTATAGACTGCAAGAAAGCATTTGATAGCGTACAACATGAACGTCTAATTACGTACCTTCAATACATAGGAGTGACAGAAAGGAAATTAGACCTATTAATATCTTGTACTGGGAACAAATGGCGCCAACTGAATGCGGAAATAATAATTCGTTGCCTATAGAGAAAAGAGGAGTACGGCAGGGATGCTTGTTGTCCCAAAACCTCTTCAACCTATACACAGAAAGAATTATTAAACAAGTCGAAATGCCTGGACTTAACATCTATGGAAGAATCATAAACAATCTTAGGTATGCTGACGATATTGTGTTACTAGCAGAAAGTGAGCAAGAATTACAAGACCTAGTGGAACAAGTAAACAGGTACAGAGCAGTATGTTGCTTAGATATTAACATCCTAAAAACGAAAACTATGATAATTAGCAATGAAAAGGAAAGGCCATCAATGGACATCACAGAAAACTGGGAGATACTAGAACAAGTAACAAGTTTCTCAAATCTTGGACATGTAATAACAGATGATGGCAGAAGTGAAATAGAAATCAAAAAGAGAATAGAAATGGCCAAAATTTTTTTTTCTACGGAATGAAATCAGCATTAACATCTAGAGAGATTAAAAACGTGTTAATTTGAGAATAGTCAAATGTTACGTATATTCAACACCATTGTATGGCGCGGAAGCCTGAGCATTGAACAAACAACTACAAAGTCGAAAAGATGCCTTGGAGATGATATACAGAAGAATATGTCGCATTTCATGGAAACAGAAACAATCAAATACAAAGGTTCTAGAAAAACTGGGAATGAAAAGAGAGTTGGTGAAAGAAATAAAAAAGAGGCAATTGAAATATTTCGGCCAGTTAAAATACATGATATATAACAGAGTAACAGTTATATGGTGGATGTAAAAGAAGTCCTGGTTGTAGTTTCCATAGGTTTTATTTGACTGAATACATCGGAATATATAAAACAGCATACAAGAGGTTTTCTGTTATTTCAAAAGATGTTGTCAATTCAAGGTCCAGCCAGTAACTCACTTCTCTAACCCCCCGCGTCACGGCTTGAGCGTCCCTAGTTACCTTTATACGGGATGCTCAACCGTGCCTAGTCTTTGCACACCACTTCCAAAGCTACTAACAGAGATGGTGCTCTGTTACATTCCTCTCTTTCTTTAAGAAGACTTTTCCTGAAAAGTCTTAATCCCAAACCTACTTATTCTACTTATTCTTTCCCTCACTAAAACCTTAATCCCAATATTATTTCTCCAACCCATCTTAAACTAACCCCCTCTTAACCAATGAACTTTATTTCTACTCTTTCGAGTCCAATTCTCCACTTATCTCTTATAGCTAACCGCTATGTTCTGTTATAGATCTTCGAGAAGTGATGCTTCTTCTTCGTTTCCGTATATGAGCCTACAAGGTTTCATTTTCAAAAAACAGTTCATAAAGATATTTCATTTCATATATACATATGTTCATCAAAATCGTTGGTATATAATTTGAAACTTATCATGCGTTATGTAACTTCTCATTTTCTCTCAACATCAACAAAACAACACAGGATAGACAGAAAAGATGGGGTGCGCACCCAGTTATAAAGATATAAAGAAGTAGTCAAAAAAGCAATCACATTTACCTCCCTTGCAAACACAAAAACTTTATAAATACAGTTTTAAAAACACATATTATGATCCATGAACATATACTTCTGTTTGTTATAAATTAAGTCGATCCAAAATTTCTTCCTTATATACTCAATATTAATATTATGACTATATTTCACATGGCTTATGTTCAATCATGAAACCATAAAAATAATACTGACAATGTTCATTTCTTATGAACATACTTTAAACCAATTAACGCTGTTTATCACAGCTCCTATATTTACCCCCTCACATCCCATTATAAGCATCCTTGTTCATGTGCGTATCTAGCTTTGTACTAAACCATATGTACTGCTATCTACAGCCCCATTAATATCCATTCTCCATTAACTAACTCCGTATATTCCCCTTGATGCTAACTAACACAGCCTCTTTTTTTATACCAGCTATAGACGTTAGTCACGTTAATTTCTTCTTCCTTAATATAACATGGCATCTAATCTATATATTTTCAATCAATGCTGACTTAATGCAGCTCCTATTTCAACTCCCTAGAACCATATATTTCTACTAACTTTTATTTGTGTAGGATCCATCATAAAACCCCGTCATCCAAGCATGGCAAATGTTTCCAAACTTCATAGCCACTATGTAATTAACCAATTAACCTCCCTATCCCAAA
This sequence comes from Cepaea hortensis, assembly GCA_963921405.1. Taxonomy (NCBI): domain Eukaryota; kingdom Metazoa; phylum Mollusca; class Gastropoda; order Stylommatophora; family Helicidae; genus Cepaea; species Cepaea hortensis. Next base: position 76,109,918 of record OY992888.1, on the reverse strand, counting down.
ACACTAACGCCGATTGGCGCAGCAGCCTTCTTACTAGCACGAGGCCAAAGTTTTTGGTACTCACGTTTACTACAACTTATTACTCACAAGGAGAATGTGTCTCTCTTGATAGTCTAGAGTTGTTTGTTAACTATTTTCTGAACGAAGGGCTTTAAATAAGGTCCCGTCTTATTACTCTTTATTCTAAACAAAACAATAAGTGCTTGTGAACAAAATATTTAACAATTTTCAACTTATTTGTAAACAAGGGTAAATACTATTCAATACGCAAGACAATTCAACTAAAATCGCAATTCATGAGCCAACCAAAACGAAGTCAAAACAGGATATCATACCCCCCAACGTTTTGAAGACAATTTTCTTTCCCCTCATATAAAGGTAATCAACCAATTCAAAGAAAGACATTATTCAAAATAATATGACATACATGATGAAACAAAAGAAACCATTTTTTAAATATATCCTATCCATTATTAGTCGCTTTTTTGGACTAATAATAAATTATTTATCTATTAAGAAAACTCAACAAGTCAAATCTCAAAATCAAATGGGAATAAAAAATACATCTTCAAGACCACACGAGAATTGACATCCATATTACCTAACTTATTACCAAAATATACAACATCATGTCCACTCCTCAAGACAATTCACCACAACTATTAATTAAGCTATTTGCCAATCTGTTTCTATAATTCATCTGTAATTCACAGCTACCGTATTTCATCAATTACCAATTTCCTCTTTAAACCACAAAATTTTCATCCTGCTATCTGCAGCATTTTCTATCAATTTATTTACTATATCTTCATTTCTTCAGTAATTCTAGATTTTTCTGTATAAGTGCCATCTCCACATCAATGTCTTCATCTTCTCGTAGAGAAATATTTTCCTCCATGCTACTATCTCTATTAGATTCCGAAGTTTCATCCATTCCTTCTTCTTCATCTGTATGTCTGTTGCTAATTTTTTCCTTTCTATATCTAATCTAATCTGTCTATCATAGTTTCTTAACGATCTTTCGAGTAGTGGCATATCTTCGTCGCTTGATGAATTTTCTCTAATTCTCCTCTGTCTTTTAACTTCCCTATTTCTCTGTCTCTCTATTCTCCTTTTCACTGCTTGTCTGGTATTTTTAAATGGAGCGGTTACCTCTTCCTCCATAGATTCAACACTATCATAACCATCATACGTATTCCTTTCTTCCTTCATCAAAGTTTTCGGTATTGTTTCTGCCTGTTCATAAGTATCATCGTAAACTGGTGTTGTTATTAATTGACTTTGTACCAGATCTTTTCCAAAATCTGGGGGTATTGTATATTTAACTCTTCTGACGAGTTGTCCATCTGAGTATAACCCGTCTGAATAATAATAATAATTATTATTGTTATTGTCTCTCTTATCTTCATTATCTCTTCTTAAATGTTCCACGTGTGCCCGTGCTACATGTCCTGTGATTTGGTTCTTTATACTGTATGATACAGTACCTAACATTTCTAAAATATAATAACCTGGAATCCAATTTGGAGTTTCTTCTATGCTTCTTATAATAAACTCTATCACCTACTTTAAATTCCTGTAGTTGTGTATTTTTGTTTGCGTTCTTTTTCTGTCTTTCTCTGGCTTTAATTATATTGTTTCTTAACCTTACATGCGCTTTGTGCATTTCTTGTATAATAACTTCCTGAAAATCCTCCCCCACATTTTTACGTCTTGGTTTTAACAGATTGTCAATTGGGAGTATAGGCTCTCTTCCGTGTAATAAGTAAAATGGTGAGAAACCTGTCCCTTCATTTTGATTTGTGCGTATCGCGCTTAATGCAGTTCCTAAGAAAAGGTCCCAATCTTTTTAATGTTCCTCCACAATTTTTGCTATTATGTTATACAATGTCCGATGTTGTCTCTCATTCTTCGCATTTGAAGAAGGTCTATAATATGAAGTTTTTATATGGCTTATATTCAAATCCTGTAATAACTTCTCGAACTTCTTGTTCACAAACCCCTTACCATTATCTGTGAGTACGATATGTGGGCAACTAAATCTTGGTATGTACTCCTGTAGAAAAATATTAATGATGGTATCTGCGCTCTTATCCGGAATCGCATAGACTTCTTGCCAAAGACTATAGCAATCCACGATATGAAGTAGATATACATTCCCCGATAGTGTTCTAGGGTGAGGACCTGATATGTCTAAGCTCACTTTCTGCATTGGAAACTGAGGAATGTCAGTATCTTGTAAGGGACATTTGATCGTTTTCATATTTCTTAACCTACACTTCTCACAAGCATCGACGTACTTACAAGCAGTTTTAAATAAGTTCGGCCAATAATATTTATTAGTGAGTGCTTTTACTAACTTATCACGACCAAGATGACCATTCTCATCATGATATGCCTTTAGAATCTCAATTTCCAAATGTTTTGGAATGTATTTTCTCAACTGTTCGCTTCTTTCATTCACGTAATATAACTGATCATCATCCTGCAAGACTAGAACATTTTTCTTACAACTGTTTTCACCCGTTTCGTTCAATCTCTGTTTTATTTCTACAACTTTCGGATCTAATTCTTGTTCTTCCTTCATATTAAATTGCATTAAATGTGGGTCTTCCGCTCTAGGTTCAGATTCTTGATCCGACGGTAAACTCCTAAAATCTTCTCTACTTAATATAGCAGAATCTAATATATTTACTTGCCAGTTTCGGTCGTCTATTTCGGGTTCACCCTCATCCTCAGTGTTTCCTGATGTCTCTGGTGAGGATTCTGGATAATAAATCTGCACTGGTGTTGTCCCTACCGGCTACGTACTCTATCTTTGCGGTGTACCCCTGCAAATTCAACGCCCATGTCTGTATTTTTCTGTTCTGCACTGGAGCTTCTAATAAAGATTTTAAGGGCATGTGGTCAGTTCTAATAATGATATTGGCGTTATGTAAATAATAATTAAGTTTCTGAAGAGCATAGTGAATAGCATATGCCTCTTTTTCTATAGTCGGCCATTTTCTCTGAGATGTACTAAGTTTGTGTGACAGAAAATAAATTGGTCTTTCATTCTTAACTCCTGGTATTCCTGATCTTTCTCCTTCATATGGTTGTGCTAAACATGCTCCTATAGCATTATTCAAAGCATCTGTATATAAAATAAGCTGTTTATCCAAATCTGGATGTGTCAATAGTGGCACTACTGTTAAGCTATTTTTAAAAAACTCAAATGCTCTTTGACACTCATCATTCCACTTAAATCTAGCGTATTTGCCAGTCAGGTTAGTTATGGGCTCTGCTATTTTTGAGAAACATGGAATGAAACGACGATAGTACCCACATGTACCGATAAAAGCACGAACTTCTTTTACGTTGGTTGGAGCAGGCAATTCTTTAATAGCCTTTACTTTATCCTGATCTGGTTTAATTCCTTCTCTATTAATAATGTATCACAGGTACTTAGTTTCTGTTTTTAGAAATTAACATTTACTGAGTTTCAGTTTAACATCATGTATTCTTAATCTGTCAAATACTAATTTTACATGTTTCAGGTGGCCCTGTACGTCTCCTGCTGTGTAGATCAAAATATCATCTATATATGCTAATGCGAACTTTTGCATGCCTTCTAATACTTGATTTATTAATAACATATAGTGAGAAGGCGCAGTTTTTACCCCAAAAGGCATTCGTAAAAATTCGTAAGAACCTGCGTGTGTACAGAAAGCACTTTTCTTTTGAGCATCTGGGGACATAGGGATACACCAAAATCCTGACCTTGCATCCAATGTAGTGAAGAAGGTAGACCCATTAAGTAACCCTAAAATATCGTCGATCACCGGCAATGGGTAAGCTACATTCTTAGTGATTTTGTTCAACGCCCTGTAGTCACAGCAGAATCGGTGTGTACCATCGGCCTTGGTCACTATGACAATCGGAGATGACCATTCTGACTTCGATCTTGTTATTATTCCTGCTTTCAGCATATCTTCTATTGCCTTTTCGACAATTTCTCTATTCCTTAAGGGAGTTCTATACGGTTTCAAACTAATTGGTGGGTGATTTCCAGTATCTATTTCCATAGTGACTGTTTTGGTCTTCCCCAATTCTAAGTCGTTAATTGCAAAAACATCTTGATTCTCTTTTACAAGTTTTTCTAATATTTCCTTATTTTCTGGTGGAGCTTTTAACTGTGCTAATAATTCTTGTTCTCTTGTTGTTTTGTCTACTGAATATATTTGAGATGTATGTTTTCTGAATGGATGGATCAATTCATCATTCCGCACTTTCCATCTTCTTCCACGTCTATTTCTGGTATTGATTCTTTCCATAGGGGTTTCTGAATAATTAATTCTCGGCATTTCTACTCTATCTGTTGTTAATACGCTGTTAGGATCATGTTCTACTTTAGCTATTACACATCCTCTGTACAATTTAATTTCCTTGCCTGTGTTGTTAATAATCATTACTGGAAAAGTTAAGTGTTTATCTAATGTCATTCTTCTTCTTCTTCTTTTCGTTCATCCGGAGTGTTTTTTTTTCCAGATGTGATTGCGGTGTGTCTGTTATGCGCCATTGGGCCGAAACCCGTAGGCCAACACATCGACTTTAGCGTGCTTTTTTGACCAGGTAGCATTCCTGGGAGACTCTCACTTTTGTGGTGCCGTCTATAACCATGCTGGCCAAGTTAGAACGGTCGAAGACATCGGTCATCCCTCAAAGGAAGGCAGGGACAGTCCATAGCATTTTCCGCCATCCAAGGTTGCTTCCATAGTTGCAGGGCCGACACATAACGCCCTGGTTCTGGGCTAGCCGAGGGAATCGTCACGTCCTGCTCATGGCTGCTTTAAGTCCTCACTTCAATATATTGGTCATTTCGTTTGCCCCGGGCCATTCCCGCACAAACCAGACAGGTTTGCAGACGGTATCCACTCAGCGAGTTTTCGGACATGTGCTTGTCGTTGCGCCCGTCAGAGCTGTTCCAGGCACGACAGACATTCGGAAAACTACCTAGTCAGAGCTGTTCCGAACAAGAGCGGCATTTGGAAACTAGGTAGTCAGAGCTGTTCCTAGCACGAGAGACATTCGGACGAGACATTTCACTCGGACGTAAATGCGTAGTGTCAATTTTTAGTTTGCCACCCGTAGGACGACACTTCCGGCTTCCGGCGGGCATTTTTTTAATGAGGTTAGCCTTCCTCGGGTTTCGAGACTCTTGTTTCGGCTTCCACACAGCAAGCTTTCGCTTCGGGCTGCCACGTAATGGATTCGCAAGACAGGCGTTCCATTTCGTGTCAACGAGACAATTTTCCACCTTTGACTACACTCACTCCATGAGTGTGGTTACAGACTATCGGACGTCTGCGAGACGTGCAACCGAGGTGTTTTTCCACCTTTTGTACTCACTCACGAGGTAGGCTGCATGTGCTGCCGGCTCAGCACCTTACCTCCGTGCGTCTGTGGGCGAGTAACGGTCAGGCCCTTTCATCCGGGGATACCTCATATCCCTCAGCTAAGAGCCATCGAACGAATCTGCGCCGAGCATGTAGCGTTCTCAGCACATCATCACAATTTTCATGTAGTTTTGTGTCGGCCAGGCTCCCACTTCCGAGAGTTTATGGCTTAGAGACGTTCAGCCATACACCTCAGATGGGAGCCTTAGAGGTTATGCCCGGACTGAGATTTAGGGATCGTTTGCCTGATTTTGACTGCTATCCTCAGTCTTACCTGCAGGGCAGCAGGTTGTGTCTCTCTTAGTCTGGTCCCTATCCTACGAGCCGTCCGATATGTAGTTTTCACCCATCGGCAAGCACATGGGGTCGATGGGACACGCAAGCTCCCCCACCACGGCAAGGTGGAGACACATCGGGGGAGATGTCATTATTCCATCTGGAACTTTTAGACCAGGTTCATCTATTATCTCCCTTTGTAACTCTGTTATTCTAACTGTATGTCCTACTAAATAATACGGATTTCTTTTCACTTTCGCCTGTATCAGATTAACCGTTTGTGGTTTTAAAGTCGTGGACGTTTTAACCCTAACCAGTGCTGATATGTGCATGTCCTCTTCTAAATCTACATACACGCCCTTGAATATTAACTTGTGCAGATCAAAAAAAAAGTCTTACACCATTTTTCAGTAAGAAGCCCCTACCTATAAGCATGTTCCTATTTAATTCTTTAACTACGTGAAAAAGGTGTCTTACGTTGATTCCTCCTAATTTGAGATTTATCATTGTTTGGCCAACTACATCTAAATTTTGTCCTGTAACAGAGTGAAGAGTATCATGACTCCTGAATATTTTGCAATTTTTTATTATTTTGTATAAAAAATTTTCTTTGATTACACTAACTTGAGCTCCCGAATTAATTAATGTTCGAATTCTATATTTCCCTATTTCTATTATGCATGAACTGGGGTCCGTTTTATTTATTGAAAATTGTTTGATTTCACCCAGTTGAGACCACTTTCTACTCGTCCTCCTATACTTGTCATTAAAATATTCTTTAATTCTTGGAACCTTGTTATCTTCTCTCCTACCGCAGGTCCTATTCAGTAAGGTGGGATTCCGGTTTTTCTGCGTTCTTGGCCTTGTAAAATTCCTCTGTCTATCTTCAAAATTCCTATTTGATCTGTTATTAACATTTCTATTTTGTGTATTCGACTGAACACGCCTGTTACCACAGAATTTAAAAATGTGTCCGTGTTGTCTGCAACCCCAACAGACTATATTTGTGTTACTTACCGTTTCTCTTATAGGATTTCTCATTTGTCTTCTTCTATCATAAGCATTTTCATTACCTCCCTGCAACGTCTGTATTCCTCCTCTTCTATTCCATCCGAACCTTGCTTGTCCGATCTCCATGGGCTCTTCGATCCTATCCTCCCGACTAGTTCCTATTTCTCGTCCTACTCTCAGTCTAAATCTTCGTCTCAAATTCTCTTCCTGTACAGCTATATCCACAGCTTGTGATAATCTCTCAGGGTTTTCTCTCATTAATTTAAACTTCAGTCCATCTGACTTTATACCGTCTACAAAAATCCCGACCAACATTCGTTCCACTTCCTCTCCTCGTACGTTCTGTCCCAGGAATGCCTCCTCAGCTAGGTTAATCAACCTATCACTAAATAATTGCACAGTTTCTCCAGTGTTTTGCTTGGATTGTCTTAACACTGAAAACGCATGCTGAGGATCTGTGATTTCAGCATACTTGTGGGCTAAGTCATCCTTGAACTGCTCCCATGTCTCATCTACTCTAGCTTCTAATTTTCTTCTAATGTGATCCGAAACCGGTGCTACAGTGGCCTGGTAAGCAATTTTCATCTTCTCCTCATCCGTTGCCGCCACCAAGAATGCATGTTTCTCCACCGAAGTCATCCATTTCTTGAAATCTTTCGCCTGCCCACTAAATTTTTCAATCTCTGTCCCTATTCCTTGTTGCTTTATTGCTGTGTTGAGTCTGCCTATTGCAGTGCCTACTCCAGTTAAAACCTGTGTTAACGAAATTTGTTCCTCTGCCATGCTGAAATAGTTTTGCTATACAACTTATATAAACAAATTCACCATTGTAATATAGTTAATAGTTATCAATAAGTATACGTATTTAAATTAGACAAGGGACGTAAGCAACTGTTTTTCGTCCTATAAAGATCAAGTGTTCAAATTAATTAATTAATTTTACTTAACACACAATGTTACGTTATATTAGTTAAATATCAATTATCTTAAATACCGTTTATGGATGAGATATATCTTCCACGAGTCCAAAAGGAAAGTCCAAATATGCCGACTGACGATTATGCTTGACAATTGTAGGCTTCACAGAAAAAAAAAACGAGCGTGTTGTGTTCCTCGATTCCATCATAGCGAAAGGAAAACTTCTGGACTCTTCATTTCACCCATTGGCGGGCACCCTCAGATTTGTGGCTTCTTTTCACCCGAAAAGGGGCACGTCTGGACTTCACCCGAATAAGGGCACGTCTGGATTTGAAACGGCTCGAGCTAAAAAACGAAGCGATTACAATAGGTTCTCTTCTTCAGCAGGACGGCAACCCATTATGCCCACCCGCGTCTGAAAAGACCAAAGCAAGTAAATCGCATTCTTCATGACAGACATCTTGATGAGCTGTAGTTTCTCCCAAAATTCAGGTTAGTTGCGGCTGTTTTATTTTTGAAAGGAGCAAAATTTCTTCAGTCTGGGACAGCTCCAGTAAGTGACCTTCTTCAGGCAAGCAAGGTCAATCAACAGCCCCGATAACAGCAGGTCAAAACTTACAGCATAGTGACGCCCAAGGACAACAGTCAGGTCACTCCAGGACACGATGATAAACAGCCTACTATGGCAGCTCCATCCAACAATTCATTCCAAGATGTATGGCGGTTCCAATCAACTAGCCACCGCAAATCAGTCTCCCGCATCTCGTGACAGTAACCTACTTGCATGGCCAAACCATTTGACTTGCTGCCTTCTAATAAAATCTAGTGCAGTTATAATCCCATCTTTAGTCCTGATTTCTTCATTTCTGATCATATCTCCTCTTGATACATTGAGTATTCTTCTCAGGAATCTTATTTCTGTTGTTGTGATTTTTCTTTTCTCTTTTCCTGTTCATTGTCCAGGTATAACATTGGTGGTATATAGTTGGTTATAAGACTGTGTTGTAAAGTTCTTTCTTAGTAACTATTGATACATGTTTGTTCTTTAGTATTGGTGCCATTTGTCCAATGGGTTGGTTTGCCTTATTGCATCTATTTTCGATCTTGACTTTTGATTTGCCATTTGTTGATATTATACTTCGTAGGTACTTGGAACTCTTTACTTGTTTCAAGGGATGTTCATTTAGGTGACTTGTTATTTTTTTTTCTTCTTTAGTTATAGTCATTACCTCTGTTTTGCTTGTGCTAATTTTCATGTTATGTTCCCTACACATTTCGTTCAGACTATTCATGTGGTCTTGTAATTCAGCTTCTGATTTTGCTATTAGTGCTTGGTCGTCTGCAAACAGGAGTTCTCTAATGGTGTAATGTGCAGATGGTTCTTCTTCTGTGCTCTCGTCATGCAGTATTCTTGCTGTCTCTGTTCAGATGATTTCTTTTCATATGTTGTCTATATAGGTTATGAACAAGAGAGAGGACAGGACACAACCTTGTCGTACTCCGGATCTTATGGTGAAGGGTTCTGAGTGTCCTCCTGTTGCTCTCAATATGTACATGTGTGTGTGTGTGTGTGTGTGTGTGTGTGTGTGTGTGTGTGTGTGTGTACGCGCGCGCAGACGTCATCAATCTGAATCCAATTAAAGTAAACTGCAACGGGAATTTCCGTTAAAATACGTATAACTGATGTAGCCTTACTCAGGATTACACTGAAATAACACTGAAATAACACTGGACGATATAATAGAGTAATATGTGTTGGTTGCAGGACAGATTCATATTGTGATTCTATGTGTTGGTTGTGTCAAGGTGAGTAAATATAAGTTTTAGAAATACTATCAAGATAGTTAAATTTTTAACAATTCTGGGTGTTAAAATGTGCGCGCGTGCCTACACACACTTATGTACATTCCCGCAGACAGACAGACAGACAGACAGACAGACAGACAGACAGACACACGTGCTGCTTCTTCTGCAGTTTCTTTTTCTGTTTCTGCCTTTCTCCTCTTTCCTTCCTTCTTCTTTTTCGTCTTCTTCTTCTTCTGCTGCTGCAGCTGCTGCTTCGTCATCGTCGTCATCGTACACTTTCAGACGTGATCAATCATCATGAGCGGGCTGACAAGCTCGCAGGTAAGGTTACTATGGAGGGCGGACGCGACCAGGCTGTTATTCTGAATGCTCTACGAGAAGTAAGACTTTTGCGAGAACCAAGTGATTACTGCGAATCTACAACCATCGTCAGACTCCGAGAACAGCTAATTAAAAGAGGTGTGGCCAAACAAGAACACTACGCAGGAAGCCAAAGAAGAATGAGAAACCAACACAGAACTGGCGTCGTTAGCCGCTACACACTGCGGGATTTGCTGAGGAGGGGATCCGAGCACTTATGGACTAAATGGTCCGATGTGCAATGAGGATGATCTGTCGACTAACTAACTAACTAACGTCATAAATCTGAATACAATTAAAGAAAACAGCAGTCAAATGCAGCTTTTTGTCAACGGGATAGAAGTTGTCCACAAGTGGAGCGGATGTGGGCCAAAATGATTGTCTCTGCATATAACAGTTCCACAATTACATCTATCATTATCTCCCATCTTTCAGCGTTTTGTCCTGTGCAAATTCTGCAGATTGCTGCTTGTTCACTTCGATCGAGTTGGTAATATACATAATCTTTCTAGTGCTCTGGATTCTCTGATTTCCACTTGTTTCTATAAGTGCTTTTAATATTCTTCTTTACCGCAACAAAGGCTATGTCTATGTCAGGTTGAGGTAGTAGCTTGCGCTCATTTGCGTCTGCCAGCTTCTTCATTTTCAGGTATAGTTCAAAGTGATGGGATCCATTGTATTACACATTTAAAAACAGTTCTGGCATAGTCCATGGAGTGCTGCTCTTAGGTCTGCTAGTTCTGCGCTGTGTTTGTTCTTCAGTATTGAGACAGCGGACTTCGTATCTCTGTATTTCTCTTTACTTTATTTCGCCAAGGACCTTGATTATTGTCCAGATCGTTCTCCAGACCTAACTCCATTAGATTATTATATATGGGTTCTTGAAAGGAAATGTTTACAAAAATAATGTACACACATTTTAGGACCTGAAAAAAAAGCAATCAGAATTACCATTCAAGAAATAACAACAGACACGTTGCAGAAGGTATTTGACAATATGAAGAGACATGTGCAGTCATGTCTTGAAGCCCTGGTGGACAATTCCAACACCTGTAACAAGGAATACTTCATTGGTACTTTCCAGCTTCCCCAAAAACAACATTAAACCAAAACAGTAACTATTGTAACTAATTTAATGAATTGTTTAGCACATTTTTGTAACGTCACGTACTTCATTTTTCCAATTTTTCTCCATACAAAGAGTAGGGAGACTTTACAAACAACTGGTATGTCAAATGAAGTGAATAAACGAATGATACTTTGACTGAAACACCATGCACACAGTCATTGGATACTGATATTATTGGAATGTGGAGTATGTTATTCCCACGGTCAAACATACTGTTCTTCTGTTTGTAACAACGGTTGGAATAGCCTAATCGATAATGCTGCGATATAATTGAACAATTGATTACTATTCCTAGAATACAGTATACGAAATGCATTTTCCTTATTAACTAAATGATTACTACGAGGGTATATTAATAAGTAAGTCACAATTGGCTGTAAAAAAATAACTAAATATGATAACATCTTGAAACCAGTTTACTTTTATACATACATCGTCCCTTTATTTCTCAACATAATTGCCACCAACATTGATTCACTTATCCCATCGTTTTATCAGTCCTCCCACACCGGCTGCATAGAATAAGCACATTTTCTTGAGGCCGACTTGGACGATTTATGATCTGTCGACTCTACGAGGATTCTTGAAGATTCAATCAATCAATCAATCATATGCCATGCCGGAAAGCGTGGGCGGTCACGACTCGCCCTTTCACTCGATCACCAAAGTCGTGGATCAGCTCAGTGTTCCTGTCTCGTCCATGCCACGTGGCCAAACCATCCAGGTATTTTCCTCTCGGTCTTCCTCTTGGTCTGTTCTCCTCGATCTAGCCAGTTGTCACTAAGTTCTCCAATCCATTTCTTCTCATAACATGGCCAACAAATTTTGACTGTCTTCGTCTAATTTCTCTAATCAATTTACGATTTTCATTTGTCTCCTGTAGTACTTGGTCATTGTTTTTTTTTTATCTGTTCATGGTACTCTTTGCATTTTCCTCAGAAACAACATTTCTGCAGCCATCATATGTTTTTCAGCTTGACTGCTCATTGTCCAAGTTTCACATCCATACAAAAGAACAGGCTCTATGTATCCCCCCAACACTCCTTTTCTCGTTTCAATTGAATCTTTTTATTGGTCAGAATGTTTTTCATCTTGCTAAAGGCTACTTTCGCCATTTCGATTCTTGTTCTAATCTCTTCAAGGCATCTCCCATCAGATATTATGACTGTTCCGAGATAATTGTACCGATTCACTTGTTGAAGAATATTCCTATTTAAGTGTATATTACATTGGGAAGCTCTGTGGCGAAGTGGTCAAGCCGTTTGACTCGTGCTCCGAAGGTTGTTGGTTCGATTCCGGGCCGCACACTTCGGTTTACGAGTTAAATGTTTCGGAGACTCCTGTGGGTCGTCGCTAAAAGCTACGGAGTTCGTGCTTTGTGCGACGCTTTCCGCGCTGCGGAAAGAGACCGAGCCATATGGGATAAACACCCGGTGCGATGAAGTCGACCCTGTCGACTTTTAAGCGACTTCTTTGTATATTACATTGTGGTACTTCTTGAAGATTGGTTAACTATTTATTATATCCATAGTATGTTCGGGAGGTTAGCATGGAGGACTGCATGCCGAAGATTTTGAAATGAATAACTCTTCCCTCTAAATAGGTAAGAAAGGAAGAAGAAGAAGCAGAAATATCATTTCGGGAAAGTGCAGTTTGACATGCTGTCGTCAGACATCTGCGCGGAATTTTCTGGTATGACGGTATGGTAACGGATATTCCCGTTGTAAAATTCTAACGCAGTATTTCCCAACCTTTTTTGTGCTATGCCCCACCTAAGCCTTTCTAAAATTCTTATGCCCCCCCCCCCCACCCCCGTTTAACATATACATAATTTTTAATATTCAAAAATTTAAATGTTCACTAAAGAAACTTGAATTATAGGTTTTAGGGAGAAATCAGTAGGAAATTATTGAGCAAACACAATAAGTAAATTTTCATAAAATATAATTGAGAATTGAAATTCAAGTACAAAATAATTTTAATTAAAGGTTTTTCAGTATTATTTTAATTATTAGTAATTATTTATTATTTAAATTTAGTTAAATCCCTGTCACAGCGACCACTTCCTCGTTGGGGCAAAATTTAAGATAAAACTTAAGAGAGCTTTCTATACTAAATTACAAAGATTACACCCAACATATAACAGAGGAAAAACTACAAGAAATTACAGTCAAAGAGAAATTTACAGATGAAATAAAATGTAAACTTGAAACTCTGCATAACCCTTTGGAGGAAAGCGTTGACCAAACTTGTTTGAACATCAAGAATACAATTCAATCTTCCGCAGAAGAATGTCTCGGTGTGTTAACCACGCATAGAAAGAACAGATGGTTCAATCAAAAATGTGAAAAAGCAGTCATTAGGAAAATGAATGCCAGACAGTTATGGTTAAATGACATCAATAACATCCATAATGAAGAGCAATATAGAACTGAATGTAAAGAGGCTACAAAAATAGTTCGGCAACAGAAGCGAGAATATATGAGTAATATAATCAAAGATATGGACACTAATCACCAGAAAAACGAATCCAGACAGTTTTTTTAAAGAACTGAAGTCAATGAAACAAGGGCACCAACACAACACATATAGTTTGAAAGACAAACATGGGAATATTATAAACACCAATGAGGAAATGTGTAACACATGGAAAGAATATTTTGTTGAATTACTAAATTGTGAAGCTCCAAGTAACACCTCCCCACAGGAAGAGGTTCTAACGTGTGAACTAGAAATTGAAGAACCTACATTTGAAGAAATCCTATATGTAATAACACGATTTAAAAACAATAAGGCAACTGGGGCTGATGGAATTGCTGCTGAGTTTATAAAGGCAGGCGGCCATGCATTACATCTAAAGCTATACGAACTAATAATAAAAATCTAGAGGACAGAAGAATTACCCCATGACTGGAAAGAGTCGTTATTGATTCCTATCTTTAAGAAAGGAGACAAGTTCCAATGTGAAAATTATAGAGGAATATCACTACTGTCCACAAGCTATAAGATACTATCCGCTGTATTACGAAATAGACTAAAGCCATATTCAGAAGACATATTAGGTGACTACCAGGCGGGTTTTAGACAAAACAGATCAACAATAGATCAGATATTTTTCTTACGACAAATAGCCGAGAAAAATTATGAATATAAAAGAGATGTCCTTAACATTTTTTGTGGATTTTAAAAAGGCTTATGATAGTGTCCATAGGAATAGTCTGTGGAATGCTATACAGGAATTTGGAATACCAAGGAAGTTAATCAACATGACCAGACTATGCATGGAAGATACTTATAATATAGTAACATATAAAGGCAGGAAATCACACCCTTTCCAAATAACATCTGGCTTGAAACAGGGTGATGCACTATCACCGCTCCTTTTCAATCTGGATCTAGAGAAAGTTGTAAGGAAGGTAAAGGAGAAATGTGCTATTGGAGGAACATCCAGACTGCTTGGTTATGCAGATGATATAGACATTATAGGGGAAAATGAACAAAAGGCATTGGAAATATTGACTCACCTGAAGGAAAAATCTCAACAGATGGGGCTGGTTATCAACCAAGATAAGCCAGAATATATGGTAATTTCAAGAGAAAGAACGGCTAAAATCTCTGGCCACATACAAATAGATAATATGACCATTAAAAGAACGGAAACATACAATTACCTGGGTACAATCTTCAACTACTCCAACATAATAAGGGAAGAAATACAAGCTAGAACCAACTCTGGAAATAAGATATATTACGCACTACAACATCTGCTAAAATTAAATGCGCTATCTCGCAACACCAAGATAACAATATACAAAACACTGATCAGACCAGTTGTGTTGTATGGCTCTGAAACCTGGAGTACAACGAAAGGAGACGATGCCTTGTTACAAACTTTTGAGAAAAACGCATCTTTGAGCCCATTAGTGATACACAAAGTGGAGAGTGGAAAAGAAGAAGCAACAAAGACATTTATGATCTGTTTATGTCCCCGCTAATCATTGGTATCATGAAGAGTAATAGACTGCAATGGCTGGAGCATATAGAAAGAATGGAAGATAATAGGGAAACAAAACTCGCTTGCACTCAGGAAATAAATTACCGTAGACCCCGAGGTAGATCAAGAAGACGGTGGAGAGATAATATACATACAGACCTACAGGCACTTGGAATCAGCTACTGGCAAGAGAAGGTCAACCAGAGAGACGAATGGAGACGGCTTGTATCTGCAGCAAAAAACCTCAATGGCTCGGAATGCTGAAGAAGAAGAAGAAGAAGAGATCTTTGCGCTTGATGCTTGCTGCAAAGAGATTTTAAGTCAGGTTCCAATTTAGTTAACTTCAGTCTCAAGTCTCCCAGTTTTGTTATATCCAGCCGATTTCTTCCATTTTCGAATTGCCCCCCTTAACAATCGAATTGCTCCCCCCCCCCCCCTGTGGGGCGTGGACCCCACGTTGGGAAACACTGTACTAACGGATTTCTTTTTCTTTTTTTCTACTTTTGCTGTAAAGTGTCATGGAGACTAGGTCTACGACCATCTAAGTATCCAATCGTCGATCTTACTGCATTCTAAGTAAATGTCCTAACCATTTAATTATTTGGTGTTCTATAAAGTCAGCAGTCGCTGTTATCTCTATACTTATTCGTAGTTTCTCACTCGTCTCTATCTATTCTTTTTCCAGCTGCGTTTCTCATGCATCTCATCTCAGATGGTGTGTTTTTATCCATGTGTGTTTCTAGGACTGTCCATGTCTGGTATTGGTGACACAGTGCGGGGAGGAATAAATTGTCTATCGACAGTGGTTCTCAACCTATTCTAGTCCATGAACCACTTAACCATATGTTCAGAATGTCATCCCCCTCCCCCTCTTTCTTATTTCCTCCCTATAAATCCTCCATCCTCCCCTACACAGTATGCTTACAAATGGAAGCTAAATTTAATAACACATACTAGAAAAGTCTAGACGTCTAACATAAAACGTGATTTGCAGGTCTACTTACGTTATAAAACGAATTTCAGAAGAGCGAGAAGTACAGAACCGTAAAGTAATGAGGGAAAAACAATATCGAGTAATCGATTCTTGTATTAACGCGATCTTGAAACAATGTTAACCCCCCCCCCCCTCCCCTCAAATGGTCTTTCAGCTTCTTTTGTATATGCATAAAAGGACTTGTTATATGACTTAAGGCGCATTTGGCATCCTGGGCTAGCTCCCTAGTTTTAATCAGCCCTCGGTGGGTGATGTGGTCAGTGTCTCGACCGACGCCTTTACTTCCCGAGACATTTCTTGGTACCCCTTTTAGTATGGGTCGAGTTGGGAACCCAGCTCAAGTTTTAACAATCTAATCCGTCCGATACTGCTCGAAACGATGACCATCGGACCGGCAGCCGAGCGTCTAGCCGTTACGCCATAATGGCGCCCACCTTCCCGTTGACTAGGTTCAAACTGGCGTCCATGCAGATTCTGACAATTAAACAGAGCTACCAGGTCGAGCCAGCCTAACATGGATACCAGGGAAGATCCCGGGAAGTCAAGGCTGCCACATCAGCCCTCCATTGACGGCTGGTCTATACAAATATAGGCCTAGCACCAAATTTCCACACTTCTTAAGGCGCGTACAGACTGTCCACTTCACCACTAGGGATAGGGAGTCTCCGTGGCGATATCTCACTGTCTCAAAGAGTCAGCTGGTGAAATTAGAGCGCATACAGAATGAAGCTATGCGGGTCATTCTGGGATGCACCAGAGACACTCCAGTAGTGTGTATGCGTTACATCCTTGGTCTGCCTACTGTTGCTGGTAGGCACAAGGTGATGCAAGCGAAGGCATACCTCAGAGTAGCTGCAGACACAGATCACCCGTTGCATGAGGCGCTGGACGTAGTTAAGGGTCAGAGACTGATAAGAGGGAAATCATGGATGGCTCAGGCGGAGGATACGATCAGACAGGTGTGCCCCTTGGAGAACAGCAGGCGAGGAGAGGAGTGGGTCAGAGTGCCAGCCGTGCAGTCAGACTTGTGCAGAGTTATAATCACATTGAGCCTGGAGTGCAGGGAGTGGCCAGCAGGGGACACGGAAGTGGAAATTCAGCAACTAATTCAGGAAAATTCTCGCCCGAGTGATGTGATTATCTACAAGGATGGGTCGGTGTTGAGAGGTAGGAGAAGTGCCTGGGGGTTCTTGGCAAAAACTAATGGTCGGCGTTTGGTGCAGGAAAGCCTGGCGTATGATGACACTACATCTAGCTTAAGAATGGAGGTGGAGGCGGTCAGTGCAGCTTTCCGCTGGATGGAGAATACGATACACACACACATCGTGATTGTAATTGACTCAGAAAGCATGTTGAGAAGGGTGAGAACAGGCAAGCTTCGTGCAGAGTGGCTTGTTTCGCTTCGGAGGTCACGAGTAGCAAGCATCACCTGGATCTTTTCTCCTGGGCATGCCGGTGTGCTGGGGAATGAACAGGCGGACAGATTGGCTGGCTCGGCAAAACTTGGTGGAGTATTGATGCATGACAAGGCAGACGTGGTTGCGGCCTTGTGGGAGCACGTGTACACCTCGGAGGAGCAAATGGATCACCATAGTCTGGTAAGAATGAGACAACGAGGTGTGACGAGGGGATCTGGCCGACGCTCGACGCTCAGAGGAAAGGCGAGACGGACATATAATCAGATTACTACTGGAACTATTAGTGTTGAAACTCTTCGCTGGCTGCTGAGGATGGGGACGGAACGCTTATGGGAATGTCCCGAATGCTGTTATGTCGGTTCCTAAATCAATCAATCAATCAATCCGTGGCGAAGTGGTCAAGCCATCTGACTTAGGCTCCGAAGGTTGTGGGTTCGATTCCGGGCCGCGTCCTTCGGTTCACGGGTGCATTTTTTCGGAGACTATTGAGAGTAGTCGCTGGAGCTACGGAGTTCGTGCTTTGTGCGACTCTTTCCGCGCTGCGGAAAGAGACTGAGCCATATGGGATAAAAACCTTGTGAAATGCGACTTATTTAAGAAACTGTCACTGACATCTGTGATTCCCTCCCTTTGACTGGGGCGACATGGCTGAGAGGTTACTGGCGCGGCTGAGAGGTTACCGCATATTCCTCATGCTCAGCAGATACCGTGTTTGGTCCCAGCCTGGCGCTGAGAATTTTCCTGAGAATTTTGGTATCTGATGACATCCCTCTATTCTCCTGGGTAGTAACATATGATGCCTAACTTTCTCAGAAAAGTGTGAAAAACAGGAGGCCCTGTACAAATTGTGTACGTTAAATATTCCACTGTAGTTGGAATCAACGCCTCCTTTCCTCCGTTAGTCAACGGGACACCCTTGGGCAAGGTGGGGTACCCGTTTAACCCCCCCCCCCCCCAAATCAGGATTACGTGAAGCCGTGGAAGCAGGTGGTGGATGTAGTGTGAGAGCTGCCGACAGATTGTTGTTGGTTATGGTCATGAACTCTGCGGCGATAGGCAGATGATCTCATCAGTAGAGACAATGGCTATGGCCACCGACAAGTACAGTCACTGTTCAGAAGCAAAGCAATGGCAAACTACCTTCTGCAAATCTTGCCAAGAAACCATAACAACTATGAAAGAAAACATAATAAGAAAGAGATATAGTGGTGAGACCCCCAGGCCAGGCAGATCAGATAACACTGGGGAAGAGTATGACACATGGGCCAGTACTAGTAATCGTCATGACGGAGTTAATCCTGACTGTTACCAATGAAATCCTCAGTGTCAGACTAAGAAACAGAGTGAGAATAGGAACGTGGAATGTGAGAAGTCTGTATGAGGGAAAGCTTAAAGTAATATGTGATGGGAATGAGAGGTTAAATATTCACATTTTAGGATTTAGTGATCATTGCTGGAGAGGCAACGGACATTTTACAAAAAAAAAATGGAAGTCTTTTCATATATTCTGGTAGAGACGTCGGAGGCCAGAGTGGAGTGGCATTTTGTTTAGAATAAATAATTGCATGGGCTTTACTGGGATATAACCCAGTTAGTGATAGAATCCTCACTATTAGACTTAAAGGCCGTGCACCACAAAAACAACAACACACACACACACAACTCTCATACAGATATATGCACCTACTTCAACAACAGAGGAGGACGAAATTTGAGGTTTTCACAACACACTGCAAGACACATTAAATAAGATTGGTAATAATGATATAACAGTAATAATGGGAGATTTTAATGCTAAAGTAGGTACCCAAAATTTTTTTTTTTTTCCCGTATCCCTTACTGGACGTTGCAGTCAGCACCAGCATTTTCAGCTGCTGTTGATATACTAGGCAAGTGTTACGTTCAGTAGTTTGCCATTGCTTTCTGAACGACCGGCCCCTATACCTTTTTCGAAAATACCAGCACCGCCGTGTTTGGAACCCGGGTATACGGGCTGACAAACCGCGTTCGCAAGCCCTTTAGCCACAGAGACTGGTGAAAGTAGGTACAGGAAGAACTGAAAATGAGAGAAACGTTTTAGGAAAATTTTGATTGGGAAATAGAAATGATGCAGATGACAAATTAATTGAATTTTGCACAGAAAATTAGTTAACTATAGCCAACACACTTTTTAAACAACACCCAAGAAGTCTCTTCACATGGAAGTCCCCGGACAGTATTACCAAAAATCAGATAGATTATATTTTAATACAAAGAAGATGGAGATCAAGCATAACATCTGCAAAAACCCTACGAAGTTCAGACTGTGATACGGATCATCAGTTATTAGAAGCAGATCTGAAATTAAAACTCAAAAACTTACCCGATGACCAAGGCCACTTCGTTTTGATCTCACAAAAATACCGAATGCATACAACGTAGAAGTGAGGAATAGTTTAGGGGTCTTGATGTCTGTCCAAGAGGAAATATCACCTGATGAACTATCAGTATAAGCTAGAGATATTTTGATAACAGCAGCCACAGAACTAAGCAACATAAGCCATGGTTTACATCAGACACGTTAGAATTAATAAAACAACGAAGGGAACTGAAAAAAGAAAAGAATGGAGGTGAATCTGATAACGGCAAGATGAAGTATAAATCTTTAACTCGAGAAATAAGAAAGAACACAAGAAAGGACAAAAACCAATATATATATATATATATATATATATATATATATATATATATATATATATATATATATATATATATATATATATATATATATATAAGATTGTTGTATTAAAATAGAGCAACATCATAAGAATGGAAGAGATTACGAAATGTTCAAAGAAATGATGTTATTGACAAGAAATGTTCAACCTCAATTAAATGTTATCTGTGACAAGTTGTGAAATATCTTAACAGAATCTAGACAAATTCTAGAAAGATGGCAGGAATACTGCAGTGGAATGTATGATATCAATGACTGTGTGGATATAAATGATATACATGGGCCAATGACAGCAGAGAATTGCATGGGCAATAAAGAACCTGAAGAATGGTAAATCACCAGGATGTGATGAGATACCAGCTGTCGCGACCGGGTGACTTTGGGTTTAAGAGACAAGGATTCTCAAGCTCTCAATACGCATGGCTCCGTTGCACTTAGTCACTTCTTACCTCATTTATAAATTTAAAGACGAAGAAATAAATTCATTTGCTACTGGCGTCGTAGATGTTTATGTATCTATCGTGTTAACAATTTGTTTCGTTGAGTTGTTTGATTAGGCTTCCATTTTAAGCATAGTAAAAGTAGAAACTACAGGCGTTAGCACACATTGGGCATATGGTGCTAGTCTCACTTTTATAGACCAAACAGAACTTTTTCGGTGTTGTAGTCAATATAATACAGATGATAGGCTCCCTAAACACATTTTTTTACGGCGAGCTGCCATGTGGCAAACGCTCCCAAGGAGGCCAGAGGAAAGCTTTAATAATCACTCTGAAAATCTCACTAAAAGCTTTTAGAATTCATCACGATACTTGGGGACTGCTGCCAAAGACCGAAATTCGTGGCGTACATCATTACGCAAGGATGTAGTCACTTGTGAAGCAAACTGGACTGCAAGAGCTGGAAAAAAAACCACTGCAGGAGATCCTCCTCCTGGAATGTCAAGCATCTTTGCCCACACTGTCAAAAAACATTTTGAGCCAAATTAGGCATTATCAGCCATCTTAGAACTCACGGGTGCAAACTTTCAACACCACCGGATAAAAATGAATGGTCATCATCTTTCTTGATGGACAAACACCATAATGCCGACCGTCTTTACTTCATAAGACAGTGTCTGGTACCAGATTTCCACTGGGTCGACTTAGAAAACCAATCCTATTTAACAAAAAAAATCGCCTTGAAAAGAAATTTAAACACTGGGCCAGCTGGCAAGCTATCACGCTGCAGCGGATCGTAGTTTTGTGTGAATATTTTCAGATAACGTTTTGTTAAAGGTTAATGAAGTCCCAGGGCAGCCATTGCCAACAGGTTGTAAAGTGTTAACAAGAAAGAAATTCGGAAGCTGGAACATGCTATGTGTCTGTTCGTATGAGACAATCATATCTTGTAGGCCTGAATGCACGGGTAGAAGGTTACACATTTTCAACTCTCTTAGCGAATGACGAGCGCATACGACGAACCCTCGTCCGACAGTTGTCGTGACTTTATCAGCGTGACACCCTTACGATAACACCAATGCACCTGTGTAAAGTGCCAGGCTTGCATTTATTCTAGCACACCGTATCTTCTTCTTCTCCGTTCATCTTCATACATCAGAACACATGAGTGCAAAGTAGTCAAGTTGAGCTTGTTGACAATTCCATAGAGTTTGTCCTCAAGTAAAGCGGGGTTAGCCAAAATAATGTTCTCTGTCCTGCATATGTTGTACACTCCTGCAGCAAATATTTATCTACAATTTTACCAGCTGTTCAGTCACATTCATCAGTATGGAAACCATATAATGATACAGGTGACCAGTTCCGTTCCTCATCGCGTTCCGAGAACATTACTCTCGATTGTCTGGCACATATTTTATTAACCCGAGTAAATCTGAGAATCCCACTGATACGAAACCCAATTTTGCTACTTCTGGGACTGAACCCAACCATTGTTTGGCAAGCGCGTTCACTAACCACTATGCCACAAATCCCCCAGTTTCCTAAGATGTGGTGAAGGCTGCCCCCTCCCCCCACCTGGGAGCACGTGAATAATGCAGAAGATCGGATAAAATATCATGGTCTAGAGAGAATTCGGCAGGAATGGGTGGTCAGAGGATCTGGTTGACATTCATTACTCACGGGTAAAGCAAGACGGACATATAATCAGATTGCAACGGGCACCATTAATATTGGAACTTTTCGCTGGCTGTTGAAGATGATGAATGAGCGCTTATGGGAATGCTCCGAGTGCAATAATGTCGGTTCTTGACTCAACTTAACAGCTCCAATTTCAAGTTAGAAAATCCCTCTGGGCATTTTTTTAAAATCAGCTTTGAAGTAGTGTCAGGGCGTCATCCCGGTACGTTTTATGTAATTAGGGCACGCCTTGCCTCACAAAATGGCATTAAATATTTGAATAATGAAGATAAAACAATATTTTACATAATTTATTGCCTGTAATATTTCCCGCATCTCTTCAGGTGTTTACAACAGAAACAAGTTCAACATATAAAGATAAAGAGTACTGAATCCATTCAACCGAAACACACAAATCACATGGTATGTTTCTATGTCGTCACGGTAGATTAGAGTCCATCGTGTTGTTTAAATAATTGTAATTTATCAACTGTATTTCACCGGACTTACTAGTTAAAGCTCAGTCTCCTAGATGATTCACGGCAACAATATAACAAAAAAAACAACAACAACAACAACAACAACAACAACAACAACAACAACAACAACAACAACAACAACAACAACACGCTACGCAAATATACGATTTAAAAAAAATAATTAAATATTAGATTTCATTACAGATCTTCGGCAGTAACAGGCTGAGACAAATGAGAAAAGATGTTCGCGTACCTAAAATCTCGGTAAGCTTCTGTTACAGAAGAAATGAAATGTGAACATCATTATCATCGTAGTTATGGACATCACCATTATAATAGCAGGTGTCATTTATCGTCATCATCATACCCATCGTTCTATACCTACACTCAACGTTCGCTGCTGGAGGGAGAGATTGACCGCCTATTCCCCCGTGCACTCAGGCGCAAGTATATGATGGTCCCAACACTTCACATACCCACAGCAAATTCACGCTACGCGACCTTATAAAAATCACACCTATTATTGTGATTGTCATCTTGATCATCGTCATTATCATCATATCAAATATTTCAAACTCCTCTCTAAGCCGTGAGGTGGTGTCGGAATTGAAAATGAGACAAATACTCACAAGGCGTGTGCATTAAAAACATCTGACAGGAAATGTCCAGCTCATGTCTTTGACGTGGCGAACCTGTTTAAACTAGCAGGAGAAGGGGCGAAGGCGAGTCTCTGGGGCCGTGAAACCAGACTGCTCTAATTGCCTACGCACACGCATACGTAGATACTTGTGTACATAGTACGCATTTAAACTCGAGTATGACCAGTCTATCCTAGCAAGACAGGTGATGAAAATGGAGACAACCAGCCAGCAGACGCCTGGCAGGAATCTGTATGCCACGCGCAAATTAATGGAAATAAACAAGAGCATGGTAACTACTGCCATAGTTATAGCTGACACGTCCGTCATCCTCATACCACCTATAGCTACAATTAAACTAGGAGGAGAACGTTAGACATGCATGATGTTAGTAACATCATCAATTTACAATTTTCTATAGTTCCCATCATATTGTATTTTCAGGACCTCAAACATGGCGATTGATCTTGCAGAAATGTTTAAGTCCAATTTATGTACATTAATACATTTAACTTTCTTGTAACGTTACAAAGCAGAAGAAGACGTAGGATGAGGATGAGGATGAAATAGTAATAGTAGTAGTAGTTCTAGTGTTATCAATAGTAGTAGTAGTAGTAGTAGTAGTAGTAGTAGTAGTAGTAGTAGTAGTAGTAGTAGTAGTAGAAGTAGTAGTAGTAGTAATAGTAGTAGTAGTAGTAGTAGTAGTAGTAGTAGTAGTAGTAGTAGTAGTACTAGTAGTAGTCCTAGTAGTAGTAGTAGTGTAACAGCAGTAGTGGTTGTAGTAATGACGCATACTTCCATATATACTTTTAAACTTTCAGACAAGACACTTTTGCCATCATTGCTTCGGTTGTCATCATCATCATCAGCATCATCTGCGCGACCATGGTCGGCACAAAGTCTAGACAAATGCAGATGCTCACCCAGGTAGGCGTACAATAACTTGTGAAATATCAACATAACAATTGGCTTTGTTTTAGAGAACCAAGGAATACCTTCAGGAAATAACTGACAAAGTTGTATTCCTTTTTATACCCAAAATATCCTTTAAGTGGTTCCTTGCCTCTCCTCTACCAACTAATTAATTATATCTAGGGTAATTTAAAACAATTTGACTATGACAAGTAAAATACAATCAATACATGACATGACCTCAGTTTTTATGATTTAATAAACACAAATATGGATTTTGTAAATTGCATTCAAAATTACAATTTCCTGTCATAAAATAAGGACATATACATATACAGAATTATACAGAATTGATGTGCCAATGATAATGTATATATTAACAGCTATATTTTTTCCCCAGGGGCCTGTAATGTTAATCTTTTACTGGCCTGGATGATCTGGAAAAAAAAAACTGTTTATACTTTAGAATTCTCCACTTCCAGCTTTGGGAATCCCCTTGGCTATCTAATTGCTGTAGTCTTAGTGTTCCATGGCGTAGTAGAACATAAGTTGGCTCTTGGTTTTTCTTTGGTTTGGCGGGTAATTGTTTAAGTAAAGATTACCTCTCCTATGAGACAAATGGAATGGTTGCAGGTAGATAAGTTTCTGCGCTACTCTATCAAGGGCATCACTCAACCATGTGCTCACCCAACAGGTGCTGCATTCAATCTTCACCAAGTCAGGTCTGGATTGACATGAATAAGACCACTACTGAAATTCCATCAATCACATAATTCTAATAATATCATAAATATGACATTAGAATTTACATGTAAAAGCCTAAGAACATAACCAGTGAAAACAATAAAATGAATCCTGTTCTTAGAGAGAATAAACATAGAAGAAAGATAGTCATGGTGTTCTCATGGAGTTATCACCAACATAGTTGTTTACTCTCAATCCAATCTTCCACTATCAAGTGTTCAAGGTTTAACTAGCAGATGTGCAGTTTCATCATCACCTATGCCTGTCCTCAGGTTTATAGAAGTAATACCTTGAGTGATTGGGAATTTGACAATTATGTTGACCATTCTCTTCTGTATCTAGTTTTGTTCTCTACTTCATCTTTTCCTATTCAAGAAAAAGTTAGTTAGTTAGTTAGTCGACAGATCATCCTCATTGCACATCGAACCATTCAGTCCATAAGTGCTCGGATCCCCTCCTCAACAAATCCCGCAGCGTGTAGCGGCTAACGACGCCAGTTCTGTGTTGGTTTATCAATCTTCATTGGCTTCCTGCGTAGTGTTCTTGTTTGGCCACCCCTCTTTTAATTTGCTACTCTCGCAGTCTGGCCATTGTAGTAGATTCACAGTCATCACTTGGTTCTCGCAAAAGTCTTACATCTCGTAGAGCATTCAGAATGTCAGCCTGGTCCATGGCGCGTCCGCCCTCCACAGTAGCCTCACCTGCGAGCTTGTCAGCCCGCTCATTTCCTTGTACCCCCGCATGCCCTGGCACGAAGATGAAACTAATCTTTGCCAGCCGAGACCGCTCCAGAGGCAGCAACCATTCTCTTCGGATCGACCCCTCCTCTATCCTCTTGATCATGTTCATTGAGTCGCTAAGGAAACAAGCCCTAGTGAATGTCTGTGTCTCGAGCCATGTTATTGCTTTACTTACTGCCATGACTTCCATGGTCAGGCTACTTGTGGTTTCAGTAAAAGCACCAGAGTCCTCCTTCACAATTCTCCCTCCGGCCCGAGCCGTAAAGGCC
The DNA here is from genome assembly GCA_963921405.1 of Cepaea hortensis. NCBI lineage: Eukaryota > Metazoa > Mollusca > Gastropoda > Stylommatophora > Helicidae > Cepaea > Cepaea hortensis. The sequence continues at coordinate 76,083,962 of OY992888.1, read as the reverse complement.
CATGAGCTTCTCACATGTCGGACGACCGACCCATCTGTGTAGATGACCGCGTCACCGTCTACCGAATTCTCGAAAATCAACGCTTGTACTTCAGCCTCAACAGCAGCCGGATTTTCTTGTCTGCATTTTCTATCTAGTTGGATGCAAACTGAAAAGGATGTGCAGAAGTCTGTTGGCACTTGTACCCACTCCTCCTCAGGTTCTAAGTCCTCAAGTGAACACACCTGTTGAAGAATGTCTTCGGCTTGACCCATCCACGACCGTCCTCTTTTTAACCTGCTGCCCTTCACCTTCCTAATTTCACTATGCAGTGGATGTTGTGTGTTTGCGTTAATTCTGAGGTAGGCGCGTGCCCTGCAACCTTGTATTCTCTCTTCAATGGTTGGAAAATCAAGAAGGTAGCGCATCGCCCTGCATGCTGTATCTCTTGTACATCCAAGAATAATGCGCATAGCTTCATTCTGTATCCTTTCCATCCTTTCTATCTGCTTATGGCTGAGAGTCAGGATTGCCATTGCATACTCCAAAACAGACATGACCAGCCCCTCGTACAGAAGACATAGATGGCGCTGCTCACAGTTTGCTGCCGCCACCACCCGCATCGCTGCCAAACCCCGCTTGGCCTTTGTTATCACCTTGTCTATGTGCACATTATAAGCAAGGCTCCGATCAAACCGTATCCCCAGGTAATTCATTGCATGCGTTCTTTCCACCGTCTCTGAACACAGCATTACAGTTGGTATTGGAGTGTTGACAATATGATTATTCAACGAGAACCAAGTCACTGTTGCCTTTGTTGGGTTGACCATTGCCCCAGCTTCATCACACCAAGTACTTGTGCGATTGAGTTTGGTTTGTAGTTCCACAGCAACCTCCT
>OY992888.1:75958085-76078085 GCA_963921405.1 Cepaea hortensis | reverse complement strand
AGTTAAAAAGCTACCATTCTGCCCGCACATCTTGGTTTGTGACCAGTCGATGTTTGTTGGTACAATGAGGCCGGAAATCGATTGTAGCTGTTTATATCTCAGCTTTCTCCATTTCGTGTTTTCACTTTCCCGTGGACCATAAGTCCGTCCTTTAAAATATGGGATTGTAGTCATATGAAACAAACTTAGTATTTTTGGTGGTGAACTCTGATTTTGTCGTCCTGGAAATAATTAATACGATGTTACGTTGTGTGAAAATATATCACATGGCTCCCCTCTCAGACTGTTGATCGCATGAAGAACAGTAGCTTTGAGCAATCGTAACAAGCTTATATTTCCTCTAATCCTTTCTTTCCTCCTCTGATTCTTGTACAGAATCTGCAATAGGATGTCTGCTGAGAAAGTCTGCTCCTACATTAATTCTTCCTCACAGCAGTTGTTGGATTTAATCTGTTAGAGTTTTGGCTTTGGCGTTTGGAACAGGGTAAGTCTTTGACATGCCCAGGTGCTGGATCCTTCAACTTCATGTTGAATTCTACTAGATATGTTAGTCCTAGCTTGTCTGTTAGTATCGCTGCATAATTCTCTAAGCACTCTCGAATCTGCTTCTGCTGATCCGTCGTTAGTGTTGAACTAATGTCCACATCTCGATAAGTCTTTTTGAACTGCAGAGGATACTCGACTCCCTTTGAATTTCCATGTTCAACTTCTGTTGTTATTGCCATCGCTATCAACTGTGCTGTCTCGGTGGCGGGTCTCTCGTGGTACTTTTGTAACAGGTTGAGATGAAAGATTTTCTCTTTCCCCTTTATAGAGATCTTGTAGTTTGTTCTGGAAATTCTCTCCTTCACTACATAAGGTCCTTTCCAACCGATCTGCAACTGATTTTGACTTGTGGGAAGAAGTACTTGCACTTTTTCTCCCACCTCTAACTCTATGTTGTTTGATTTCTTGTTGAAATCTCTCGTGATGGGCCTTTCCCCTAATGTCGCTGGTGGTGTACAGTTCTTTGGGGCTACTTTCTGACATTCTGGGCATGATTTGACATATCGTTGAATGTCCATGTTAATTCCAGGCCAGTAGTAGTAAGTTGAGATTCGTTGCATGGTTGCGTTGATTCCCACATGTCCGCTAAACGGCATACTATGTCCCATCTCAAGTGTTTGTGTTCTGTAAGTAGTTGGAACAACCAGTTGAGAATACTCTTGTCCTAACTTTCCTGCCTTTCTGTGAAGAATTCCATTCTTCATGTAGAAATCACCCTTCCCAGGAGGTGTATGTGATTTTGGCAACTTACGGAAGCACGTCCCAAGTGAGCTATCTGTTGCTTGGGCTTGTTTTAAATCTTCGGGCTGAAGATTTGCTGGTGTCGTAGTCGTTCGAGTTTCCTTGGCCTGTTGGCGCGTAGTCACCGCTGATGCTATCATTGGCTGTACTGGTTCTCCTAAAAAGACGTAGCGACATCAAAACATGACAGGGTAGATTGGGTCTTCCATGACCACTGCTCTGATTTCTCCCGTAACATAGCGTGAAGTTATGCTGACCTTGGCAACACGAAGTGTCATAGGTACGGAACTTTTCAGAAATCCCTGTATTTCGACGGTTTCATCTGTAACTTGCTCTGGGTTTACCAATGAGGCTTGTACAATTACGTCGAAAAATAAATATGTATCATAGAGACATTCCACTGTCCATCCATTCAGGTTGACAGATTCTATGACTGGCAGTTTGGAGTTGGTATTCCGTTGCGTGTCCATATTGGAACGAGCATTACGGTTCCTTCTCGCTGCTTTAGGTTTTACTGCACAGGCTGTGGTAAGAGGTTGAGGCTTCTTTTTGCAATCCTTTGTGTTATGCGTATGAGTTGTACAATGGCTGCAGTAAGGCTTCTCCCACTTGACCTGCTGGTTCTGTTTTGTAGTGGTCTTATTTGATCCATTCGATCCATTTGGTTTGCTGGATTTCGGTTCTCCTTTATCTTTGGTCTTCTGAGGGAATTCGCGAGGAAGATTATTGGTAGTTCTTTGATTACCTCCCGCCTCTTTCTGCGACTTTTCATATCTCTCTGCTAAAGTAATGATAGACTAAAATCTCTCAGCTCCATTCTGTGTTAAAAATGCTCTCATGTCCTGAGACATTTTCTGTTTGAGTTGATCTATTAGAAACATTTATTCTAGATCTTGGTAGGTTTCCTCAAATCTAGACATTTGTTTAGATAGGATCTTAGTCTTTCTACGTATTGAGAGAAGTTCTCTCCGGCTTCCTTCCGAGCAGTCCTGAACTGTTTCTTGTAGTTCTCCACGTCTATCTCGAATCTGGCTAATAAGGCTTGTTTTAGGATGTTATAATTCCCCAACTCTTCCGGTCGTATCCTAGAAAATACTTCGTAAGAAGTTCCGCGAAGTCCTTGTGACAATTTAACTGCCCATTTGGTCTCCTCCAATCCACACATCACAGACATCCTGTCGAATCTTGATAAATAATTTTCGATGATGTCTGTTTGTTCATTGAAAGGATCCAACGGAAAAGACATGGCGTTCACTTGAACTGAAGCTGCTTCCCCTGGTGGTACCGCTGAAGATCTACTTTGATCTGTCGAGGGATTATGTTGGTTCATGATTTCCAGTCGTCGTAACTCGGTTTCATTGTCCAACTTCCTCATTTTCAGTTCATGTTGTCGTCTTCTTTCTTCTTGTTCTCTGTCTGCCTGAAGCCTTTCTCTTTCTGCTTGTCTATCCTTCTCCTTATTTTCCGATTCCACTTGCAGTCTCCTTTCATCCTTTTCCTTCTCTGCTTGTAGCCGTCTTTCCTTCTTTTCCTTATCAGCTTGTAGCCGTTCGTGTTTCTCGAACTCTTCGCTAACATACTGAGCTAACTCCTTACCTGTTAGGTCGCACTGCTTACCAGTCTCCATGAAAAGATTTCTCAGTCTGGTGGTGTCTGCCATTCTTACATTTTTCGTGTCTTCTCTGAAGGTGAATACGCCTGTATACCTGGAGAATAGACTTTAAGCAAAGCACGTATGTCTGATTAGAGTTATCTACCTAACTTTATTAATATCTAATGATATGATAACTTCTGACTAGGTGAATGTAACTATCCTAACCTGCTATATTCTACTTTCTAAATAAAGAAATACCCGGACTTAACCCCCACCTTGTCGGATACGTTGTGATTGATGGCTCAACCCCAAAGAGGTAAAGGATACAAAATCCTTTCTACCAATGTGATCCTGCCCGTTTAATTAATTTAGCTGTGCTGACTCAATTGTTTGAGACCAGGAATAGAGTTTTAGAGAACCAAGGAAAACCTTCAGGAAATAACTGACAAAGTTGTATTCCTTTTTATACCCAAAATATCCTTTAAGTGGTTCCTCGCCTCTCCTCTACCAACTAATTAATTATATCTAGGGTAATTTAAAACAATTTGACTATGACAAGTAAAATACAATCAATACATGACATGACCTCAGTTTTTATGATTTAATAACACAAATATGGATTTTGTATATTGCATTCAAAATTACAATTTCTTGTCATAAAATAAGGACATATACATATACAGAATTATACAGAATTGATGTGCCAATGATAATGTATATATTAACAGCTATATTTTTTTCCAGGGGCCTGTAATGTTAATCTTTTACTGGCCTGGATGATCTGGAAAAAAAAGAACTGTTTATACTTTAGAATTCTCCACTTCCAGCTTTGGGAATCCCTTTGGCTATCTAATTGCTGTAGTCTTAGTGTTCCAGGGCGTAGTAGAACATAAGTTGGCTCTTGGTTTTTCTTTGGTTTGGCGGGTAATTGTTTAAATAAAGATTACCTCTCATATGAGACAAATGGAATGGTTGCAGGTAGATAAGTTTCTGCGCTACTCTATTAAGGGCATCACTCAACCATGTGCTCACTCAACAGGTGCTGCATTCAATCTTCACCAAGTCAGGTCTGGATTGACATGAATAAGACCACTACCTGCAATTCCATCAATCACATAATTCTAATAATATCATAAATATGACATTAGAATTTACACGTAAAAGCCTAAGAACATAGCTAGTGAAAACAATAAAATGAATCCTTTTCTTAGAGAGAATAAACATAGAAGAAAGATAGTAATGGTGTTCTCATGGAGTTATCACCAACATAGTTGTTTGCTCTCAATCCAATCTTCCACTATCAAGTGTTCAAGGTTTAACTAGCAGATGTGCAGTTTCATCATCACCTATGCCTGTCCTCAAGTTTATAGAAGTAATACCTTGATTGATTGGGAATTTGACAATTATGTTGACCATTCTCTTCTGTATCTAGTTTTGTTCTCTACTTCATCTTTTCCTATTCACGAAAAAGGGACTCATACATTAAGGGGTTTTAAAAATCAGTTCCCATTTCCATGAGTATTTGCTTATAAACAAGATATGTACATTCTGGTATTATTCTTGTATAGCATTCAGGTGTATTCTTCTTCATTAAATGCTTCAAGTGAGAAGATTTCTTCCATTCTCATGGATGTAATATTTATCATCATCATCATCATCATCATCATCATCATCATCATCATCATCATCATCATCATCATCATCATCATCATCATCATCATCATCATCATCATCATCATCATCATCATCATCATCATCATCATCATCATCATCATCATCATCATCATCATCATCATCATCATCATCATCATCATCATCATCATCATCATCATCATCATCATCATCATCATCATCATCATCATCATCATCATCATCATCGTCATCATCATCATCATCATCATCACCACCACCACCACCACCACCACCACCATCATCATCATCATCATCATCATCATCATCATCATCATCATCATCATCATCATCATCATCATCATCATCATCATCATCATCATCATCATCATCATCATCATCATCATTATCATCATCATCATCATCATCATCATCATCATCATCATCATCATCATCATCATCATCATCATCATCATCATCATCATCATCATCATCATCATCATCATCATCATCATCATCATCATCATCATCATCATCATCATCATCATGGTTTCCTTACATCATTGTAATTACAATCCTTATCATAATTATTACATTGTCATTACAATCATCATCATTATTATCATGCTTATGACATTAGAAATCATTACATTATTCTTACATTATCATCATAATCATTGTTATATCATTTTCATTACATTACAGTCATCATCATTATCTTGGTAGTACATTGTTATCATCACAATAGACCATATGTGTTAACATGAACTACAAAGTGGGATTTTGCTTAAATTACAAACACAGATGCTGGTGCTATGCGTAATGTAGGATATGGTTTGTGTCGTGATTAGCGCACAAAACTAGATGATAGGAATATGAATGATATTTTATACAAAGTGGTGTTATGCGCCGGAGTGTACTAAATTATTTTTTAGTTTATGGGTTACACCGAAGCATTTCTCTCGTGATAGGCATGGCATTCCACATCCAAGTTGCCGGCTATCATGAGATTGACTGTTGGCTTATACTCCCTCTCTCTCAGCATGTAACTTCACTCACTCACTCAATTTCCTCATGTATCAGTCAACATATCCCTCTGTGCATGTGAGGTCACTTCACCCTTTCTGACATCATTCATATGTATGGATGATAATTTCACTCAGTCCATAGACACATTCATATTGGTATGAGGAATCATATAGGAATAATTCATCACACATCCTTCATACTGCCATGTAAGGTGGGTACTTATGTGATTTCCCAATGATAACCTTAAATGTTAACACCATTGACATCACAATGAGATCTCACCCATTCATCAGACAATCATATCTGTATGGATGACAATCATACATATGTAGGTGCTTTACACAGAATACATTCATAGATTCACAAGCATGACATTACAAGGGAATCTCATCCTTCAACCTAACTTATAGTCATGCATGCTGGTGGGTTTTATGAAATGATACATTCAAATCTGTTTAACAATGATGAAATCACATATGAATCCTCACAGACATGCTATCAGCAATGCCATAGTGATCATTGTGATCATTAGACACACTTAGGCAATTCCCCCAGGATTTAGCAACAGGAAATCCAAGAGTTATCACATGTTCTCATAAAATACATACAATTTAGGTGATATATCCAATTCACATTCTGGCATTATGAATTAAAATACTTCTTTCATGGCAGTTGGTTACGCACTATTATGATGTGGCACAAACATTAATTCCATATGTTTACAACATTGAAAATACATTTGACTCACTGCATGGGTGCCTTAACTCAACACACAAAATTATGATACCTGTAGAATCTGGTTCTCATGGGTTCATGAATTATAAGAAAACTATTTGTTTGTCCATGTGCTCATGTCACAATTAAATCTACTGATTAATTACACATTACATTAGTTTGACTTACCAGTGTTTACACATTTACAATATTTTCCTTAAGTCTTAAGTTACTCATGTTCATTCTAGATTGAGTTGCTTAAGAAATAAAATGTACAACATGTGTCTAATGTTTATACGTTAACTAAGTTGCTTAGCTGGGAGAAAATAAACACTGTAGTTTTCTCCTAATGTACAGTTTATCTTAAGACTATGATAACTGAGTATAATATTATTTAGTTTGTACTAAATTAAATTCTTTAAGAACTCACCATTCCAATCATTGTAGATTGAGTTGCTTAAGAATTAAATGTACAACTTGGATTAATGCTTTTTATACATCAAATCAGGTGTTTACTTTTGGGAGAAAAAAACATTCACTATGGGTATTCTTAATTAATAGTTTATCTATAAACTATAACAATTAAATTAACTTCTTAATTCACCACACGTGTTCAACGAGTCTACTTACCAACTCTTCTTCTGGGAAAATAGGCTCACAACTAACTAAAATTTTAAATAAATTATATTCACCTCATCCAAACACGACGGCTTCACAATGCGTGTCAACATTTGACATCACCAAGAAGTAAGGTCATAGATTTGGTTGTTTCCAAATACTGGCTGCTGGATGTATGGTCCTTCTTCTCTTTCTCACTTAGTCGTAGCGAGTTAAAAAGCTACCATTCTGCCCGCACATCTTGGTTTGTGACCAGTCGCTGTTTGTTGGTACAATGAGGCCGGAAATCGATTGTAGCTGTTTATATCTCAGCTTTCTCCATTTAGTGTTTTTACTTTCCCGTGGACCATGAGTCCGTCCTTTAAAATATGGGATTGTAGTCTTTGAAACAAACTTAGCATTTTTGGTGGTGAACTCTGATTTTGTCGTCCTGGAAATAATTAATGCGATGTTACGTTGTGTGAAAATATATCACAATCAACATAACAATTGGCTTTCTGTGGCTTATCAGTAAACATAATAGCATATGGTGTATATCTGAGCCCCGTTAGTGTAGTGGCTAGTGTGCTTGACTGCCTGTCCAGCCGTCATGTGTTCAAACTCCAAATTTTATTAAAAACATTCCCTGAGCTCTCAGGTCGACTCAACCTATAATGGGTACCTGGAGATTTCTGGGAAGTAAAGATGGTCGAGGCAATATTGATGACATCCCCCATCAAGGGTCGGGTGGTCTGTACACATACAGGGCTAGCGCAATATAATCAATTCGTTCGTAGGTGTGTGAAGGGATCCTTTACTTGACTGTTTATGATTTACCGGACTTGTGACGGCTGGGCGGTGGGTTCACTCTCTACATCGTTCAGCTAAATTTAAATGATGATTCTCGTTCAGAAAGCAATGGCAAGCTACTAAAACTTAACATTGACTAGTATATCACAAACAACAAGTAAGGACTGGTGTTGAATGCAGCGTCCGGGACAGGACATGCAATTGTTATTGTTTAGGTGAAGACGCGACGTCATTAGGCGTGGGAAAAGCACATAAATGCTCAGTCTCTTCCTGCAGAAGGTCGGAGATGTGGATGCATGTTGTCCATGTTGAGAGCTGGTTAGCTACACACGGGAACCTCAATCCTAGAGTTCTTAGTATCCAGTTCAATGCTGCAAGACCGGTAAATGAGAGCACCATTTGTTGGATGATTGTCTCGTTTGTAAATGGTCAGTTGGTTGTTTAGTAGATTGATTGATTGAAATTTTTGTTCATATGTTGTTTGTTTGAGTCAACTCTTACGTCCTGCATTGACGTTCAGATCGACTGAGCGAGGTGAGGCTTATGTAGACCAGGGGTGGGCAAACTACAGCCCGCGAGCCGCATGCGGCCCGGCAACTGATATTATGCGGCCTTTGAGGGCATTTAGAAATAAAAATGTTTACTTCTTTTTAAGTTATTTTGTTGAATTTTACAGAATTTAATGTACCGTTATGAATGTTACAACATTTTGATAACATTTCTTTCTAATTTTCTATTGTTATATTATTGCAATAATTAGTTATTTATACTGTTTAACTAGACGACTCAGCCCAGCTTCGCCCAGCCCCTGGTGGGGAGCGTCTCACTGAATTCATATAAGTAGTCATTATACATTCAAATACATTTCTCTAAGAGCACAGAGTATGCGTTCGGCCCCTGCACCCGTTCCCGTTACTCGTCTGTTTCTGATGCTCCCGTTCCCGTTGCTCGTCTGTTTCTGATGCTCCCGTTCCCGTTTCCGTTGCTCGTCTGTTTATGAAGCTCGTAATGCCCTTTTCTTTCGTTCTTGAGGAAAAAGTTTTGATTTTAAACTAACTATTTAAGTTGGATCCGCGGGAGTGAGAACAACATCTGTTCAAAATTTCATCTCAATCGGATGTACCGTTCGGGAACGCATAAAGGACACACACACACACAAACATTCTCTTCTACTATATATAGTAGAAGATATGGAAATATGGTATATGGCCAAAAGATTGGAAGAGAACTGTTTTCATTCCAATAACTAAAATGGGCAACCTGAAACTACTGAACGTAATCAATCAATCATGTGCCATGCCGGAAAACGTGGGCGGTCATGACTCGCCATTTCACTCGATCACCAGCGTCGTGGATCAGCTCGGTGTTCCTGTCTCGTCCATGCCATGTGGCCAAGCCATCCAGGTATTTTCCTCTCGGTCTTCCTCTTGGTCCGTTCCCCTCGATCTAAGTTTTCCAATCCATTTCTTCTCATAACATGTCCAAAAAATGTTAACTGTCTACGTCTCTAATCAATTTACGATTATCATTTGTCTCCTGTAGTACTTGGGCATTGGTTTTTCTGTCTGTCCATGGTATTCTTTGCATTTTCCTCAGAAACCACATTTCTGCAGCCATCAGATGTTTTTCAGCTTGACTGCACATTGTACAAGTTTCACATCCATACAAAAGAACAGGCTCCATGTATCCCCTCAACACTCTTTTTCTCTTTTCACACAATTTTTCATCTTGCTAAAGGTTACTTTCGCCATGGCGATTCTTGTGCTAATCTCTTCAAGGCATCTCCCATCAGATGTTATGACTGTTCCGAGATAATTGTACCGATTCACTTGTTGAAGAATATTCCCATTTACTTGTATATTACATTGCGGTACTTCGTTCTTCCTAGTGACAACCATAACCTGTGTCTTCTTACGTGTCTTCTGAACGTAAACTTACCAAGATATCACGAACACCAAATAAATGCTGGTTTTATTCTTTTTGGGTTTGGCGGTTACTCCAGGCCAGCTGGTTCCCTCCCTCCCCCTTTTTTTGCGTGGACCCTTAGTTTCACTGTGAGCTATTGCTCACAGTGGTCAACCAGCTCACACTTAAGGTGAAGCTATGTGATGAGTTATTTGATCATCCCGACCCCCGACCAGACCAGGCGCACTAATGGTGGTGGGGGGGGGGCAGCAAATGCGTCTGATCCTAGCTAAAGGACCGAGAAGGATCATCCCGGCCTCCGACCAGACCAAGCGTACTACTGAAAGCCAACAAATACACTCGGACCTTAGCCAAAAGGCCGAGAAGGGTTGACCGCGGCGTACTTCAAAGGATATGCAACTGACTTTCTCTCTCAAATACAAAAAAAAAGAAAAAAAAAAGATTACATTATTCAGTGTAGATGTCGAAGAGAAATAAATTTCAGTTGGATCCGAGGGAGTGAGAACAACATGTGTACAAAATTTCATCTCAAGCGGATGGACCGTTCGGGGACGCATAAAGGATAAACAAACAAACAATCAAACACACAAACATTCTCTTTTATATATATATATATATATATATATATATATATATATATATATATATATATATATATATATATATATATATATATATATATATATATATATATATATATATATATAACCTATAAATAATTCGTAATTACTTATTGTAATAAGTTGCTGTAAACAAAGTGTACATAATATATATGCGGTCCTCAATAGCTTTACATTTGTCAATGTGGCCCTATGCACAAAAAGTTTGCCGAGCCCTGGTGTAGACACTTCTCTCCCGAACAGATTTGAAACTGCAACCTCCAAGGGAACTCTATTGTAGAGCTTTTTTTCCGCCTCCGAGCCCAGACACACGCCGTGTTGACAAGATCAGTATGGAGCTTCACATCTGGGGAGACGCTTCTCAGTGTGCAACTAGGTCATGATTCATACGGACAGGCTGGGATTAGATCTAGACTAGCAAGGATTCCTCCATGGCTTTTAGGGATTTGATTGTCAACAGACTCCGCCCAGTGTCCATTTGTAAATGAAACATAATGTATACAATAAGTTTTTAAGTTTCTAATACCTCATTCGTTGAAAATGACAGTCATATAGCACGAAGAAGAGTTTTGATTGGTGCATACCTTGTGGAGTCCTGGCCAATAGGAGTACGCCAGCTCTTTTGGAAACACTGAACAAGACATTTGTAGGAGAGGCGCAGCACTGTTGTGCTTACAACAAAGATCAGGCTACACTTCTTTTAGAGGTAAAAATTGTTGGGAAACTCTTGCGTTCGTTAAATAGCATGATATTGTCAGTTCCGCGGTATTGATTGGCACTCATAGTAACAGAGAAAATACTTAGAAATTAGAGGGCATGCTTAGTAATATATACACTGCAAGCTAAAGTGGCCACACAGGGATTTGAATCTGCCGTCTCCATAAAGAAGAAGTGTTCAGGTGGGTAATAGGCCTGAACAATAAAGACACCTTTTAGATCTAGAAGTTAGAATAAATGTATGTCCTTTTCAGAACGTTACAGTCTTCCCCAACACGTTTTGACTGTTTGCGATTTTCTAGACAATTTTATTTGTAATCATTTGCCATTGTTTTCTGAATGACCGACACTTATACCATTGTGAAAAGTAACGCAAGGCGGTCTGCTTCCAAATCGATTTCGAACTCTGCATGAAGGATTGTGAAGCTGTTCACTGCCCATAGGAATCACACGTCGACAAAGGCAAAGCGATCAATGCTTGGATAGCCTGGACGCTTGGTATTATCGAGACAAGAACAGAGACCTGGTTCATGACACTGGTAATCGTGTGAGATGGCGACCCCTGCCCCTCCCCCCCCCCACATATGTTGGCTTGACCCATGCTGTTGACCATGAATAGGCCGTGCATCGAAGTATCCGTACCCTTTCAGCGAGACGCACCCATTATTTGGAGGAGTCAGGTTCAAATCCCCGTGTGTCAACTTTAGCTTTCATTTTGGTAATCGTCTAGTGCAGTGGTTCTCAACCTTTTTTAGTCCGTGCCCCCCTTCACCATATTTTTAGGACGTCATTCCCCCCCCCACCATATTTTTAGGACGTCATTCCTCCCCTTACCATATTTTTAGAACGTCATTCCTCCCCTTACCATATTTTTAGAACGTCATTCCTCCCCTTACCATATTTTTAGAACGTCATTCCCTCCTTTCGTATTTCCTCCCTAAAAATTTCCACCTGCCCCTACACAGTATACGTAATAATTGAAGCTACATTTAATAGCACATACTAAAACACGTCTAGACATCCACATAAAATGTGATTTGCGGATCTACTTACGTTATAAAATGAATTTCAGAAGGGTGATACGTACAGAAGCGTAAAGTATGAAGGGAAAAACAAGATCAAATAATCGGTTCTTGTATTAACGCGATCTTGAAATAATCTCCCCCCCCCCCCCTGGAAACCCCAAAATTCCCCACCGGTTGAGAACCACTGGTCTAGTGTGGCCTCATATCTATGATTGTTTCCTCTACTACTGGGATTATGTGTGTGTGTGTGTGTGTGTGTGTGTGTGTGTGTGTGTGTGTGTGTGTGTGTGTGTGTGTGTGTGTGCGTGCGTGCGTGCGTGCGTAATTTTTTTAAAAATTCCCATGTTTTAATAGGAAGTCAGGTCATTTTCATGCGCCATTTTGATATGTTTAAATGTCAATAAATATATTCCTCGTCTTTTCCAAATACCTTGTTGACATGACAAGTTGGATGTAACTTCTCCGATCTTGTCTGACCTGGATCTTCATGATGCACTCACAGGAGCATCTTCCAGTTCGTCTCTACCCAGCTATAGAGTTATCTTCCCTTTACCCTGGACAATTGTTTGTCCTTGTTGAGTCAAGAAACGAGATCACAGCACGCAATACATTTTCATACACGCTCCGTCTTCATCTTCAACAACCAGCGAAGAGTGACATTACTAATGTTACTAAATCCAATATGATTGTTTGTCCGACTGACCTTTTCACTCCCAGAAACACCATTCTCTCCAAGCCGTGGTGGCGTATCTTTCTTCCACATTATACCCATGAACCCAAAAAGCGCTGACCATCTATCTTATCGTACACCAATATCTCACCCAGCGGTGCAGACCCAGCCAGTTTTTCTGTCTGCCCGCATTCCAACACATCAGCATGTCCTGGGGAAAAGATCCAACAGATGCTTCCAATCTTTTAATGTTTTGAATTGAAGCATGCCACTTTGCACGAAGTATACCTGTCTTCATCCTTCTCAGTAAGCTTCATGAATCCGATACAATCAGCCAGCGGAACGCCTCAGCGACCGCCGAAATCTCCATTCCCAGACTAGGTGTCATGGTATCATATGTCAGGCTCTCCTGCACTAAACACCATTTGTCGATGCTTCTTCACCATACACTATTATATAATACATGTAACTGTTTATTCTTAATTTTACTTTGTAACTTTGTTGTTTACTTATATTTATACTAATATAATATCAATATTTCGTTATCATAAATTTATATCTTCCTGTCTCTAGTCTTGAAAGAGATACTTTGCCTTATAGTGAATCCACATATGAAAGCATTATAACTCGTAATACTGAACAATAACTGATCTCACCTGGTAACAGGAAATAAACTCACGTAGCTCAGTGAACGTTTCCACACATTTTTAATTCTGCGTTGTAGAATGATAAGATTCAATTAATGTAGAACATAGATTGCCCTTGATGCAGGGTCGGTATCTATTTAAAATATCTACGCATGATCTTCCCTACTCTGTCCTGTTCACCTTGAAGCCTAGTTTTCCATTCCACAGTTCCTTCGTTCAGAATTCGCCTAGGTTTCTGTTCCCAGTCCTTCTATCTATGGCTTCTTATCAACAAATTCCTCGTCCTGTTGCTTACTTGCAGATCATCGTATCATTGCCCCCAGATATCCACTTGACACAGAATTTGGAAAACACAACCGCTTGGTAACACGGCTTCACAACGTCTGTCTCTTTGTTGTCCTATGACGTCTCGTGTCTCCCGTGGTTTCCTTGTTCATCATTCATTTTGGTGCATCCTTATGCAAAATCCCTTTATCCCTTTTCTGTATCTTCGTTTGGCGTGCTCGTCATATGGCATTATGCCCCCCCCCCCAGACAAATATGATAAAATCATATATATATATATATATATATATATATATATATATATATATATATATATATATATATATATATATATATATATATACACATCATGTAATTATGTCTCATAGTCTTACTACAACATAAGTTCTAACAACAGCTGAATAAAACCTTATGGTTCCCGTTACATACCCTCCAAAAAAAAAATTATATGACGGGCACGCCCTCCTGCTCAAACCCCCGTTGGACGTCGTGTGGCCCTGACCCATGGGTAGGTTGGTCCAACTAATTTTCATTAGTCTCTACCTTGTCCAAACGGACAAATGTCCTCACTCTACGTAATACCCGGAGTTGTGGACGAGGGTAGTAATGAGGTACCACGCAATCCATATCAGTTGCTGTTGAATGTTGTCGCTGCTCATGCATATCTTATATGTTTCTCCATCAAATGTCTGTAGGTAAGGTAGATGCCATTGCTTTTCCTTATGCACAGTGATACTTTAGAGATATTTTCCATTATCACCGAGTGTGGATATCTCAGAACTATGGAAGTTATAAATAACACAGAGAGGTGCATTTACAGAGACAACTGTAAAAAAAGCAGTTATATTATTGTAAACATCTTGAAAATGTAACTACCTCGTTCAAACCCTAAATAATATTATAATTATGATGGTAAATTAGTTGATGTCTTCTTGTGCATTTCTGTAAGATATATTCTTCTCTTTTTAGTTGTTAGTCCGAAGGACTGGTTCCTGATCATCGCCTGTAAGAATTGAGATGGATACGGTTAAATTAACAATCGATTAGATTGAAAGAGTTAAAAGTTAAAATAACATCTAAGTGGATTAATCAATTCAGTACCAAACAAAAAGTAGGTTTGGACCAAACCTGTTACACAATCACATGAGCAAGTATTATAATGTCAATTTCCGCTCAAAGAGCATTAAAATTGGTGAATATACCACAAAACAAAATAAATAACACGAAGACCCTAGTGTGGCGATATATCGTCCTTCTGTTCAAATGAGAGGTCGTATTTGGCGATATATTTTCCTTCGGCACTGGATCAGTTAAAGCTTGAATTGTCCAGACTGAAATAATTAAATGACATACTCAGACATAATAGATTAACATCACAATTGTCAAAACTAACAGAGTTACAGAACTAAATTATTAATTGGTTTGTTACTTTTTCTGCCCCCCCCCCCCCCCCCCAGCTGATGTCATCTACAGCTGTGCAAGGTAAGTGTGATAAGATAGTAACATTCCAAAACAGTTCAATTTTATGATGTCAGTTGAGTTGAGTTAAGATGAGTTTAAGTTAAGAATAGACATCACAACACTCGGACATTCCCATACTCCGTCGTCATCCTCAACAACCAGCCATGTGTCCCCATACTAATGGTGCCAGTTACACCGTAACTTACAGTCTGATTATGTGTCTCTCTGGCCTTTCCTCGGAGTATTGAGTTGTTTGGGGTGGGCTTTCTAATTTTAACATTTGGCCTGTATCCCAGTCTCTTTGGTTTATTCTTAACGATTTCCAACTGTCGTGGGATGTGTAACGTGCACCCTGCTACTTCAAGTGTCGTCATTATCTGAGAAGAACAGATGTCCGATACAATACTCAGAATCAGAAGGCTGTAAACCTCCCATTCCCTAACCTTTGTAAACAATCTTTACTGTCAACACCGCGAACTAAACCAGCTCTGCTCGAGCATGACGCGGACGTCTTATTTCTAAGCCAGCATTTTCTGTTTGATGCAATACATAGGTTTTTTTTCTTCTATTTTTGGTGCCTGTTGTCTCCCAATGGAGAACACCCTTCCTCCTCCCCCCAGACAGCCCACGCCAAGCCCTTTGTGATTCTGGCCCTAACATGAGCATGTGTGGGGATGTCCGGGGTGCACGGATGTCCAGCCTTAAATTATGTATCTGGGAGTGAGGCCTGGTCAAGCCCATCAATGCCGCCTTCGAAGGATAGAGAGGAGATTCATCAGCAACGCTTTGTGGGAACATTGAGCAGAAATACTTTGGGATGGCTGTTGCATCGAAGGACTGAGTACGCATTGGAATATCCAATGTACAGTGATGTTGTTGACATAACATAACATAACACAACATAACATAACATAACATAACATAAAATAACATAACAAAACATAGTATAAGCATTGGGTATTCAGGACTGTGTAGAGTTTGCAGCTAAATTTGTCTACAGGACGAGGAAACCTTTCCCCTCAGTCGTCTCTTAAGACATGCAAGGTAACTGACAGTGGTGCTATTCTTTCCTTCCTGTGCGTGTCCCTGTAGCACACTGTACAATTTGTACCTGGAGATATTGTTATCTTTGTATCTCTGGGTCTTGGATCGGATAATTTCCCTTCTCGGTCAGAAGAAAAAATAAATTAGAATGCTCCACGCTGTGGAGACAACAATCTCATATCTGTTGGAAATTGTTATGAGAAGTCCTGCTGCTGTGGTAAAATACAAAAACAGTATATTGTTTAAAAATATATCATTTGAATGATGTCACTTTTTAGTGGTTTGTAATTCAAACGTGTCCCAAATAAATGGCTGCCCGGATCAACCAGTGGCCAAATTAAGCGCTGAGAGCCACAATAGCGACAAGCACGCTCGCCTGACTGTATGGAGGTCATGTGTTCAAATCCCAGTTGACACGTTTTATAATGGACCTGGTCTCCCATGCCGGTTCAGCCTAAAACTGACACCAGGAAATGTTGTGGGAAGAAAAGATGGCAGCAGTGTTATTGACCACATGACCCATTGAGTGTCGACTGGTATAAAAGTAGACGAATAGCACCATATATTCAGGATGCCCCAATGAGTGGACAATATCCCTGTACTGTTTTACAATGAAACGATAAGGGTATATTCAGTAAACATATCGTCAACTTGATATTCACAGAAGTTCCGCAGACATTCGATGCTGGCAATTTTGCTTTATCTAAAGCCTCGGCTCATCAACACTTTACAGTGACACAGTTTTATGGCAACACTGGTAAGTTTATTCAGTATATAGAAGTATCATTGGTAAATTTATTCAATATATTTAAGTAAGTTTATTCAACATTGTTGTTTTGTTGTTGTTCCTCCATCAAGAATGATGATGACCATTCATTTTATCCAGTGGGGTTGAAAGTGTGGAGCCGTGAGTTCTAAGATGGCTGGTAAGACCTATTTTGGCTCGAACTGCTCTTTGACAATGTGGGCAAAGCATGACGTTCCAGAGGAGGCGGATCTCCTGCAGTGGTTTTTCTGTTCAGCCTTTTTATTTCACAGCTTTTGCAGTCGTGATGATACAATCTTTTAAAATCACAGCTCTTGCAGTCGTGGTGATACAATACCCCACAACTGTGTCGTGATGAATTCCAAAAACTTTGAGTGAAATCTTCAGAGTGTCTTTAAAGCGTTTCCTCTGACCGCTAGGGAGCGTTTACCACAACGCAGCTTGCCATAAAATATTCGTTTAGGGAACCTGTGATCTGGCATGCGAGTCGTGCCCAGCAACTCTGATTCTTCATTAGTAGAGTGAGGATATTGGGCATGGAGGCTTTTTCTAGGACTTCAGTGTCTGGGATCTTGTCTTGCCATTTAATCTTCTATAGCTTCCTAAGGCAGACTGTGTGGAAGTGGTTTAATTTCCTAGCGTGTCCCTGGTAAACAGTTCAGGTTTCACAAGCATTTAACAGTGAGGATAATACGACTGCTGTGCAGACTTTCAGCTTTGTTTGCAGGCTTATTCCATTTCTGTCCCATACATTCTTGTACAGTCTGCCAAAGGCCTCGCTGGCCTTGGAGATTCTTGCATTCACTTCGTCATCATTTGTGGCATCTTGGGACACATTGCTGCCAAGATAGGTGAATTTGTCCACAACACTTAGTCTATGACCATTCACTTTTATATTCGGCACGGTGCGATTAATCCCTGGGGTTGGCTGATACATAACTACAGTTTTCTTCAAGTTGATATTGAGCCCAAAGTTGGCACAGGATTATGAGAAAGCTGAAACATTGTGTTGCATGTCTGCCTCTGAGTTGGCATATAGAGCGCAATCATCAGCAAACAGGAGCTCTCTGACGGTGTCGCTGTTAATTTTGGTTTTAGCTTTCAGCCTTCTGAGATTGAACATCTTTCCATCCATACGGTAGAAGATGTCTATTTCAATGTCGTTGTTTTCGAAGGCATTCATCAGCATAGCTGAAAACATCAGACTGAGCAGTGTTGGTGCCAGGACACATCCTTGCTTCACTCCATTGGTGACAGGAAAGGGCTCAGACAATTCACCATTTTCCTGTACTCTTGCCTGCATACCATCATGAAATAGCTGCACAATTTGGAAAACTTTCGTGGACAGCCATATTTCGCCATAATCTTACACAGTACTTCTTTGCTGACTATCAAAACCCTTGGTAAGATCAATAAAAGTGAAGAACATATCAGAGTTCTGTTCCTGACATTTCTCTTGCAGCTGCCTTGCAGCAAAAATCATGTCAACAGTTCCTCGTTCTTTTCTGAAGCCACATTGACTCTCAGGGAGAAAACCTTGGTCAAGATGGGCTGTCAAGCGATTGAGAAGAATTCTGGAGAGTATCTCTCTGCAATTATTAATTCAATAGATAGAAATCTCAATGGTAAGTATGTTTAATATATAGAAGTATCAATTGTAAGTTTGTTCAAAATATAGAAGTATCAATTGTAAGTTTGTTCAATATATAGAAGTATCAATTGTAAGTATGTTTAATATATAGAAGTATCAATTGTAAGTTTGTTCAAAATATAGAAGTATCAATTGTAAGTTTGTTCAATATATAGAAGTATCAATGGTAAGTTTATTCAATATATAAAAGAATCAGTGGTAAGTGTGTTAAATTTATAGAAGTTACAATGGTAAATTTATTCAATATATAGAAGTATCAATGGTAAGTGTGTTCAGTATATAGAAGTAGAAATGGTAAGTTTATTCAAAATACAGAAGTATCAAAATTCGTTTGTTCAACATGTATAATAATTATGAATGGCTAGTGTGTGCAACATAAACAAGTATACACTATTTCTGTGTACAACATTTAGACGTTTGAATGCTTAACTTGTTCAACATTTATAATTATAAATGACCAGTGTGTAAAACATTCAGAAGTATAAATTATTTATGTGTACAACATTCGTATCTGGCCCTACTTTACTTCTCCGCGTGTTTAAAACACAAAAAGAAAACAGGACACAAAGCAGGAGCCGGCAATGGGTCAGTCAGGTGATAGGCCATCAAATTTTGTAGCCCTGAAGACACGGAAGATTGTGTGGCCAGTCGTTTCCACTATTAGCGGATGACGAAAACAAGATTTTAACCCTCGTCAGTCTGCGCTCATGACATTATCAGGGAACCCCCTATCAACTACACTCAGGCTTCTATCTTTAGATCTTCCTGTATTTCGCTTGCTGGATACAATCCTTCCTACCCACAATGCAACGGACCTACAATAGGTAAGACTCACAGTATTCCAGAGTATTCATGACCAACTGATCAATCAGAAATGTAAGTGTTAATTTCTGCATCTGGAACTTTTCTTCAGGTGAACAGGGAGGTCTTGAGTTCGTTTGTGGACTCCACTATTCCGTTCAAAGTTAATTTAAGTTTCATGGGGGTCATCACAGGAGCTACGGAGTTCGTGCTCTGTGCGATGCTCTCGGCAGGCCGCTCTGCGGACAGAGACGGAGCCTTATGGGATAAAGCCGGATGAGGTGAAATCAATCCTCTCTTCTTTAAAAATTGCTTGAAATCATTCATCCAGGTTACTGGGAACATTCTTATACAAGTGAATCAGTACAACTGTCTAGGAACAGTCATAACATCTGATAGAAGGTGCATTGAAGATATTAGAACAAGAATCGCTTTGGCAGATATAGCCTTTTGCAAGATGGGAGACATACAGACTAGTAAAACCCTATTAACTGAAGAAGAAAAAAATTAACAAATGAACAAACTTTATATGAACTGAATGAGTGTTGAAGTGCTATATAGAACTCATACTGTTGTATGAATGTGAAACGTGGACAATAAACAGTCAAGTTGAAAAACATCTAATGACAGTCGAAATGTGGTTTCTAAGGTAAATGCTAACAATACTATAGACAGACAGAAAGACCAATCAGCAAGTCTTACAAGAATCAAATGAAAACTGTAAATTGATTCATGAAATTAGACTAGGCAGTCAAGATTTGCTGGGGCGTTTAATGATGAGAATAGAGCAAGGGGAAAGTACATAGATAAATATCTGGATGGATTTGAAGACATTGCATAATGAGGACAAGAATACAGAACTGAACCACAGCTCAGGTGATTGTGTGAGATGACGAACTATTATTGCCAACGCTTATCGGCATGATACATGATGGGGATTATTAAACTCCTATTGCTGAATGTTTGACAGCATAATATATCACCCATCCAGATTTTCATTTCGCTGAGGAGAATGTGATCCTGGAGTTTGACAAGGCAGAGCAAGATCCACTCATAGACCACGCCAGACACATCACTGTAACGCAGTCAGCCATAGTTGTACAGCTCCCGGGCCGGTACTATATCTACAGCAGTATCTTCTTCAAGCCGGACAGTTCTCAGCCGTGCAGGGAGCTACCTAAACAGGTAATTCAGCACACACGACAATTCTTGGTATAATTATTCATGCAGCAGGTTCTATGGAGAACGTCGCTCCCATCTTGAACATCCGTAGAGATTCTCGATCTCCTGCCATTTCTCTTGCCCCATGCACTCTCATGCTGAAGGTGTCTGCAATGTCCCGTGTCCATCTTCGTGCTGGTCAGACCCCTATCTTTTCTTTCAGAAACCATGGCTTCCACTGCTGTTCTCTCCATGCCACTGTGTTGTGTAATATCGCAACCATTTCTGAGATATGTGTTGTTTATGGAGTTTTCTTCATTGTTCATAACTCTTAGTAGCTTCTTTTCCTTTTGCCTTGTAGTTATACTACCCCAGGTCTTCTCTGTGTGTATCCTATCCAGCGACAGCGTATTTTTCTCAACTCTTGGCTCACTGGGATTTGTCTAGTTCTCTCCATGAGCTCCGTATCTTTTTATGATTCTCTCAGTTATTTCCATTACTTTGAACAGGCACGGATTGGTGAATGTTTACAGATTATTATCAGTTTTTAGCACTTTCAATGTTTCTGATCCAAACAGCAGTACCGGTTTAACATTGGAGTTGAATATTCAGAGTTTGGTGCCGAGTTTAACTTGCTTTGACTTCCGCAACTTTCCTAGTGCTAAAAGCACCTGCCAGTATCTTTGATTCAGGGGCAGTGAACCGTTTCACAATCTCACATGCTGGGTTCGATATCAGCCGCTGGGGATTTGGAAGCAGATCGTCTTGCGTTGATTTTCCCCTGGTATGAGCGTCAGTCGTTCACCGAGCTATGGCCAATGTTTTCTTCTTATAGTCCATGCCGCGTGGCGGTGGTGATCATGTCTGTCCACAACCTTCTGTCTCGTGTACTGCCAATCTTCTTATAGTCCATGCCATGTGGTTTTTGGTGATCATGCCTGTCCACAGTCTTCTGTTTCTGGTGCTGCCAATAATTTCTGATCCTGATGTTCATCCATGGCATGATGTCAAGACTGCCTAGCGTCTTCTCTCTTGGTCTCCCAGTGCTTCTCTTCCCCTCGAACTTTCCCATTGTGACGACGTACTCCAGCTTTCCCTTTCTCATGACAAGCACAAAGAAAGTGAACCATTTTCTGCTTATGCGAGTAACCGTTGTGTGTGTGTGTGTGTGTGTGTGTGTATGTGTGTGTGTGTGTGTATGTGTGTGTGTGTGTGTGTGCGCGCGCGCGCGTGTGTGTGCGTTAACTTCTTTCCAGATATTTTCATTACTCTTTCTATCTGCCCACAATGTTCTCATTATTCTTCTATAAAATCATTGGTAATATATATTTGCTTGTTTGATGAATGGAATCCATTAGCATTTCCCATTGTTCATTTGTACTCTGTATTTTAGTTGTTGCATTGTATCTGTTTTTCGCAATCACACCATGTCATTCTTGAATTTCTTTACCTGCTTTTAAAACATCTTTATTAAGTTTAATGTTTTTAACCTCTTATCTTTTCTTCTTTTTAGCCTTACTTGTATTCAAAACAATGTTTTCCCGTAGTGAATTTGAATAACGAAGGCACAAACAATAGATTGCACGATTTTATGGCCTTGCATATTTCGGTCTTGTACCAAAACCAGATGAAACTAGTCCCTAAACTCAAGGTATTCATCCAGCTAACCTTTCGAGGGGATGACTTAATGAACGCCTACAAGACCGGCTCACTACAGCAGTAGGCCGAACATTCTGTGCTGCAACTTCAGTCTGCAACTCCCGTCATTAGGTATAGAACCACACCGATTCCCACACCAGCAGTAAAAGAGCCTGTTCCTCTGTACGCCAAAAACAACTGAATTTACCAATTCACATGTAGGTACCAGGTTTCCTACATCGGCAGAACAGAGCGGCGGCTGAACAAAATTACTTGTATTTGTCTACATAGTCGTACATTATGACTGTTACAGCCGGTACGAGACATTGTCTTAACACTTATTAATATGTTTCTAAATATCTTTTTAATAAGTACACAATCAATTTCGTTGAATGTTTTCTCCTCGGGGCTTTTTCTTGTGTAAAGCCGGCTCTTATTATGTATTTTCAATCATCATATCATTTATATTTGCCCATTTATCAGTTTTTATCCTCTTTCAATTCTTGTTCCTAAACCACAGTCCCTCAATGCATCTTTTTTTTCTTGCTTTTCTACTTTTGTATTTAAATCTCCAAATATTATTTTTATTTCTTATGATTTGATGTGAGATATCGACATGTCTACTTCCTCGTACAATTTTTGTATTTCTTCATCACTACTGCATGTCCATCATGGTATCCCAACATGGTTAGCTTACAATACATGTTGATGTTTCTACCATGGTTCCACAACTAGCCACAATTGAATTTGGGGTTGTTTTGAATGTTTTGAATGATTGCAGTGTGTTATTTATACATGATTTCAAAGCTATTCTGATATCAATGTTTTTATCATGCGTGTTTCCTATCATAGATATGGGAACACAACATTTTACTATCTAGAAGAGAAGGTACGACAGATGAGATCATCTTCAACACAACATATACCTGTTGTGATACGTGCGTGCAACATAAGAAGACCAGTTATACAGGTATATTTATATTCTCTTTGTGTATTGTCATTATACATTATTATTGGTGCGTGTCGGAAAATATTTTTGTGTCGGTAAATATCTTCCGTGAGGAATAAAAGCCGCTTGCCTAGGCAGTCTACAGATTCATCATCATCATACTGATGATGTGCTCCAGTGTTAATATTTCCGCACTCTTCGCTCCTCTTTCGGATAGTGGGCCACAACTAGTTATGTACCTTACAGGTCGGGGTGTCCGACTTCAGCACGCATGTGTTTAAGGTTTGCTACCTATAGATGGATTCCATCCAAGGTCGCAGGCTCTATTTGCCCGTGGGCAGGTTGTCCTTCCTAACAATGTTGCCAGGGTAGTCGCCTTACGGCCTGCTCTTTGTGATTTCCAACCGCCGTGGTTTTTTTTATTATGCACAACATGTACATGGGACCTAATTTTTCAGCCACTGTCAGAGAAGGCTGGGCCTCCGATCTCAATACCCAAGAAACCAGAGGGACGCGTGATATCATTAAACGGCAGTGGTTATTAGAACAATTCCCAGCCCTATTCTGAGATCGAACGCGGTACCCTTTGACCCTGAGGCGGGCACGGTACGCTACCTGCCACTGCTCTCCTCTACCTGAAGTGTTTAATAATTGTGTCGTTAGTTTCTTCACCTAAGAACGTTGTTACTTTGTACTGGTCATAACTGACTGATTGATTGAATTTATTGATTTGCTTATATTTAATTTCACTGTACTGTCTACACAAGACAACAGCTTGGTTGAAATAACAGTTCATGTCCTGAGTCTGTTGTTTGTGAACTCTTTATGAGAATGCTCAAATCCCATACACTGGCGACAAGATCTGAGGACTGTAGAAGGCCCGCTATCATAGTGCGGCTAGTGTAGAGATCTCCCCCCCCCCCCCCCCCCGACCCAGTACCCAAGTGCCATCTCTACAGAAACCAGTGGTGTATGCAAGACTGGTACTGGAACATGACATCTGCAATGAGGCATGATTTCCTGGGAACGTTAGACAGACAGACGACTGGGTCTGTGGATCGACTGGAAAGTATAGAGGTGACGCCAGGTTTTGGCTAGTGAGCGGTTTGGATCCTGGGTTTGCGACCTCAGTGACCCGTATTGAGAGAGAGCAGTAATACATCTAGAAGGATAAACAAGACATCTAGAGAGATACATCAGGCATCTAGAGAGATACACCAGACATCTAGAGGATCAAACTCATGACCACCAGGACGCTAGCCGAGTGTCTAGCCACTAGGCCACCAAAACTTCCAAGAGAATGAAAAAGATACATATTATGAGCAGACCACGGATTGAGATGAAAGAGATATCGAAGGATATGATGGCTTGGCGTGTGTTGATTGAGTGCCCATGCTCCAATGCGAGATGAAGAACAGAGGAAGAAGAAGAAAAGACGAAGTCGAAGCAGGAGAATAGTTCAAAGACTTGACAGTCTGATAAAAAGGCTTACTGTATTTCTAGAGAGATTAAAATCTAGAGAGATTAACAACGCATTAAAAATGAGAATTGTTGAATGTTACACGGTATATTCAAAACTATTGTATGGTGGGGAAGCCTGGACATTGAACAAGCAACTAGAAAATTGAGTAGAGACCCTGGAGATGTGGATATACAGACGAATATGTTGTATTTCATGGGAACAGAAATAATCTAATAGGCCCACAGAGGTTCTAGAAAAACTGGGAATGAAAAGAGAGTTGATGAAAGAAATAAAATAGAGGCAAGTGAAATATTTGGGCCATGTTAAAAGATAACGCTCTTATAAAAACCAAACTGGAGGGCAAGGTTGAGGGCAAGCAAGCAAGAGATTGACAACACTATAAGTGGGAAGATAACATCAAGAAATTGACCAACATCAGTCTGACAGAAAGTACAGTCAGGGCGAGAGACAGAAAGTGTTGGAAATCCATTGCATCTAACCTTCATTGTGGAGACGGCACCTGATTGATTGATTTTAGTTCTAGAATGTACATGGCCTTGAATACAAGCCATCTTCTGTTTCAGGAGGACTGTTTGAGTTGAAAGAGAATGATCGTCTGCGTGTGGAAGTGTCTAGTGTTGGGGTCGTCAGCTTCAGAAAGGAGGGCAGTTACTTCGGGCTGTTCATGCTGGAGTAAATTTAAATGATTTAATTATTGCCGATATGTTTAGTACCGATAATACTTCATTGATGTGGCTATTGCTGATACTGATAAGTATTATTATGTTTTGTTTTTACTGAAAAATGCTTCATTGATTTATCTATTGCTGAATATTTCATTGCTTTTTATACTATCATATCAACATACGACAACGCACATTTGTTTCAAAGATTACCTCGACAGCAACACTTTTCAGTGCAGCTTCGGTTGATCATCCTCAAGTCTGCCTTTGTTAATTTTGTATGTGTTTATAATTGATAAAATGTCATCAATGACTGGACACATGCATTTAAGTATGAATATATGCCCAGTTCTTGCAAATTTACACATTGTATACAAATTACAAGTCTTAGATTCTTAAAATTTCACACAATGTATATCTAAAAAGTCTACAAGGTGTGGACTGCGCCTGGCCCTACAGCCAGCAGGGTTAGGATCGGTTAGCCTCTCCCAGGAGGGGTGAAACGTGAAAATTAGTATCCTGCCGATGACCCGCAGACTACACAAGTCAACACCACCTCCACACGGTGTAGACTGGGAAACCATGACCGCACGGTCATGGGCTAACGGGGCTATGGCTCGCCGTAGTGGATGGACTCCCTATGGTCAGATTGGTGTCCTAAACCTGCGACTGGCCTAGCAAGCCGGCAGGGGATCTTCATACTGCTCGTAGAAAAACTAAGAAGTATAAACGGACTGAACCAAATGGATATAGACCCGACAATGTTAATGGGCTACGAGATAGATCAGCGATAAAAAAAAAATAGAACAACAGAAATGAGATTCTTGAGAA
Organism: Cepaea hortensis; assembly: GCA_963921405.1. NCBI lineage: Eukaryota > Metazoa > Mollusca > Gastropoda > Stylommatophora > Helicidae > Cepaea > Cepaea hortensis. Next base: position 76,052,088 of record OY992888.1, on the reverse strand, counting down.
GAATACTCAATGTACCAAGAAGAGATAAGATCAGAAATGAAGAAATCGGGGCTAAAGTGGGGCTTATAGCTGTACTAGATTTTATTAGAAGGCAGCAAGTCAAATGGTTTGGCCATGCAAGTAGGTTACCAACTAACAGATCCTTTTTCTGAACCAGGGCGACCAGCCTAAAGTGTCATACAGAGCACGAACTTCGTAGCTCCAGCAATGACCCCCAGGGATCTCCGAGAAAATGTGCATCCGTGAACAGAATTATGTAGTCTGGAATCGAACTCCCAACATTCGGATCGCGAGACAGGCAGCATAGATACTTTGCCACGAAGACTCAAACACACAGTTCTCTAAAAGTACTGGAGAGTTTTGGCTATCGTGGCCCATAACTCTAAAAGGGAAATCCCAACTGCACCTCCAAGCGGTAGAGGATGGGAAACACACTAGCGTGGCAAACGCATCACTGGGGACCGAGTATCCACCGGGATAAGTGGACAATTCTGGAGCGGAGCAGAGCAGGGCACTCACTTGTCCTGACAGTCAAGAGTGGCTGTCAAAGGCAGAGGTAAAAGACCCCCCTGTGGATGTGGAAGGTAAGGGGAAACCACAACACTATCTTCCTAAGAATTCATGAGTTTCCACAAATCAGAGTTAATGGAGACTGTGGCGTGGATGAATATCACCAAGAGAGTTGATCCAGATCATCACAAACCGAGATTTGTGTAGGGACATGAACGCCTACGCCACTGGCAGGACACTTGATGATGATACATTACACCTTGCCTGATAGTTTGAAATATTTCACTTTAATTATGAAAAAATTACCAACAACATGGAATACGGCGAGTCAAATTCAAATAGACTGGCTCACCTGATCACCAGTAATAATAAATGTGACAACTTGCTATCATTGCACATCTGTCACATCAGGCCCTACTGTCCTCTTACTCATTCATTTATCTCCAAAAAACTTACCCTAACTAGATAAAACCTAAGTAATTTTATATGATCTAACCTTTTACCTTAATAGTTAATTTTGTGGGTTGGATATTCACTCACACAATCGCAGTATAAATGAACTTTCAAATAACATTTAATACTTAAATAATGAATAAATTATAGACAACACGCATTAGAGCGCCACTTGGCATGACCATGAACTATTTCCAAATGGAAATTACCATCTGCGATTCTTGCGGGAGGCGCCGGATGTCTCCATGGCAATGTGCTTTCGCCTTTTGCCTCACGCTCCGAAGGTTGTAGGTTCGATTCCGGCCTACATCGTTCGGTTCACGAGCGCAGTTTTCTCAGAGACTCTCGGGGGTCATCGCTGGAGCTACGGGGTTCATACTTCGTGCAACATTTTCATCAGATCTCACTGTGGATGGAGAACGAACCATAATAGAAAAAACTCGGTGCAATGAGGTCCACCCTTTTGCCTTTTAAATGTTAGTTTTTTCTTACTGGCCTAGATGTGACAGTTATAATAATTAATATGTATTTGTTTGGAAGACTTAGTCTTCATTTCTGTCAGTATGTTTCCAGCTTTTCAATAAGTAGAATCACATATTACCATAATTACACCCTCGCAAAATCAACACCTGCGAAATGAGATGCCTGAGGAGAGCTGCCAACTTAACAATCCGAGACCGAGTAAGAAATGCTATTGTCAGACAGACTGTGGGATCAACACCTTGTGCCACATTTATTGAAAGACAGAAGATCAAGTGGTTTGGTCATGTCGTTAGAATGCAACATCAGCAACTACCATCACTGGCCTTACATCAAAGATCATCTGCTACGAGACCACGAAGACGTTCAAGAAGAAAATGGATTGACGACATCAGAGACATTGTACAATCACACGGAATGGCACTATCCAGTGCCGCCTACCGGGCTTTGGAACGCAAATTATTCCTTCCCACGACGCTTGACGGCAGAAGTGGAAGATGATGATGATGATGATGATGACGTATTACCCCCCCCCCCCCCCCCCACAGTTAATGCTTTACATAGTAATATTTGTGTTTGCTATATATTCACTTTGTTCCCTTGACAAAACTCTGGTCGCAACGTTCGACTTCATCTCTGTGTGTGTTTTGTCCATGAGTCAGGCTTTTCAGTCTTATGTAAATGAATGCTGCCCGAGCTGGATCAATTGGACCCTGAGCCTGCAATGTCTGGTAAAAGACCTTCAATCTTTGCTGCAGTAGAAAAATGAAATACCATAGCATTTACAAGTGAAGTTCAGGTGAAAACTACCACCTAGCTGTTACCAGAAATAACATACATGCTATGAACAATTTAGGAAAACTGTGGAAGACAGTACTGTACACTGTAGCTGACCTTGCCAAATTGAACACCGGCTTCGTGTTTTCTGTATTTAAACTATCTACATATTATTATGTCCCTTCCCATATAATTATTCTGATGTTTTTCTGCCTTATGGCCACATTTATGTCTGAGAAAGCCATGTAAGGTGTTCTCATGCAGTTAGAATTCAAACTGGGTAAAGCTGGGGTGGCCACCCCCGACCCAGCGCGTCCACAGTATTGCGGATTGTGGAACGGCCTCTAGATATAGGGGTTAGCTGCGAATAACTAATAAGCAGTCGCGGACAATGTGGCGGTGAGCACAGAGGGCGAGGTGGGATTGCAGGTTGGGACCTGCAATCCTTAGAAAATATCCCATATGCTCGAAGACGTGCTCACCAAGCGAGTCGAGGCGCTATAACCTCTTGTAACCGGGTAGTTGGGGCCCGTTAGCTAAGAACAGCAGACCAACTAGGTGATGCAAAACACCAGACATCATGTTCAAAGTGGGCCGATGTGCTCAGGATTGAATGGTTACAGGTGAGCTGGCCGTGAAAGTGGAATGTCTGGAATGCAGAATAGGCGAATGGAAGCCTGAGGGACACCTCCTGCCTCTTCCCTAGCATGCAAGCACTGCTAGGGTGTCCGGTTAGTTCCAGCATTTTCAAATTAAAACTATGGAAAATAAAAAGAATAATCGCCGGTGTAACAGTGTTGTGAGTGCTCTGTGCTCGATATCTTTTACAAAAGCTAACGGGGAGAATATGACACGGAGGAGAATAGTCAGGGGAAAAGGGGAAGGAAAAGAAAGAAGAGGGCTTGAGCCAGAAGAGGTAGGGGGAAAACGGATCGGCTAAGACTAAAACATGTACGGATTGGGTATCAAATTTCTCCGTTTCTAGTTTTGTCTTAATTGGATTTCCTTCTTCAGATCCTCAGTTAATATTTTTTCTTGTTCATTGAAAAAGACTTTGGTCGCCATGACTTTCTTTGTCAGTGAGCGTGTTTTTCTTCTATTGAACTTCCTAGTAATATGTTGTGTTTAATTGGACTCAAGTATTAGCTGTATGTACCCAGTTATTGTAAATTAACATAACGTATACAAATTACACATTTAAATTCTTAAACTAAGTCACTTCTACACACAGAAGCCACACAAAATATTTTCCACAGCGTGAGATATTGTTTGTGGTATCTATTTACATTAACCAAGGGAATACATTGTTTCGAATAACCCCACCTGGCTGATCCCCAATGTCATAAAGGGCACTTTCTATTTCCCACACTTCCCTCTCGTGGCTCAGTGTTCTAATTTAGTTTGTATTTCGATCACAGTTCTCTAAAAGCGTTTAAAAGGTGAAAAGATCGACTTCATTGCACCGAGTTATATCCCACAAGACAGTCTCTTTCCGCAGAGAGGCACTCTTAAAGCACGAACTCAGTAGCTCCTGCGACGACCCAAATTTTCGGCAAGCGGCCCGGCGGAAAGAGAACAAGCCTATGGAATAAAACCCGGTGCAATGAAATCGATCCTCTTGCTCTGTTAAACTGTTGTTTTTCTTGCTGACAGTTATAATTTGCACTAGTATGGAATTAGTCTCCATTTCTGTCAATATATTTCTAGAATTTCAGTAAGTGGAATCATTATTACCACCCCTCCCGCTAATATTAATGCTTTACATTGGAGTTGTGTTTGCTATGCTATATATTCACTTTGTTCCGTTGACAAAACTGTGGTGGCAACATTGGCCCGTGTCTGTGTGTTTTGTCCATGAGTGAAGCTTCTCAATCTTGTGTAAATTCATGCAGCCCGAGCTGTGACAGTTCTGACACTGCAATATCTGGCATTAGAACTTCAATCTTTGCTACAGTAAAGTGGTGAGATACCTCAGCATTCACATATACATTTCAGGCGAAAACTATCACTCAACTGTTACCAGAAATAACTAAATCTCCTCTGAAAAATTAGGAAAACCTCTGAAGACACCTCTGTACACTGTAGCAGACCTTGTCAAATTGGACATCGACTTCATAATAAATAATATTTTCAGTATTTAAAGTATCGACAGATAATTAGTTCTCTCATATTACCATTCTGATGTTTTTCTGTGTTATGGCCACAACCATAACAGGTGTTATCAGACAGATAGAATTCGAGATGTATAAAAAGTCTTCCATTGTCAAGATAATTACCATTACTTCTTACCTTCTTCCCTGTCAGTAATTTACTAATAAAGTACCTGCCGTTAATAATAATTGTCTATGGCCAGTGCTGCCTTTTCGTGCTTCTCGTTACCGATAGAGCCAAGAGACTTTTTTCTGTCTATTATCCTTAAGTCAATGTGTTCAAGTGTTTACGGTCATTTCTATTTGTATTTACCGTGAATTTTTAGGTCTTCTTGTATTTCCTTTCCCATGTGGATTTCAGACATGGGCCATTGTAATTGTGATAATGTTTAAGCCTCAATTCATTTTTATTGCAAGAAATTAAAATTTCATTTGTTACCTGGCATACTATGATCTCATCTCATCTCATCATGTTCCTCTTGTACCTTGCGGTGTCGAGGTGAAGTATAAACATCGTGAGGGTGCCCGATTATGGGCTTCATGTATCAATATTCCCATGGACTCTGCTATTCCCTCCGTCCATCGTTTACGTGGTCGGCCTCTTTCTCTGCTTCCATCTGGTCTGTACATCATTGCTTGTTGTGGTATGCTGGTATTACTATTTGATTCCACATTTGTATTCAAGTCTTCCTTTCGATCGAGCATTGATTCCATATTTGTATTCTGGTCTTCTTTTAAAGTTTTGACTCCATATAGTGTGAAAGATAATTAATATTTGGTTTACATTACTGATTTAATGTAATCTTGACTCAGAGCTACAGCCATTTCATGTGCAGTAGATAAGACGACCTCTCTGCTATATCTGGGCTACTGTATACTTGTTGATTTCTTAGACCCTGAACTGTTAATAATAAATCTGGCGTTAAAACCGTAAGGGTCAGGAGGGTTATATTACAATATTTCTAGTACTTTAAGTACAGCAACTATTAATATTCTGAGCACGCGCACGCGCACACACACAATATATATATATATATATATATATATATATATATATATATATATATAATATATATATATATATATATATAGAGAGAGAGAGAGAGAGAGAGTGGCTGGAAGGGCCAAATGTAAGACCCTTTGAAAATAAAGTTTGTTCGTTCGCCTTATCATTTGGAACCATCTTTGTAAACCAGGCACAACTAAGGCACAAGGAGCGGTGTCCAATGGCACACTGATGGATTGAAATACAATATATGATGTCATTAAAAAATTGAGTTTTCAATCACATTGGGGAATGCGAGTTGGTGTTCTTATATAATTACCGTATATAATTCTTTTAAATCTATTCATATGTTCACATTCCTTCAGAACTAAAGTGGCCAGATATTTAAGATAAGAATGTATGGTCTGAAGCAAACTGAGCGTAGAGCAACAATGACTGACCATAACAAAGTTGTTCCCATCCTGTCGCTTAAAAAGTCGCTTAAAAGTCGACAGGGTCGACTTCATCGCACCGGGTTTTATCCCATATGGCTCGGTCTCTCTCCGCAGCGCGGAAAGCGTTGCACACGGCACGAACTCCGTAGCTTTTAGCGACGACCCACAGGAGTCTTCGAAACATTTAACTCGTAAACCGAAGGGTGCGGCCTGGAATCGAACCCACAACCTTCGGAGCACGAGTCAAACGGCTTGACCACTTCGCCACCCTTCCCATCAACTGCATCACCAGCTCTATAGTTCCCTTGGCTCTTGTATGTTCATGCCAGAGTTATGCCACGGCTAGCATAGCAATGTTGGTGTTGTTATTAAGTAATGCAGTGTTATTAAAATGTTTTTTGTTATTCAAACTATTTGACTTTCCATTTAACCAAATGTACACATGGAGATTTTATTTTAAAATGTCAAAATAATGTGTTAAGAACTGAAATTTTACAAATATAATAGTTGTATTTGTTTCCATTGATTTTAAACTGTTGAATAGACGTCTTTTAATGTATTGGAAACATTTAAAAAAAAAAAAAAAAAAAAAAAAAAACAAACACCTTACTTTGTTTCGTGGTTTTTGTGCATGAACGATATAGTGGACTTAAGATTGGACGTTGAGTGAATTTGCATGGGCTTAATGTGGCATGCTAAGTAACTTTCCAAGAACTCAGGTTGGCCGAAGTCTATGTACGCTGGTTAATTTATTACTGAGGAGATAGCAACACGCATGGAACATTTTCAGAGTAAGTGAAGTTAAAAACAAAATGGACCCTTTACATGCCTTAAATTGCATTTGGTACATGGTGCTAGAGTTATATATATATATATATATATATATGTTTTACCCAAAATAATCAAGCTGACACTATAGAAACAATTCGCTAACTCGGAATTGTTACTACAAAAAATATTTTAAATTAAAATCAACAAAGCCACGAATGTTGTCTCTGGAATTTATTGCAATAAAATAGGTAAAAAGAAAATACAGCATAATATAAATCTGAGTAAGAGTGCACAGAATCACTTAAATAAATCACATACTTATCACCAAATTATTTTATAAGGATCACTTTAATATGAGACCATCACATTAAATTATTGTTATCTTTACGAGACCTACTGGTTTCTGATATTGCCATACCCCCTGATTTCCTGGGTAGTGAGATGGAATACCTAGCCTGGTCAGATAGGGTAAAAACAGAAGATCCAGTGTGCCAGCTGTGCATGTTCAAAATCATAGGACAGATGGAATTGCAAAGAGTAGGTCATAAGGCAACTGCTCTGGCAAATTTACCCATGGGAAGATTGATCCTGTTATCTTGGAGAGAAGCTGTCTAGATCAAGCGGACTTGGAGAAAAGGTATCTAGAGGGTAGATTAAACTTTGTGAACATCCTTGGACAGCAGCTGTCTAATTGACTGACCAGTGGACAGCTGACTTTGTGAACATCCTTGCAGAGAAAATGTCTAAAGAATTGCCCAGTGGATAGCTGACTTTGTGAACATCCTTGTAGAGAAAATGTCTAGAGGACTGCCGAGTGGATAGGTGACTTTGTGAACAACCTTAGAGAGAGGATGTCTAGTTGACTGACCCGTGGATAGCTGACTTTGTGAACACCCTTGTAGAGATGTCAAGAGAATTGCCCAGTGGATAGACTCAACTTTGTGAACATGCTTGGAGAGGTACTGTCTAATGGATTGACCAGTGGATAGCTGACTTTGCAAACAACTTTGGAGAGAATATGTTTTCTGGATTAACCAGTGGATAGCCGACTTTGCAAACATCACTGAAGGAAAACTGTCTAGAGCACTGACTAGTGGATCAAACTGCCTTTGTGAACATCTTAGGAGAGCTGTGCTCTATGTTCAGCTTTTATGTTACCAAGTGGAGAGTTACATTCCTCAATATCTCTTATCTTGAGCTTGTTGAAGAAGTGTTGTCTCTCTCTCTCTCTGTCCTCTGCAGTGTCTGAAAATTGCTGCTTGTTCACTTCTGTAGAGCTGGTATTATGTACCATCTTTGTGGTGTCTTGGATGCTCTGATTCCCACTTGGTTCTATAGCTACTTCTGATAAACTTCTTGGCCTCATCATAGGTTATGTCTGTACCAACAATGTGCTGAGAAGGGTATAGACAGACATGCTTCGTGCAGAGTGGTATGCTTCAATTCTAAAATCAAAGACAGGGAGCATTCATTGAATCTTTTCCCTAGGACATGCTGGTGTGGTGGGAAACATGCAGGCCTACAGATGTGGCTGGGTCTGCACCCCTGGGATTGTGTACGATAAGGCAGATGTGGCCAGGGCCCTTTGAGATCATGTGAACAGTGTGAAAGAACAGATAAATCATCATAGCCTGGATTTGTTTCTTGGAAGTGTTCTTTTTCTTGTCCCTCAGATTTCTTCCTCATACACTTTCAGACATCAACCTGAATATATTTAAAGAAAACAGCAGCCAACTTGAGCTTGTTAATATCTCCGTAGAACAGTTAACTTCATACAAGAGACAACATTGCAATTATAGACATATTTCAAGCGAACGAAAGAAGAATCTCCATAGAGTTTGTCCCCAAATGGAGCGGATGTAGGCTAAAGTAACTTTCTTTGGTCAACATTTGTTGGACACTCGTGGCAAATGTTGAGCTGCCATTTTGCCAATTCCAGTTACATTCATCAGTATCTTTTATCTGTAGTTTATTAAATATGTCATATTTTAGTCTGTTTTATGCAGAATTTCCTCAGATTTTATACTCCAACACTTTCATTTCTATGTATATAAATAGCACAATACAGAGTCTGTGTTGGAGACAAAGTAAATACATATGCAGGCCATCAAGAACCACTTCTTTCTGCTGCAGCACATCAAAACCTTGCCTAGTTTTGTATGTCATACGTCATGACACTATCTCAAAGGTGTTCAGGGAACAGTTGGGGGAAAACAGAAGAGGAAGGCAAAGAAAATCCTAGACTGAAACCATTAAAGAGTGAACAGAATGTACTACTTCCACACGTGTGTGTTGTTGAGGACAGAGAGGTGGAGAAAGAGTCTGATGACTCATGTATCCATGACAACACCCCTAAAGACCCCAGTCTAAAGTTACAAGATAAGATGGTGATTTTCAACTGTAGACATTTATATCCCATACTGTTACTATGTCAATAGCCTACTTCAGTGTAAATGTTTCAATAGTTCTGTTTTCCTCTATGTATTTATGACTATGGGAGCCACTGGGAAGTCGCTAGCATGCTTGCCTGCCATTCCAGCGGTCAAGGGTTCATATTTACACTGAGACAGTTTTTAAATTGACCTGGGCTACCAAGCTGACCCAAGCTAAAATGAGGACCTGGATGTCTGGATAATTAAAGGCAGCTGATGTAATACTGACCACGTTACCTCTCGAGTGCTAATACTGACCACGTTACCTCTCGAGTGCTGATCTGTCTATACAAACATAGAGCAAGCACCATATGCCTAATATACAACAATGCACGTTAACAGGGTCCTTTATTTACTTTAACGTTACTATTTAAACATGGGAACTCTTCATTTGCTACTAAAGAAGGGGACGAAGATGTGTAGGGATGTACCGAGAACAATAATGCTGATTCTTGGCTTCATATTTTATATTTACTATTTAAGAACATGTTCATTTTCATCTTTTTCCTGTCCAGTTCACTCTTTGCATCCTGCAATAACAAACTTCCTGTATTTTATTCCGTTCGGTTAATGTTCAAGTTTCACAGCCATACAGTGCTACAGGCCAAATATGCGTATCAGTACTGATGTTACTTGATGGGAGAAATGTTTGTTTCTCTCTAAATGCCTTTTTATGACTACTTAGATCTTAGATCTTACTCCAGATTGCCAACGAACACTATCTGTAATGATTTCACAATAATGATTCTGCAACAATTCTACAACAATGATTTTGCAAGAATATCCCTTGAATTAACAGACTTAACTAACTTATTAACTAATAATATTGTAACATTTTAACAGTGTAAATGTAACACTATCATGTGGGTTTCATGGCCTCAATGACTTTCCTGGCATTGTTAATACAGTCATTGATTGCCGGCCCCCTGTAAGAGGCCCCAACAAGTTTCAGGGGGAGTTTACTCTGTTGGATTTTCTCTTCCACGTCTGCAACCCACTTCATATGGCCAACTTTATACTGTGGTATACATTCCTGGAATACAAAAACAAGGAAGTAGTTTAGAGAAATTTATTTAATGAATCAATTGTTATCATATTATTTTGGCAGGTCAGCATGACCGAATGGATAAGAATGCGCATTCTGAAACTTCCAGTGTGCTGATGCCAAGGTAGAGGGATAAACCCCTACACCGGACAGTTGGACTAAAATGTTGACTTCTTGTCAAGTATTTCTGAAGTTGTAGTGGGTTCGCTTGATGGCAGGGGACACTGGTAATAGGGAAAGCTAATCTATATGCAAAATTCAGTCCAGTGTAACTAGAAGAAGTGTGTACGGACTACGCCTGAGTTCAAAGCGAGTGAACAACACACCCCCCCCCCCCCATATAAATATATTGGAGTTTCTTCTTATTCTTCTGCATTTGCCAGTTGTTATAAATTGATAGATGGTGTTTGTGTTGTGAGTTTACAGCAACATTTATGCAGCTCAGTTGAACTTCTTCCTGGCATTTGCTAACAGGGTTAGCCTTCACAGATAGTTTCGTAAGACCTTACACCAGTGTTTCCCAAACTTGGGGCCCACGCCCCACAGGGAGGCAATTCTATTGTTAAGGGGGGCAATTCGAAAATGGAAGAAATCGGCTGGATATAACAAAACGGGGAGACTTGAGACTGAAGTTAACTAAATTGGAACCTGACATAAAATCTCTTTGCAGCAAGTATCAAGCGCCAGGATCTCACTAAATTTAAATAATAAATAATTACTAATAATTAAAATAATATAGAAAATCTTTCATTAAAATTATTTTGCACTTGAATTTCAGTTCTCCATTATGTTTTGAAAATTTACTTACTGTGTTTGCTCAATAGTTTCCTAGTGATTTCTTCCTAAGACCTATCATTCAAGTTTCTTTAGTGAACATTTCAATTTTTTAAATATTAAATATAATGTATATGTTTGGGGGGGGGGGGGCATAAGAATTTTAGAAAGGCTTGGGTGGGGCATTGCACAAAAAAGGTTGGGAAACACTGCCTTACACTGTCTCAAAATAGTGCTATAATTCACATTTATTCATTCAAATGGGATACACTCAATCAAAACAAAAGTCAGTCATGAAGCAGAAACCTGTTATAGATTTGTGAAATGTTCGGATGATCACATCTTGTAGGCCTGAGTGCACAGAGGAATGAGTGGCCAGTTTTTCCTCTCTCACTTCATTAAGCCCACCCATAACAGATGCATGCAAGTCAATTTTGACCCTCCAGGGAAGGCAGGGGCAGATTATTGACATTCCCTGTAATCCAAGGAGGCTTCCGTTAATGCAGAGCTGACACATAAGGCTGTTTCTGGGCTCACCCCAAGAATCATCACATCCTGAACATGGCTGCTGAATTTCACTTCTGTATATTGGGACTCCCGTCCATCGTGGGCTAATGCCTTCATAGACCACCAGATATTGGTACTAGAGTCTGATCCCTCATCGCCCTTCATAGTATAGTGGTTATTGTACCAAGATATGGTGGTGTAGTGGTTGGTGAAATCTTTAACACCATCCCAATTTTTAACAGCATCCCAATATTTAACAGCATCCCAATTTTTAACAGCATCCCAATCTTTAACACCATCCCAATTTTTAACAGCATCCCAATCTTTAACACCATCCCAATTTTTAACAGCATCCCAATATTTAACACTATCCCAATCTTTAACACCATCCCAATATTTAACACCATCCCAATCTTTAACACCATCCCAATATTTAACACCATCCCAATATTTAACACCATCCCAAACTGTAATAACACCCCAATCTGTAACAATACATATTTTTCGCGCTCGCTCGCTCGCTCGCTTTGAACTCAAATGCAGTCGAAACACCGTACTTCTAATAGCAATGGATTCATTTTTATGTGTGGATTAGCTTTCCCTATTACCAGTGTCCCTCACCATCAGGCGCACCCACTCTGACTTCAGAGGTACTTGTAATTTAACTCCCCAAGTCAAGGACGAGAAGTCAACATTTTAGTCCAAATGACCTGTGTAGGTGGTTGAAAACCTTACCTCAACACCAGCACACCGGATGTTTAAGAACGAGCGTTATCCATTCGGCCATACTGACCTCTAACAATACATGACAAGTACTTATTTTCTTGTCCCATGAGTATGAGCGCTCTAATGTACATTAATGTTTAATGCAATTTATGCAGAGTATAAAGAAGGTAAAAGGGCTGAAACATTCGTAGAAGTGGGACTACTTCTGATGATCAGAAACCTCATGTCGTGTTTGCTCCGCAACCGAGTTTTTATCACTGATTTATGGCCAGTCTATCAGACAATTCGGTGAGATGGATGGACAAACTGGAAAGACATACTGAAGAGCTAAAGAAAAGACCAAACGTCTCACGCGACAGGGGAAAAACACCCGGAGTCATGACCCAGGTGGGCCTGCCCCCAGAGAGTGTCAGGAAGGTAAAAAGGCCGAAACATTTGTTGAAGGGGGACTCTTCTGACAATAAGAAGCCCCCTGTTGTGCTTGTTCCATGATGTAGATTTTATCCCTTATTTTTAATGCAATTTATGCATTAAACATGGAATACTATTCTGCAAATTTGAACAAACACTATTTTCAAAACAATGTTTTCCTCCCTGAACTTAAGCAAAGAAGACACAAACAATAGATAACACAATTTTGTGCCTGGCATGTTTCACTGTACAATACTGCAGGACTCACACAACATAAACTAAAGCAAAATAAATAAATTCTTCAAGACGAAAAACTATTTTTTAAACATACAAGTGTAGTAAACGTTACTTTCTGAATGTCTAAAAAAGAAGTTCTGAAAAACCTACCTCCTGTAATGTAACATGTGTTCTGATTGGTCGAGCTCGAATGCCTAAATGTTCCGCTGCTGCTTTAGATGCTATTTGCATGATGTCAGATCCAGACGGCAGTGAGCCGTTAGATGTTAACAGTTTGTCGTACCATGACCCTCCCATCATAACCTGAAAAAAGATGTTTTAAAAAAAAAATTTATTAAATATTCACCAATTATGCTAAAGAAACACTGATTGATTATGCATGATTAATTTCCTATATAAAAGATACATCTTCTTCTTTTTTTCACCCTTCATCCCGGCTGGGTCATAGCCCCTCAACCACTTCACTCCCAGTCGTCATGTCCTTAGCTATCCCGTGCTGCTCTACCCATGCCCTCCCTGTATTTATCATTGTGTTATTAAAGATTGGCGTGTCTCTCCATGTATTTTTAGAGCTTTCTTTATTTCTTTTACCCGAAGGATTCCGGACAAAGGCCTTTCTAGTTATATTATTCTCAGGTTTTCTCAGTGTATGTCCTATCCATGCACCAGCGTCTTTTCTTCACCTTTTGATTCACTGGGATTTGTCAAGTTTTCTTCACAAACTCTACATTAGTAATTCTGTTATAACATTTTAGTCCTATTTTGCACAAGTGAGTGGCATCTTGCAGTCTCGACAGACCAAAGTATGTGAGTTGGAATGTGGCCAATATTCCATCACAATGCCTGGGCAGAGCTTCAGAGAAAAATGTGGTGCCCAAACGACATGTTCCCTCTCTCGGCCTAGCCTTGTGTTTTCCAGAAGAATGGGTAACCAATACGTCTGGCACAAGGTAGGCTGCAGACGCTGGCGGCTCAGCGTTAAACCTCCGAGACCTCGCCTCCACGAGCAGGTGGCGAGTGATGGCCAGACCCTGGAACCCATGGAATCTGGCTTAGAGGCGTTCAGCCAAGTCCCACAGGTGAGGGCCTCGTAGCGCCTGGACCATAAGGGTGCGTACATCTGTCAATCACAAGTGTTCGGACCTGTGTGAAGAGTGCACTATTGTCAGACTCCCCGCCTGACTTTAGCGTATCACACAACCAGCGGGAATAGGCCCGCCGGAGATACCGTAGGAGATACTGCTCGTCTATTGCGAGCAAATCTCCCATCCTTCCACTGTGCGGATCTCGCGACTGGCGAGAATTGGCCCGCCGGAGATATTGCTCGTCTGCTGCGGACAAATCTCTACCGAGACTGAATAAGTAAAGAAACGATAAAAGTAGTGGTATTTCAATTGTGCTTGCGCTCCCACCTATGCTTTATAGAATACTAGCTGACCCGGCCCGGCTTCGCCCAGTCCCTGGTGGGGAGCATCTCATTTAATTCATATAAGTAGTCATATAAGCTCCCGTTCCCGTTCCCGACTATCTGTCTGTCTGTCTGACCCGGCCCGGCTTCGCCCAGCCCCTGGTGGGGAGCATCTCATTTAATTCATATAAGTAGTCATATAAGCTCCCGTTCCCGACTATCTACCTCTCTGTCTGTCTGTCTATTATTAGAAAGAGCACTTGAAAGATCTTTACATCGTCCCCCAACAATTAACTTGGGTAAATGGAGCGTCTCATTTAATTCATATTCGGCCCCTGCTCCCGTTCCCGTTCCCAAAAAAGACGACCCGGCCCGGCTTCGCTCAGCCCCTGGCGGGGAGCGTCTAATTTAATTCATATTCGGCCCCTGCTCCTGTTCCTGTTCCCATATAAGAAGCCCGGCCCGGCTTCGTCCATCCCCTGGCAGGGAGCGTCTCATTTAATTCATATAAGTAGTCATATAAGCTCCAGTTCCCGTTCCCGGAAATATGGCGAACAGATTGGAAAAGAACAATCTTCATCCCAATAACTAAATAAGGAGCAAGGAGGAGGAGGGGAGGAGGAGGAGGAGAAGGAGGGGGGAGGAGGAGAAGAAGGGGAAAGGGGAGAAGGGGGAAGAGGAGGAGAAGGAGGCGGAGGGGGAGGAAGAGGAGGGGAGGAGGAGGAGGAGGAGGGAAAGGAGGAGGAGGAGGAGGGAAAGGATGAGGAGGGAGGAGGAGAGGAGGAGAAGGAGGGGGAGGGGTAGGGAGGAGGAGGAGGGGTAGGGAGGAGGAGGAGGGGTAGGGAGGAGGAGGGGAGAAGAGGGGGAGGAGGAGGAAGAGGGGGAGGAGGAGGAGGAGGAGGAGGATTATAACGCATATGCCTGTAGATAACTGTAGCGAAAAGGTCCACCTATTTGAGAAATATGCAACAATTTTACATATACAGCAATGCTATTAGAAGTTATGTCCCCTCGCTATATATACATTATAATGTAAATTAAATAATATTAAGTAAATAACTGTTTGTACACTAAAAAACTATGACAGTTGGCAGCACGGGAGTGAGAAGAAGACGTGTAGAAAATTTCATCTCAATCGGATGGACCATTCGCGAATGCATAAATAACATACATACAGACAGAGATTCTTTTTTATATATATAGATTAGTTATCATTTTATGGTTCTGTCGCCCTGCTGCTGAGCTGAGTGCATGGAGCGACAATTTGAGCTGTGAATTTCGAGTGGAGTGCTTTCACATCTGTCCACGGTTGTTTGTAGCTTGAACTGCATGTTCAGAAAAATGGCGGCTGGCCAGTCACTGAACTAACTGGATTGCCTTATGCAGTAATGTGTGGCTGCTGGTTTTCTATTGACTGCCACTTCCATCGATGATGAACTGTATTTTTCGTGGCAGACTTTTGTATGGGCATTCTGGCAGAGGTATTATGCATAGTATAACTGTGTGGGCTGTTGGTTTGTCGAGACTCCTGACTGTTCCACTTTTCACACGGGACAGTGAGGAGCATTGTGTGTGATATTCACAGGAACGGAGCATAAAGGGGCGACCCTTTGCCGTGAAGTTGGAACAGCGACCCACAGATTTCCTGCTGCTATAAAAGCTTTTGTACTCTTATTCTGATATCTATATCTGTTCCCCATCTTCACTGACAGTGCTACCCAAGTAGGTGTATGATCTACTGTGGGCAAACAATGACAGAAGATGACATGTGGCACAACAAGAATGAAAAAGGTAAAGTTGCTTGTACATTCAGCACAAAAAGCATATACGTCACTCCAAACTAATATCACAGAAACAGAAACTGGGGTATATCAAATGCCATGTGTATTCAACATTACTGTATGGAACACAATCATCATCAATATCATGTGCCCTGTCAGTTGGTATAGGAGCTCATCACTGTCCATAGATCTTGGTCCTTCATGCCCTGGATCAACTTCACTGATATACCTCCATGTCATCTTCTCTGTCCATCCAGCATAATTTTTCTTGGTCTGCCTCTCTTCCCACTGACCTTTCCAGTTGTCTCGATGTTTGCCAACAAATCTCTTCTCATCACATGACAGAGAATGCTGTTTGTCTCTTTCTTATAGTATATAAAAATGTCTTAAAAGTCGAGAAGATCGACTTCATGGCACCGGGGTTTATCCCACATGGCTCGGTCTCTTTCCACAGGACGGCTTGCCGAAAGTGTCACACAAAGCAAAAACTCTTTAGCTCAAGTGATGACCCCCCCCCCCCTTTCTCCTCCAAGAAAACAATTCACCCCTGAACCGAAAGACGTAGCCCAGAACTGAACTCACAACCTTCGGAGCATGAGACAGATGGCTTGACCACTTCATCACGGATCTTATGTTATCTTATAGTATATATATAATGTTCTAGTTTAATTAGCCTCTTCATTGTTAGTTACTCTGACAGTCCAAGGAATCTGCAACATTCGTCTCAGGAATCACATCTCTATTGCTTCCTAATAAGTTCATTTACATTCCAAGATTCACTGCCATACAGCAAAACAGGTTCTAGCACTTCAGCACTCTCTTTCTTACATTCATTGATAGTGCCTTATTGCATAAGATTTTCTGAAGTGCAGCTTTTGCTCGACCTTTTCTGCTCTTAATCCCTGTTGTGTATCTTCCTTCTGCTGTTATAATTTCCCCCACACATTTAAATTTATCAACTTGGTTAAGCAATTTCCATTGTACGTTGTCTCACATTTTGGTCTCACTTTTTTTATAAATACAAACAAGATTGACTGGCACCTTGCCGTCTTGACAGACGATAGTTTCTAAAATGGAGTTATACCACTCCATAACACAAAGTCTGGGCTGAATTTAGAGACTATGTGTTGCCCATGCAGCATGATCCCTCTCTCGGCCTGCCTATTTACTCCAGAGGAAAGGTAACACCAATAAATATGGAACAAGACAAGCTGCAGAAGCTGCCAGATCAGCAAAGTAATACTCTGTTGCTTGTTTACAAATTGTAAGGGATTTAAAGCCATATTTTAAATATGGTTCTATGTAACATGAAAGAATTACATCTACTTAATATACATTTATATATGCAGGAATTACATTTACTTAAAATACATTTAACACATACTTACATATGCTCACCTATACTTATATGCATACACTTACATATGCTAATATGTGCTTACATTTGCTTACACATAATCATACACTTACACAAAGTTTCACATACTTATACACATACACTTAAACATACCTACACATGCTCATCTACTTACATACACTAACATCTACTTACAGTTAAACGTGTGCTGTTGGGACAGCCCTTTCTGCCATGCTCTGGAAAGGTGCAAGAATCGTAGACCACACCCAGCAAAGGCCCACTCTCCGAGGAAGGCAGTAAGTGACCGAAACCCTACGAAGCAAACGTACAACATAAATCAACTCAATAATAAGCCATATTATGTACATCAACATAAAATTAACAAGGTAGATACACACACAGTGCTTCATCTGCATATCTCAAACACCATGTCCTTATGGCTATGATATTTCAGTCAAAAACCATCTTTCCATTCCATCTCTTGATGTTAATCTTCCATCTGATGCTGAATCATGCTGCCGCTGGTACCAACAGAATAGGAACTCTTTGCTGGCTACTGAAGGATATGGAGAATGTATGGAAATGTTCCAAGTGCAGTCACATTCATTGTTTTCTTTCACCTGGTATGGTTTTTTCCCCCATCCAGTTTCGTTTTCTCCTAACTAGTATGGTTTTCTTCTATCCAGTATGATTCTCTTCCATCTAGTATAGTTTTCTTTCACCTACAATGGTTTTCTTCCAGCCAGTATAATTTTCTCCCATCTAGTAAGGGTTTCTTCTACCTACTATGGTTTTCTTCCAGCCAGTATAATTTTCTCCATCTAGTATGGTTTTCTTCCAGCCAGTATAATTTTCTCCCATCTAGTATGGTTTTCTTCCAGCCAGTATAATTTTCTCCCATCTAGTAAGGGCTTCTTCTACCTACTACGATTTTCTTCCAGCAAGTATAATTTTCTCCCATCTAGTAAGGGTTTCTTCCACCTACTATGGTTTTCTTCCAGCCAGTATAATTTTCTCCCATCTAGTAAAGGTTTTTCTACCTACTATGGTCATATGAGGGTTTTGATGCTTGGGCTCATAACCTGCTAAGTAAGGCAGAGACTGACCACCTATTCCTCCATGTACTCAGGGCTACAGAATACGATGGCCCTACACATCCCAGACCATCTTATTTGGGACTAGTGTTTTCTTTCTTTTTGTCTATCCATTACATTCAAAACTGTTCTCTATATCCAGATTTCAACAGCATGCATTCTGTCACCTAATTTGCTTCTTCAGAGTCCATGAAGCAACATCATATAACAATTTAGGGTATATGTATCACATGATGGCTCTCAGTTTTAGTCAATTGGCTTACTGGCTGTCAATATTTTGCATGCTGTGGAATAAAACTTTGGCCATTCTGATTTTTTTCTTCAAAGATTTAATTTTGCCATCAAAATAAAAAAATCAATATCAATTTTAACTCTAAATTAATCAATCTTTTCAATCTCAACTCCAAATCTCATATATCTTATCATCATCATGTGCCACGCCGATAAGCGTGGGCGGTAATGTTCGCCATCTCACTCGATCACCAAAAAGATGTTGACTGTCTGCGCCTAATTTCTGTAATTAGCTTATGGTTTTCATTTGCTTCTTGTAGGATTTGCTCATTGTCTTTTCATATCTTATAATAGTCCATGTTGTGCAGCATTAATAATCATGTTAATCCACTGCCTTCTGTCGTATGTAATGCAAAATTATTTTTGATACTGACGTTCCTCCATGCCATATATATATATATATATATATATATATATATATATATATATATATATATATATATATATATATATATATATGATTCTAGAAGTCAACAGCCCACCCTCAAATCATGACCAACAAAAGGTTTGCTTACTACTTTAACAAGTAGGTTCTTATGTCCACTGATTGTGATTCCTTCTATGTCACAATTAGGTTCAAATGTCCATTGAACGGGAATCGTATTGAGGCCGTGGAACATCCTATGAAACAACCTAGGCAGACTAACTAGGTCAGCAAATGCCAGGAAGAAGACGGATGTGTCAGCTGAAAGGTGCAGATATTGCACCTCTGCTGTTAACACAATTACACCCAAAACCAAGAACATTAGACAAACATAGAAGGGGTAGAGGAGTAGCAGCAGCATAAGAAGATGAAAAGAAGAAGAAAAAGAGAAGGGAAGGAGAGAAAGAAAGAAAGAAAGAAAGAAAGAAAGAAAGAAATAAAGATAGAAAGAAGACTCACCTTCACAGGTAGAACATCATCTTTGTATTCCAAGTTAACAACTATTACGTTTACAGATTCTAGAGATGAGAGATCCTTTCTGAGATCTGTCAAGGAGGCAGGCAACAGTGAAGCCAGGTCTGGGGAAGAGAAATGACATGGCCCTTGAACTCCCCCAGTTCTAGATAATTATTTTACCTCTTTCTACTCAAAAGTGTGTATTCATTCATTAAGTAGCATGTCCTTTGCAGAACCTCGCTCTCATAACAACCTTCTGAAAAACTTCTTGGTCATAAGCAAGATGTCTTGCGTCCGATATGCCCATCTGGAGATCATCTGCCACATCCTGCACCCATCTTCTCTTTGGCCTTCCTCTTCCTCTCTTTCCAGGCATATACCCCTCCATTATTGTTCTCTAGTGTATATACTACAGAGTAACAATGTCTGAGTATTTATCATCATCATCATCATGTCTCCTGCCAACTGGCGTAGGCGTTAATGCCTCAATCTTTGGTGTTCTGGATCAATTCTAATAATGAAATTCCGTCATCTTAGACAATTAAACATCATCTCTCCTAGTCTGCCTTCACCTCCTCCTCCTGTTCTTCTTGAACCACAACCACTGAACACATCTGGCGAACTTATTGCCATCACATGGTATTTTGCAGTTCTGATAAGATGCTCTTGGCTGCCACAGAGTGCCTTTTTTTTGTTTTTGTTTTATTGCTCGGCTGAGAAACTTATTAATTTTATAATATACTGAATGCTGGTAGCTGTTGGTGGCATGGTGGGTAGTGCACTTGCCTGCCAAGTCAGTGATCCAAGTTCACTCCCATCAGAGGCAGGATTATTGTTTCCGACCAATCGGCTCTGAGGTCAACCCATCCTCATAAACATTTCAGATTGTTTGTGGGAATTGTCTGCGAAGGAAAAGTGAGGAGGAAATGAACCAGCTGCATCACCTCATATAATACGACCTAGAATGTGTGAAGACTTCACACCCCAACAGCAGTATCTGCTATCAGAATACCTTTTTTTTTTTTTTTTTGCATATCCTACTTACAGGACATCACTGTCAACACCAGCATTTTACTGCTGTTGTTGATGTCTTGGCATATTTATATTCAGTCGTCTGACACTGCTTTCTGAAAGATGGGAACCCATACCAATTCGTTAAAACCCACCGCAATGCGGTCTGCTGCCAAATCGTGCGCAGCTGTGTTTCGAACGCGGGTAAACGGGCTTATGAATTGCGTCCGTAAGCCCTTAGATTACCTTTCACTAGGTGCTAATACTTGAGAACATACAAGAACAAAGAGAACAGCAAGTACAAGAACAAGCTAACTCAAGAAGATGATACGGAAAATGGGGACTGGCTGCTGCCGAGCCGTTACTGCAGTTGGGATAAAAACACAAAAAATTACTAAGACCAGCATGACTGGGCTATGTGTTTATTCGGACTCCCTGAAACAGTTTCCTGCCGTGAGTCTGTCATGTGATAGCACCATCACATTTTGTAGGCTTTTGCTGGAGGAATAGGTGGTCAGTTTGTTCTCTCACTTTGGCAAGCGATGAGTGCAGGCATCAAACCTGCATTCATCTGTGCTCATGACATTACCAGCTCACTTCGGTATCAGCTTCTCTTAAGGCGCTTAAAAGTTAACAGGGTCAACTTAATTACACCGGGTGTTTATCCCATATGGCTCAGTCTCTATCTGCAGTGAAATGCTGAAAGCGTAGCACAAAGCCCAAACTTAGTAGCTCCAGCGATGACCCCTAGGAGACTCCAAAAACAATGCACTCGTGAAAAAAAGGACGCGGCCCGGAATCAAACCCACAACCTTTAGAGCCAGAGTCAGAGGCTTGACCACTTCACCACGGAAACTCACGTTTCAACTTCTCTAGCATGAACATCTCACTCTAATTCAAGAAGAGTTCAAGAAGCACAAAAAGAATGAATACACATGCAAGCAACATAAAAACATAAAATGAAGGGCAGTGTTACAAAATACAATTACAATAAACAGAGGATGTTACAGCTACAAGCCTTTATCTGAAACAACAACAAGAGAACACAACAAACACAACACACAAACCGTGGAGATGATACTACATTTAAGGCATAATCTAATGGAATCGTGTGACATACAAAACCAAGGAGAGTGAAATAAAATATGTGGTACTTATCTTAGAGGCTCCTAATATAAAAAATAAAAAAGAGGGACATAACAGTACAGTACAAGTACCCGGGTCTCCATGCAATACCAAGATTGCAAAGAGAAGCAAAGAACATTAACACTCTAACTACCATACATGTCGTAAAAGGCGATAAAAGAGGATTCCACCTGTGTGTTACCGGGACCTGCAAGGGAAGCAAAGAATAGTACCACCATATCCTATCAGGTATGTCATAAGAGGTGGCTAAAGAAGGATTGTGCTTAGAGCAGTGTAGACAAATTCAGCCACAAAATCTGACCAACCGTGAACAAGTCACATAAAGAAAAAAGAATAACTCAGCCAACCAAGAGGACAGGAAGTGTTTATAGAAGAGATATGATGCTTGCGGAGAAAGCCACAAGGATTCCGGAGTGCTGATTAACAGTATTGAAAGAACATGGAGGGAGCTGTAGGAAAAAAGAAAGGACAACTTGGTGTGGTGTGGTTGAGGGTCTATTTACCAATAGGGGATAAAGAGCAGAAGAGAGAGAGAAGAGCATTTAAGTACAAGGAGGACATTCAAGTACAAGGTGGACGTTCAAGTACAAGAAGGGCATTTAAGTACAAGATGGACAATCAAGTACAAGGAGGACATTCAAGTACAAGGACATTCAAGTACAAGGAGGACATTCAAGTACAAGGAGGACATTCAAGCACAAGGAAGACACTTCTAGGTGTTTACCTTTGCTGTAGATGGATGAGATCACCAGGTCGGCTTCTATGGAATCACCCTCTGTTCTAACCTGGACAGAAATGTACGTAAACTGAAAAATGTGTACATATTTTTTTAAAAGTCTTAAAAGCCGAAAGGACTCACTTAATTGCACCAGGTTTTATACCATATGCTCGGTCTCTTTCTGCAGGGCGGCCTGCTTAAAGGGTAGCACAAAGTACGAACTCCGTAGCTCCAGTGATGATGGCCTGAGAAAAATGCACAAATGAACCGACAGATATAGCCTGGAATTGAATCCACAACATTCAGAGCACGAGGCAAACGGCTTGACCACTTCACCATAGAGACTCCCATGTACACATTAAATACCACATAATACACAATAAGTCAGCATCTGTGGCTCAAAGGTAGTGAACACTGTTTCATAATTCAGACATACAGGGTTCAAAGTTAGCAACACGTGACTTGGGAAGAGATCGTTGTGTGTTGATTTTCACAATGGTATGAGAACCAGAGCGGACAAGTTACTGTAACCTTAGGAAGTTATACTGATAATATCATCAGTGCAATCAGACAAAGGTTTGATACCCAGGCTCATCACCTGCTAAGTGAGGGAAAGACTTGCCACCCATTTCTCTATGCATCCAGGCCATGTGATGGCCCTATCACAACACTGACCCATTGTAGGTTCCTGCTTCATTATGTTCTTTTAATGATCGTCGGCAGTTCAGAAAGCAATCACATACTACTGAACTTAAAATTGCTTAGAAAATCACAAATAGCCAATAAATGTAGGGATTGATTGCGACATCCTGAAAATGACATGTAACAAACTTCTCAACTTTAACACACAATATATCAATCAATATGTCTGCCTGCCTAGCCAGCTATCTAGTTTAATTTAGTCAGTCAGTCTGTCTTTCATACCCATCAATCAACACTGCTGTCTGCCATCCTGCTAACTCACCAACTAATCCATCCATCTATCAATCAACCCTTTGCCTACACACTTATCTAAGCATCCATCCATCCTTCAATCTAGTGATCTATTTATCAATCAACCTTTCTGCTTGCCTACCCATGCATCTCCTTCCCAACCTATCTACTAGCAGTTTATCTAGCAATCAACCCAGCTACTTACATACCTACTTATCATTCTATGTATGGATGAAATAATGTACGAAAGAGAGTGATACAAGGGCAGACTGTTAGATGGGCCTGCATGCCCAATTCTTAACCCTTTGAAAATAAAGTTTGTTTATTTGTTCGTTCTACCTACCTATCTATCTACACAAAAACAATTAATTTTGGTTTACACTTCCCATTAAGCGTATGGGGAGTTAGCACTTTCAATCTGGAGCCAAATATGTCAGCTGGGTTGCACTGAATCTGAATTTGTGTAGTATATTCTTGATAGAATTCATCCATCTGATTCTTGGTCCACCTCTAGAACTATACCTTGACCCTCTTGGACTGTAAACACAAAACAGTAGTGATTGGGCTTCAGTCAGAACCATCATCTTCATAACATATCAGGTTCTTTGCAGGATATTGCTCTCATCACAGCTCATCAAAATGATTCTCCGCCCTTTCCAGTTCTCCTACTTCAAACACGTTTATGCCCAAGCTGCTTGTAATGTCCCATGTCCAACTTCGTGCTGGTTGACACCAGCCTCTTCTTCCAGCAACCACACCTTCCATCATCATCCTTTCCACATAACTGTGACCTTAACATGACCAAAGTGTTTGTTTCCTAGACACGATGCAGTTCGTGAGCCAGATTTCTTCCATGTTCAGATCTTGTATAGTTAAAATTTGTTGCATATTCTTTACATGACATTGCAGTCAACCCCAGCATTTTGTGATTTGTTGGCAAGTTCACGTTCAGCAATTTGCCATTGCTTTCTGAGCAAACTACTTTCATACTATTGTATGGAAACTAAAGCAAGGCAGTCTGCTTCCAAATTGCCCGCAGCTGTGTTTCAAACACGGTTTGTAGGATTATGAATTTCATTTGTAACCACTTCACCACAGAGTAAGTTTTTCTATATCTTGGTCCACAGTAATCTAAGAATTTTCTGCAGCATTTAAGTTCAAAAGCCCTAATTTTACTCCTTAGTGATTGTTAAATAGTGCGTGACTCACTTCAGTAAGTTCCCACAGAAAAGATGCATCTCTTAAAAATCTTTACTGTAATTTGTTTGCTGGTGTTATGTGTATGTTCTTAAAACTGTCCAACCCAATTTAATATAAAATAAACACACAGACTCTATGTTCTATGACTTACCAGAGCTTTTCCGCTATCCTTTGGCTGAATACTCAGACACTTTGAATGTTTCCGAACCTCCCCTCCTCGTGTGTTTGTGACTGCATCAGCAATTGCGTCTGTGAGCTGTTGAAGCCCATATCTGAGAGACCATGAGGCCCACTTACACTCCGAGGCCTCTCTGACAAGTCCAGACAATTCAACTTTGGGACCTGACATGGACAAATGATTGTTATATGTTAAATTGGTAGATAGGGTCCCTTGTCTGATACTGTTGTTGGGATGTTATTATGTGTTGCTAATGTTGCTATCTCAATAGTTTGCTCTTTTCTTACCATAGTTGTCTGTTCTTTTGTTGCCTCAATTGTCTACTCTTGTTGTTGTTGCCTCAGCTATCTGTTCTTTTATTGCTGCTTTAGTTGTCTGCACTTGTTTTTATTGCCTCAATTGTCTGTTCTTTTGTTGTTCCCTCAATTGTCTGCTCTTGTTGTTGTTGCCTCAGTGTCAGCTCTTTTACTGTTGTCTCCATTGTCTATTCTTGTTGTCTCCTTTTATGAAATACTCTGGTTTAAAACTTTCAGATTTTCCCTTTGACCTTTCAAAGCTCATCTGCCTTTTCATATTCAAGGATACAACAATGGGCGGGTATTCCCTGGAGGACTAGTTCTGTTCTTGTGGACAGCAGACTCATCTTGAATTTTATTTCCTTAATGGACCTGGTCCAGTTTACAGGATGCAAAGACTTGAAGAACAGGCTCTGAAACTTTAAAGCAGCTGTATTTTGATATCAGTTCTAATACTTGCTGTCTTTGTCTTGCAAAGCCTGATACCTATTTCACAACTAGGTGCTTTCCTCGGGGCATTTTGCTGGAATCATTTGACAATACAATACTTGAAACCTGCGAAGGAAACATGACCAACTTAGAACTAATTCCGAGAAGTCTGTATGTGCTGTGCTGAACCCTGACCTTGTTCATCCTGATTTGCCTTTCTGCAGATTGAGTTGGAGCACCAGTGTTGCACATCCTGCTGGCTTCTGAGCTGGGAGAGGGGAAGAGCAGCTCTGGAATAGTCTCTTTGGAGATGGCAATTCGATGCTGGGTCTCGAGGACAGTCTCTACACTAATTTGAATCCATGAGATGGAAGCCCTTTCCTGGGTTCAAACGCCCAGAGGATAAGACAGAGAGATAACGACACAGAGACAAAGACACAAAGAAACCGACAGCAACAGAGATACAGTGTAAAGTAGGGGATCCCTTAAAGTACATTGAACACGTGAAGCTTGACTCATATTTGCACAGACCAAACAGCACTCGGTGGGTGATCAGGTCAGTATCATGTGAACCAACTTTACATCCCAAGCCATTTCCTGGTACATATTTTAGGATGGGCCAACCTGGCGCCCAGGTCACTTTAACAATCTGCCCCAATGTGGATTCAGACTCATGACCATCAATCAACCCAAGCGCAAGCGCCGAGCCACAACTCCCACAACTCTACCGCAGCTCTCATACATGACTGACTGACACCTGGCCATCTTGGCAGGCGATAGTTTGTAAATTGGAGTTATACCTCTCCATAACACAAAGCCTGGGCTGAATTTAGAGGCCATGTGTTGCCCATGCAACATGATACCTTTCTCAGTCTACCTAGTTTACTCCAGAGGAAAGGCAACACCAATAATTCTGGATCAAGACAAGCTGCAGAAGCAGCAATGCAATGACCTATCTGTCCACCTGACGGAGCTTCATTCCTAGACCAGTAGCCGACCAAGGCTTAGGGCCTGTTCTGCCCTGCCATTTAGTCTTTAGGTTGCATTTCCTCGCACTAGGATAAGGCATGTACCCTCCCAATTGCTCTCCTCCACCCAAAGCCGCACAATGTGAGGTGTCGGGTTTGGTGAGCACCGCCCAACATTCGGCTTTAACAGAAAGCAGGTAGTACCATCTACTATCATAAGAAAGCTCAGTCATATCTGACTAAGACCTGACACTCATAAATACATTTCCACTTAATTCAGTGTTTTCAGACCAAGGACATCAATGACCACAACCTACTTTTAGAACCAAACAGAAGACCTGCGACCAGCGACCCATGCTTCTGCTCCATTTCATGCAAGGGAGGGAAGCAAGCTTGAACACTCAAACTCCGGCAGTCACCAGCGAAAATTCCTCGGCACATCGCATCGATAGCAATGTCAGCCACCTGAGTGATTGGACAAGTTTGCAAAATTTACATAAACATGAAAATTTACACACCAAGAAAAAAATACATATAAACAGGAAAATTATACTTAACCAGGAAAATATACATAAACAGGAAAAATATACATACCCAGAAAAAATAAACATAAATAGGAAAATGTTACATACCCAGAAGAAATATACATAACCAGGAAAATTATACTTAACCAGGAAAAATATATATAAACAGGAAAAATATACATACCCAGAAAAAATATACATAAACAGGAAAATTATTCTTAAAAAGGTAAAATATACATAAAAAGGCAGGAAAAATACATAAACAGGAAAATTATACTTAACCAGGAAAAATGTACATACCCAGAAAAATATACATAACCAGAAAAAAATATGTACACAGGAAAATTATACTTAACCAGGAAAAAATATACATAGACAGGAAAAATATATACACCCAGAAATAATGTACATAAACAGGAAAATTAATCTTAATAAGGAAAAATATACATAAACCAGAAAAATATACATAACCAGGTAAAAATATACTTAACCAGAAAAAATATACATAAAACAGTACAATAAAATATACAATTAATATTTCGTCTTCGGCAGCCATGGTAGTGCAGTTGCTAGACACTTGCTGTCGTCCCTGTGGTCAGGAGTTCGTTCCACACAGGCTTGATACATATTTCTACAAACTGATCTGGGCTCCCAGATCAACAAATCCTAAAGTGGGTACCAGGACAAGTTTAGGGAAGTAAAGGCAGACGGTGTGATGCCAACCACATCACCCACTTGTGCAGATTGTAGCACCATATACCCAACGTACATTACGGCAAGTAAAAGATCCTTTACTTTTACTTACTTCTTCTTTCACCCTGCTACAGAGTTGAGTGCGTGGAGTGACATTGTGAGCTGTGGATTTTGTGTGGAGTGCTTTTACATCTGTCCGCGGTTTGTAGCGTGAAATGCATGTTCAGAAAAATGGTGGCCAGCCAGTTGCTGAACTAAGTGAGTTTGCCTTATGCAGTAATGTGTGGCTGCTGGTTTTATGGTGACTGCCGCTTCCATCGACGATGAACTGTACTTTTCGTGGCGGACTTTTGTGTTGGCATTCTGGCAGTAGCATTATGCATAGTATACCTGTGCGACTGTGTGGGCTGTTGGTTTGTCAAGACTCCTGTCTGTTCCACTTTTCAGATGTGGTGGTGAGCAACGTTCTGTGTGATATTCACTGGCACAGGAACAGATCATGATGGGGCGACCCTTTGCCATGAAGTTGGAACCGTGACTAACTAACTTCCTATAATCTATAGTGTGTGATGTTCGTGATCACGTCCATCCACAACCTTCTGTCTTGTGCACTGCCTAACATTTCTGATATTCTGATACTGATGTTTATCCATGTCATGATGTCCAGCATCTTTTCTCTTGGTCTCCCCTTGCCTCTCTTCCCGTCCAATTTTCCTGTTGTTTAGATGTACCGCAGATTACCTTTTCTTATGACATACCCAAAGAATGTGGACTGCCATCTTCTGATTGAGTAACCAGTTTGTTTTGTGAGTTAGCTTCTTCCAAGACACTGCTCAGTGTTCTCATCATTCTTTTATAAAACCACATCTCTGCAGCTTCCACATAATTCCTCACTTGTCTGCTAATTGTCCATGATTTGCTGCCATACATTAGGATTTGTTCAACATAGCTCCTAACATCTCTTTTTCACCTCGATTGGCAACGATAAATTGCACAGAATATTCTTCGTCTTGTGAAATACTGCATTTACATTGGCTATTCCACCAACGACAGAAAAAGAGAAAAAAAAAAAAAATTCAACAACGGAAATTAGTTTTCTGAGAAAAATACTCATTGTATCAAGAAGAGAGAAAATCAGAAATGATGAAACCAGGACTAAAGGGGAGGTTCTAGCAGCGCTAGATTTCAATAGAAAACAGCAAGTTAAATGGTTTGGAAATAGGCTACCAACTAACAGTATACCACAACAAGCAATGATATACAGACCAAATGGACGCAGAAGAAGACGCTGACCATGCAAATGATGGACAGAGGAAATAGCACAGTCCATGGCAATCTGGATACATGAAGCCCATAAACGAGCACTCTCCTTTTATTTATTCTTCACGTCGACACTGCAAGGTACAAGAGGAACAAGATGAGATGAGATTCTACATTTAATTTCTTTAATAATTGTCCAAATGGTGACACAAAAAGGTGACATAGAAAGAGAAGGAAAAATCCCCTTAACCAAGTGGATAATTTTAGATACCTAGAGGCATTTATAACATCAGATGGAAGATGTACAACAGAGATTAAGAGCAGAATAGGGCAGGCAAAAGCCGCATTTCAGAATATGAAGAGTATCTTATGCAATAAGTCACTATCATTGAATGTAAGAAAGAGAGTGCTGAAATGCTATGTAGAACCAGTTTTGCTGTATGGCAGTGAATCTTGGAATGTAAATGAACAAATTAAGAAGAAATTAGAAGCAACAGAGATGTGGTTCCTGAGACGAATGTTGCGAATTCCTTGGACTGCCAGAGTAACTAACGACTGCCTGAAACTGGCTAATGAAACTAGAACATTATAT
The DNA here is from genome assembly GCA_963921405.1 of Cepaea hortensis. NCBI lineage: Eukaryota > Metazoa > Mollusca > Gastropoda > Stylommatophora > Helicidae > Cepaea > Cepaea hortensis. Next base: position 76,022,616 of record OY992888.1, on the reverse strand, counting down.
ACAACAATAAGACAGAGACAAACATCTTTCTTCGGTCATGTGATGAGAAGAGAGGTATTGGAGAACATCGTGACAACTGGAAAGATCGAGGGGAAGAGAAGCAGACGCAGACCAAGGAAAATGATGCTGGATGGATTGAGATGGAGGCATGGAGGAATATCAGCAGCAGAGTTGATCTAGAAAACCAAAGACCAAGATCTGTGGAGAGCCATGAACACCTACACCAGCCGGCATGGCACTTGATGATGATGATGATGAATAATTGTCCATCTGTTGTTACTAAAGTACCCAAATACTTTCACTGGCTTGTTTTAGACTGATCTAATTCACTTTGATGTTATATTGGAGAAGACACGTTTTCTTTGCAATTACATGAGTTCTGTTTTTCTGTTAGTACTCTTAACACATATGAATGGAAATAAATAGTTTAATAAATATTTAAAATTAAATAATAAAATTAAAATAAATATAGCAATTTATAGTTATTCTTATAATTCAATTAATTTTGTCATTAAGATGTTCACATCTTTGTATGTTTATTTGTTTATTGTTGTTGCTGGACTATGCAACAGGCGAAGTTTGTATATTCAGGCAAGAGTTTTTATTTCTTTGATGAAGGCTTTACAATTATACATGAAATATACTATTTATATAACAGTTGTGTCATATTTTATGGAAATCATAAGGAAAATTTTTACCTCCCTACCCAACCTCCGACTAACAAAACTGTGCACCGTCTCATCCGGCTCTTGACTTCGCCTGTGGAACGGCTCAGATGCCAGTACTTTAATAAGAGGTTGAGAAAATGGAGGCACTTTTTTAAAGAGACTGGCTACACCTGATGAATAAAACAAAGCAAGATATATCATCATCATTATAAAATATGCCACGTTGCACTGTTTTGTCAAGCCTGTGGCTCAGAAAATTCAACTTCAACACAAATATTTGAAGGGTTTGCTTTCTCTGGCCTCTGACTGTCCTTAATCTAACAAAAAGGCAGTGGGTTTATGGGTCTCCTTTAGTTTGACCCCAACCAGTTGACCCGTCCGAGGTGGGACACCCTGCTAGTAGCAACGTCGCTGTCAGCATATCTCTTGGGGTTGTCTGGACATGCAAGTCCATCTACCTCTGTTTCAATATATTGTGAGTATATGTGAGGGAGAGTGTATTTGTGTGTTAATGAGTGAGTGGTGTATACATGATATAAATATGTATGCAGGTATGTATGTATGTATGTATGTATTTATACATGTGTGTGTGTATGTGTGTCTGTCTGTCTCATAACATGGTAATATGCATTGTTTATGTTCACAACTTTCATTTGACAATGTTTTTTCCCCCGTGAATGTAACATGCACAACAGATAACTGATGTACAAAAGATGAGTGGTTGGAAGGTCCAAATTTAAAATGGGCCAGCATGCCCAATTTGTGACCCTTTGAGAATAAAGTGTGTTCGTTCCATACATGGAAAAATGGAATGATTAGAAAAAAAATAGACTTTTAACATAAAAAGTAATATCTATATGAATACAAGCATACCTTTTTTCATTATTCAATGCTGGGAGAATATCAAGCACATATGTACTGGAGGTTATGAGTTACGACGCTTCAACTTACAATAAATTCACAGCTGCATTACTTTGTGTTATTTTATTAGGGATATTCATTTGAAACCCGTTCCAATGGCTTTATTACAAAAGCATGAAAGAAACATTAACTGGTGGGGTAGAATTAAACAAAGCATTTATTTTGAATGAATTATGCACCATGAGTTGGTCAGAAGAAGTTGCCGAAGAAGGCATTCAGGCAAGGATCCCATTGCTTAGGTAGGCGGCGAATGCCGTCCGCAAAATAGGACTGTGGTTGCTCACTGAACCAAGTGTTTACCGCTTTCATTACATCCGCATCTGTGTGAAATCATTGCCCCTCAAGAGCTTTTTTTAGAGGTCCGAACAAATGAAAATCACATGGTGACAAATCAAGACCATAGGCTAGATATTGCAGAATGTTCTACTTCTTCCTTGCTAATGCTTCCTGCACAATCTTTGCGACATGCGGACGAGCATTATCGTGCAACAAAATCACACCGCGAGAAAGCATGCCGGGTCGTTTATTCTTGATGGCTTTTTGCAGCTTGTCTAGTGTTTGCAAGTAGTGGGTAGAGTTGATGTTGACACCAGGTTCTTTAAAGTCGGCCAACAATAGCCCTTCATGGTCAAAAAATGCGCTCAGCATAACCTTACCAGTGGAAACCTGTAACTTGAATTTTTTGGTTTTTGGTGATCCAGCATGTTTCCATTGCATGCTCTCTCTTTTCCTGCTCGGTTCAAAATGGTGACACCACGATTCATTGCCTGCCACTATACGGAAGATAAATTTATCACCCTCCACTCTGTAACGCAGCAAGTGGTTCAAACACCATCCCATGTGTTCCTCTTTTTGGTGGTCGGTCAACATCCGTGGTACCCACTGTGAACACACCTTCCGATATTGCAGTTTTTTATGAACGACCCTTTCAATTGTCCCAACTGACACATCAAATTCTTTCGCTAGCGAACGTATGCTTCGACAACGGTTCATCTGTACAGTTTCATCAATTTGGCAATGGTTTTTTCTGTTGCAATAATATGTGTTTGACCCGGCCGTCGAAGATCTGTCATGAACTGACGTCCTTTCTGAAACATTCGTGCCGTCTGTCACTGTTGTCTTCGACACACATTTGTTACCGTAAGCTGCCTGTATTCTTCTATGAATGTCCACTGGTTGACATCCTTCAAATGAAAGAAACTGAATCACCACTCTTTGAGCTTCTTTGGATGGATTTTGGATCAACTCGGCCATTGTCTCAACGGTCAGAAACAGAACCTATGCATCATGGGACAATAAGCACATGCTCTTTTATTCATTGGTCAGTACTTATCCCATGACTATGACATGATCATGTTCAACATATGCAATTACGCATGGTGCGGCATGAACGGATTTCAAATGAACGCCCCTTTTATATTCCTTCTTTTGAGGAGAGTGTGTCACACCCTAGTCATATACCTCATAGGTCATTATGTCTGATTTCAGCATGCATTCGTGTACGGTTTGCTTCCTCTAGACAGCCTCCCAGGCCCTGACAACGAGCATACAGCTTTCATCCACACACGAATTGCACCACATGACAGTTGTGGCACATAAGCTGGTGGAAGGTCACAGGTCCCAGCATTCCACTGCACTCCAAGTCACATGTCACCATTCACTTCAAATCCAGACCTTCCAGTGGTAACTTGTGACCCCAGTAATGTCTTAACTTTATTGTGGATTCCAATATTAATCTTGGCGCTAAAGCACGCATCTAGTGGAAGCAAGAGTAGACAAATTCTATTTGTGGGCATGCCACCTCAAGCAAACTATCCTGTTTGTCACCCATGCTCGAATACACACATAGAAAACATTGCTCGCAGAAGAAGAAATTTGGGTACGTGTGGAGGTGAAAGGGTGCTCATGTGAATACACACATAGAAAACATTGATCCCAGAAGTAGAAATGTGGGTATGTGTGGAGGTGAAAGTGAGCTCATGTGAATACACACACAGAAAACATTGATCCCAGAAGTAGAAATGTGGGTATGTGTGGAGGTGAAAGTGAGCTCATGTGAATACACACACAGAAAACATTGATCCCAGAAGTAGAAATGTGGGTATGTGTGGAGGTGAAAGTGAGCTCATGTGAATACACACACAGAAAACATTGATCCCAGAAGTAGAAATGTGGGTATGTGTGGAGGTGAAAGTGAGCTCATGTGAATACACACACAGAAAACATTGATCCCAGAAGTAGAAATGTGGGTATGTGTGGAGGTGAAAGTGAGCTCATGTGAATACACACACAGAAAACATTGATCCCAGAAGTAGAAATGTGGGTATGTGTGAAGGTGAAAGTGAGCTCATGTGAATACACACAGAGAAAACATTGATCCCAGAAGTAGAAATGTGGGTATGTGTGGAGGTGAAAGTGAGCTCATGTGAATACACACACAGAAAACGTTGCTTGCAGAACAAGAAGAAATGTAGGTACGTGTGGAGGTGAAAGGTTGCTCATGTGAATACACACATAGAAAACATTGCTTGTAGAAGAAGAAATGTGGGCACATGTGGAGGTGAAAGAATACTCATGCGAATATGTGTATGTGAATATGTTTAAATAAATAAAGCAAATCACTTACTATTAGGTAGAGCCCAGAGTTTCCCCTTGACATAAAGATAGCGGTTTTTGGCCGCTGGATCAGATCGGAGTATCGGCAAGACATGCCTGGTCAAGCCCAGCTCTTCTGCCTAGCACATTCAAAATTAAAATTACAATACATTAATGTCAGATCAGAAGGAAACAATCAAATTCACAAGATGGTCAACTGGAAAGACAGGGAGTATAAAGGAAAGAGGAACAACTTCTGTGCACTGGCTTTAATCCCATATGGCTCAGTCTATTTCAGCAGAGCAGCCTGCTAAGAGCATCAACCAGAGCAGGAACTTCGCAGCTTCAGTGTCAATCTCCAGGAGTCTAAGAAATCTGCACCAGTCAACCAAATGACAGAATTTGAAAATGAACTAACAACTTTCGGATCATGTTCAGATGGCTTAAACACTTTACCACAAATTGACAAGAAAAAAAATACACAAACATAAATAAAACATTTGCCATGATTGCGACTTTAATAAATACTTATGTTGGTGTTTCCCGTTTCTTTGTCTCATATACGAAGGGGCTTCAAATGAAAACCTTAAAAGTGTGACAGAAATTACAATAACCATGCCATTGTCTTGCAACCTGTCAATATTGTTGTTAAGGATGTTAAGAGTGTTCAGCATGTGACATAACAATGCAGAAATACACGGTGACGTCTTAAGGACAGTTTAGTTTAGTTTAGTCGACAGATCAACATCATGGCACACGGGTGTAACCCATAAGTGCTCCGTTCTTCTCCTAACTCAAGCCTGAGTCCGGAGAAACTCAGCTCAGTGCACAAACTCCGTAGCACTGGCGAGGATCCTGAAATACTTTGGGTAGATTTTTAACTAGAAATTTTGCCCGGGCAGCGCTGTTAGGCTACTCTTTTTCGATTTCCAACTGCCAAGGGATTTTTTACGTGCACAACAATACATACGGGTGTCCGATCTCACTACCCAGAGACCAGGGGAAATTTTATTACTAGAAGTCCACGTGAAAAAGTCCTGGTCCTTACTGGGGGTTGAACCCGGGACCTCCAGCACTCGAGGCGGACACCATACCTCGAGACCACTCAGCCCCCTTGGGACAGAAGGACAGTTTAAAGATGACCAACCCACTTTTGACATGCACCATATATTTTTTTTGATCAGTGAAGGGGTTAAACCTACAGAAATTCATCAGCGAATGAAGTTCCAGTGTGGTGATGCATGCCTGCCAGTCCAGCAAGTGTATGAGTGAAGTAGGAAGTTTCAAAACGGTGTGACTTCTGTGACAGACTGACTTTTTGGTTCGATAAAGAGGTACAGCACATGCTACCAAGATAATATTTTTCTATAGAAATCCAAGCACTTTATCAACACTGGAGGACTTGCATTGAACGCAGTGGTGACGACATAAAAAGCATGATACATTTGTTTTTTCAGAATATATTCACCCAAAAAACAACAAATTAAAGGTTTTTACTTGAAGTCCCCTCATTTATAACCACATCTATCTCTATTATGAAAGGACTGAAACAACAATAATTATGACCACGAGAAAAAGTTTTCACAAAAAGAAACCAGAGTGTATAGTGACAAAAGAAACCAGAGTGTATAGTGACAATAAACCGGATAACACTGAAATTTCTTCCTCTTCCCTTTCATTCTTTCTTTTGAGGAAGTGCATCAGACCTAATCGAGTAGTGTCTCTGCCATCAGCATGTGTTTGTTTAAGGTTTACTTCATCTTCACAAACTGCATCCAAGTAATTTTTCTGTCCTAAACACTTTGCCAAGGTAGAGGTTTTATGGCCTACTCTCTGTGATTTCCAACCACCATGAGATTATTAACATGCGCAAATTGCACTCATGTCATCCTGTGTTTTGTCATTATCCGAGAACAGTTGAGTCAAGAACCGACATTGCACTCAGGGCATTCCCATAAGTGCTCCATCATCATCTTTAACAGGCAGTGAAGAGTTCCAATGCCAATGGTGCCCGTTGTAATCTGATTAAATGTCCATCTTGCTTTACCTCTGAGTGACGACTGTCAACCAGATCCTCTGACCATCCCCTTGCTGCTGCATTCTCTCTAGATCATGATAGTCTATCTGTTCATCTGCATTATTCACATGCTCCCAGGCCCTTATCATATCCACCTTATCATGCATCAAATTGCCCCTTAAAGATGCGGCACCAGCCAGTCTGTCTGCCTGTTCATTTCCAACCATATCAGTGTCCTGGAGAAAAGATCCAGCAAATGCTCACAACCCGTGACCTCTGAATCAATGCCATTATCTGAAAACGGCAGGTATCTGATATCACCATGAGATCAGGGGTACATGTGATATAATTAGATACCAGTAGTTCTTGGATAATTCTCAAACCTATGCAGAGATTGAACCCTATACCTTCTGAACTTGAGATAGACACCACAGCCCCTCAACCACACATCCTCCCACACAATGTACATAAAAACAACATTACCAGCTGCAGGGTGTTTCTGCCTTGTACCCCAACCGGCCGCAGACTTCTCGGCCCATGCTCAAATATACAACCATCAGGGTTTACGGTGGTGTTGACCCAGCCTCCGACACGCTTTGAGCTTTCCAAGACAATAACCTGGAAAAATAAGAAAAAAGTTAGTTGTATATCCTTTACAGGATGTAGCAGTCAACTCCAGTATTTTTTGGCTGCTTGTGATTTCTGGGCAAGTTTACGTTCAGGAGTTTACCATTGTTTTCTAAATGACCAGCACTCATACCATTGTATGGAAACCAATGCAAGGAGGTCTTCTTTCAAATCACCTGCAGGTGTTTTTTCCTCTATATATCCATATCTAACTGTCTGCACACCTTCAGTTCCACATGTTCTTATTTGATGTCTTTCACAACTGAACGTCTGCACAGTCTTCCTAGCAACAAGGTAAGTGTAATGACCTAGCAATGTGTCATACCTGGACTTTTTCTGTTTCTGTTTTAATATGATTAAATTGTCTTATTTTACCTGGGAAGGTAACTCGGTCAAAAAACACCCGCAGAAGTAGTGAAAAGTCTGAACTGAAAGCTCACTCAGTGGATGTTGACTGTTCCTGGTTTGCGTGGGGAGTGGCCAGTAGCGAACGAAATGTCCTATATTCAGAAGTGAGGAAGTGAAGCAGCCATGCGCAGGACGTGACGATTCCTTGGGTGAGCCCAGTACCAGAGCCTATGTGTCGGCTCTGCAATTATGGAAGCCTCCTTGGATGGTGGGGAATGCCCATGGTCTGCCCCTGCCATCCCTTGACTGTTAACCGTGAAGTCTTTGGCCGTTCCAACTTAACCAGCTGGAATGTGGACGACACCACAACAGCGAGAGCCAAATGTCCCTTGAAACACCAGGGAAGGTTAACCCGGTCAACAAACACCCGCAGAAGTTGGATGTGTCAGCCTAAGGGTGCAAATAAACCTGGCACAATGCAAAACCATCTGAAAAAACACTCCGGATGAACACAGCAGAAGAAGAAGACATTGTCTAATTTCATGTTTTTGTTTAGATATGTTTTTCTTGTTCCTGATGAACATGTCAGGAGTGCAAGGATGATACTCTAACAGATTAACTAACCATCTCGTTTTCTTCTTTTTCTTCTGCCTCATATCCTCCATTGGAGCAAAGAACCCCCCAACCAACTCACGCCAAGCCATCCTACAATTTGCTACCTCTTTCCTCTCCGTCCATGTCCTCCCTATATTATTGTAATGTCTCTCATTCTCATCTATGTGTGCTTTTAGGTCTCACCCTATTTCATTGGCATGGCATTGTGGTTATAGATAAGGACTATTCTAATTATAATAGTATCAGCAAACAATGCTTACATGCAGTTTATTTTATGAAATCTAATATCATCTTCAGACTCCATACTGGACATAACAGGCTGAAACACCACTAGTTCAATAACAGACAAAATGACAGTTGAACATTTGCTGCAAGAGTGTCCAACATTTGCAAAACAGAATCATATTGGCCTATACCTGCTCCATTTGAGGGCAAACTTTATGGTGATGTCAACAAGCTCAAGATGATTGCTGCTTTCTTTAAATATATTCTTGAAGGTGTATGAAGAAGAAACAGGTACCGTTATGCTCTTAGAGTATAAGAGGATTGATTGATTGATTGAATGATTGATTTAGGAATCGACATCACAGCATTCGGGGCATTCCCATAAGTGCTCCGTCCCCATCCCCAGCAGCCAGCGAAGAGTTCCAACACTAGTAGTACCAGTAGCAATCTGATTATAAGTCCGTCTCACCTTTCCTTTGAGTGTTGAGCGTCGGCCAGATCCCTTCGTCACTCCTCGTCTCATTCTTGCCAGACCATGGTAATCCATTTGCTCCTCCGAGGTGTGCACGTGCTCCCACAAGGCCGCAACCACGTCTGCCTTGTCATGTATCAATACTCCACCAAGTTCTGCAGAGCCAGCCAATCTGTCCGCCTGTTCATTTCCCAGCACACCAGCATGCCCCGGAGAAAAGATCCAGGCGATGCTTGTCACCCATGACCTCCGAAGCGAAGCAAGCCACTCCGCACGAAGTCTGCCCGTCCTCACCCTCGTCAGCATGCTTTCTGAGTCAGTTACAATCACGATGTGTGTGTGTGTCGTATTCTCCATCCAGCGGAGAGCCGCAGTGACTGCCTCCACTTCCATTCTTAAGCTGGATGTTGTGGTATCATATGCCAGGCTCTCCTGCCCCAAACATCGACCATTAGCTTTGGCTATGAACCCCCAGCCACTTCTCTCACCTCTTGACACCGAACCATCTGTGTAGATAATCACATCACTCGAGTGAGCATTGTCCTGAATTAGTTGCTGGATTTCCACTTCCGTGGCCCCTGCTGGCCACTCCCTGCTTAATGTGATTATAACTCTGCACAAGTCTGACTGCTCCGCTGGCACTCTGACCCACTCCTCTCCACGCCTAATGTTCTCCAGGGGGCACACCTGTCTGATCGTATCCTCCGACTGAGTCATCCATGATTTCCCTCTTATCAGTCGCTGACTCTTAACTGCGTCCAGTGCCTCATGCAGTGGGTGGTCTGTGTCTGCAGCTACTCTGAGGTATGCCTTCACCTGCATCACCTTGAGCCTACCAGCAACATTCGGCAGACCAAGGATGTAACGCATACACACTACTGGGGTGTCTCTAGTGCATCCCAGAATGACCCGCATAGCTTCGTTCTGTATGCGCTCTAACTTCACCAGCTGACTCTCTGAGACAGTGAGCAGACCGAATCCATAATCAATTACTGAGAGGATCAAGTGCTGGTATAGTGTGAAAAGCATTCTCTGCTCTATGTCCATTGCAGCCATAGTTTTAAGTGCATTGAGTCCCTTTTGAGATCTTGTCACGACCGTCTCCACATGGTCCTTGGAGGATAGGCTCCTGTCAAATGTGATCCCCAGATACTTCAGTTTGTTCTCTCTGCTGACATTTCTACCATCTATCGCGAGGCTTGGGACATCAGCTCTTACAATCCTGTTGTCCAGAGAGCACCACAAAACAGCCGCCTTTTCCGGGTGGATGACAGCGCTCATTTCTGTGCACCAGTCAATCACTTTATCTACTGTCGCCTGTAACTCCTGGGCTGTTTGCTCCCTATCTCTCCCCTGCCTATATGCAAGAATATCATCTGCAAATGTTAGTATTCTTCCAACCCCTGGTGCTTCTAGGTTTGCAATCTTGCTTGTATACACATTAAAAAGCACCAATGAGACTGCAGATCCCTGTGGCAGTCCCGGGGTTAACATATGTGGCTCTGAGGTCCATGCGCCCAGACGGAGAGCAACCCGACGAGAGTGCAGGACGCTGCTATCCAGTTCACCAACCAGGGATTGACCCCCTTCTCCATCAGTGCGGTCATCAAAATATCATATCGAACTCTATTGTACGCATCCTCGAGATCAAGCGCTACCGCCATCGTTTCCTGTCTACTCTGGAACCCCTCATAAACATCAAAGGCAAAAGTGGCTGCATTAGACCAGGTATCTTTTCCTGGCCTGTAGCTCCTCAGGCCTCTTGGAAGAAGCTTCCCCCTTTCAAAAAAATCCTGCAGCTTAACCCTTTAACGGGCATAGCGCCTGATAGCGTTCGATGCGTTAAACAGGCATAGCGCCCAATCGCGTCTTTGACGACTAGTCGTTTTAAAAATGCGATCTCGCGAATTTCCGAGACTTCCGACGGCTGCTTTCACTTTCGCCGATAGCTTGACAACGTGGCCGCCATTTGTAAACGCGCGACAATGACTTTGAACAGACTTTTACAGACTTTTTTTGATAGTTTTTGGGAGTTTTACGCTGTTTTTCAAAATGGATTTCGGCGATTCTTCAAGTGATAGCCGAGATTTCGCTCTGTTCAATTTAAATGACATTAAAGGGCACGAAGTTGATTATTAATCGGAGCTAGATATCAGTGCAAAGCATTACTTTGCATTAGCAGTCGTGAGTCGGACTTTAAAGAAAGTGATTATGATTCTGAAAATGTGTTTGTAAATTGCCGTATAGATGATGGAAAATCACAAACAACATGCCGTATTTCGTAAATATTTGTGTTCATATATGGATTACCGGCAAAAATCACGTGAGTAACATATTCTGCATGCTTTTCCCTTCATTGTGTTGTTTATTTAACTAAAATCGGTTGACTAACACCTTATTTGTGATGTTTTTACTAACGCGACCCGAAATTTTTACAGAACCTGAAAAAATCTTGCCCGTTCAGGGCTACAAAATGGACAAGCGTCTGCCCTGTAAAGGGTTAACTGCGACTATCTTCTCTAAAACCTACCCAAATGTATTTTGAAGGGTGATGATCCTAAAGCCGCTAAGCTTTGACTGATCCTTGAATGGTTGTGGGAGAAGGATGAGATAGCTGTGCACCCAATCCTGCGGTACTGATGCTGTCCTAATGCTCTGGTTAAAGGAGTCGGTCATCTCCTCCAGGTCTGCTTTGTTCAAACCCTTCATGTGGCCATACCTGACCCCATCGGGCCCTGGTGCCGCATCTTTTGCCTTTTTCAAAATGTGTTTAACATCTTCCACCCGTATGATGTCTTCATACTGCATATTCTTCGTGGTGCCAGATAGCTCCTCTCTAACTGCATCCCTGGTGTCCACATCATTATGATTGGTCTGCTCTAAAAATCTCTGGAGAAACGCCTCCCCTTTCTCTTTGTCTGTTGTCACACGCACACCATCATCTCTATAGATTGTTCCCACTGTCATCGGCCGATCTTTTCTCTGCATTTGCCTGTGCAGTTTCCAGAATTTTTGCAGTTTTATCACCTCCAATCTCCTTCATGAAACATTCCCATTTTGCCTTTTTGGCCTCTGCAGCACAGCGCTTGAAAACCTCCACTTGTCTTTCTTGACATTTTCCGCTGTGTCCACTTCCTCTCGTGAGCTTCGAAGTGTCTGTCGCACTTTCCTTAGCTGCTTCACTGCAGCTCTCTTTGCTTTCCAAGCATGGTCTACTCCTGGTGTCCACCAGGGAGGCTGCAAAAAAGGAGTTTTAACAGTCCTGTTGCATGCCCCTTGTCTGAGGCGTCCAAGAAGGCAATCGGTCCACTCATACTGGAAGGTCTTGCACGCTCTCCCAGCTTCAACTTTCCTTCGGGAGTCTCTGTGGCGAAGTGGTCAAGCCGTTTAACTCGTGCTCCGAAGGTTGTGGGTTCGATTCCTGGCCGCGTCCTTCGGTTTACGAATTAAATGTTTCGGAGACTCCTGTGGGTCATCGCTAAAAGCTACGGAGTTCGTGCTTTGTGCGACGCTTTACGTGCTGCGGAAAGAGACCGAGCCATATGGGATAAAACCCTGTGCAATGAAGTCGACCCTGTCGACTTTTAAGCGACTTTTTTTTAAAAACTTTCCTGGGTTTAGAGATCAGGACTGAGCATGGCATGTGATCACTCCCATGGTCATTCAAAACATTCCACTTTACATCAAGGACTGATGACTGGGAGACAAGGGCCAAGTCAATAGCTGTGTCTGCATCGCCAGGCCTCATTGCCATTCTTGTCGGCCTACCATCATTTATGCAGACCACATCGGAGTCCACCGTGGCATCTGCAAGGGCAATTCCCTGTCGGTTTTCTCCACTACTTTCCCAATCTCTGTTCCTTGCATTGATGTCTCCACATATGAGTAGCCTATCACCTGGTAATTCCTCCAGTTCCTTAAGCCAGTCCCAATGTTCCTTTCTGACAAAACAGTCCACTGTGGCATATACATTTATGATGTTCCAACTTAAGCCACCAATCTCCATTTGTGTACCCTGGACCTCTCTTGCACTGTGATTCCACTGGCTCAAGTCGAGTACCACATGCTTCACTCCTTCCTTCACCAGCAGACCTTGTCCATGTCTCTTCTGCCCAGTAGGGTTTATATAACTGGCGTACCCAGGGCAATGGTATTTGTCTGTATTTAGTTCCTGGAGCATGAGGACATCAAAATCATATATTAGTCTCTCCAATACAGGACCTCTCTGTCTGGCACTGCGACAATTCCAGTATCCCACTCTTACATAGTTGAAAGCTAGTCTCTCCACTTTTCGTCTTGTTCTCCTGGCACCTGCCCTCCTATTTCTATGCCGTCGTCTCACACCATTTCCTCGTCTTCTCCTCCTCACTCTCTCTTCGCTAGCCTTTGAGGGATGTGTCAAGCGCAGAGCACGTGCTCCGTAGCTCCGGCGACGATTCCCATGTTTAAATAAATCCATAGGCAAAGTTTGGATATTGCAGGAAATAAACGGTCACCCTAGCATTGCTTGCTTGCTAGGGAAGAGGCAGGGGATGTCCCGCAGTAGTCCATACGCCTGATACCGCCACGCACGCCTGTCAGACGTCCAACGTTCACGACCAGTTAAACCATGGCCATCCAGTTCCTCAGCACGCTGGTCCACCTTGAACTTGGGGGTTTATATTTGGAGTTTTCCGTCTCCTAGATGGATTGCTGTCCAAAGCTAATGGGTTCCACCTACCCGGGAACGTAACCCTGATCGGGGGGCTAAACGGGTACTCCACCTTGCCCAAGGGTGTCCCATAGGCTAGCGGAGGGAAGGAGGCACCTTACTTCTCCTTTGATAGGGGATACCCCTACCCCGCTACCCATAGAGTATAAGAGGATGAAGTAAACAAAACTATAAGGTATCTCTGCATTCCTATTGAAGAAGAGGAATAAATAAACAATATTATAAGGTACCTCTACCTCTAGAGTAGATAAGCCAGATTATAAGATACTAACCATTATGTCCTTAGAGTATAAGAGGAAGGATTAAACAAGACTGTAAGATACATCTAGAGGAGCACAGGAAGAAGTAAACAAAACTATAAAGTACATCTAGAGGAGCACAGGAAGAACTAAACAAGACTGTAAGATACCTCTACTTCCAAATTTGAAATGAATTAATCATACTTTGTAGCATTTCTTTCATCTCATGAAGCTACAACTGGGAGTTTTCTTTCACAGAGCTGAGGCTTTAATAGATTTATTTATTTAGGAATCGACATCACAGCATTCGGGGCATTCCCATAAGCGCTCCGTCCCCATCCTCAGCAGCCAGTGAAGAGTTCCAACACTAATAGTACCAGTAGCAATCTGATTGAGGCCTTAATAGCAGTATCATAATATCAGAACAAACCTTGGAAAACTGTGGAAGATATCTCTGAATGTAGTAAGCAGACGCAAGTCCACTGACTCCGCCACCAATAACCACAGCTGTTGACATGATTTTCAACTGCTACAACTAGTCCATACCTGTTGAAGTGTTACACAGACAGTCAAGATATCTTAAAAAAGAAATCACAAAATGGAGACCATTTTCGGTATGTTGTTTGTTAGTGGAGACTATTATAATAATCAATGCAGTGATGTTGATGCTGTAACAATATAACAGAATAACAAGTTTCCCAGAGTCATGTCAGAGATCCCTTTGTGGCATGGGTCTGTGGATCCAGCATATTTATTCTCGGCACATTAATTCATTTCTTGTATTTGAACCGTGACTGTTTATTTATCTTCCATATTCACCACTTACCCTCTCAAACCACACATTTGTCAATCTCACATGCTACAAGCAGTCAATCACACCTGCTTACATTACGTCTTCATAGACCACATTCATCACTCTCACACATCATATGAAATATCCTCACACATCACACTACCACATTTATACACCTTGCCTGCCAGCCCCACACCCCATCTGTCACTCACACATGCCAAATTACACCCTCACAAACCACACCCATCACTCACATGCCACTCTCACACATCACACACTGCCACGTTTATACACCTCACCTGCCAGTCCCACATCCCACCTAGCACATGCCACATGTCACCCTCACACATCACACAAACCATCCTCACACATCACACTACCATAACTGTACACCACACCTGTCACCATATACACCACGCCCACCAACCACACCTGTCACTCACACATGCCACATTCACAATCACACCTGTCAGACTCATACACCTCATATATATCACCCTCAAACACCATACACCACCCACACACGTCATCTACAACACATCACACCAGTCAGCCCCACACCCCACCTGTCACTCACACATGCCACATTCACAGATCACACCTGCCAGACTCATACACCTCACATATCACACCTGATAGCAGGTCTGTATGGTCAAATGGGTAAGAACATGTGTTCTTAAACATTCGTTGTGCTGATGCTGAGGTAAGCGGTTCAACCCCTACACAGGGCAGCTGGACTAAAATGTTGACCTGTCGTCCTTGACTTGGGGACATAAATCACAAGTACCTCTGAAGTCGGAGTGGGTTCGCCTGATGGCGAGTGACACTGTTAATAAAGAAAGCTAATCCACATGCAAAATTCGGTCCATCACTGCTATATATAGTGTGTATGGACTACACTTGAGTTCAAAGAGGGCGAGCGCCAAAAAAAAAAAATCATACTTGGCAGTCTCACACACTGCTCCTGTCACCCTCAAACAACATACACCACCCACACATGACGTCTACAATACATCACACCAGTCAGCCTCACACGCTCCACCAGTCACCCTCACATATCATATCAGTCACCCGCACACACAACTATTACCTGCAGAGAAACCAATTTTGCTGTATCGATTCTTTTTATAATTTCTACAAAGCACCTTCTATTGGTGCTGTGGCGAAGGGGTTACGAACGCTATTCGCAATCCCTCATACCATATTCAAAACACAGCTGCAGGCGATTTGGCAGCAGACCTCATTGCGTTGCTTTTCATACAATGGTAAGAGTAATGGTAACTTAGAAAGCAATGGCAAACTACTGAACATAATCTTGCCAAGAAATCACAGTAAAAAAATGCTGGGGCTGACTGCGACCTCCTGTAAAGGATATGAAACTAACTTTAACTTTCAGTCAGATGTTATGAATATTCCGAGATAGTTGTACAAATTCACTTGTTTAAGAGTGTTTCCATTGACATGGATGTCACATGGTGGTATGCTTTCTTCTAGGAGAAAATCATAACTCTATTTCCTTAGTTTAACTCTAACCCTAGCTGTTTACTGTGTACATTAGCATTATCAGCAAAATGCTGCAGATACTCTTCGTTATTTTAAATCAAAGCTGTATCCTCCAAGTCTTTTAGATTTCTCATAATTTCTCAATGTTTAGGGAAGAAAGGTCTGGAGGCATTGTACATTAATTGACTGGCAATGAGCTTCTTTTTTAAAATCAGTTTTAATGGTGGCTTGTAGTTTCCAGTGTATGTTCTTTAAAAGTCTACAGTCCTGCTGTCAATTTGAAAATCTGCAACATATCTTACTTTATTAAATGCCTGTGTGTAGTCAATGAAGCAAAGATATAGGTATTTATTTTCTTCTATTGTTAGATTTCATACGGTTAAGGATATTATGAACTTCCAATTTATAATTGATGGTCCTTCCCTGCTAAAGTGCCTATCACACTGATCCTCCTGTGATTCATTGCAAAGGTCTTTCAAGTACCTGACCATGTATCTAAGACCTTATCCTTGGCCAGTATTATGTTGCCAGCTTTGATTTCCAGTCACGCTCTTGATGTGCATGTTCTTTTGTTACTGAGGTTGTTAATTCTTTTCAGTATTAATTTAGTATTTTGGGTGTTGTGTTGTTTTATTGATTTCTCTGAGATTTTCCTCAAGCCATGCTTCTTTTGTCTCTTTACAAAATGTTTCTTTGAATATCTTCATATTTTCCATGGCTATTTTTGCTGTTTGTTATTTCCCCTCTGTTAGTTTTAAGATTTCAATAATATATTTTGTACAGCCTATTATCTTCTGTTTGGCATAACTATTTTTGTAGCCTGTCTAATAGTCTTGAAATATAATTTATAGATCTGACAATGTATCAAATCTATTCTCTGTTTCAATGAATTCATCTTTTATTTCCTTCTCATTCTTCAATGTGCCCATATATGTGTAATGTTTCTGGTTAGTATTTGACCTTCTTTATCTGTATATGTATTCTGCCTTTAACTAATCTAAGATCACAGTAGCAGTCTGCATTTGATACAGATTTTGGTGAGTGTCAAAGCCTTTAAAAATCTTCTCTAGGGTGAAGTCAACTTGTTTCTGATCTTGTCAGGACTCTTCATATCTATAATGTCCTTGGGTGTTTTTGATACCAGGCGTTTCCAAGAGTTATGTTATAGCATGCTCTTTTCTTTTGTTCACTGTACAAGAATAAATCCTCTTTCATTATGCTCCTATAACCTACAATATAATACAAAATTATATGAAATTTAAAAAACAAAAAAAATTAAAAAAGGACCATTTTACATGGCTGGCGCTGTAGCAAAGGCGTTACAGACACAATTCGTAATCCTGAATACCATGTTCTATCCTTGATCGAAGAAGAAGAAAGAGAAGAAGAAAGCATTATGGGCACAATTTGTAATCCTGCATACCACATTCTATCGTTGATCGAAGAAGAAGAAGGAGAAGAAGAAGGAAGAAGAAGAAGAAGAAGAAGAAGAAGAAGAAACACAGTACTCCAACATACAAATACTAAATGTGTTTGACTGTTTTGTTTTGGAAGTGTCTATTCGCAGGGCCCTGCGAATAAACAAAGTGTCTATTCGCAGGGCACGGCTGGTCACGTGATTTAACGTAAGTTTGCGGCTATATTATACATTTTCGTTGATTGGAAAACGTGTCGTCAGTGGCATAGTTGATAGTGTCCCCGCCAGTTGGGCGGGAGCTCGAGGTTCGTTTCCTTGCCGGACATTTTCTTTTTTAATTGTTCAGCAATTAATTGGATGAAAGTCAAATGTCAATCGTTCGTTTCCTTGCCAGACAATGTTTTTTTTAAATTTTTCAGCAATTCATTGGGTGAAAGTCAATCCTTCATCTCTTTGGGTATTTAGAATTGTGAGTGTAATTTAGTTAGTACCAGTTTCTCCAGTATTGGTCCTCGTTGCTTTGCACTACGGCAATTCCAATACCAAACCCACACATTTTTGAGTCCCAAACGATCCGTTTTCCTTCTACCCCTTCTGGCTCCAGCCCTCTTCTTTCTTTTCCTTCCCCCCTCTCCCCTACCTCTTCTCCTCCGCTTCATTCTCTCCCCACTGGCTGTTGTCAAAAGTATCGAGCACAAAGCACGTACTCCGTTGCTTCGGCGATAATTCTTTGTAATATTCATAGTTGGTTAGGTAGGTGGGTAGTTAGACACGAAAGTGGTTAAGTAGGCAGGTAGGCAGGCATACAGACAGGCGGACATATAGAGAGGCATACAGACATCTCTCTCTTCTTCTTCTCTATCTCCCTCCCCCTCTCTCTCTTTCTTGTCTTTATCACTTTTTTATGTCTTTCAACACATCTTTCTCATATCTCTGTCTCGCACACTATCTTCATTATCTATCTCTCTCTTCTATCTTTTCAACCCGCTTCACATATACCAGGTTTTCCTGCACTTTATATGCGTAGCATTTCCTTGTTTATTTGTTAATTCATGAGGCCAGTCAGTCGAAAGCAGTCAGTCAAAAATCGAATAAACAAAGCGTCTATTCGCAGGGCCCTATGTGCTGGTAACGTGATTATTCCCGGTGTAGGGCCCTGCGAATAAACAAAGCGTCTATTCGCAGGGCCCTGCGAATAATCTCTCCCTTTGTTTTTACTGTTTCATCGGCTCATTTTACTGTGAAATAAAGAATTAAAGAGCAAAGCCGTTGTCTCACCTATGTCAACAAAAGAGAACTTTAAACCTTAATGTTTGTCGTTCTCAATCGAAAAGTTAGTATGCGAAAACTAAGCAATACAAGCTGTGAACCTAACAAATAAAACACTAACTAGCCGAATCTTGAATCAACAACAGACGGGATAGAAATGTAGCTTTACTGCTCTCCAAGATTGTTGCAGATGAAAGAGTTTGCTGTATTGATTTCACGCGGTCGTTTTAACACCCGAAACTCAATCAACCGCTAAGGAAGTTCGAGAATAGCTGGGAAGAGTTGAGTTTTGTCAAGAACCCACATCACAGCACTTGGGACATTGCCATCCGTGCTCCGGCCTCACCTCCAACAGCCAGCAAAGAGTCCTAATACTAATTTCACCAGTTGCAGTCTGATTATGTGTTCGTATGAGCTTTCCTAGGAGTACTGAGTGTCGGCCAGATCCTCTGGTTACTGCCTCCCGCGCCATCACCCCAGGTCATGAAGTTTTCTTCTTCTGCGTTCATCCGGAGAGTTTTTTCGGCCTGTTTAAAGCAGAGCTGCGTTCTTGCGCCGTTAGGAAGACACATCCGACTTCTGCGGGCATTTGTTGACCGGGTTAACCTTCCCAGGGCCATGAGGTTTATCTGTTCCTTCACACTTTATTATACAAGACATATTATAATATATATTACATATTATATACAAGATCCTAATGGGCTCTTACCACGTCTGCCTTATCATACAATGCAGACTCAGCCAAACCTTCCGCCTGCTCGTTTCCCACTACACCAGCTAATCGGGATCTGGCCGACGCTCGGCGCTCGAAGGAAAGGCGAGACGGACATATAATCAGATTGCTACTGGAACTATTAGTGTTGGAACTCTTCGCTGGCTGCTGAGGATGGGGACGGAGCGCTTATGGGAATGTCCTGAATGCTGTGATGTCGGTTCCTAAATCAATCAATCAATCAATCGGGAGTCTCCCTGGCGAAGAGGTCAAGCCGTTTGACTTGGGCTCTGAAATGTTGTGGGTTCGATTCCGGGCCGCGTCCTTCAGCTCACGAGTGAGATTTTTCGGAGACTCCTGTGGTCATCGCTACAACTATGGCGTTTGTGAGTTTTGTAAGCCTTATGGGATAAAAACCAGGTGCAATGAAGTCGACCCTGTCGACTTTTAAGCGACTTTTTTTTTTACACCAGCATGCCCTGGGATATGACAACAATTCAACTATGGATCAGAGCCGACAAAATGGTACTAAACACGAGTGAAAAAGTAATGTTCACTTGCTATAAAGAATCAAATGCTCCACACAGCGAAAAAGTAGCAATAATACTATATAAAGAGGCAGAACAAGCACGAATAGAGTGGGAACTCAATCAAAGGCTTATGAAGAGAGAGAGAGAGAGAGAGAGAGAGAGAGAGAGAGAGAGAGAGAGAGAGATAGAGAGAGAGAGAGAGAGAGAGAGAGAGAGAGAGAGAGAGAGAGGCTGGGCTAGAAGACAACTGTTTGAATCTCCGAGAAGGTCAATGCTGACTAATATTAATATCTGTTTCCTTTCAGTGCCAGGGCACGCGGGTGTAAGAGGAAACGTACGATCAGACAGGCTTGCTGCTGTGTGGGAAATAATGGGCAATGGACCAGGCTGACATCCCGAACGCCCTAAGGAAGACAGTAAGAGTAAATGACTCAAACGAGGTTGAGCTAGATTAAAGAGCCATGCGGGCATGGTATCGTCAGCCAATACACGCTTAGGGAGATACTGAGGAGCGGAACTGGGCACTTATGGGCTACCAGTTTGATGTGCAATGAGGATGATCTGTAGACTAACTGAATCGATCAGTCAATCAAGTAAGTACCTTCTCCATAATGAAGATTGGCTGTAACAGATCGCCAACACTCACTCTGTGTCTCCCGCTCTTGTTGTACACACTGACAAACTATTGTTAGTCTCTCTCTCTCTCTCTCTCTCTCTCTCTCTCTCTCTCTCTCTCTCTATATATATATATATATATATATATATATATATATATATATATATATATATATAATAAGGCGCAGATTATAACATAAGTAGCAAATAAGGCACCATCACTCTTTATTGACGGACGCAGTTCGCAATCTCGCATACCCGCGTTCGAAACACAGCTGCTGGCAATTTGGCAGCAGACCGCCTTGCGTTGTTTTTTTTTTTTTAACGAAATGGTATAGGTGCCCGTCATTCAAAAAGCAATGGCAAACCACTGAACGTAAACTTGCCAAGAGATCACAACAGCAAAAAATGCTGGTGTTGACCACTACGTCCTGTAAAGGACATGCAACTAACTAACTTATTATAATGTATGAATTGAACATGATAATGATGGTAGTGATGGTTGTCTGTTGGTTGTAGTTGGTATTGTTATCAGGAATCAACAAGGCATACAGCCGGTACTAAGGGCATTTTGAAAACGCTTACGATTGAACTACTAGCGATTGCTTCTTCGTAATGTTTTAGTTGAGTCTTTCAAAACTCGTTTTCTCCTGTTCAACATGGAGGATAGGCAGGCAGATCATTATCTTGGAGAACTATTTGTCTCCGGACACAGTTTGCAAGTACATTTCCCCCCAAATTTGGACTTAAAGGACTCGGTTTTTCTCTCTCCCAGTTACTGAGCTGAGTGCTTGGTGCGACACTGTAAGTTGTGCAGTTAATTCGGAATGTAGTTTCTTTGTGTCATCGGTGACTGTGTGGTAGAATACATATTCAGAAAATAGCGGACGGCATGCTTGCTGGGCGGCTGTCGTATGCGATAATGCGTGTGCAGACTGCGTGTATGTTCGTCAAACAGCTGTCTCTTTAGACAGTGAACAGCATTTTCATGTATAGGAGGTCCTGTTGTCGGTGTTCTTGCGATTTGGTCTTGTCGAAGTTAATTTTTCCTTCACAAGTTTACATGGGATAACAATATTTACCCGTTGCTGTGAAATTGGAACCTTTGACGGCGACCGTGGCGGGACCTGCTGCTCTTGCTGCTGATCCTGTCGCCACAGCAACGAGCCCAGCCAGTAACCCCACCCACTCTGCTACTGCCGCCCCCACCACCACAATTATTAGAAGACAGTTTCATTGTTGACATCAGGGGTCAACAACCTTTTTTGTAGTGTTGTGCAGAAGTAGTGTACTAACTAACTAATCACTCAGCGTACCAACATAAGTTCTTACAGTCACCTAGCGTGCCAACCTAAGTTCTTGTAAAGTCACTCAGTGTGCCAACCTAAGGTTTTGTAAAGTCACTCGGTGTTCCAGCCTAAGTTCTTATAAAGTCACTCATTGTGCCAACCTAAATGTTTTCAAAGTCACTCATGGTGCCAACCTAAGTTTTTATAAAGTAAAGTCACTCATTGTGCCAACCTAAGTTCTTGTAAAGTCACTCATTGTGCCAACCTAAGTTTTTGCAAAGTCACTCATTTTGCCAACCTAAGTTCTTTTAGTCACTCAGCGAGCCAACCTACTTTCTTGTAAAGTCATTCAGCGTGCCAACTTAAGTTCTTGCAGTCATTCAGCGTGCCAACCTAAGTTCTTGTAACGTCACTCAGTGAGCTATCTTAATTAAGTCCAGTATATTTTTCATACACAACAAGCAATGAACAAATTAATTTGAGTTCGTTCTTTTATTTATTACGTGTTTCTGATCTCTTAAATAAAAATTGTACACTTTTAATATTAAATTATTAACTACTTTAAAGTAAACAGAAACAAATATAACTGTTATGATTTGCAACATTTGAGGTCCAAACACATTATTTTGACAATCTAATAAAATATAATACAATCGTCACATTTGTTTTTCTAGTTTACATGTATATTTTATAAATATAAAAAGTCGAAAAGGCTGAAGACGAAAATATTTTAACGACACCGTATTACTTAAAAACAACACCAACATTTGTGCAATGGTGGCCGTGGGAAACGCTGGCATGAACAGTTGGTGGTGGAGTTGTCAGGAGAGAAGGGAAGGATGGGATGAGAATAGAACTTCATCAAGATCAGTCTTGTTGGGGTCTCGTGAAGGAGACCCCGGCATTCTTAGCCACTCGGCCAGCTTCTCCTCTCGATACAATATCATATATGACGTGGATAGGCCTTAGGTTCATACCAGAATGTGATCGGCGTTGCCAGTAGTGGGTTGTGCTCAATATTTAAATTTCAAATCCCGAAACAACCACATAATCAATTGATTATTGCTCACTGGATTTAGGAGGCCTGGTGTTCCTTGCCAGTGAGAAGACCTGATCGTTCGGGTCCCATCGATTGACGGACGTCGGTCGCGGCGATTGGGCAATCTTGAGCATAGCCTACGATGGGTAGCGTTGTGATGTTCTGTTGTGATAATTTGGTGTGTCCAGTGTGTGCCGCGTGGTTACACACCCGCTTCACACGCGTGATCCGGGACTGTTTCCGGATCCGGTCAGGGATATGCACTACTGACGAGCTCAAATGAGGGCGAAACTCGAGTATAGTGCTTCCATATTGACGTGGATAGGCCTTAGGTTCATACCAGAATGTGATCGGCGTTGCCAGTAGTGGGTTGTGCTCAATATTTAAATATATGAATATGTGCAGAACTGAAATGTTGATATCACATAAATGCTCAGTATAACTGTCTCATAAACAAGGCTATATAATGTAAAGAAATTGAAAAAATACAGTAAGACAAAATTATGTTTTGACATAGCAATTCACATTGTATAAATCAATCACAACTGAAAAGAGTTGAACGGGAGATTGTTGATATAAATACAATATTGCCTATTGTTGATACAAACACAAAACAATAATTGAATAATGAAGAGCAAGTTAGCGCAATCTATCCTGTGGTATATCGTGAGACTATAGTTTTGAAAGGAAAGCGTAAATGTATGCGTGGCTGTGTGTGACTTGTGAACAACTTGACAGCCATATGTAGCTTGAAATGTTATGACATACAATCGCATGGACGGATTTGCCTTGATTGTATACAGGCCTATTCCGATGAGGTACGGTTTTTAGATAGCAATATAAATTATTTTAATGCATAGATCACGTTTGTGAATTGAACAGATTCGTTTAATATTAGATCTGTATTAAGCATTTAAAAAAATGTTGCATATCCCTTACAGGACGTTGCAGTCAACGCCAGCATTTTTCAGCTGCTGTTGATGTACTAGGCAAGATTACGCGTAGTAGTTTGCCATTGCTTTCTGAGTGACCGGCTCACATATCCCGTAAGTTATCAACGCGGCGAGAACCGTTACCGATTCTCGCGCAAGTTACGTTACTCACGAGAATATACGGGATTATGGAGAAAGACGTTAACACCTAGGCCAGGGAGACCGGCATTAAGCACTTAGTCTTCTTAATAACCCATTTAGCAACTATCTATATATGTTTGTGGGAAACAAAGAACACGTACTTTGTATTCCAATCTTAGCTGTGTTTATTTGTGAACTAAGCCCACTGACGTCATATGATAATTTAACAATTTAGCATCGACCTCATATATTCCGAATTGGTTGGACAAGATACTACACACAGAAGATGATAGCATAGGCAGGCCGACACACCGGAAAAGTATGGCTTCATCGGTCGGGAGACATGTGCTCGAGACTGCTCACGTGGTTGAAAGAGACAGTGCCTTCCGTGTGTTGTTCAACACACAAAGTAGTCGATTGTTAAAGTTTGCTGAAGCTATACTAATCAACCTTCGTAAGCCGTCCTTGTGTAAGCAGAAAGACATGTTAGTCAGTTTAAAATTACCGTGGTAGACTATCGACATTACTGTGCGAACATGTGTATATTTCAGTTTGAAGGATTTATCTAATTAATTCACGTAAGTTGTGTGATTTCTGCAGTATGTATCTGACGAGATGCAGCGAAATATGCCAGGCAATAAATCGTGCAATCTATTGTTTGTGTCTTCGTTATTTAAAGACCTCATATAGCCCCGAACTAGCCAAAACCTGCCTGGATGGGCATGCCCAGGGGTCACTCTTGGCGATTGTATGGTATAGTTGAAAACCGATCCCTATTTAATCCTCAGACATCTACTCCATCAAGAGTGGTTCCAATTTGGATTCGGTCCGTGGCCATACCAACTGTCCCTTTAATGGACGTTATCAATAGTTTATTCAGTACTTAAGGTTATTTGAAAGTTACATAGTCAGATTATATAAACTTTCTTGGGTTTTTATCTAGTTCATTTCAATTTTCCATACATATTCTGGAGATAAATGAATGAATAAGCAAACAGTATGGCCTGATGTGCGATGATAGCAAGTGGATAGATTTATTCGTGGTGATCAGGTGAGCCAGCCTATTTGACTCGCCGTATTCCATGCTGTTGATAATGTAACATAAATAAAGTGAAATATTTCATTCTGTCAGGCAAGGTGTAATGTGTCATCATCCTGTTCCCTGCGAGCTGGCGTAGGTGTTCATGTCTGTCCACACATCTTGGTCTGTGATGTGGATCAACTCGGCTAATGATATTCTTCCACTCCACTGTATCCACTGACTTTGATGTTTGAAAACTAATGAATTCTAGGAAGGTAATGTGGTGGTTTTCCCTTTACTTCCACATCCACATGTGTATTTTACATCTGCCATTGACAGCCATTCCCAACTGGCAGGATAGGCGAGTGCCCTGCTCAGCTCAGCTGCAGAGTTGTCTACATATTCCGGTGGATACTCGGTCCCCAGGGCTACGTTAGCCACACCGTGGTGTGTTTCCATCCTCTACCACGGGGAGGTGCAGTAGGGATTTTCCCTTTCTAGTGTTATGGGTAATGTTGGCCTAAACTCCCAAGTACGTTTAGAGAACTGTGTATGATGTGAAATACAAAGTATATTAGAACACTGGGCTACGAGGGGGGGGGGGGGAGCCATTCTGATAATAGGAATTGCCACAAGGCTGATGCAATGTGGGGGTTAGTGAGAAATGATGTGTTTTAAGAATCTAAGATTTGTATAATTATGTAAATTTGCAAGAATTTGTCACATACATATATTTAAATAAATGTGTCCATCATTCATTAAAATTTATCAATTATAAACAAAAAATAAATAAATAAAGTAACAGAAGCAGACATGGGAACGCCCAACTGAAGTTGCATTGCCAGGTGCTGCTGCCCAGCTAATACTTGAGTTCAAATAAACACAACATATAACCAGGAAGCTCAACGAAAGAAAAGCACGCTCATAGAAATGATCAGTCGTTGCGATATAAGTCTTTATCAACAAACAAGAAAAACAAAACATAAAAATTAGATACCCTCCCCGAAGGATAAAATGTACAACAGAAAATGTACAGTCTGTGGATGGAATCATTGTAAAATATGGGGAATTAGCAATGATTTAAAACAGTAGCATGTGTTTTATATTTAATACTGGTGTCGGATTTAATGTGCTGTATGCAATTTACCTGTATGAGTGATGTAACGTACACATTTGCTTCATTGGAGTTTACTGTTGACTTATACAGGTGTGTAGACACGATAGGAGAGGAGATGGCTGTCAGATGTGTAGGGTGGTCACTGGTAACACACGCATGGTAATCAATATAAGGGACTGGAGGTTTCACGAGTAATGTACGAAAACTGAGCTGTTTAAGTGGTGTCATGGAGAGGGGAGGGAGAACTCTGCAACAGAGTCTCCGTGTTGACGGCATTTGTGGTACCTGATCGGGAGGATAGTCTCCGCACCGGCTTCACTCCATTAGATCATAATCATCATGTGCCATGTCAAATAACACTCCACTGATCTCACTCCTGGGTGTTCTGGGTGTATTTTGTTGTAGATATTCCTCCATGCCACCGTCTTAGACAACCCAGTATCATTGCTCTAGGTCTGCTTTCGTATCTTCTACCACTGAACTGTGAACTCATCACAATGTTCTCCGTTGCCTCTCTTCTAGTGGCGTGACCAAAAACAACTTTTGACTCTTGCTTATAGTTATGTAATGTTCTACTTTCATTGTCAGAAACATACAAGCTATATTCATGGCCAAAACAATCTAAACTTCGATGCATTAGATTTTAGACTTCTTCTAGAGTACTCACAAGCAAGACACACAGAACAGCCATTGATCTTTCAATCAAGCTGTCCTCGTGTGTAGATAATACAAAGAAATGAAATATGAATTATAGCTAAATGAAGTGTTACAAGTAAAAAAAATGTAACCTCAGCTATAACCATACTGTAACGTGCCTGGGTATACAAACAACTGGGGTCATTGTACTAGCTAGGAATGTTATTAGGGGTAACTGCGTCAGAGAAGTGTATGCAGATGTCAGGCCAAGAAGGTTAATCACAATCTCCAACACACTGGGAGAGTCCTAGACTAGGTGATAGTTTAGGCACGAACACATCTATACAAATCGTCAGGCTAATGGGGGAAGCCCGAAACTACAGGTGAGGAGGTCACGTACATGTCTAGTTTTAAATCACCGGTGGGAAGGTAAATCGTGCGAGTCACTATTAAACAAAGGGAACCTAGAAATTTAATTGTGCTGCAATGTAGATTGAGGTTGAAAAGGGTTAAATAGTGTTTCGTGGGAGGTCAGCAAATAGTGAATAAATAGACAAGGTTGGGAAAATTAAGGGAATTCGGTGGTAAGCTGTGGCGGAGGTATGGACGACTCCGCCTGGTGTTTTGAACCCAGGGATTGAATCTGGGAGTTGAATTTGGCGGAATTAGAGAGAAACTCCGCCTTGTGTTTTTAGTGAGCCAGGCTGTCAGCGCCAATATTGTTTGGGCTACGTTCAGGATACTAGCCAGTTAGGCGGTGTAGGGGCTGAGGAGGAAATCTCAAACAAGATCGCATGGTGCTTCAGTGGTCTCTGAGTGTGCTGTAACTGCCCAGATGCAATATATGTGGATATAGTTCTAAGCTGAAGTTTTCCTGAGTAGTGTATCATCATTTGTGTTCCAATTAAAAGATCATTTGCGCCGCCTGGCCTTCGATGTTGATTTATTGTTGTTGATCAGTCGTCCAACACAACATTCACACATGCATCCTCTAGACACAATCAAGCCACTCTTTTATGTCATAACCACCTTGTGACATGTGGAAGGTTATCTTGAAGGCTCGTGACTGGAAATCTGAGACGAAACCACAGCTAAAACAACTGCACGAACATCAGTGTAATATTGGAAACAGAAAAATATCCATCAACGAAATGAGAGACCAGCGCAGGTAGAAAAACACAACAGAACAGTCTGTTTTCCAAGTTCAGCAGTGGATTAGCCAGCAGACTACTAACACAGTGGGTGTGTCACAGAATCAACACAGACAGGTCACTAGCGGCCCAAAGCAGGTGGAAAAGAAACTTAGCACATATGAAAATTAACCCTGAGGAGGGGAGATCTACGAGGAAGTGTATGATGGCGATTTTGTAGCAGACCGCCTTGCCGGGTGTTTGTAAGTCTCACTACACTTTCTATATAGAACAAATTTGAACAATGAAGTACATGACTTTATTAAAAATGTGCTAAAAATGCATTAAATTAGTTACAATAGTCGCTGTTTTGGGGAAGCTGGAAAGCATAAATGAAGTATTCATTATAACAGGTGTTGGTTGGAAATGTCCACCACGGGCTTCAAGACATGACTGTACACGTTTCTTCATATTGTCAAATACCTTCTGTAACGTGTCTGTTGTTATTTTTTGAATGGTAATTTTAATTGCTTCTTTCAGGTCCTCAATTGTGTGTACATTATTTTTGTAAATATTTCCTTTCAAGAAACCCCATAGATAATAATCTAATAGAGTTAGATCTGGAGACCCAGCAGTCCAAATTCCACGTGACATTATGCAATTTGCGAAAATTTCTTTAAAAAAAAAAAAAAACGTAGTGATGCTCTATCTGTGTGTGCAGTTGAACGATCTTGCTGGAATCACGCTTCTTCTATTTTATGTTCTTTCGGCTGTTCTTTAAAAAAAAAAACGGTTCCAGAGTATCACTCACAGATCGGCATTTATAGTTCTGTTGAAGAAAATTGGTCCAATTAAACGTTTTCTACTGACGGCACACCATAACCCAATTTTCTCATAGTGTAGTGGCGCTTCATGAAATGCATTGATATTAAAAGTGCTCCAAATAAGATTATTTTGGCTATTAAAGTATCCAGATAGATGAAACCGTAGCCGCATCAGAAAAGAAAGTTACGAATACATCGAGAATTGAACATGCTGGAAATCACGTGGAGTAGTTGACTCTGGATTGATTATCACACTCTTTTAGTTCAGACACAACAGAAATCGTTTATGGATAAAAATGTAATCGTTGGTTAAGAATTGTGTGCATTGTGCTCACTGATACGTTCATTTGTTGCGACATTTCCTTAAGAACTTGCTTGGACTTTTCAGAATTCTGTCTTGGATATCTAGACATCTTTTTTCAGGCACAGTAGGCCTGCCAGATGCGGAGCATCTTTCACATTTTCCGTAGCAAGGAACTGTCTTGTACTTCATTTTTCAAATTTATTCTACACACAAAGCGCAGTGAGACTGTACAAACACCAGGTAGTGATGGTCCTATTTATGAAGAATCATCCAAAGAAATACATGAAGAAAATCATCCTAGAATGAACAGCCCGAAGTAACTGCCCTCCTTTCTGAAGCTAACGACCCCAACACTGGAAACTTCCACATGTAGACGATCATTCTCTTTCAACTCAAACAGTCCCCCTGAAACAGAAGATGGCTTGTATTCAAGTTCATGTACATTCTAAAACCACAATAAACCGTTTCATCAGACTATCAAGTCTTTGAACTCTTCTTCTGCTTCGTCTTCGACTTTATTTTTCTTCTGTACTTTATCTCGCGTTGGAGCATGAACACTCAATCAATGCGCGCCAATCTGTCCTGTCCTTAGCTATCTCTTCCAGCTCAATCCATAGTCTCCTGTATTATGTATCTGTTTCTCATTCTCTTGGGAGTTTCGCTAGCGTGGTGGCTAGACGCTCGCCTACCTGGTCGGGTGTCATGAGTTCGATACCCTAGATGTCTTATTTATCTCTCTAAATTTGTTTTATCTGTCGAAATGTTTGCCGTAACCCTGGGGATGGCTGGTGTATTCCTCTAGATATCAGGTGTATCTCTTCAGAGTTTTGCTATATCTCTTCAGATGTCTGGTGTATCTCTTCAGATGTCTGGTGTATCTCTTCAGATGTCTGGTATATCTCTTCAGATGTCTGGTATATCTCTTCAGAGTTTTGCTATATATCTTGAGATGTCTGGTGTATCTCTCTAGATGTCTTTTGTATCTCTCTCTAGATGTCTGGTGTATCTCTCTAGATGTCTGGTGTATCTCTCTCTAGACGTCTGATGTATCTTTCTAGATGTCTGGTGTATCTCTCTAGATGTCTGGTGTATCTCTCTCTAGATGTCTGATGTATCTCTCTAGATGTCTGGTATATCTCTTCAGATGTCTGGTGTATCTCTTCAGATGTCTGGTGTATCTCTTCAGAGTTTTGCTATATATCTTCAGATGTCTGGTGTATCTCTTCAGAGTTTTGCTATATATCTTCGGATGTCTGGTATATCTCTTCAGATGTCCGGTGTATCTGGTCAAATGTCTGGTGTATCTCTTCAGATGTCTGGTGTATCTGGTCTAATGTCTGGTGTATCTCTTCATATGTCTGGTGTATCTCTTCAGAGTTTTGCTATATATCTTCAGATGTCTGGTGTATCTGGTCAGATGTCTGGTATATCTGTTCAGATGTCTGGTGTATCTCTTCAGGTGTCTGGTGTATCTCTTCAGATGTCTGGTGTATCTGATCATCTGTTTATCTATCTAGACGTCTGTTTATCTATCTAGACGTCTAGTTTATCTATTCTTACTTCTTGTTTATCCATGTAGATGTATTATTTTCCTGTCTAGATAGGTCACTGAGGTCGCAAACCCAGGACCCAAACCTCACACTGGTCAAAACTTCTATACATTCCAGCCTATCCACCGACCCAATCGTCTGTCTGACCAACGTTCCCAGGAGATCATGCCCTCTATACAGTCCAGCCTATCCACAGACCCAGTCGTCTATCTGGCCATCGTTCCCCGGAGATCATGCCTCACCACAGATGTCAAGTTCCAGTACCGGTCTTTCATACCCCACTGGTTTCTGGGTGTGGCGCGGGGACGGACAGCTCTTCTACAAGTCCTGTAGAGATGATACTTCTATATTGGGTCGAATAGAAGGTCTCTGCACTAGCCTCACATAAATAGATGTGAACCTTCTAAAGGACTCAGTCCTCATCGCCAATGTATGGGGTGTAATCATTCTCGTAGAGTATTAATAAACAACATACACATGACAAGAATGGCTTCAATTAATCTGTTGTCTGGTATAGACAGTACAGTGAAATGAAATATAAGCAAATCAGTAAATCATTTAACTATGGCCAATACAGTGAAATGAAATATAAGCAAATAAATCAGTCAATTATGACCTGTACAAAGTAACACCGTTCTTTAAAAAAAAAAGCTAACGAATCCATCATTTACCACTTGGGGAGTTTGAGGAGGGGGGGGGGGAGGGGGGGGGGGAGAGAGATAATGAGAGCAGTGGCTGGTAGTTTAGGGCGCCCGTCGCAGGGTCAAAGGGTACCGGTTTCCATCTCTGCATAGGACTGGCAGTTCTTCTAATAACCACTGGTATCTGATGGTGTCACGCGCTCATCTGATCTATTGAGTGGTGAGATTGGATGCCTATCTTCTCAGATAAGGGAGGAAAACAGGTGGTCCCCTGTGCAAGTTGTGCATGTTAAAAATCCCACGACAGTTAACAATCGCAAAGAGTAGGCCTTAAGACGGTAGCCCTGGCAACAATGTTTGAAAAGAAAACCTGCCCACGGGCAAATAGAGGATGGAATCTATCTAGAGGAAGCATACATTAAACAAATTGCATGCTGGAGTCTAACACGCCCACCTCTGAGGTAAATAGCTAGGTGTGACGCACTCTCCTCGAATAAGGAACGAAGAAGGAGGAAAATGTAACACTGTAACACATTATCAGAGGAACGACGAAAGAGGAAAAAGTAAAATGTAACACTGTAACACATTATCAGAGGAACGAAGAAGGAGGAGAAAGTAACACCGTATCACATTATCAATGGAACGAAGGAGGAAAAAGCAACACTAACACACCCTCAGCATGATGATCTTGTACTTCTTCGTCGTTCACCTTCAGACGCCAATACGCACATAAATCAGCAGTCACCTTACGCTTGTTGATATCCCCATAGAGTTTGTCCTCGCGAGGAGTGGGTGTCGGCCAAACTATTTTTCTCTGTTCTGAATATGTTGGGCACCCCTGCATCAAATGTTTAGCTGTCATTTTATCAGTTCATCAATGATCAGCGCCTTCTAGCTTTTAGTTGATTAAAGATGTGGCATTTTAGCCTGTTGTGGTCTGTCCGTAGTCTGAAGATTGTAACTTGTTCTTTTGGGTTTAGTTCGTAATATGCGTTATCTTTACAGTGACCTGGATGCTCTGATTTCTACTATTTTTTTTAAATACATCTCTTGGTCTCATCGTAGGCTATATCTATATCAGACAAGGGTAGTCTTCCACCTTCCTTTGCTAGAAAGGTGCTGATGCTGATGGGGAGTGTGCACACAGCCTGGGCAAGCGGCCTTTATTCCTTACTGAAAGAAATCTCCCGACACTAGTAATAGTAATAGTAAGGATGTGTGGTGACAACACACAAGCAGAATATAACTATACCTGTATAGCTGGTCTTCTTATGTTGCACGCACGTATCACAACAGGTGTATGTCGTGTTGAAAATGATCTTACTTGTTTTACCTTCTCTTCCTGACAGTATAATGTTGTGTTCCCATATCTGTGATAGTACACGCCAGCAATAAAACACACTGAAGCAAGAATAACTTTTAAATAATGTATAAATAACACACTGTAGCAATTTAAAACATTAAAAATAACCCCGAATTCCAGTGTGGTTAGTTGTGGAACCATGGTAGTAGCATCAACACACAGTGTAAGCTAACCATCGTGGAATTTCATGTAGGGCTACCATGATGGATGCATCAACACACAGTGTAAGTTATGCATCGTGGAATTTCATGTAGGGCTACCATGATGGATGCATTAACACACAGAGTAAGTTATGCATCGTGGAATTTCATGTAGGGCTATCATGATGGATGCATCAACACACAGTGTAAGTTAAAGATCAAAATATTTATATAGGTGAACTATGAGAGAAGTATCAACACTCAGTGTAAACTAATCTCCCCCATTAGTTCAAGTAAGTGTACCATGACAGAAGCAACAACCTTCACTGTAAGCTTATCGTATTTCATGAAGGGGAACCATGATGGACATGCAGTAGTAATGAAGAAATACATATATTGTATGAGGAAGTAGACATGGCGATATCTCAAACCAAATCACAAGAAATTAAAAAAAAAAAAAATACTTGGAGATTTCAAAGCAAAAATAGTAAAGGACTGAATGGCAGATGTAGTGGGGGAACGATGGTTTATGAACTAGTGCTTCCACATTGACATGGATAGGCCTTAGGTTCATACCAGAATACGATCAGCGTTGCCAGTAGTGGGTTGTGCTCAATATATTAAATCTCAAATCCCGAAACAACCAAATAAATCAACACTTCTTTATGGCAGTGAAACCTGGACAACTTACTCACACCAAGAGAAACGTTTAAACAGCTTTCATATGCGGTGACTGCGAAGAATTCTTGGTATTAAGTGGCAAGACAAAATCACAAATACTGAAGTATTGGAAAGATCAGGTTGTGTGACGATTTATTCCATGCTCAGTCTTCGTAGACTTAGATGGATATGACATCTTAGGAGGGTGGATGATGGTAGAATACCAAAAGACATCTTTTTTGGTGAATTACAGATGGGTAAGAGATCTCAGGGCCGGCCTCTACTACGATACAAAGATGTATGTAAGTGGTACATGATTGATACAGGTATTAATAATGCACATTGGGAGCAAGTCGCCGCTGAACGTGTTGCATGGAGGGCAAACATCAGAAATGGAATAAAGACAAAGGAGAAAATCATTGCAGGTAAGTCACACACCGAGCATGTGAGACGTAAAATGGTGCATGATTGTGGAAATGACCGCGTGTTCACATGCACCCACTGTGAACGGAAATTTACAGCGCGAATTGGCCTTATCAGTCACATTCGCTACCGCCATAGGTAAAAGTTATTATGCCTTTTTAAAGCACAAACTATCGTCTGTCAAGACGACAAGGTGCCAATGGATGGATTCACATGGCTTCTGAATGCACAGGTTTTAGGCCACCTTTCTGTGATGCTTACACCTTATATATTCCGTATTGCTAAAATGAGGTCATACATTGTATTTAAATTCTCTCAACGTGCCAGTGAAAACCGTTCCACGTGCCACGCATGACACGCGTGTCGTAGGTTGCGACGCCTGCCTTAGAGATGAAAATGCAAATGGGAAGGGAAATGGTAGGAGATCGAGAATCTCTTTGAATGGTCGATTTGAGAGAGACGCTCTGCATAGGACCTGCCACATGCATAATTATACTAATAGTTTACATGGGTGATGAATTACCTGTTTAGGTAGCTCCCTGCACGGCTGAGAACTGTCGGGCTTGAAGAAGATGCTGCTGTAGATATAGTACCGACCCGGGAGCTGTACAACCATGGCTGACTGCGTTACAGTGATGTGTCTAGCGTGGTCTATGAGGGGATCTTGTTCTGTCAAGTCAAACTCCAAGTTTACATTCTCCTCAGGGAACTGAAAGTCTGGTTGAATGATAAATTGTGCTCTCAAACATTCAGCAATACAGTTTTAATAATTATCATCATGTATTATGTCGATAAGATTCGCCATCTCTCACACGATCAACCGAGTTTTGGTGTAACTCTGTGTTCTTGTCTTCATCATGCCATGTGTCTAGAGCCATCTAGATATTTGTCTATTTCCTTTCTCCTTGCTTTATTTCCATCATCAAATGCCCAAGAAAGTCTTGACTGCTACGTCTAATTCCACGAATCAAGTTACGGTTTTCATTTGATTCTTGTTAGACTTACTGATTGGGTTTTCCGTATGTCCATAGTATTCTTAGCATTTCCCTTAGAAACAACATTTGGACTGCCATTAGATGTTTCTCAGCTTGCCTGCTTATTTGCTCATTTTCGACATCCATACAACAGTACAGGTTTTATATAGAATTTCAATGCTTTTTTTAACTCATTGCTTTCACCAGATTTTTATTGGACATTATATTTGACATCTTGTTAAACAACCACCTTTGCCAGTCACGAGCTTTTTATTGGACAGAATATTTCACATCTTGTTAAACAACTACCTTTGCCATAACGATTCTTGTTCTAATCTGTACTTGTTTATATTATATAATGTTTATATCCCATCAAATGTTATGACTGTTCCTAGACAGTTGTACCGATTCACCTGTATAAGGATGACCCCATAACCTGGATGAAAGTTTTACATGGGATTTTAAAGGCGAGAGTATCGCCTTTATCGCACCAGGTTTTATCCCATTGGATCGGTCTCTTTCCATAGGTCGGCCTGACGAAAGCGTTGCACAAATCACGAGCTCAGTAGCTCCAGAGACGACCCCCAGGAAACACGAAGAAAATTGGTCTCATGAACAGAATGTGGCGTCCAGAAACGAACCCAGGACCTCCCCGTTCACCAGGAGAAAGGTTCCAGACGCAGAAATGAACACTCACGTGTTTGATTGGTCAGTTGCTCGTGAATACTCTGTCTGCTCAGTGGGCTGAGTAGTCTCGAGACATGGTGTCCGCCTCGAGTGCTGGAGGTTCCGGGTTCAAGCCCCGGTGAGGCCGGGAATTTTTCACGTGGACTTCTAGTAAGAAAATTTCCCCTGGTCCCTGGGTAGTGAGATCGGACGCCCGTTTGTATTGTTGCGCACGTAAAAAATCCCTTGGCAGTTGGAAATCGAAAAAGAGGAGCCTAACGGCGCTGCCCGGGCAAAATTTTGAGTTAAAAATCTACCCAAAATGTTTCAGGATCTTCGCCGTTGCTACGAGTTCGTGCACTGAGCTGAGATTCTCAGACTCAGGATTGAGTTAGGATTAGAACGGAGCACTTATGGTTTACACCCGTGTGCCGTGATGTTGATCCGTCGACTAAACTAAACTAAACTAGCTCTGCAATACTTGAGTTTTACCCACTTGAAATCCGATGCATTGTGGGTAGGAAGGATTGTATCCAGCAAGCGAAATACCTGGTGATATAAAAATAGAAGCCTTAGTGTAGTTAATAGGGGGCCTCGCTGATAATGTCATGGGCGCGGTCGGACGAGGGTTCAATTCCTGCGCTTGTCATCCGTTAATAGAGGAAAAGACTGGCTACAAATTCTTCCGTTCAATCCGGCCTGCAAAATATGATAGTTCTATCTCACTAAAGGTCTGAAGCAGGTTAATGCTGTGGGACATGTTTTAAAAAAAATACACAGAGAAGAAAGTAAAGAAATGAATGTTGCACACAGAAATCATTTATACTTCTGAATGTTGTACACAATAACAATTCATACTTATGACTTTTGGAACAATCTAACCATTGATACCTGTAAATCATTAACTAGCTAACCATTGATACTTCTAAAAGTTGAACAAACCTACCATTGATACTTCTTAATGTTGAAAAAAACTTACTATTGATACTTCTAAATGTTTAATAAACTTACTATTGATAATTCTCTATATTG
The DNA here is from genome assembly GCA_963921405.1 of Cepaea hortensis. NCBI lineage: Eukaryota > Metazoa > Mollusca > Gastropoda > Stylommatophora > Helicidae > Cepaea > Cepaea hortensis. Next base: position 75,986,457 of record OY992888.1, on the reverse strand, counting down.
AACAAACTTATAATTTATTCTTATATATATTGAACAAAAATTACCATTGATACTTCCATACTGACACAAACTTACATTTGATACTTCTATATATTGAACAAATTTACTATAGCTACTTCTGTATATTGAACAATTTATCTATTGCTAACGTGACATTGCGCGAGAATCGGTAGCGGTTCTCTCCGCGTCGGCAACTTAGGGGTATGTGAGCGGGTCTCTCAGAAAGCAATGGCAAACTACTGAGCGTAATCTTGCCAAGAAATCAACAATCAGTTGAAAGATGCTGATGTTGACAGCGATGTGCTGTAAAGGTTATGGAAAAAAAAAATTATGTATATTGAGAAAAAACTTGCCAGAGATGCCATAATATCCCGATACTGTAAAGTGTTGATGAGCCGAGGCTTTAGATAAAGTAAAAATGCCAGCGTCAAATGTCTCCGGAACTTCTGTGAACATCAAGTTGACAACACTGTTAACTGAATTGAATATATCCTTATCGTTTCATTGTAAAACAGTACAGGACCATTGTCCACTCATTGGGGAATCGCAATTATATGGTGCTATTGGTACATTGTGTTTCGACCAATCTTCCACTCGGTGGTAATGCGGTCAATATCACCCCTGCCATCTTTACTCCCCACAAGATTTCCTGGTGTCAATTTTAGGCTGGGTCGACATGGGAGCGCAGGTCCATTATAAAACGTGACAATTAGGATTTGAACATATGACCTCGGGACCGGCAGGCGAGCGTGCTTGTCGATGCCGTGGCCCTCAACTCTTAACTGGACCACTGGTTAATCCTGGCAGCTATTTATTTGGGGCACGTTTGAATTACAAAACACAAAAGAGTTACATCATTCACACGTTATATTTTAAAACCACTGTGAGCTGTGAATTTCGTTTGGAATGATTTTACATCTGTCCTCGGTTGTTGTAGTGTGAACTGTATGTTTGGAGAGTTGGCCGTCGACCTGTCACTCTGAATTGACTGGATGGCCTTTTCGGCTCACGAGTGCGTTTTTCTCGGAGACTCCTAGGGGTCGTCGCTAGAGCTACGGTGTTCATGCTTTGTGCGATACTTTCAGCGGACCGCCCTGCCGAAAGAGACAGAGCCATATGGGATAAATCCCGGGGCAATGAAGTCGATCCTCTCGACTTTTAATGCAGTAATGTGTGGCTGCCTTCTCCTTGGCCTAGGTGTTAAAGTCTGTCTCCGTAATCCCGTATACGCTGTTGGATTGCCGAGACTCCTGTCTATTCCAATTTTCATATTGGACAACGGGGAGCGTTTTGTGTGATATTCACTGGCACAGTAACGGAGCATAATGGGGACGACCTGTTGCCGTGAAGTTGGAACCGCGACTAACTATTTTAAAACCATATACTGTTATTGTATTTTACCAGAGCAGCGGATTTAAGGCCTACACATCAACTTTTCCAACCACTCAGGGATATACAATATGAAAGACTGGCTAAGAAGTAAGACGTGCGCCTCATGCTTGAGCAGATCTGGTTTAATTCACGGTGTGGACGGTGAAGATTGTTTACAGAGAATAGAAAATGGGAGGTATACAGCCTTCTGATTCTGGGGTAGTGTATCAGACATTTGTTCTAAAATAATGGCAACACTAGAGTAGCCGTATACAAGTTACAAATCCTCGACATGCGGAATTTGATAAGAGCAAACCAAATAGGCTGACGTACATTCCGAATGTTAAAATTAGAAAATCTACCACCCAACAAAAAGATGGGTCAGTGGTTAGTGTTCTAGCCTGCCAAGACAATAGTCCGGGTTCAATTCTCAGTAGAGGCAGGGTTATTCCCCCCCCCCCTCCCCTCTCCAACCAGTGCGGATCTGGTGATCGACTCAGCCTTATATACACATGGGTACCAGACAATTCTCGGAATGTTCAGGACAAGGTTTGAAATGAAACGGGGGCGTGGATGGGAACTGGACACCATATGTCATATGTCGTGGTCTAGAATATGTTAGGGCATGGCACTTGACACACCAAATGCAGTTTCTGCTATGTGACTATCTTTAGCATAACCTTTAACCCCAACACAGAATATAGCATGTCTGATTCAGAGAAAAATGAATGTTATATAGAACATGTTTTACAGTTTGGCAGTGAATTTTGAAACGCAAAAACACAAATTAAGGTAAGCTTGGGAGCAAAGGTTCTCGTGACAAATGTTGCGAATATCTTGGAGTGCCAGAGTAACTAACAACGATTTCCTAGAAGATTATAACGGAACTAGAAAATTATATACCACTGTAAGAAAGAAACAGCTTTCTTTGGTCTTGTAATGAGACGGAGGACAATGTAGATGATCGTGATAATTGGAAAGATCAGTGGGGGAAGTGAGAGGGGCAGCCAGAGAGAGAGAGAGAAGATGCTACATGGATTGAAACGATGGCATGGAGGAATATCATCAGCAGAGTTGATCCGGAACACTAAAGACCGAGATCTGTGGAGAGACACGAACTCCACTTTCTGTCCATGGTATTCTTTGCATTTTCCTCAGAAACCACATTTCCACAGCCATCAGATGTTTTCAGCTTGTCTGCTCATTGTCCACGCTTCACATCCATACAAAAGTATAGGTTCTATGTAGCACTTCAACACTCTGTTTCTTGTTTCAATTGATATCTTTTTAATCGGTCAGTATGTTTTTCATCTTGCAAATGGCTACCTTCCCAATGGCAATTCTTGTTCTAATTTCTTCAAGGCATCTCCCATCAGATGTTATGACTGTTCCGCGATAACTGTACCGATTCACTTGCTTAAGAATATGACCATTCACTTGCTTAAGAATATGACCATTTACTATAATTTCACTGTCCAGGAGAAAAAGATCTAGATACATTACATATCGCTGTCTCACACCTATTTTAATAGGCTGTTATTGACCTACTTCAATATCAATCCTTATGGCAACTTATTGTTTCCAATATATGTTGTTTACAAGTCTAAGATCTTTCTCATGAAAAGTTTCTAATCTTGCTGTCAGGACTCCTCCATGTCTATGATCTTCTGGGAAGTTACTTAAACCAGGTGTTTCCAACAATCATTTTATGCTCTTTTACCCATTCTACAAGTCTGTAGGCTATTCTCTTTCGTTTGGTTCTCCCAAATCATGTTTGCCTACTGTGCATCCATCGCCTTGATTTCCTACTTCCGCATTGAAGTCACACATAATGATATTTATTTCTGAAATTTTACATTTCTTGAAACCATTTTCCATGTCATTATAAAATACCTCTATACTATCATCATTGCTTTCTATTTATGTAGATATCCGTGTGTAAGTAAAGAGATTCTTCACCAACAGTAACCCCACAACAGAGGTGTACAAAATAATCGCACCAGGACATGAAGGTGTGCTGGGAAACGAATAGGCGGACAGATTGGCTGGGTCTGCACCGCTGGATGGAGTATTGGTGTAGGGCCATTTGGGATCAGATGTGGCCTGGGCTCTTTTGGGATCATGTGAATGTTGTGGAAGAGCAGATAAATCAGTATAGCCTGGAGAGAATCGCTTGACTGGGAGTGACCAGAGGATCTGGCCGACAATCAGTTCTCCGAGGATAGGTCAGACGGACACATAATCAGACTGCTACTGCTATCGTTAGTATTGGGACTCTTCGCTGGTTGTTGCAGATGAGGACGGAGCGCGTGTGGGAATGTCAAGAGTGCTGTGATGTCGGTTCTTGACTCAACTCGGGTTAACTCAACCCACATCATAAAATACAACCGTTTTACAATGTTTACTACCTTATCACACATACCTTTCACAGTTGTAGATGACATCAGCTGAAAAGGAAAAATAAACACGAATAGTAACGAAACAATTATCAATTAAAAAAAAAACACTCTTTCAACTTTGGAAAATGTGATGCTAATCTATTCTATTTCATTTGGTACTTTAACTCTTGCAGTATGAACAACTGTCACTTTAATCGACTAATTTGTTTCTTTAACCTTTTCAGTCTAATTGATTGTCAGTTCAACCATTTCTATCTCCGATGCAACATACAGAGGGTCAGCAGGAGGATAGTCTGAAGGGCTAACACTCGAAAAGAGAAGGAAACACCTGAACGAAAGACATACCAGCCAAAGAAGTGTACAAGAAAACAGCAACTAACTTACCACCCCAACTATACCTTATTAAAAGTTGAACAGGGTAGTTTCATTTTTAAGATATTCCGGCATACTGTCATCAGTACACAGTGGGCGATTTGGCAGCAGACCGCCTTACATTCGTTTTCAAACAACTGAATGCGTGCCGGTCATTCAGATGCAATGGCAAACTACTGAACGCAAACGTGCCAAGAAATCACGAACAGAAAACAATGCTGGGGTTGACTGCTGCGTTCTGTAAAGGATAAGCAACTAACTTAACTTTTACTATAAACATGTGGGGAAGGGATTACAAACGCAATTCTGCCTTCGAAAAACAGATGTGCGATTTGGCAGCAGAACACCTTGCATTGGCTTTCATACAATGATATGAGTGCCAGTCGTTCATAATGCAATGGCAAACCACTGAACTTAAACTTGCCAAGAAATCACAAACAGCAAAAAATGCTGGGGTTGACTGCGACGTCATTGTAAAGAATATGCAACTAACTATAATATAACTGCTTGTTTTACAGGTGTCTCTTTAAACGCTCCTAAAGTTATTTATAACTTTAAAATAACAAGGCTCGAGACTAAAAGATATACATTGATGATCACGAAATATTGATATTATGTTAGCATAAATACAAGTAAAGAACAAAGGTACGAAGTAAGCTTATTAATGAACAATTACATTGATTATACATTATTGCAGGATGGACTAATGAAAGTGTTTAGTGCAGGAAAGCCTGGCATATGATACCACGACGTCTAGTCTGAGAATATAGATGGAGAAAGACATTGCAGCGTTCCGCTGGCTACTGGAAAAACCATACACATATGTCGTGATTGTAGCGGTCTCACAGAGCTTATCGAGAAGGGTGAGGGCAGGTATGCTTTGTGCAAAGTGGCATGCTTCAATTAGGACATGCTGGTGTGTTGGGAAGCGAGCAGGCGGACACATTGGCTATATATGAACTGCTAGGTGGGGTATTGGTGCACGATAAGGTAGATGGTCTGGGGCTCTTTGGGATGGTGGGTATAATGTCGAAGAACATATACATCATCGTTGTTTGGAGAGAATGGTGTTTCAGGGAGTGACCAGAGAATCTTACAGACACTGAGTACGCATAGGAAATACTAGACGGACTTATAATCAGGTTGCAACTGGTACCATTAGAACTGGGACTCCTCGCTGGTTGTTCAAGATAACGACAGAGAGTATATAGGAATGACCCGAGTGATGTGATGTTTGTTCATAATTCACCTCAACTCAAGAGCAAGGACAATGAATAAACAATCTATCAATCATGTGCCATGCCGTAAAGCGTGGGCGGTCATGACTCGCCATTTCACTCGATCACCAGAGTCGTGGATCAGCTTAGTGTTCCTGTCTTGTCCATGCCATGTGGCTAAGCCATCCAGGTATTTTCCTCTCGGTCTTCCTCTTGGTCTGTTCCCTTCAATCTTGCCAGTTGTCACCTTCTCCAATCTATTTCCAAAAAATGTTGACTGTCTACGTCTAATTTCTCTAATAAATTTACGATTTTCATTTGTCTCCCGTAGTACTTGGTCATTGGTTTTTCTGTATGTCCATGGTATTCTTTGCATTTTCCTCAGAAACCACATTTCTGCAGCCATCAGATGTTTTTCAGCTTGACTGCACATTGTCGAAGTTTCACACCCAAACAAAAGAACAGAATAAACAATATGAGGGCAAGAATATGACCCCTGAACTGTGGCTATACAAACGAGATTAATATCGAAGGAGAAGAAAACAAAGAATGGCTAAACATGCTTGGTTTGAAGAAATCATTACTCCTTGTGATCAAGGGCAGACAATATAAAGCCACAGAAAGAGACACATTTCTTAGTTAAAGGATGCGATGTAGGGAAATGTGTATGGTAAATGTAAAATAACGTTTCAGCTGGGAAGAGATGAATTGGAAGATGCTCATAACAACAACTGTTACCTCTAAAAGAAGTGTCACTTGTTCTTTGTAATAAGCACAACAGTGCTGCACATCTCCTATTAATGTCTTGTTCAGATTTTCTAAAAGAGCGGGCGTACTCCTATTGGACAAGACTCCACAAGGTAGGCACCAATCAAAGCTCTTGTTCGTGAATTGTAGCTGTCATTTTCAACGAATCAGATATTAGAAACTTAAATACGTATTGTGTACATTAAGTTGCACTTACAAATGAACACTGGGTCGGAGTCTGTTGACAATCAAATCCCTAAAGCCACGAAGGTATCATTACCTGTCTAGATCTAATCCCAGCCTGTCCGTGTGAATCATGACCTAGTTACACACTAAGAAGCCTCTCCCCAGATGTAAAGCGCCATATCTATCTTGTCAACCCGGTTGGTGTCTGAGACGGAAAGACAGCTCTACAATACATTTCCTTTAGGGGAGGCAGTTTTATTATTTATACCGGGTCGGGAGAGAAGTATCAACACCAACCTCACCCCGCTCAATCGACCTGAACTTCAATTCAGAACTTCAGAGTTGAATTCCAGGGCATATACCACCATTCAAACAAACAACAAATATACCAATCTTCAAATCAACTAAACTGTCAAACAACAAATGTATACACATATCTATATAACAAATGTATAACTAACTATTCACAAACGAACCAATCATCCAACGAAATCAGGGTCTTTCCATCCATCCATCCATCCATCCATCCATCCATCCATCCATCCATCCATCCATCCATCCATCCATCCATCCATCCATCCATCCATCCATCCATCCATCCATCCATCCATCCATTCATTAAACAAACCAAACATCCATTCAATCATCTACTAAACCAACCATACAATAAAACATCAAGCCAACTATCCAACCAGCCAACCATCCAACGATCCAATCATTTATATATCAGTGTGTATTAGTCTAGAACAAACACTAGAGATATCCTGATATGCATGTATTCGCGTAAAAGTGATTGATTTGGAATAATAGCATGTTTCCCTTGCAGATGGATAGAGGGGAAGAACTGCTAGCAATAAATGATACATGGCGCCTGGTGAACTATCTCTTGATGGATCTTCTCAGTGACGAGTCTAGGGGCTGTGAACTGGGATCTAAGAACTCCGTGGTTAAGATGGTGGGGGAGTGTTGCCATGTGCAGCTAATCAGCTCACATGTGTCCACATCTCCGAACTTCTGCAAGAAGAGACTGAGGGATTATTAGCTTGCCCCAAGGGTAATGACTTCGCGACTTTACCTGAAACAGCAATTGCATTTCCTTTAGTTCATCCCCAGCCTTTATTGCTATATGTTTCTAAATGCTGCGTTTCAGTAGTTTGCCATTGCTTTCTGAACGGGAAGTCAACATTTAAATCTAGCTGAACAATACGGGGAGTGAACCCACCACCCCGTCGCCAGGATACCCATAAACCATAAGCAGTAAATTAAAGGACCGTTCTACACGCCTTGCAAAGTTCTGGTTATATGGTGCTATCCCTGTAGTTTTATAGACCACTCGACTCTCGATGGGTGGTGTGGTGTTTCTTCTTCTTCTTCTTCTTCAGCGTTCCGAGCCATTGAGGTTCTTTGCTGCAAATACAATCCGTCTCCATTCGTCTCTCTGGTGGACCTTCTCTTGCCAGTCGTTGATTCCAAGTGCTTGTAGGTCTGTACATGTATTATCTCTCCACCGCCTTCTTGGTCTACCTCGGGGTCTACGGTCATTTATTTCCTGAGTGTAAGCGAGTTTTGTTACCCTATTATCTTCCATTCTTTCTATATGCCCCAGCCATTGTAGTCTATTAGCCTTCATGATACCAGTGATTAGCGGGGACTTAAACAGATCATAAATGTCTTTGTTACTTCTTCTTTTCCACTCTCCACTTTGTGTATCCCTAATGGGTCCAAAGATGCGTCTTAAAATTTTGTTCTCAAAGGTTTGTAACAAGGCTTCGTCTCCTTTCGTTGTACTCCAGGGTTCAGAGCCATACAGCACAACTGGTCTGATCAGTGTTTTGTATATTGTGATTTTGGTGTTAGATAGCGCCTTTGATTTTAGTAGATGTTGTAGTGCATAGTATATCTTATTTCCAGAGTTGATTCTAGTTTGTATTTCTTCCCTTATGATGTTGGAGCAGTTGAAGATTGTACCCAGGTATTTGTATGTTTCCGTTCTTTTAATGGTCATATTATCTATTTGTATGTGGCCAGAGTTTCTAGCCATTCCGTCTCTTGAAATTACCATATATTCTGTCTTATCTTGGTTGATAACCAGCCCCATTTGTTGGGCTTTTCCCTTTAAGTGAGTCAATATTTCCAATGTCTTTTGTTCACTTTGCCCTATAATATCTATATCATCTGCATAACCAAGCAGCTTGGATGTTCCTCCAATATTACATCCCTCCTTTACCTTCCTTACAACTTTCTCTAGAGCCAGATTGAAGAGTAGCGGCGATAGTGCATCACCCTGTTTCAAGCCAGATGTTATTTGGAAGGGGTCTGATTTCCTGCCTTTATATGTTACTATATTATAAGTATCTTCCATGCATAGTCTGGTCATGTTGATTAACTTCCTTGGTATTCCAAATTCCTGCATAGCATTCCATAGACTATTCCTATGGACACTATCATAAGCCTTTTTAAAATCCACAAAAATGTTATGGAAATCTCTTTTATATTCCCAATGTTTCTCGGCTATTTGTCGTAAGATAAATATCTGATCTATTGTTGATCTGTTTTGTCTAAAACCCGCCTGGTAGTCACCTAATATGTCTTCTGAATATGGTTTTAGTCTATTTAGTAATACTGCGGATAGTATCTTATAGCTTGTGGACAGTAGTGATATTCCTCTATAATTTCCACATTGGAACTTGTCTCCTTTCTTAAAGATAGGTATCAATAATGACTCTTTCCAGTCATGGGGTAATTCTTCTGTCCTCCAGATTTTTATTATTAATTCGTATAGCTTTAGATGTAATGCATGGCCACCTGCCTTTATAAATTCAGCAGCAATTCCATCAGTGTGGTGTTTACTTCCCATAAATGTCCAGGTACCCATTTTAGCCAGGGTCGACCTGAGAACACAGGTAACTTTATTTATACGCCACGATAGGGATTTGAACACACAAAGACTGGAGCGACAGGCAAGCATGTTATGTTAACCATTACACTAAGGCGGCTGCTGTATACACCATATGTCATTATGTTTCATGGTAATCGACATAAAATCAATGGTTATTGTCATATGGCAAATGACAGTGATGCAACATTCAATTGATGAGCTAGCGCATCAAAGAAGAAGATACAGAGTGTCACAAATATTGAACATAGTGACACCAACATTGAATGCAATTCAGACGTCATGGTAATACGTCACCTAACGCCGTAACGGCTCAAGCGGGAGTTGTGTTCCAGCTTGCGAAGTTAGAGGATGTGTTTTACCACCAGTCACAGAATTCCAGCCGTTATGCTTCTGCCAGTCTTCGGTATCTACAGGGAGTAGCTCTGGTTTGTGTCTCACCATTGAATGGAGGTAGTCCGGGCTTTACTGACGCCACGATCGCTGACATTCGTTGGAGTCGCATGTTGATGCGAGCGGGTCTAATCATGATCGGGCCATAGACGTTGGCTGATAGACATTGGGTACCAGTAGTGTACAAGTGAAGGTAGGCGATGCTCATATGTGCATTAGTATTATAGCAGACAGCCAGCTTCGTTCCTAACACTATCATTGGGTTGGGGAGACGATTCGTGATGGAAGGACGGGAGTGCTTGTGATGCGTGAAAGACTCAAGCCTGGATGCGCATACACACTCATAGCCGTTAGCTGATGTCACCTGTGTGTAATTATACCACAGTTCGCTCTACCTCACATTTGTTGAGTTGTTCTTGGAATACATAGTGATGCTGTTCTATATATATGGTGTGCAGTCATGTCGGCGCATGCCACTCGTGTTCACAGAGAGTCATTTTACCCTAGAGCCAAGATAGATCTGGAGTTAAACATTGGGTCGATATCCAGCCTGAACTATGAGAATGTTTAACACATGACAGTTATGTTGATATTTCACAAGTTACTGCAAACATACTTGCGCGATCATCTGTGTCTGTCTGGACTTGGTGCCGACCATGGCCGCACACGTGATGCTGATGATTATGATGGCAACCGAAGCAATAATGACCCCACTCTCGGGGCTGAAACATTAAAAGAATATATTGGACGATGTGTGCTACTACTACTACTACTACTACTACTACTGCTGCTGCTGCTGCTGCTGCTACTACTACTGGTACTACTACTACTACTGCTACTACTACTACTACTACTACTACTACTACTACTACTACTACTACTACTACTACTACTACTACTACTACTACTACTACTACTACTACTACTACTACTACTACTACTACTACTACTACTACTACTGCTGCTGCTGCTGCTGCTACTACTACTACTATTACTACTACTATTACTACTACTACTACTACTACTACTACTACTACTACTACTACTACTACTACTACTACTACTACTACTACTACTACTACTACTACTACTACTACTACTACTACTACTACCACTACAGTTTCTACCCTTATTACTACTGCTAAAACCACTTATACTATTACTTTTGCGGCTGCTACAATCACAACTACTATTACTACCGTAACTACTACTATTAATACGACTATTACTACTACTACACATACCAACACCACCACAACTACTACCTCCAACGCTACTACGTGTACAACTACAATTAATACTACTGCTACTCACGCTGATACTACTACAACTTTTAAAATATCAACAACAATGACTAGTTTGCCATTGTTTTCTGAATAATCGTCACCCATACCATTTAATAAAACCAAAAGCAAGACAATCTGCTGTCAAATCGCCCGCAGCTGTGTTTTGAACGAGGTATTCGGGATTACAAACTGCGTCCGTAAAATCATTCACCTGGTCCCACAAGCGCACGACCACCTCCCCCTTGTCCATAGGCAAAATTCCACCAAGAGGTGCCCTCCCTGCTAGCCTATCAGCCTGTTCATTCCCCCGTACACCCGCATTGGCCAGGGCAAAATATCCATACAATTCTCTCCGTCATGTCTTTCGGAATTTCAACCCACTCTCTCTTTCACGATTGATGGTCTCTAGATCACATACCTGACTTATAGAAAGTTCTGCCTGTGCCATCCAGGACCTGCCTCGTCTTAGTCTATGACCCTTTACCATATCCATTGCTGCATGCGTCGGGTGATCCCTGTCTGCGGCAACTCTCAGGTACCAGTTGGCCTGAAGGACCCAATGCCTATCCGTCAATGTTGGTAGCGTCAGGATATTCCTCATGCATATAATTGGTGTGTCCTTTGTGCACCCCAGGATTACCCGCCTGGCAGCATTCTGTATGCACTGCAACCTTTCAAGCTAGCTCTTTGATACTGTCAGAAGTCCCAAACCATACTCAGTGACATACATTATTAACTGCTGAAAGAGCCTGTACAGCATCCTCTGATCTACTCCGGTTGCTGCCATAGCCCTCAATGCATTAAGTCCCCTACCAGCCTTCACCACCAAAGCCTCCACATGATCCTTAAAAGACAAACACCTGTCGAAGGTCATACCCAAGTACTTCAATTTACTCTCTCGACTAAGAGGACATCCATTCAACCTAATACCTGGGACATCTGCCTTGACGATCCGGTTATCCAAGGAGTACCACACAACCGATGCCTTGTCTGGGTGTATAATGGCCCCTGCTTCCCTGCACCACTCCGCAAACCTGTTTACCGCCACCTGTAAGTCTTTCGCCAAACTGGCCCTGTTTCTGTCCCGTCTGTACACCAGCACATCATCTGCAAATGTCAAGATTCTGCCCACACCTGGTGTCTCAATGGTTGCGATTTTGATGGTGTAGATATTAAAGAGCACTGGGGACAAGGCAGATCCCTGCGGCAACCCAGGTGTAATAGTACAGGGGTCAGAAGTCCAGGAACCCATGCGCAGTGCAACCTTACGCTCATAAAGAACTGGCGCAACCCATCTAACAAAGCAAGGGCAGACCTCCATGTCCAACAGTGTGTATCAGCCGATCGTACCTGACCCTGTTATACGCATCCTCCAGGTCAAGAGCTACCGCCACTGTCTCCTGTTTATCCTGGAAGCCCTCGTAGACATCAAATGCAAAAGTTGCAGTATTGGCCCAGGTGTCCTTCTCAGGCAGGTAACTCCCGAGTCCTTGGGGAAGCAGATTCCGACTTTCCAAATGTTGCTGGAGCCTGCGTGCTACTATTTTTTTCGAGGACTTTGCCATACGTGTTTTGCAGGGTTATGATTCGGTATCCATTAAGTCTGGAATGATACTTACCTGGCTTTGGGAGGGGGACCAGGTAGCTATGCAGCCAATCGTGGGGTATTTCCGCCGTATTGATGCTTAGGTTGAAACAAACAGCCATCTCCTCCAGTCCCCATCATTTATGTTCCTCATATGGGAATACCTCACCCCATCCGGACCTGGCGCTGTGTCTTTAGCCCGCATCATTACCCGTCTAATATCCTCCACTTTAATCTCACAGTCCTCCTTCCTAGTTACCCGTGACAAGGCTTCTCTGACGTTATCTCTAAATTTATTTCCATTGCCTTTGTATGTGGCATCCTGATTGCTATAGTGTGCCTTCTCGTTGGTTGTCTTTGTCGTCTTCACCTGTTCTGCTAGGGTAGACTGTGATCTTACTCGAGTTTAAATGCATACCATGTACACATGAAACTACGTAGTCATGTAAATTGGTCTAGTTTTACGGGGCCAGAGATTCGCCGTTGACCCTTCTCCATCCATCCATTCATCATGTGCCATGCCGGTAAGCGTGGGCGGTCATGTTCTGCCATCTCACTCGATCACCAGAGTCGTGGATCAGCTCCGTGTTTCTGTGTCGACCATGCCACAAGGCCAAGCCATCCAGGTACTTGCTTCTAGGTCTTTCCCTTGGTCTGTTCCCCTCGATCTTACCAGTTGTCACCAAGTTCTCCAAATCATTTCTTCTCATAACATGCCCAAAAAATTTTGACTGTCTACGTATAATGTCTCTAATCAGTTTACGATCTTCATTTGTTTCTTGAAGGACTTGTTCATTGGTCTTTCTGGCTGTCCATGGTATTCTTTGCCCCTTCTCCCGTTAGCTTAAACAGTTCCGCCACGTGAAATACACGAGCTGGACGTTTGCTGTCAGGTGTGATGAACGCACGCGCCTCGAGAGTATTTAGCCACGTATGAGAACTCATCCTCACCTCCACCCCTCGCCTTTGGAAGGAATTTGAATTCTTTGAAATGATGATAATGACCATGATGATCCTAATGACAACCACAATGATGGGTATGAGTTTGTAAAATTATTTCTATTAGGTCGCGTAGCATGAGCCTGCTGTGGCTATGTGAAGTATTAGAACCATCATATATTTAGGTGTGAGTGCTCGGGGAAATAGGAGGCTAGTCTTCCAACTGACAGCGAAGGCGAGATTAGGTATTGAACAATGGATATGATGATGATGACGATAAATGGTACCTTTGATTATGATGTTCATAATAACGATAATGACGATGCTGATAATGATAATGAGGATTTAAAAGTTTACTATATTTCATTTCTTTTGAAGAGAAGCTTACCAGAATTTTACGCACGTGGACATCTTTGCTCAACTATCCCAGGCTATAGCGAAATGGCAGATGTGTCTATTCTTTTTAAGTAAACGCGCGGATGTTAGGACTCGTATTTGACACGCCGTAGTGACTTGAGCTGTTACTTGTAGCTCACTGTCAGTAGCTTGAGATGAATAGAATTGACAAGATGATTCGCTGTTAGACATGAAGGCACTTTTCCTGAAGTCGGAAACTATCTTCAGATCTGGCGCAAGATCTGCAATGAACAGTCTCATGTTTTAAAACACAACATAATCTTACATGTTTGTAGCGTGTTGTTGCATCTGGTGTTAGTTTTGTTATAGTGTTGTTGTCAATCATCTTTAACTAGTGAGTCAGATGTATAGGCGTTCACGTCCACTGAATACAGAGCAATACTTAATTCTATCGGAGTGGAGTTGGTGTTAGTTAGTTCTATGTCCTTTTCCTTTACAGAACGTCACAGTCAACCTCAGCGTTTATTAATGTTTGTGTTTTTCTAGCCAATTTTACGTTCGGTAGTTTGCCAGTGTTTTCTGCACGGGCGATGCTCATACCATTTTGAGAATCAACCAAAGCTGTCGGCTTCCAAATCGCTGGGATAAGCCAACGGCTGGTCATGTTTGCTTCACAGGTTTTGGATTTTTCATTGTCAAAAGACTTCCAGCCTTGGTGTAGTCCTCAAATACACAGTATTGGTCCCTTCACAAACTTCACTACGGTAACATAGTCTTCTTATTGGTTCTTCTTTCGAGCGGAGTGCTTCACACAAAGTTATGAACATCATGGGTCAGTGTGTTAAGTTTGCCTTCTCTAGACATATTCCATACAATAACAAGTAACATGGCTCTATCTATTCGTGTGAAGATTTGTCGTTCATTAAAATTGTGCCAGGGCTGTGGCCTCACGGCCTAATCACCATAGGGATTCTGAATGTGCACGGCTTGCACGAGGCACCTCCTGTTTTTCCCCGTTATCCGAGAAGGCTGGGATCCGATCTCACTACCCAACAGATCAGGGGTCGCGTGATATCATTAGATACCAATGGGTCTTCTTACAATTTAAATCTAACCATAGTTGATGACCGTGTACAATAACCGCATCTACTAAATGTTGCAGATCCTGTTCGTTGTCTCCAATCAATACTATATCATCTGCCTATCTGATTTTATTGAAGTTATGTTCCCCAGTGACTTTACCTCCTATATTTTTTAAGTTTCTCATATGTTTACTGCATAGGAAATAAAAATCTGGCGGCATCACACATCCCCGTCACACACGTTTCTTAACAGGCTATTGACAACTTCATTATTAATAGTTATGGCAGTTTAAATATTGAGCACAACCCACTACTGGCAACGCCGATCGCATTCTGGTATGAACCTAAGGCCTATCCACGTCAATATGGAAGCACTATACTCAAGTTTCGCCCTCATTTGAGCTCGTCAGTAGTGCATATCCCTGACCGGATCCGGAAACAGTCCCGGATCACGCGTGTGAAGCGGGTGTGTAACCACGCGGCACACACTGGACACACCAAATTATCACAACAGAACATCACAACGCTACCCATCGTAGGCTATGCTCAATGGGTCAACCACAAGTTCGCTCGATTGTCATATTGTGCAGGATCACCTAAGGAATCGTTTTCTCCCGGCAAGTCTAACAGCAGCAGCAATAGTGGGTAGACGTGGGCAAGTCTCTCGAATGACAGTCATACACCGACTCAAAGATACAGGCCTTACTGCAAGACGACTTTATGCTGGGCCAAATTTGACTCACAGACATCGTCAGCAGCTTCTGCAATGGGCAGAGCAACATGTCTGATGGACTAGACTGCAGTGGAATGATGCCATATTCACAGACAAGAACAGATTCTTCTTCTTTCGTTCGCTTGAAATATGTCTATAACTGCAATGTGGTCTCTTGTATGTATCTAACAGTCTTGTTTAGTTCACTCAGCGGTCCATAGTTTATCTTCCACTGTTGTCTCTCTAGGCCAGAAGGTTCGACTGGATATGTTGTAGTTTGGGCAGTCCTGGAGTATGTGCTCTGCTGTCTGCGAAGCCAAACCACATGTGCACATGGCTGAGTCACAAATCTTGAATTTTGTATACATGTGGTTGCGAAATCTATTGTGTCCTGTTCTGAGGCGCAGAATAATGACTTGTTCTGGTCTGTCCATAATGTGGTAGTCGTCTTGAGTAGATTTTGGTGGCCTTCTGACTGATTTGATCAATTCTTTTCTTTTAGTGGTATGTAACGGGCACATCAGGCTGTTCTTCTTTTGCTCCTTCCTTAGCCAATTGATCAACTCTGTTGTTTCCGGGTACGCCACAGTGGGATGGTATCCACTGTATAGTGACCTTACGCTGACTGCTAAGTTCAGAAAGTAGTGTCCTTAGAACTGACAAATTCCCAGACAGTAGCGCCTCTAGTACTAATTGTGCATCTGTCAGTAGCACCACAGATTGTGTACCTAGGCTGGTATTTAGTAATATCTCTGTTGCTATCTTGATTGCCTCAAATTCAACCTATCCGTTGCTGATGAACGTATGCGGAATTGGCGAGGTGTGGGGAGTGCCTTGCAGATTCCCGTGTTCGCCAGCACAACCGATTTGGAGGTGACAGTATTCACATTTGGGGAGGATTTATATTTCACGTCTTCCGTGGAAATGTTAATGCTGTGACATATCGAAATGAGGTTCTGAATGCATTGGTCGCTCCAGCGTTCACACATTATCCAGAATTTCAATTTTTCCAGCAGGATAACGCACTTGAGCACACCTCATGCATTACACAGCAATATCTACAGCAGCAGGACATTGTGGCGGTTAATTGGCCTGTCATTCGAGAGACTTGCCCACGTCTACCTATCACCAGACATATCCGCTTTAGAACATCTGTGGGACAAGCGTGGGTGCAGAGTCTATAGGCAAGGTACTCCAGCTAATCTGCAACAGCGCAAAGCTGCTCTTACATGTGATGGGACTTGATTCACCTGACGCTCCTGCAGAGACTTGTGCGTTCCATGCGGAGCCTCTGCCAAGCTTGTTTAAAAACACATGGTGGACATACCAGATACTGAGGATAGTGTGAATGACATTTAAAAAAAAATTTGTTGTACTTTTTGTTTTCTCCCTTGCCTGCACAGAATGCAATGAATTTCACAAGAATCAAATGTACGAATTAATGGCCAGCATGGTTTCATAGGAAAATGAATCAAGAATCCAAATACAAGTAATGTAAACTTGTCAACACTTATATTTACATTTCACATTCTGTTCATGGATTATACAGGTGGTGCCTTTGTAAGTACTTCATATATATATATATATATATATATATATATATATATATATATATATATATATATATATATATATATATGTGTGTGTGTGTGTGTGTGTGTATGTGTGTGTGTGCGTGTGCGTGTGTGCGTGCGCGCGTGTGCATACACGTAGGTGTGTGTGTGTGGGTGTCTGCGCGCACGTGTTAACATCGAGAATTGTGACAGACTTAACTGGCTTGGTGTTACTTCTAAATCGTATATTTACTCACCCGGGCACAACCAACCACAGCACAGAAACATTTACTTGGAGATACCTTATATATACTCCACACAAGGAAGGTAAATGTCACGCAAATCACAGCAGCAGCTGTAACTAAGTAATATCATTCCGGGAAAATGCAGTCTGACTATGTTATTAATAACTGATGTGACGCTGTGAATAGGGATATTCCCAGGCTTGGTCATGGGAATGTTATTCCCATGGAAATCCCACGGGAAAGGTCCCATGGGACAGGCATAAATTACCATGGGATGGGAAAAATATGTCCCTTGGACAAGCCTGGATATTCCCGTTGTAAAAACCAGAGGATCTCTGTTTCTCCTTCTTCTCCCTTCCCCTACTGATTGTGCCGTGAAGCGTCGTAGAGAGGAGGTACATGTAATGATTTGTTTCGTTGGTCTTGTTTCTTGTACTAACCTCATATTTAATTTCTCAAATGTGTTTTACCTCTATCTAGCCATCTCTTCCTAGGACGTCCTCTCGTCTTATATCACGATGTACTCAGGTAGAACTCTATTTCCGCTGGTTGATCTTATTGCATTCTAAGTAAATGTCCAAACCATTTAATTCTTTGGTGTTCTATAAAGTCAGTAGTCGGTATTATCCCCACACAGTTTCTCATTTGTTGCTCCATCTCTTCTAGTTTTTCCAGATGTTTTACATGCATCTCAACTCACATGGTGTGATTGTACGAGTGTGTTTCTTTGACTGTCCATGTCTGGCATTGGTGACCCATCGTTGGCAGGAATAAAGCGTCTATCAGCTTCTTTGTGTGTGCCGTACTGCTGAAGAATGTCTTAACGAACTTCAATCAAAACCATTTAACCGATAAGGTGTCCAGGGTGTGACACTCTTTCAACAAACTTGAAGCAGGAAAACTTAACAGCAAACAAAAGGACTGAAGATCGGGAAATATCTTATTCTTCTTTGTAATTTTCAAACGTAAACATAATGAGTAATCAATCGTCAAACACTAGCCCTTTTTTAGTTAACCTTGCCGTACTATATCTTGTCTCGGTTGGATCTGTTGCCTTTGTTCTATTCTTTTCATGCTCCTATATCCTTCTCACTGTGGACATTGTCTTTTGCCATCTATATTGGCCATAATGATGTCGCCCTGCTCTTCAATATTCTTTTCAAGGGCTGGACCATTTCAATGTCCCCTTTCCCTGTTGGAATCCATGATCCGACTCCCGTAACTATTGATAAACCCAACTGACGTGATCCGCTAGTTTCTTAGTTATATCTACGTTTCTGACCGAGAGTTCTGCTCCTTCTGTTTTTCGCGTCATGAACTTCAGTCATGACTTGGCAGCATGCCCCTCCTTTTTGAAATGGTACTTACCATTTTAGCTTATCTATTAGATTGACAAGACGTAGCACAGAGTTCATGTGTCATACTTATATCATCTATTACTACTGTGAAGGAATGGTCTCCTATCAACCACCTACAGCCCTAGAATTACATTTAACAGGGCACCACTTCCTATTTACGCACTACGGTAAATGTCGTGAAGTACCAGCTCATGAAAAAGCTAGGCTAAATAAACTATAAGTTTAATCCCTCAAATGGCCCAATGGGCATGTATCGCCATCCAAATTTACCAAACCCGACTAAGGGGATGTATGTGATTGATTGGATCATATTCTTCTATATTAGTTTTGACATACAACTATTTCTTCATTCTTCTCTGTCCTGTCCCATTCGGCTATAATGTGACGCTTGTTCTTGTCCCATTTGTTCCGAGAGGTCTTTTGCTTTTGTCGCTGACGCCTTATATATGTGAGCCACAAAGACTGGCGAATCATATCACATAAGCAGCTTATGTCATTATCAATGTAACTGATACTGGTACATTAGACATTTTTTTTTTTTTGGTTTCATTATTATTAGGTTTGTGTAGATTGACATACTCGTTTATAACTGGTGTACTAGAAATTCGGAATTAAAACAAGCAAATACGTCAACAACTTAACCACTTATCTAATTAATCTAACTTGAAATAGAAAACATATAATACATAATTTATATCTTTCTTTCTGACATGCGATTCATCCTTTGTATATGTATGTACTGTTATTCGTAATTGTATGTCTGAGGTGTAAAAGTTAATCACTTTATATTTCCTTTCTCTCCGTGATTTATGTATGATAATGTATGGACTGTTAAAAATTATGTGACTAGATGAGTATCATGACTCTCTCATCGTTTTCGAGATGAATGAATCATGATTTACAATAACCAGGTGAATGATAATTGCGTCATGATGTAACAACATTTATGTTTCGTATGAGTGGTATCATTAATTATGTACACAACTGAATGAATGATCATGTCGCGATGTGTATAAATAAATGAATGACTGATCGCGTCATGAAATAACTAACCAAATGGATGACTGAATGAATAAACAAATTAATGATTGCATGATCGTGTCATATACCTAACTGAATGAATGATTGAGTTATGACGTAAATTTGCGTTTCCACTATTATGCAATGCATGTCATGTGTGAACTGATGATTGATATGGAGTATGCGCCTAAATTAAATACATTTAATTAATAACTGTATTTCCTTCTAGATTCAGTCTGTTATGTTCCTCTGAAATAGATAACTGGTTTCGAAATGTTCGGAGCACGGAAATCACAATTTCATAGTCCCAGTATTCATAGTGACACAATACGATTCCGCGAAATGTGAATAGTCAGTCCAGTTCACCTATGTCTTCTGAGAATGCCGATTTGCTTCATTTAATCTGTCAATTACATTAGGAAATATGTATATATGTAACATAATTAATATATCATAAATATGAACTGTTTGTGTGAATGTTTTTCTGTGGGCGTCTAAAAGAGAAATAGATATTTGGCCTGCTGTATTTTATATATCCCTATGAAGATTATAACCAAAACACAAAATATTTTAATCTTGTAACAAAATAATCCGCCATGGTTTGTAAAGAGAGTAAACCCTAAATATCCAAAATAACTGGATTGATAAGAATTTATTAGCAACTATATATTCAGAGAATTTTCCAATGTTTCCTATTATAGCTAAGGCTTCAAGTTCGGTAGCCGTATAGAGTGCTGTATAGAGATAACTCTAGGACATAATGTAGTTTGCCATTAATAATTTGACAAATACCGCAGTTGTACCGTAGTTAGAAATTTCTTAATAATGCAACTCTGCTCAATTAATAACTAAAGGATATGTTATCATTTTCCATTAAAGTTAACGTTTTAAGAATAGTAATCAGGTAGAAATAGTATGTGAATTGCTGATATAATATGATCTGTGGACCAATTGATATTCCCAATTATACTATTACTACTAGTATGGGAATTTCCGATATAATGCATAATGAACATGGATCAAGAATGTATTGAATGTATTTACTGTCACGGGAAAATCCGAAAGTAATCTAATGTTAGTAATGTGTTGATGTGTCGTGTGTCATATGTCTGCATATTTCATTCACCCAATTTGCACACAATTTAATGCAACATAAGATAATATTTCTTTACATGTCGCCACACATGTTTTGCTCTGTTCCCGGTGTTGGTATAAATAAATTGTAAGGATTTTGAGAGGCAAATTGAGGTTTGTTAACCATGACGCCTCTTATTACTGGACTAGTATGACGAATAAAAGAATAAAGAAGCTGTATCAACCAATACTCTTTTTGACATTTGTATAGTGTCTTTTCTGAACGTATATTTTTCTCTTTATATGTTAGCTTTGCTGATATGCGTAATGGTATCGTTTTTCCTCGTGTGTATACTATATACCATATTTGCAGTAATGAAATGAGTTTGGTATATCTGAAATAAAGATAATTGAAGCAAACAAAGACACAAGCATTTTGTTTTCTGTATTGTTCTTTGCACTTATTCAGCCAGTTTGTATAACAATTACTTGTTTGTACGCATATTTTTATGACATCTTTGTTGACTTTTGTGTACATGTTTGTAACATGTTTCTTGACGCATGTGTACCTGTCAGTAATCGCGCAATCAGTGGTGTGAGTGAGGGTGTCTTTACTTAAGATCATTATCCGGAACATACACATGGTTATGAGTATGACGTTCCACAGTTGTGTATGTCGTTTGTTCACTGTGTCAGTCATTTTTGTTGTCTCTTTGTGTGGTTTCTGAATGCTGTTATTTGTCAACGGATGAGTTAGTTTGATTGTTTGCTTTTGTATTCCACTTACGATCACAGGAACAACTTCGTTTAACTGAAAACTAGCTGTATTGACTTTATTTACCTTATGACGTTTTTGTATTGTCGTGTTGTCTCCCTTTTTTGTTAAAGAGCAGTGTTTATTACTAGTTGAAGTAACCTGTGTCCCTTGCGTATATTCGTCTTCTTGTATCTCGTGACCTTGGGTTCTGGCGAGTACTCTGGCAATTTTGGCAGGTGTGTGTACATTTTTACAACATTTTTGTAGCGTTGGATCTTGTTTTTGTTCTGTGGCTAGGTCCGTTGTTATTACTAACCTGTCTTGTGTATTGTGCTTCGTTTGTGGGGTTGTGGAGCGTGCATTGTCTTCTTCTTCTTTCTGTCGACGCACTTGAGCTCTGGTGAGCGTATTTGTTGGGGTGTGGTCGGCCTCCCATTTCATGGTCTCTTCATGAGTGCAATCTTTTACCTTGGGAATGTTCCCAATGAGAACCCCGGCACAGGGGTTTGGTAGCACCGCTGCGTTCACTATCCCTTTGAAGTAGGGCGATTGTATATTGATCGATGCAATTCTATATCTTTCCAAAGTGCCACCAAAGGTTCTGCAGGTAACACTTTTGCCTGTGTAATCTTGATCTTTCACCAGCCTTTGGTCCACGCCAACAATAGAGGCGGCGCTATCCCTCACGCATGTGGTTGGTGTACCATTAACCCATGCTTGGTGGACCTTTAGTGTGCCATTTTGAATATTTGCCGCATTGGCCTCTTGTATCGTAACTTGGCATTCCTCGTCAGAACAATCTTTATCTGTTTTCTCCGGGTTGTCATTAGTATATGGTTCTATGATGGCCGTATGTGCCTCTTCCGTATCTTCTGAGTCACTACTAGTAAATATATATGCAGCATTTGCTTCTTTCCACGTTCTCTTCATCGTACATGACCTTGAGGTATGTCCCCAGGCTAAACACGAGAAACATTTGACATTCCTTCTGTATGACTCGTATTTATTCCTCCTCTTATTAATGAGTTCTTTCAAATATGCTGCATATTCCGGGTGACGGTCACACATTTCCGATGAGATGTGATTTAGCCTGCAATGTGGACATTGTGTGAAATGACCCTTTCTAGGCCTGTCTGATTCTCTATGTGTGTTCTGATACGGTCTTCTGTTTCTGTGTTGTGCAGACCTGTTACTTTTACCATACTCTCTTTGGCTCTCTACTTTTGCACTTGCACCTATCACGAGTTCTGGTTGTGTGCTGTCCGCAAATACCTCACGGTGTGCGTTATAGTATGACTCACCCCTAGCTTCCATCTCAGGTATTGATTTACACTTGTTTTCAATTAGGAATGTAGCCATCACCTCAGGGACCGATGATAACAATTTATCCCTGAGCATTAGGTCACGTAATTTGTCAAAGTTTCCATTCACTTCTGCAGCTTTTAACCATCTGTCATATAAAGATGCGGTTTCAGCTACGTAGTCCAGAAACGTTTGGTTTGACTTAGTTGTGATGGTTTTGAACTTTGTTCTTAATCCCGCTTCGTCCAGCGAAAAATGACTCAATACACGATCTCGAACATATGTGTAATTGGTCCGTAAACTTTCCGGAATCAACTCGACGACCTTTAAAGGCTCCAACCCGAGGTGACGGTGAAATAAGATGGGCCACATTTCTTCTGGAATTTTATAGAATCGGACCAACAATTCAAAGTTGGCCACCCATGCTCCTATTGAATCGCCTTGTGTGAAATTTCTAATTGCTCCTTGATATTTTTTAATAGGATCTTCTGTTTTCGATTGCAATTTGGTCTGTGCAATCTCTGCTTCTTTTTCCATCTCCAGCGTCTTAACTTTCAGATTTCCTTCAATCTCTTTGTCCTTCATTAATACCTCTGCTTCTAGCTTCATCTTCTGAAACGCAAGCTCTTTTTCTTTGTTCTCTCTTTCCAATTCCATCTCCTTATTTCTCATCAATAGTCTTTCTTTCTCCAACTCCATTTCCTTATCTCTCGCCAATAGTCTTTCTTTCTCCAACTCAATTTCCTTATCTCTCGCCAATAGTCTTTCTTTCTCCAACTCCATTCGAATTTGTCTCTCTTCCTTTTCTACTGCTTTGGCTGCAGCCCTCTCCTCGCGTTGTAGATTCTGGAATTCCTTAAATTCAAGCTTCGCCCAATTCCTGAGGTCTTGGCCTGTTAATCCGGACCTTTGACCTATGTCCATAAATTCTTGAAATGTAGACATGTTTACCACAATCTTGTCAATTATATCGCTAATATAATGAACCGTATATTTGTATGTGATACAAACTCGACTGGAAACAGCAATTCAAAGTGTCAATAGCGTAAATCCAACGTCAAGAGAATCAAAATGCTATAATTCAAAAGCAAAGCAAGAGATTTCAGTTACAAACACTGATAGGAACAAACAAATAAACTATACTGGACTTCAACCCCAGCTTACGAACAACGATACCATTAATTCGGCCATATCAACAATGAATATCAATTTCAATTTTGATAACACCCAACAGAATACTCAATCAACTCAAACAATTCATACTGGCCTGATTCTGTATGTGATAAACTACTACATATGTTGTAGCGCAGGTCTTGGTGTTTGTGCCGATGTATCCAAACTCCTGTAGTGTCGTAGGTTGATAAGACGAACAGCGTTGTTGTCTAGATCTATGAATCTGCGTCTGGTGTAGACAATCCGTGGTATCTGACAAGTTCCTGTGTATTTCCGATTAAAGTTCCTTCACGAAAATGGTGCTCCAGTGTAACTAGAGTAAAGCACTAAAACCACGTCATTAGTTTGTTGTCCAGTAGCTGGTAATAGGTACTTATAGCTGACAGATTCTCCGCCAGTAACGAATGAAATGTTGTATGTTCCTGGTCTACTAGCTGGAGACAAATCCCAACTAATAATGGTGGAGTTGACTTGCTTTTTTGCATATCTGCCGCAGTAACGTATCCAAGATAAAGGAGCTGGCAACATTCGATTTCCTGTACTTCAATAAGATTGGCCCCCATGTTGCTGAAGAATGTCTTAACGAACTTCAATCAAAACCATTTAACCGATAAGGTGTCCAGGGTGTGACACTCTTTCAACAAACTTGAAGCAGGAAAACTTAACAGCAAACAAAAGGACTGAAGATCGGGAAATATCTTATTCTTCTTTGTAATTTTCAAACGTAAACATAATGAGTAATCAATCGTCAAACACTAGCCCTTTTTTAGTTAACATTGCCGTACTATATCTTGTCTCGGTTGGATCTGTTGCCTTTGTTCTATTCTTTTCAGGCTCCTATATCCTTCTCACTGTGGACATTGTCTTTTGCCATCTATATTGGCCATAATGATGTCGCCCTGCTCTTCAATATTCTTTTCAAGGGCTGGACCATTTCAATGTCCCCTTTCCCTGTTGGAATCCATGATCCGACTCCCGTAACTATTGATAAACCCAACTGACGTGATCCGCTAGTTTCTTAGTTATATCTACGTTTCTGACCGAGAGTTCTGCTCCTTCTGTTTTTCGCGTCATGAACTTCAGTCACGACTTGGCACGTACAAGGACGCTTTTCCACGTCCTAAAGCGCACTGGGCGTGCGGGCTATTGTTTATAAGCACTCGGTGGGTGGTGTGGTCAGTGTCACGCCGGCCGCCTTACTACCCAAGACATTTCTTGGTACCCATGTGAGTATGGGTCTAGCTAGGAGCCCAGCTCGATTAAAAAAAACAAAACAATCTGCCCCGATGCGATTTGAACCCATTACCACCACTCCAGCAGGCGAGTGTCTAGTAGCTACGCCACCACGACTCCCCATATTATCGCTGGTTGGGTTCACTTCGCATCCAACCGGAGTTTCACAATTAGCTAAAACACCCAGGTTGACCCAGCCTAATAAAGATCCCGGGAGATCAAGGTGGCCACATCAGCCCTGCAGTGACGATTGGTCTATACAAATATAGGTCTAGCACCATATGTCCAAACGTCTTAAGGCGTGTACAAACTGTCACTGACATCTGTGATTCCACTTGACTGGGGCGGCGTGGCTGAGAGGTTACGATGTCCGCCTCGGGCACAGAAAGTACTGGGTTCGGTCTCAGCCTATGGCTGGCCATTTTCCTGAGAACTTTGGTATCTGATGATAGCCCCCTAATCCTCTGCGTAATAAGATATGATGCCTAACTTTCTCAGATAAGGGCGAAAAACAGGAGGCCCTGTACAAATTGTGCACGTTAAACATCCCACGGCAGTTGGAAATCACAAAGAGGAGGATGTAAAGCCGCTGCCCTGAACAAAGTATTAGGGGAAAACAAACCAGCCACGGGTAGATAGAGGCCGCTACCTGGCATGGAATCTGTCTAGAGCAGGGGTGGGCAAACTACGGCCCGCGGGCCGCATGCGGCCCGCGAGGGCATTTAGAAATGAAATTTTTAAATTCGTTTTTAAATTATTTTGTTGAATTTTACAGACTTTCATGTACCGGTATGATGAGTGTCAATAACAAACGTAAGATTGAAGATGAATGCCGTGTTTTTAATAATGAATAGACAGCTAAGTACTGTTTTATAAAAGTTGGTAGCAAATCAGTTTGCTTGTTGTGTCGTGAGTCAGTGGCTGTCTTCAAGGAGTACAATTTAAAAAGACATTATCAAACAAAACATTCCGATTTCGGATACAATTTAACGAACGAAGAGAAGGAAAGTAAATGCCTTGAGTTGGTGAAAAAGTTGGAGAAACAGCAAACTGTTTTCACTAAACAGTCTTCGATTCAAGATGCTACAACTGAAGCTAGTCTTGTGCTGTCACACAGAATTGTAAAACAGAACAAGCCATTTTCTGATGGCGAGTTCATCAAGGAATGTTTGCTAGATGCAGCAAACATTATGTGTCCAGAAGAAAAAACAAGATTTTACAACATTACTTTATCAAGGAGAACTGTGGTCAGACGTGTTGACAAGATCATTGACAATATGATGCATAAACTTCAAGATGCAAGTGAACAATTGTTGTGGTACTCTCTTGCATTGGATGAGAGTACCGATGTACATGATACTGCCCAATTATTGATATTTATACTTGGAATAAACACGTCTTTCAAACTCACTGAAGAGTTACTGAGTGTTGAGTCACTCAAAGACACAACCACAGGCCATGATATATTCAATGCTGTTACTAACTGTATTGAAAGAACTGGGTTGGTTTGGAACAAGATGGCAAGTGTTACAACTGACGGAGCTCGTGCTTTGACTGGAAAAAATGTAGGTCTGGTAAAGTTGATAAGAGATAAGATTAAAGCAGAATATCCAGACCATACATTATTACCACTTCACTGTCTGATTCATCAAGAAAGTCTGTGTAAAACTGTTTTGAATATCAAGCATGTTATTGACCCAGTTGTCAGTGTCATCAACCTCATCAGATCAAGAGGACTTAATCACAGACAGTTCAAGTCATTACTTGACGATTTGGAAACTAAACATTCCGATGTTCTGAACCACACCAATGTTCGATGGCTGAGTCTCGGCAAGGTGTTGAGGCGAGTGTGGGAACTCAAAGAAGAAATAGTGATGTTCCTAGAGATGAAGGGCATTGCATGTGACTTTAATACTAACATTGTCAATAAAGAGTGGCAGTTAGATTTTATGTTTGCCATTGAAATTATGGAAAAGTTAAATGAACTGAATGTCAAACGTCTGGGCAATGGTGTGTTTGCACATGCATTGTGTGTATATGTAAAATCCTTCAGGCAAAACTCTCACTGTTCTACAGACAAGCAAGTGAAATAGATTTTGTCACTTCCCTTTGCTGAAACAAGAAACCATTTCTGGTTAAATGACTGAAAAATTCAAAGCCCAATTAGATGCTTTGATTGAAAAATTTGGATGGAGATTCCAAGATTTCAAGAAATTAGAGCCATAGTTCAATATTCTCAGTTCACCTTTTAGTGCAGAAGCTGATACAGCCACAGAAGACATACAGTTTGAGCTGCTTGGCTTACAAGCAGATCATGACCTGAAAGAGAAATTCAAGACAGATGGTTTGCTGGATTTCTGTGGATCTTTATCAGAAGAATCATTTCCCAACTTGAAAAACTTTGCAGCTAAACTTTTATCATTATTTGGATCAAAATACATTTGCGAACAAGCATTCTCTTGCTTGAAGATCAACAAATCTAAGAGTAGGTCTTTATTGTCGGACTGCAACTTGCATGCTGTCATGCGTATTTCAACAAGTAAACTTGCTCCAGATTTCAAGAATATTGTCAAAATGTGTAAACAGTTACATACATCTCATCAGAAATTAACAATTATAGTGACAGTGTAGTCGGTTTGTGTCTAAATTAAAGCCATTGATAGATAATAAAGAATATTTGTTACAATAACAAGTTGTAAAATCGTGTTAACAAATTGGTAAAAGTTTTTGTCCATATTGTCAAATATAATGTACTAGCTGACCCTGCCCGGCTTCGCCCAGACCCTGGTGGGGAGCATCTCATTTAATTCATATAAGTAGTCATATAAGTTCTCGTTCCCGTTACCGACTATCTGTCTGTCTGACTGTCTGTCTGTCTGTCTGTCTGACCCAGCCCGTCTTCGCCCAGACCCTGATGGGGAGCATGTCATTTAATTCATATAAGTAGTCATATAAGTTCCCGTTCCCGACTGTCTGTCTGTCTGTCTATCTATCTATCTGTCTGTCTGTCTGACCCAGTCCAGCCCATGGTGGAGAGCATCTCATTTAAATCATATAAGTAGTCATATAAGATCCCGTTCCCGACTATCTGTCTGACTGTCTGTCTGTCTTGGTT
>OY992888.1:75759283-75957885 GCA_963921405.1 Cepaea hortensis | reverse complement strand
TCCCCAATGCAAGATAAAGTACAAGAAGAAGAAGAAGAAGAAGAAGAAGAAGAAGAAGAAGAAGAAGAAAGAAGAAGAAGAAGAAGAAGAAGAAGAAAGAAGAAGAAGAAGAAGCAGAAGAAGAAGAAGAAGAAGAAGAAGAAGAAGAAGAAGAAGAGGTTAAAGATTTGACAATATGATGAAACCGTTTGTTGTAGTTCTAGAATGTTCATGACCTTGAATACAAGCCATTTTCTGTTTCAGGAGGACTGTTTCATCTGAAAGAGAATGATCGTCTGCGTGTGGAAGTTTCCAGTGTTGGGGTCGTTAGCTTCAGAAAGGAGGGCAGTTACTTCGGGCTGTTCATGCTGGACTGATTTCTTTATATTCAGATTTCTTTGGATGATGCTTCATTGATGTAGATATTGATGTTACTTTAGTTTGATGATTATTCATATAAAAATATGTGGCTATTACTGATATTTCATTATATTTTATTATCTACACACGACGACAACTTGATTGAAAGATCAATGTCTTTTCTGTGTTTCCTGCTTCTGAATACTCTAGAACAGTGGTTCTCAACCTTTTTAGGCCCGTGCCCCCCCCCCCCCCGTCACCATATTTTTAGAACATCACCCCCCCCCCCCCCCCCTTTGTATTTCCTCCCTAAAAATTTCCCCCTGCCCCTACACAGTATACGTAATAATTGAAGCTAAATTAATAGCACATACTAAAACAAGTCTAGACATCTACATAAAATGTGATTTGCGGATCTACTTACGTTATAAAATGAATTTTAGAAGGGTGTTACGTACAGAACCGTAAAGTATGAAGAGAAAAACAATATCAAGTAATCGGTTCTTGTATTAACACAATCTAGAAATAATCTTAATTCCCCTCCCCCCGGAAACCCTAAAATTCCCCCATGGGAGGGGGAAATTCCTCCCCACCGGTTGAGAACCACTGCTCTAGAAGAACTCTAAAATCTAATGCACTGAAGTTTAGAATGTTTAAACCCTGAATTAAACCCACATACTAAAACAATGCTACTAATACTAAAGAACAAACATGTATCAATAACTACTAAGAAAGCACTTTACAACACAATCTTCCTACCAACTCTGTGCTACCAATGCCAAACCTGGACAATGACAGAAAAAGAGAAAAGAAAAATCACAACAACAGAAATGAGGTTCCTGAGAAGAATACTCAACGTATCAAGAAGAGATAAGATCAGAAATGAAGAAATCAGGACTAAAGTGGGGGTTAAAGCTGCTCTAGATTTTATTAGAAAGCAGCAAGTCAAATGGTTTGGCCATGCAAGTAGGCTACCAGTCAACAGCATGCCACAACAGGCAATGACGTACAGACCAGATGGAAACAGAGGAAGAGGCCGACCACGTAAACGCTGGACGGAGGGAATAACAGAATCCATGGGAATGTCGATATACGAAGCCCATAACCGGGGCACTCTCACGAAGTTTATACTTCACCTCGACACCGCAAGGTACAAGAGGAACATGATGAGATGAGATGAGATGAGACTAAAACAAGTCTAGACATCTACATAAAATGTGATTTGCGGATCTACTTACGTTATAAAATGAATTTTAGAAGGGTGTTACGTACAGAACCGTAAAGTATGAAGAGAAAAACAATATCAAGTAATCGGTTCTTGTATTAACACAATCTAGAAATAATCTTAATTCCCCTCCCCCCGGAAACCCTAAAATTCCCCCATGGGAGAGGGAAATTCCTCCCCACCGGTTGAGAACCACTGCTCTAGAAGAACTCTAAAATCTAATGCACTGAAGTTTAGAATGTTTAAACCCTGAATTTGGCTTGTGTCTCTCTGAAAATGAAAGCAGAACATGAAATATAATTATAAGCAAGAGAGAAATAATGTTCTTTGATCACGCAATTACAAGAAAGGCATCGCAGAACATGGTGATGAGTGCAACGTTCAGTGGTAGAAGATACAGAAGCAGACCTAGAGCAGTGATGGAGGATTGCCTAAGATGGAGGCGTGGAGGAATATCTACATCAAGAAC
This sequence comes from Cepaea hortensis, assembly GCA_963921405.1. Lineage (NCBI taxonomy): Eukaryota > Metazoa > Mollusca > Gastropoda > Stylommatophora > Helicidae > Cepaea > Cepaea hortensis. The sequence goes on along the minus strand of OY992888.1, from coordinate 75,955,852 downwards.
TCACGAGACTGAGATCTGTGGAGAGACATGAACGCCAACTTTATTTGACACGTCACATGATGATGATGATCTATTGAAGTGAAGACGGTGTGGAGACTTTTCTCCCAATCCGGTACCACAAGTACCATCCACTCGTATACTGTGTTACAGAGTTCTCCCCCCCCCCCCCCCCCGCCTCCCTCTCCATCCAACCACTTAAACTGCTCAGTTTTCGCGCATTACTCAGGAAACCCCCAGTGCTTTATATTAATTACCATGCTTTTGTCACCTGTGACCACCCTACGTATCTGGCAGCTATCCCCTCTACTATCGTATCTACAAACATATTTAAGTCAGCAATGAACTCCAATGAAGCATATATTTTGTTATTTAATATATAAATATGTATTATTATTATTATATTATTTATTATACATATGTAAAATATTTACCTGTTATATCACCCCAAACAGGCAAATTGCGTATAGCACACTAAAGTTGCCACCAGTATTACATGTAATGCAGATTGCAACCTTTTAAATTAATGCTACACCACCTATAAAATGGTGTCGCCCATAGAGTGATATTTTTCAGTTGTATATTTTTATGTTTCTAGTTTTGTGTTGATTGCATTCCCTTCTTTACATCCGCAGTTAATTTTTTGTAATCGTTCATTGAAAGGCTTTTGTCGCAACGATTGCTTGTATCTGTTGGCAATTTTTAAATTTTTATTTCGTTGAGCTTCCTAGTTATATATTGTGTTTATTTTGACGCAAGTATTAGCTGAGCATCAGCACTTTTCAATGCAACTTCAACTACAACATTACGGACAGACCAGAACAAGTCATTATTCTGCGCCTCAGAACAGGACGCAATAGATTACGCAACCACATGTATACAAAATTCAAGATTGGTGAAACAGCCATGTGTACATGTGGTTTGGCGTCGCAGACAGCAGAGCATATACTCCAAGACTGCCCAAATTACAACATGTCTAGGCAAACCTTCTGGCCTAGAGAGACGACAGTGGAAGATAAACTCTATGAACCGCTGAGTGAACTAAAAAGAGACAGTTAAATTCATACAAGAGACAACATTGCAGTTATAGATATATTTCAAGCGAACGAAAGAAGAAGAAGAAGAAATGCAACTTCACTAGATCGTTCCCATGTCTGCTTGTGTTAACTGATTAAGTGCCATGAGATGATTAGTCGTATTAATTAAACGACTTCCTGCTATGGGCTTATATACAGTAGTTTTCCCCACGCAACCCCCTTTAATTTGATGTATAATACAACATGTCTTCTACCACATTAACAACTTTTATGTCATGACTATGACGCACACCTACTTCCAATTTTCCGCCATCCGTTTTTCTTCCCACCCCCCAATCACATTTCTTTAGCACTGAATCTGTCAATGTTTTTTGTTTTTATAATTACTAACCAGTCAACCGGACTTTAAGTATAAATATGTGCCCAGTTCTTGCAAAATTACGCAATGTTTACAATGTACAAATCTTAGATTCTTACAATAAATTAATTTTCGCTAACTCTACCTGCTAAACCAGTTGAAAAGGCGAGAGGATGGACTTCATTACACCGGGTTTTATCCCACGTGGCTCAGTTTATTTCTGCCGGGCGACCCGTCGATAGCGTCGCACAGAGCACGAACTCTATGGCTCCAGCGACGATCCCCAGGACTCTCCGAAAAAAATGCAATTTAAAAATTGCAAAAAAATTTAAAAAATCAATTTTGCAAAAATTAAACTCGTTAACCGACTGATATAATCTGGAATTTATCCCACAAATTGCAGAACGAGCGGTATTCGACAAAATCACTTCGCCAGGAGGACTCCCACACATAGGTAGTTCTCTAAAAGTACTGAACATATTTAGCCATCGTGGTTCTAGAAAGGGAAATCCCAACTGCACCTCCAAGTGGTAGAGAATGGCAAACACACCAGCGTGGCAAATGCAGCTCTGGGGACCGAGTATCCACCGGGATAAGTGGACAACTCTTGCAGCTGAGCAGAGCAGGGCACTCACTTGTCCTGACAGCCGGAAATGGCTGACAAAGGCAGCGGTAACAGACCCCTATGTGAATGTGGAAGTTAAAGGGAAACCACCACATTATCTTCACAAGAATTCATGAGTTTCCACAAATCAGAGTCAATGGAGACGGTGGCAAGGAGGAATATCATCAAGAGAGTTGATCCAGAACATTACAGACGGAGATTTGTGGAGAGTCATGAATGCCTACGGCTATATATATATATATATATATATATATATATATATATATATATATATATATATATATATATATATATATATATATATACTGTCTGTTTATTCATTCATTTATCCCCAGAACATGTATGGAAAATTTAACTGAACTAGACAAAACCTAAGTAACTTTATATGATCTGACGATGTAACTTTAATAGTTAATTTGTGGGTGTTGCTTTTACACACATAGTCGTAGTCCGCAACGATCTGTATATCTGGGAACTCATTGAACTTTCAAATAACCTGAAGTACTGAATAAATTATGAACAACTTGCTTTACAGGGACACTTGTTATGACCATGAACTAGAACCGTTTCCAAATGAGAACCATTCTTTCTGGCATATATATCAGAGGGTTAAATAAGGCTCGGTTTGGAGTGACCCCATGGACATTCTCTTTCAAGGAGGTTTGGCTAGTTAGGGGCTATATGGTTAGTGTTGAATAACTAACTTATCACATCGCGCCAAGGGAAAAGAATAAACACTATTTAGATGAGAATACAAGGCAGGCGTTTTTAAAAAAATATTTCCACATACATATATAATCCGTTCATACAATTGCATGTCATAAAACTTTAAACTACATATGGCGGTCGAGTAAGTCACACGGAACACACAGCCACACATATACATTTACGCATTACTTCCCAAACTGTAATTTCCCGATATAACTCGGGGTAGAATTCGCTAACTTGCTTTTCATTATTGTATCGTGGTTATGTCACCAATATTGTGTCTAATCACCAATATTGATATTGTGTCTAATCACCAATATTGCAATATTGTGTCTAATCAACCAATATTGTCTCCAGTCACTAATATTGTGTCTAATCAACCAGTATTGTGTCCAATCACAAATATTGTGTCTAATCAACCAATATTGTGTTTATATCAACAGTCTCCTGTTGAACTTGGTTTATACGATGTGAATCGTAACTTCATAACATATTTTTATGCCTAAATGTATTTTTGCTATTTCAATTTATTTACATTATGTAGCTATGTTTATGAGACAGTTATAATATGTACTCATATTTATGTGACATCAACATGTCAATTATGCACATATTGTCTCGAGAGGAGCGGCAGGCGAAGTGGCTAAAAATGCTGGGTTATCCTTCGATAGACCCGGGTTCTAATCCTTGGTAAGGTGTGGACATTTCTGTTTCTGTCGAGTGTTAAAAAGAAAACTCAAACCTGCACAGTTCGACTAACAAAGCGGCCTTAATTTCTCAGGTTCAAGACCCCACCTTATTCCCTGTCCGACACCGCAAGGTACTATAGGCAGTAGATAACAGACGGATTGACAGCCAATCTTCCTTTCATGCTGTGATGCCATATTTGTATTAATATTATTCTCTTCCTTTCGTGCTTTGATCCCAGATGTGCATTGTCTTCCTTTCCCGCTTTTGATTCAATATTTGTGTCTATTCTTCAGTTATTATTTGTTTTACATTACTGAGTTAATGTCATCTTTAGTGACAGCTACAGCCGTGTCAGGTGTAGTAAGAGAAAAATAAAAGACGACCTTTCTGCCATACCTGATTTATGCATCCTTGTTGATTTCTTATATCCTGAACTGTTGATAGTGAATCTGATAAAACGGGGGAAGGTTATCATTCACCATTTCTAGTACTTTTAGTACATCAACTATTACTATTCTCAATTGATTGTTTATTATTCGGAACTATCTTTGTACACCGGGCGTCGGCAAACTACGGCATCTTGCTAAGCGTGACACGTGGAACGATTTTCAATGGCACGCTGATGGCGTGAAATACAACATGTGTTGTCATTAAAAAATTTAGATTTCAATTACATTGAGGCACATACTTCTTTTACAGCTCTTCATATTTTCCCAGTCCTGTAAAATTAAAGTTGTCAGATATTTAATGTTATAATGTACGATCTGACACAAACTAACTGATTCTAGGGCAACAATGGCTTACCCTCACGCAGTTCTATTCCCAGCATGCCCTTTCCCTCTCTCCCGACTATCTCATATCTCACCCCCCCCCCCCCCACCTCCATGGTTTCTTCAGTTGTTTCATATTCGTGCAGTGTTATGCCACATCGACAGTAGCACAACTGTTTGTTTTGTTATTAAGTTAAATCGTGGAATTAAAAAAAAAGTGTTCTTCACAATATTCGATTTTTATATGTTTTACAAAATGTACATATAGTAAATTACAATAAAAGCTAATAATAATGTGTTTAGAACTTAGCGTTTTACAAAATATAATCGTTGTATTATTTTTATGTTCAGTTTGAAATATTTTATAATGTACAAAGAGTAGAATAGTTATAGCTATTATAGTAACAGAGACATATAAATAAAAGATTCACATCAAATTGATTTGTTCAGTGGTTGTTGTGTATAAAACTTAGAGTGGACTTGAGTTATTGAGTTACGTAGAGTTGGCACGCTGGTTGACTTTGCAAGAACTTGGGTTGGCACTTTGAGTGACTTTGCCAGAACTAGGTTGGCACCATCAGTGACTGCAGGAACTTAGGTTGGCATACTGAGTGACTGCAAAAATTTGGGTTGGCACGCTGAGTGACTGCAAGAACGTATGTTGGCATGTTGGGTGACTGCAAGAACTTGGGTCGGCATACTGAATGACTGCAAGAACTTAGATTGGCGCTCTGAGTGACTGCAAGAACTTGGTTGGCACGTTGAGTGTGTGTAAAGCAACTTTCTACACGTCTTAACGCGCATTGGGCTCACGGTGCTGGACCCATATTGTTATAGACAACTGGCCACAGCGGGTGATGTGATCAATATCTCGCTGTTATAGACAACTGGCCACAGCGGGTGATGTGATCAATATCTCGCTGTTATAGACAACTGGCCACAGCGGGTGATGTGATCAATATCTCGCTGTTATAGACAACTGGCCACAGCGGGTGATGTGATCAATATCTCGCTGTTATAGACAACTGGCCACAGCGGGTGATGTGATCAATATCTCGCTGTTATAGACAACTGGCCACAGCGGGTGATGTGATCAATATCTCGCTGTTATAGACAACTGGTCACAGCGGGTGATGTGATCAATATCTCGCTGTTATAGACAACTGGCCACAGCGGGTGATGTGGGCAATGTCACCCAGATCGCCTTTACTCCCCAAGAAATTTCCTGGTACATATTTTAGACTGGATCGACCACAGTGACCATGTCAGTTTTAGAAATGCCAATCCACATTCTCGGAGTGCAGTGATGAACATCTTCACTTAAGTTAACTGTGCCACAAGGATATAATTAAACACGCGGGACGGATAATTCCAGGATCTACTTCAAAGTACACGTGCTATACTAACGTCTTCAGTTAAGAACAGAAGTGAACAATTTCCTGGCAAAGAGATCACATGTATAATCTGTTGTGCAGTTATATCTTTCCTCTTCTACACTAGCCCCTGTGCATTGGGCTGTAGTATGTTGACAATAACATATCTACAACCTATGGAGGAAACGTGACCAACCCAGACCTCATATCCGCCAGTGTGCATGTGCTGGGCTGAATCCTGACATAGTTACATAATTATCTGCCTCTCTGCAGATGTGTAGTTCTAGTACCGGTTTTGCCCACTCCGCTGGCTTTTGAGTTTAGAGAGGAAGGGTAGATCTCAGCAGCACAGTCCTCATGAAGTTGGTACTTGGGTACTGGGTTGGAAGAAAAGTCTCTACACGAACCCCAATCCAACAGATGACCTGAATGCCAATGTTCTGGACTTAAGCGTTAACATCACAGGCTTCCAAACCATTCACTTCCATTTAACCACTCAATCAAAGAATCGATCAACCAACCAACAAATCATCCAACAAACCATTCAATCAATCAATCAATCAATCAACCAACCAATCAACCAACCAACCAACCAACCAATCAATCAATCAATCAATCATCATACCAATCAACCAACTAGCCGTCCAAACAACCAGCTGTTGAACCTGCCGATTAAACAACCAGTCAGCCATGCACTCAACCCTATAACAATCAACCAACAATTGTATCAACCAACAACTGTATCAACCAACAATTGTATCAACCAACAATTGTATCAACCAACAACTGTATCAACCAACAATTAAATCAACCAACAATTGTATTAACCAACTAAGAAAGCAACCAGACAACCCTTGGATGTGGAGATATTTGAGGGTTTTCTGTAGTCTTTCCCCTTCTGTCAAAAGATATAGAAATACAGTCTTGTTTATTCTTTACTCTTCCTTCCTGGGGTATAGAGGTACTTGAGAATTATTGCCTTTCCTCTTCTACTATTTAAAGTCAGCACCCATGTGCAAATGGGAACTAATAGAGACAGGGTAAGTGTAGATGGGTCCAGAGGACAAAGATGTCAGTTCTTGCTAATTAATCCACAAATCAAAACCCTTCTACCAGAGCGAGTTGAGGTCTTGTTTACTCGTTTCTGTTCTAATATTAGGGGAACAGTTACCTTACGGTCTTGCTTAGTCTTTCCTCTTCTGCCTTTGGTATTACAATGAGTTAGTTAGTTAGTCGACAGATCATCCTCACTGCACATCGAACCATTCAGTCCATAAGTGCTCGGATCCCTTCCTCAGTAAATTTAGCGGTTCACGACAGCGGTTCTGTGTTGGTTTATTACTCTTCTTTGGCTTCCTGCATAGTGTTCTTGTTTGGCCACGCCTCTTTTTAACTTGCTGTTCTCGCAGCATGACCATGGTTGTAGATTCCCAGTCATCGCTTGGTTCTCGTAAACGACTTACTTCTCGTAGACCATTCACAATGTCTGCCGGGTCCATAGCTCGTCCGCCTTCCACAGTAGCTCTACCTGCAAGCCTGACATTTCCTTGTACACCCGCATGCCCTGGTACGAAGATGAAACTAATCTTTGCCAGCCGAGACCGCTCCAGAGACAGCAGCCACTCTCTTCGGACCCACCCCGTCTCTATCATTCTGAGCATGCTCATTGAGTTACTAAGAATACATGCCCGATTGAATGTCTGTGTCTCGAGCCATGTTATTGCTTTACTTACTGCCATGACTTCCATAGTCAGGCTGCTTGTGGTCAAAGCAAAATCGCCAGACACTTCCTTCACACTTTTCCCTTCGGCCTGAGCCGTAAAGGCCCATGAAATTCTCACTCATCGGACGACCGACCCATCCTTGTAAATGACAGCATCATCCTCTAACGAATTCTCGAAGATCAGAGCCTGTACTTCCGCCTCCACAGCAGCTGGATTTTCTTGTCTGCATTTCCTGTCTAGTTGGATGCCCACTGAAAAGGATGTACAGAACTATGTTGGCACTTGTACCCACTCCTCGCCAGGTTCTAAGACCTCAAGTGAACACACCTGTTGAAGAATGTCTTCGGCTTGACCCATCCACGACTTTCTTCTTTTTAACCTGCTGCCCTTTACCTTCTTAATCTCGCTATGCAGTGGGTGTTGTGTGTTTGCGTTGACTCTGAGATAGGCACGTGCTTGGCAAAATTGTATTCTGTCCCTCATGGTTGGAAAATCAAGAAGGTAGCGCATCGCCCTGCATGTGGTATCTCTTTTACATCCAAGAATAATGCGCATAGCTTCGTTCTGTATCCTTTCCATCCTTTGTATCTGCTTATGGCTGAGAGTTAGGATTGCCATCGCAAAATCCAAAATAGAAAGGACCAGACCCTCGTAATGAAGACATAGATGGCGCTGCTCACTGTTTGCCACCGCCATCACCCGCATCGCATCCAAACCCCGCTCGGCCCTTGTTATCACCTGGTCTACATGCTCAGTATCTTTGATCAACTCGTATCCCCCAGGTAATTCATCGCCTGCGTTCTTTCCACCGTCTCTGAACACAGATTTACAGTTGGCGTTAGGGTGTTGACAATATGGTTATTCAAAGAGAACCATGTCACTGTTGCCTTTGCTGGGTTGACCATTGCCCCAGCTTCAACACACCAAGTGCTTATGCGATCCGATTAAGTTCGGTTTGTAGTTCCACAGCAACCTGATCTCTCCCTGACGATGCACTAAAACATCGTCTGTATACGACAATGTCCTCCCCGGTCCTATGATTTGCTCGCTCGTGATTCCCACAGTGTAGGCATTGAACAACACCGGGGATAATGGTGATCCATGTGGTAGGCCAGGATATAATGTTGTTGTTTCCGTAGTCCAGCTGCCACATCTAAAAACTACTTTCCGTTGGAAGAGGGCTGCAGCGATCCGGGCCGCAGTGACCCAACTAAGGAGGAAAGGACTTATCTTGAGTTCAAGAAGCTGAAGCATTAAAAATCCAATGGTACTCTAATGTACGCGTCCTCATGATCAATCGCTGCAGCAAATGTTTCAATGCCTGAGTGGAAACCATATACATCATGGGCAAAAACTGCTACATTGGTCCAGGTTGCTCTTTTTGGACGGTATTCCCCCCCCCCCCCCCCCCCCAACGTAGGTGGGAAAACACATTGCCTCTCTAGCTGACTTGATATTTTTCTGACAATTAACTTCTCCAGCAGCTTGCCTATTGTATTATGCATGGTTATTACTCGATATCCCTGAATTTTTGTGTGGTCTTTGCCAGGCTTCGGCAAGGGAATCAGACAGCTGTGTAACCACTCCCCCTTGATGCTAGCGCGCCCTATAAACTATACTGTTGTTGTACATGTCTGCTAATTTCTCTAGCTCGTTGTCAGTACACATATTGATGTCGTCATATCTTATGCCATCTGGCCCTGGAGCGCTGGTTTTTGAACGTCGAAGCACAGCCTTGATTTCTTTCACTGTCACTGTGTCTTCACCCGAAATGTTCTGGGCATTGCATCTATCTGAGGTGATCTCCTTGGCGAGATTTCGGCCTCTCATGTCTGGTTGCTCTACTCTAGATAGCGTTCGAAGAGGGCTTTACCCTTGTTCTCGTCAGTCCTCTGCCAGATGAGGACAGCACCTTGGAAGTCAGCAACACTCTTACTCTTGACTACCCCACTCATGCTTTTATGTAGTCGCCAGAACAAAGTGACGCCGTGACCGTCGCCTTGTTAGGTTGACTGCCCTCTGCACGGAGCACAAACGTTTCGCCATTTTGAAACAACAGAACACCACAGAACCACACGCTGAAAAAATTCACTCAAGGATTACTTCGCTCAATGCATGAACTCCGTTGCATCAGCGAAGATCTGAGAAAAGAAACTCATGGTTTTACATCCTGGCGCACAAATTACATGCAAGAGATGAAAATATACAATACATCTCCTATGGGAAAAAAGGAACAATTACAAAACAACACGACCATCCGCCCCATCTTGACCGGAAGAATGTCCATGGGTACTGGGTTTGAAGAAAAGTTTCTATACAACAAACACGGAAACTGGACTGTGGGATTACAATGAGCAAATCAATAAACCTGGAAAATGGACAGCTGTCTCTGTAGCAAGTTCATGGAGTTCGATAATATTGTTGCATGGGTGGCTCCTTGTTCTGCTGCCCATGCAACTGCCCTTCAGTCAAACTTGATGTAGTTTTTTTCTTAGTTCTTCCCATTTTACTGTGATGCCCATGCTGACTTGAACCATCTTCACTGACTCATCTGTGTAATGACGTCGTCTAGATGTGATTGTCTGTGTGAATGACATCTTCTAGATGCCAATGCTGTTCCAAAAGAGCAGCTTGTCGGAAGCTTCCCACAGAGCATGAAATCTGTAGCTCCAGCGATGACCCTCAGGGGTCTCAGGAAAAAAAATAAGGCGGAGGAAGAATGAAGAAGAGGAGGAGTTGGAAGAAATAAAAAAGAAAAGGAGAAAGGAGAAAAATAGAAGAAAGAGCAGGAGGAGTGGGAGGAAGGAAGAAGAAGAAGAGGAGTGGGAGGGAAGAAGAGGAGTGGGAGGAAAGAAGAAAAGAAAGAGGGAGAGTGGGAGGAAGGAAGAAGAAAAGGATAAGGTAAAAGAAGAAAGAGCAGGAACAGGAGGAGGAGAGGAAGGAAGAAAGAAGAAAGAACAGAAAGATGAGGAGAAGACGAAGAAGAAAAAGAAGAAATGGCTCCCAACAATAATCGATGCTAACACTGTAGAAACATTTTACTAACTCTGAATTGTTACTACAACAAAGATACAAATTTTCTAGAAATATTTTAAAATAAGCTACGCAAAGCCACCAACGTTGTCTCTGGAATTTATTGCAATAAAATGGGTAAAATGAAGGTTGCAGCATAATATAAATCTGAGTAACAGTGCACAAAATCACTTCAATAAATCACATGCATATCACCAAATGATTTTACGAGGGGGCATCAAATGAAAACCTTACATGTTTTTTTAAAACTCTTTGAGTTGTCCAAACAGGTGGAAACCACATTGGGCTAGGTCTGGCGAGTATGGGGAAATGTGGTACACACTGAAAGTGGAGGTCTTCGATGGTTTCAACCATTGCACGGGCAGTATGGGGTCGAGCTTTGTCATGTTGAAAAAGGCTACCTTTACTCAGAAGTGCACCTCGTTTGGTTTTGATTGTGGCTCGAAACTTCCTACTCCACCGATACACCTGTTAGACTGACAGGCATGCATCACTATACTGGACCTTCATTCGCCGATGAAGTTCTATAGGTTTCATCTCTTCACTGACGAAAAAACGGATAATAGAACACTGCTCCTCTTTGGTGCATGTCAAAAGTGGTGCGGCCATTTTTAAACTGTACATATGACATCATCATGTTTATCACATGCTTAAAACTCTTGACACCCTTAACAACAATATTGACAGGTTACAAGACAATGGCGTGGTTATTGTAATTTCTATCACACTTTTAAGGTTTTCATTTAAAGCCCCCTCGTATAAGGATCACCTTAATACGAGAATCACATTAAATTATTGTAATCTTTACAAGAGCCACTGGTTTCTGATATTGCCCTTCCCCCTGATTTCCTGGGTAGTGATGTGGAATACTTAGCCTGGTCAGATAAGGTAAAAACAGAAGGTCTAGTGTGCCAGCTGTGCATGTTCAAAATCACATGGCAGATGGAATTACAGAGTAGATCATAAGGTGACTGTTCTGGCAAATTTACTCATAGGCAGATAGAGCCTGTTATCTTGGAGAGATGCTTGATTATTGACCAGTTGATCGAAGGAATCCAGAGGACTGACCAGTGGATGGAGCCAACTTTGTAAACATCCATAGAGAGATACTGTCTAATGGACTGACTGGTGGATGGAACCAACTTTGTGAACATCCTTGGAGAGATACTGTCTAATGGACTGACTGGTGGATGGAACCAACTTTGTGAACATCCTTGGAGAGATACTGTCTAATGGACTGACTGGTGGATGGAACCAACTTTGTGAACATCCTTGGAGAGATACTGTCTAATGGACTGACCAGTGAATCAAGTCAACTTTGTGAACATCCTTGGAGAGATACTGTCTAATGGACTGACCAGTGAATCAAGTCAACTTTGTGAACATCCTTGGAGAGATACTGTCTAATGGACTGACTGGTGGATGGAACCAACTTTGTGAACATCCTTGGAGAGATACTGTCTAATGGACTGACCAGTGAATCAAGTCAACTTTGTGAACATCCTTGGAGAGATACTGTCTAATGGACTGACTGGTGGATGGAACCAACTTTGTGAACATCCTTGGAGAGATACTGTCTAATGGACTGACTGGTGGATGGAACCAACTTTGTGAACATCCTTGGAGAGATACTGTCTAATGGACTGACTGGTGGATGGAACCAACTTTGTGAACATCCTTGGAGAGATACTGTCTAATGGACTGACTGGTGGATGGAACCAACTTTGTGAACATCCTTGGAGAGATACTGTCTAATGGACTGACTGGTGGATGGAACCAACTTTGTGAACATCCTTGGAGAGATACTGTCTAATGGACTGACTGGTGGATGGAACCAACTTTGTGAACATCCTTGGAGAGATACTGTCTAATGGACTGACCAGTGAATCAAGTCAACTTTGTGAACATCCTTGGAGAGATACTGTCTAATGGACTGACTGGTGAATGGAACCAACTTTGTGAACATCCTTGGAGAGATACTGTCTAATGACTGATCAGTGGATCAAGTCAACTTTGTGAACATCCTTGGAGAGATACTGTCTAATGGACTTACCAGTGGATCAACTTTGTGAACATCCTTGGAGAGATACTGTCTAATGGACTGACTGGTGGATAGAGCAACTTTGTGAACATCCTTGGAGAGAAAATGTCTAATGGACTTACCAGTGGATCAAGTCAACTTTGTGAACATCCTTGGAGAGAAAATGTCTAATGGACTTACCAGTGGATCAAGTCAACTTTGTGAACATCCTTGGAGAGATACTGTCTAATGGACTTACCAGTGGATCAAGTAAACTTTGTGAACATCCTTGGAGAGATACTGTCTAATGGACTGACTGGTGAATGGAACCAACTTTGTGAACATCCTTGGAGAGATACTGTCTAATGACTGATCAGTGGATCAAGTCAACTTTGTGAACATCCTTGGAGAGATACTGTCTAATGACTGATCAGTGGATCAAGTCAACTTTGTGAACATCCTTGGAGAGATACTGTCTAATGGACTGACCTGTGGATGGAGTCAACTTTGTGAACATCCTTGGAGAGATACTGTCTAATGGACTGACTGGTGGATGGAACCAACTTTGTGAACATCCTTGGAGAGATACTGTCTAATGACTGATCAGTGGATCAAGTCAACTTTGTGAACATCCTTGGAGAGATACTGTCTAATGGACTGACTGGTGAATGGAACCAACTTTGTGAACATCCTTGGAGAGATACTGTCTAATGGACTGACTGGTGGATGGAACCAACTTTGTGAACATCCTTGGAGAGATACTGTCTAATGACTGATCAGTGGATCAAGTCAACTTTGTGAACATCCTTGGAGAGATACTGTCTAATGGACTGACCTGTGGATGGAGTCAACTTTGTGAACATCCTTGGAGAGATACTGTCTAATGGACTGACTGGTGGATGGAACCAACTTTGTGAACATCCTTGGAGAGATACTGTCTAATGACTGATCAGTGGATCAAGTCAACTTTGTGAACATCCTTGGAGAGATACTGCCTAATGGACTGACTGGTGGATGGAGTCAACTTTGTGAACATCCTTGGAGAGATACTGTCTAATGGACTGACTGGTGGATGGAACCAACTTTGTGAACATCCTTGGAGAGATACTGTCTAATGGACTGACTGGTGGATGGAACCAACTTTGTGAACATCCTTGGAGAGATACTGTCTAATGGACTGACCAGTGGATGATCAATCCAACTTTGTGAACATCCTTGGAGAAAAGATGTCATGTGGACTGACTTGTGTATATCTGACAGCAAGCACACAGATTTGGCTGGGTCTGCACCACTGGGTGTGTGTACAATAACACAGATGTGGCCGGGGTGTTGTGGGATCATGTGAACAATGTCAAAGAGCAGATAAGTCATCATGGCCTGGATTGTTTCCTGGAAGTGTTCTTTCTCTTGCCCGTGAGATTTCTTATTCACAACTTACTGACATCAACCTGAACATATTTAAAGAAAGCAGCAGCCATCTTGAGCTTGTTGACATCTCCGTAGGGTTTGTCCCCAAATGGAGCGGATGTAGGTAACAATAACTTTCTCTGGTCAACATATGTTGGACACTCTTGTGACAAATATTGAGCTGCCATTTTACCTGTTCCAAAGTTACATTCATCAGTATCTTCTATCTGCAGTTTACTGAACATGTGGTATTTCAGCCTTACTTATGCAGTTTCTCAGATTATATCTTCCAGCACTTTCAATGCTATATGTATAAATAGCACAAAACAGTGTTAGAGACAAAGTAAATACATATGCAGGCCATCAAGAACCACTTTTGTCAGTTGCAGAACATCAAAAGCTTGCCTAGTTTTGTATGTCACACGTCATGACACCATCTCATAACTAATCCTCCAGGAAACGGTTGAGGGAGACGAGCAAGGCAGAGGAAATCCTGGAAACCATTAAAGAATGGACAGAATGTACTATTTCTACACTCGTGTGTGTTGTTGAGGACAGAGCGGTGTAGGAGTCTGACAGCTGATGTATCCATGGCAACACCCTGATGACGTAGGTCTGGGGTTACAGGATAAGATGGTGATTTTCATTGTAGACATTGATATCTCATAGTGTTACTATGGCAACAGCCTACTTCTGTGTAAATGTTTCAACAGTTCAGTTTTTCTCTATGTATTAATTTAAGGTAGCCAAATGCCTCGTCGTCTAATTAGCGACGTGCATGAATGGATTAACGAGATTCCCACTTTCTCTGTCTACTATCTAGTGAAACCACAGCCAAGGAAACAGGCTTGGTAGAATCAGCGGGGAAAGAAGATCCTGTTGAGCTTGACTCTAGTCCGACTTTGTGAAGACACATGAAGGGTGTAGCATAGGTGGGAGCGCAAGCGCAATTGAAATACCACTACTTTTATCGTTTTCTCGCTGGCCGCGGGATCCGAACAGTGGTAGGAGGGGAGATTTGCTTGCAGCAGACAAAGCATATCTACAGTGGGCCTAATCCCGTTGGTCGCGGGATCTGTACAAATCAGGCGGGGAGTCTGACGGTTGTACACGCTTACACAGGTCCATACACTTGCGACTGACAGATGTATGCGCTCTATGGTCCAAGTGCGTACAAGGCCCTCACCTGTGGGACTTGGCTGAACGCTTCTAAGTCAAGTTCCATGGTTTTCAGGGTCTGGCCACCGTTCGCCACCTGCTCCTGGAGGTGAAGTCTCGGAGGTTTGACGCTGAGCCACCAGCGTCTGCAGCCTACCTTGTTCCAGACGTATTGGTTAGCCATTCCTCTGGAATAAACAAGGCAAGGCTGAGAGAGGGAACATGCAGCTTAGGCATCACATGTTCTCTGAAGCTCTGCCCAGGCATTGTGATGGAATTTTGGCCAAATTCCAACTCACATACTTTGGTCTGTCAAGACTGCAAGGTGCCACTCATTAAGACTATGGTATCCGCTATAGCGCAATGGCTGGCATGGATGCCTGCCATCCCAGTGGTCGAGTGTTCGAATGTGCATTGAGACAGATATTTCAAATGGACCTGGGCTACCAAATTGACCCAGCCTACAATGAGTGTCAGGAGATGTCTGGAGAAGTAAAGGCAGCTGTGTGATACCGACCACATGACCTCGCGCATGCTGATTGGTCTATATAAACATGGGACTTGCACCATATGCCTAATATACCACATTGTACGTTAACAGGGTCCTTTATTTACTTTAACATTACTATTTAAACATGGGAATTCTTCATTGGCTACCGAAGAAGGGGACGAAGATGTGAAGGGATGTCCCGAGTACAATAATGCTGATTCTTGACTTCATATTTACTATTTAAGAACATGTTCATTTTAATCTTTTTCCTGTCCAGTTCACTCTTTGCATCCTGCAATAATAAGCTTCCTGGAGTCTCTGTGGCGAAGTGGTCAAGCCGTTTGACGTTTGACTCGTGAGCCGAAGGTTGTGGGTTCGATTCCGGGCCGCGTCCTTCGGTTTACGAGTTAAATGTTTCGGAGACTCCCATGGGTCGTCGCTAAAAGCTACGGAGTTCGTGCTTTGTGCGACGCTTTCCGTGCTGTGGAAAGAGACCGAGCCATATGGAATAAAACCCCGGTGCAATGAAGTCGACCCTGTCGACTTTTAAGCGACTTTTAATAACAAGCTTCCTGTATTTTATTCCACTCGGTTAATGTTCCAAGTTTCACAGCCATACAGTGCTACGGGCCAAATATGCGTATCAGTACTGCTGTTACTTGATGCAAGAAATGTTTGTTTCTCCCTAAATGCCTTTTTATGACTACTAAGATCTTAGATCTTACTTCAGATTCCCAACGAACATTATCTGTAATGATTTCACAACAATGATTCTGCAACAATTCTACAACAATGATTTTGCAAGAACATCCCTTGAATTAACAGACTTCTGGATTCTTCAACACCATCCCATTAACTAATATATTGTAACATTTTAACAGTGTGAATGTAATACTATCATGTGGGTTTCATGGCCTCAATGACTTTCCTGGCATTGTTAATGCAGTCGTTGATTGCCGGCCCCCTGTAGGAAGCCCCAACAAGTTTCAGGGGGAGTTTACTCTGTTGGATTTTCTCTTCCACGTCTGCAACCCACTTCATATGTCCAACCTTATACTGTGGTATACATTCCTGGAATACAAAAAGAAGGAAATAGTTTAGGGAAATGAATTAAATGAATCACTTTTTATCATATTATTTTGGGAGGTCAGCATGTCAGCATGGATAAGAATGCATATTTGTAAACATCCGGTGCGCTGATGCTGAGGTAAAGGGTTCGACCACTACACCGGACAGCTGGACTAAAATGTTGACTTCTCGTCCAAGTACCTCTGAAGACGGAGTGGGTTCGCCTGATGGTGAGGGGCACTGGTGACAGGGAAAGCTAATCCACATAAATGCAGTTCAGTGCAACTAGAAGTAGTGTGTGCGGACTACGCTTGAGTTCAAAGCGTCCCCAAATCAATGACCAGAAGTCAACATCTTAGTCCAACTGACCTGTGTAGGGTTTAAACTCCCCTATCTCAGCATTAGCACACTGGAAGTTTAGGAACAAGTGCTCTTATCCATTCAGCCATGCTGATCTCTAACAATACATGACAACTGAAATAGAGAAAAATCTGGCAAGAAATATTTTCTTGTCTCTTGAGCGTGAGTGCTCTATTGAACATTATGTTTAATGCAAGTTATGCATAAATATGCAGTACTATTGTGCAAATTTGAACAAAAAATGTCTTCAAAACAATATTTTCCTTACTGAACTAAAATAAAGAAGACACAAGCAATAGATTACACAATTTAATGACTGGCATATTTCGCTGCAACTCGTCAGGTACAGAATTCATACAACATAAAGTAAAGTAAAATAAATAAATCCTTCAAAATGAAAAACTATTTTTTAAACATACAAGTGTGGCAAACGTTAGTTTCTGAATGTCTAAAAAAAAGAATCACTGGAAAACCTACCTCCTGTAAAGTAACATGTGTTCTGATTGGCCGAGCTCGAATGCCTAAATGTTCTGCCGCTGCTTTAGATGCCATTTGCATGATGTCAGATCCAGACGGTAGCGAGCCGTTAGAGGTTAACAGTTTGTCATACCAGGACCCTCCCATCATAACCTGAAATAAAATGTTAAAAAAAAAAACAAGATTGATTAAATATTCACCAATTATGCTAATTAAACATTGATTGATTATGCATGATTAATTTCCTATATAAAAGCTACATCTTTTTCTTCTTTCACCATTTTATCCCTCACTGGGTCTAGCCCCTTAACCACTTCACTCCCAGTCTTCTGTCCTTAGCTATCCCATGCAGCTGTGTCCATGTCCTCCCAGTATTTATCATTTCTGTGTTATTAAACATCGGGGTGTTTCTACGTGTATTTTTAGGGTTTCTGGTTGATGGTCTTTGCTGGAGGAGAGCCTGGCATATGATACCACATCATCTAGTCTGAGAATGTCATAGATGCATTCAGCTGGCTGGAGAACAAACAGCACACATATGTCGTGATTGTAACGGACTCACAGAGTATGGTGAGACCAATGAAGACAGGCATGCTTTGGGCAGCGAGGCAGGCTTCGATTCAACACTGAAAAGATAAGAGATCATCTGTTTGATTGTTTTGCCCAGGACATGCTGGTGTGGTGGGAAACGAGCAGGCAGACAGATTGGCTAGGTCTGCACAGCTCAGTGGGGTATTGGTGCATGACGTGGTCGGGGCACTTTAGGATCGCGTGTTTAGTTTAGTTTAGTTTAGTCGTTGGATCAACATCACAGCACATGGTTTAACCCATAAGTGCTCCGTTTTTCTTCCTAACTCAAACCTGAGTCTGGAGAAACTCAGCTCAATGCACGAACCCCGTTGCATCGACGAGGATCCTGAAATACTTTGGGTAGATTTTTAACTCAAAATTTTGCCCGGGCAGCGCCATTAGGCTACTCTTTTTCGATTTCCAACTACCAAGGGATGTTTTACGTGCGCAACAATACACACGGGCGCCCGATCTCACTACCCAGAGACCAGAGAAAATTTTATTACTGGAAGTCCTGGTGGATTTTTTAAATAAATCCAGGTCCTCACCGGGCCTGAACCCAGGACCTCCAGCACTCGAGGCGGACACCATACCTCGAGACCACTCAGCCCTCCAGGATCGTGTGTATAGTGCGGAAGAATAGATAGATCATCATCATCATAGCTTGAAGAGAATGGTGCTGCAGGGAGTGACCAGAGGATCTGGCCGACACACAGTACTCCAAGGAAAGGCCAAACAGAAACATAATCAGACTGCTACTGGTATCATTAGTATTGGGACTCTTTGCTAGCTGTTGAAGATAATGACGGAGCACGAATGGGAATGCCCACTATGCTATGATGTCGGTTCTTGACTCAACTAAACTCTTCATGAGCTCCACACTGGTGATTCTGTCTTACCATTTAGTCCTATTTTGTGCAGCTACCAATTAATGAATGTTTCCAGTTTATTAGTAATAGTTTTAGTCATTCTCCTTATTCCCGATTAATTCAGTAGTGCTGATGTAATGTTAGAATTGAATATTCTAAGTCTGGTGCTAGTTTAATTTCTTTTGATTTAAACACATTTTCTACTACAATAAAGCCTCCTCTTGCCTTGTGTATTCTTACTCTTCTGATATATTGATCTGTTGCCCCATCTTTGTCTACAGTGCTACCCAAGTAGGTGTGTAATTTGCTGTGGGCAAACAATGACAAAAGATGACACATGTGGCACAACAAGAAATGAACAAGATAAAGTTGCTTGTACATTCAGCACAAAAAGCAAATACCACAGAAACAGAAATAGAGGCTTATCAAATGTTGCCTGTATTCAACATTACTGTATGGAATACAAACATCCTCATTGTCATGTGCCCTGTCAGGTGGCGTAAGCACTCATATCTCTCCATAGATCTTGGTCCTTGGTGTTCTAGACAAACTTCATTGGTGATATTCCTCCATGTCAATTTCTCAGTTCATCCAGTATAATTTTTCTTGGTCTGCCTCTGCCTCTCTTCCCACTGATCTTTCCAGTCATCACGATGTTCTACAACACATCTCTTCTCATCACATGACCAAAGAAAGCCGTTTGTCTCTTTATTATTATTGTTGTATATTATGTTCTAGTTTCATTAGCCTCTTCCAGGCAATCGTCGTTAGTTACTTTGGCAGTCCAAGGAATTCACAACATTCGTCTCAGGAGCCACATCTCTGTTGCTTTCAAGATCTTCCTAATTTTTTAAAATTTACGTTCCAAGACTCACTGCCTTAAACAAAACAGGCTCTATATAACATTTCAACACTTTTGCTCTTACATTCAGTGATACTGACTTTTTACATAAGATACTTTTCATTTTTTGAACTACAGCTATTTAAAAAAAAATCTTTTCTATTCTTAATCCCTGTTGTGTATTTTCTGTCTGATGTTATGATTTGCCCCAGATATCTATATTTATAAATTTTGTTAAGCATTTTCCCTTCTAACGTTTTCTCACATTTTGGTGTCACCTTTTTCTTATACAAACATCACTGACTGGCACCTTGCCATCTTGACAGACGATAGTTTGTGCTTTAAAAAGGCATAATAACTTTTACCTACGGCGGTAGCGAATGTGACTGATAAGGCCAATTAGCGCTGTAAATATCCATTCACAGTGGGTGCATGTGAACACGTGGTCATTTCCACCATGATGCACCATCTTACGTCTCACACGCTCGGTGTGTGACTTATCTGCAATAATTTTCTCCTTTGTCTTTATTCCATTTCTGATGTTTGCCCTCCATGCAACACGATCAGCTGCGATTTCCTCCCAATGTGCATTATCAATGCCTGAATCAATCATGTCCCGCTTACACACATCTTTTTATCGTAATAGAGGCCGACACTGAGATCTCTTACCCATCCGTAATTCACCAAAAATGATGTCCTTATTCTACCAGCATCCATCCTCCGAACATGTTTTATCCATCAAAGTCTACAAAGACTGAGCATGGAACAAACTGTCACACAACCTGATCTTTCCAATACTTCAGTATTTGTGATTTTGTCTTGCCATTTAATACCAAGTATTCTTCGCAGACACCGCATATGAAAGCTGTTTAAACGTTTCTCTTGGCGTGAGTAAGTTGTCCAGGTTTCACTGCCATAAAGAAGAGTACTAAGACACAGGCTTGATAGACAAGGACTTTTGTTTTTGCAGTAAGCTTCCTGTTCTGCCAGAATCCGGATGTTGATTTCCTGATCTAGGGATAATTTGCTATTTACCACTGATCCTATATATGTAAAATGGTCTACCATCTCTAGTTCGGCGTCATCAATAAAGATTGATGGTACCCCATGTGCACATTGTGACATAATCTGTGGCTTCTTTTTGCTAATTGTTAAACCAAATTCAGAACAAGCATTGGAGAATGCAGATAGTAGACATTGCAATTCTTCCTCAGAGTGGGTCGTAACTGCAACATCATCTGCAAAAAGCAACTCTCTGATCAGTACCCTCCTAATTTTGGTCTTGGTCTTCAATCTCTGAGCATTGTAGAGGCCGCCATCTGAGCATGAGTGAATGTATATACCACCATCCTGATCACGAAAGGCATATTTCAGTAGAAGTGAAAAGTATATTCCAAAGAGGGTGGGAGCTAGTACACAACCTTGCTTAACTCCACTCTTGATTTCAAACTCTTCAGAAGTTGCACCATCAAACTTGATTATACCCTTCATGCCTGTGTGGAACGATTCCACAATAGACAGAAGAGTTGGTGGGCAGCCAATCTTCTTTAGTGCCTTGAACAGACCCTCACGACTGACCAAATCAAATGCCTTTGTGAGGTCGATGAAGGCAATAAACAGTGGTTGATTCTGTTCACGGCATTTTTCTTGCATTTGTCGCAATGAGAATATCATATCAGTGGTAGACCGGTTCTGTCGAAAGCCACACTGTGATTCGGGGTAGACTTGATCTCCTAGGATTTGAAATTTGCGCAGAACAATTCTGGCAAATACTTTTCCAACAATACACAGAAGTGAGATACCCCTATAGTTGTTGCAGTCGCTCCGATCGCCCTTGTTCTTGTACAGTGTTATGATGCTTGAATCTTTGAAATCCTGTGGGACTTGTCCTTCACGCCAGCATAGCTCTATTATTAGCTGGTGGATCTGTATATTGAGTGTGTCTTGCCCACTCCTGATAACCTCTATTGGAATCCCATCCTTACCTGGAGCCTTGCCAGATGCAAGTTCATTTATAGCACACTTAACTTCTGTTATGGTGGGAAGTGTATCCAGGTGGTCAAGAGTTGGTAGAGCCTCTATGGCGTTGAGGGCATCATCCGCTAGCTTGGTCTCACTTGAGTAAAGCTCCAAATAATGCTCTACACATTAGACAAAGCCTGGCTGAATTGTAGAGACCACATGTTGCCCATGCAGCATAATCTCTGTCTCAGCCTGTCTAGTTTACTCCACTAATATGTCTGGAACAAGGCAAGCTGCAGAAGCTGTCAGAACCAGTGATATTTTAACTGTCCACTGCTTGTTTACTAATTGTTGGGGATTTACAGCCATATTTTAAATCTGGTTCTATGTAACATG
Organism: Cepaea hortensis; assembly: GCA_963921405.1. NCBI lineage: Eukaryota > Metazoa > Mollusca > Gastropoda > Stylommatophora > Helicidae > Cepaea > Cepaea hortensis. The sequence continues at coordinate 75,933,919 of OY992888.1, read as the reverse complement.
AAAGAATTACATGTACTTAATATACATTTACATATACAGGAATTACATTTACTTAAAATACATTTTCATATACTTAAATACATTTAACATATACTTACATATGTTTACATATACTCACATTACATACATATATTTACATATGCTTATATGTGCTTACAGATGCTTACACATAATCATACACTTACACATACTTTCATATACTTACACGTACATACTTACACACTCTCATATACTTACATACACCAACATCTACTTACAGTTAAACGTGTGCTGTTGGGACAGCCCTTTCTGCCATGCTCTGGAAAGGTGCAAGAATCGTAGACCACACCCAGCAAAGGCCCACTCTCCGAGGAAGGCAGTAAGTGACCGAAACCCTACAAAGCAAACGTACAACATAAATCAACTAAATAATAAGCCATATTATGTACATCAACATAAATTTAAACAAGGTAGATACACAGGCAGTGCTTCATCTGCATATCTCAAACACCATGTCCTTATGACTATGATATTTTAGTCAAAAACCATCTTTCCATTCCATCTCTTGATGTTAATCTTCCATCTGATGCTGAATCATGCTGCCGCTGGTACCAACAGAATGGGAACTTTTTGCTGGCTACTGAAGGACATGGAGAATGTATGGGAATGTTCCAAGTGCAATCACATATATACGGCGAGACGGACATATAATCAGATTGCTACTGGAACTATTAGTGTTGGAACTCTTCGCTGGCTGCTGAGGATGGGGACGGAGCACTTATGGGAATGTCCCGAATGCTGTGATGTTGGTTCCTAAATCAATCAATCAAATTCATTGTTTTCTTTCACCTAGTATGGTTTTCCCCCACCCAGTTTCATTTTCTCCTAACTAGTATGGTTTTCTTTTATCCAGTATGATTTTCATCCATCTAGTATAGTTTTCTTTCACCTACGATGGTTTTCTTCCATGCAGTATGGTTTTCTTCCAGCCAGTATAATTTTCTCCCATCTAGTAAGGGTTTCTTCTACCTACTATGGTTTTCTTCCAGCCAGTATAATTCTCTCCCATCTAGTAAGGGTTTCTCCTACCTACTATGGTTTTTCTTCCAGCCAGTATAATTTTCTCCCATCTAGTAAGGGTTTCTCCTACCTACTATGGTTTTTCTTCCAGCCAGTATAATTTTCTCCCACTTAGTAAAGGTTTCTTCTGCCTACTATAGTCAGACGAGGGTTTGATGCTTGGGCTCATACCAGCTAAGTAAGGGAGAGACTGACCACCTATTCCTCCATGTACTCAGGGCTACAAAATGCAATGGCCGTACATATACCAGACCTGTTTCTGATTTGGGACTAGCTTTGTCTTTCTTTTTGTCTATCCATCATATTCGATCAACATTTCTCTATATCCAGATTTCAACGGCATGCATTGTTACCTAAATTGCTTCTTCAGAGTCCATGACGCAACACCATGTAACAATCTAGGGTGTATGCATCACATGATGGTTCTCAGGTTTAGTCAAGTGGCTTACTGTCTGTCAATATTTCGCATGCTGTGGAATAAAACTTTGGCCATTCTGATATTTTTTCTTGATAGATTTAATTCTGCCATCAAAATTTAAAAAAATCATTTAAATATTGAGCACAACCCACTACTGGCAACGCCGATCACATTCTGGTATGAACCTAAGGCCTATCCACGTCAATATGGAAGCACTATACTCGAGTTTCGCCCTCATTTGAGCTCGTCAGTAGTGCATATCCCTGACCGGATCCGGAAACAGTCCCGGATCACGCGTGTGAAGCGGGTGTGTAACCACGCGGCACACACTGGACACACCAAATTATCACAACAGAACATCACAACGCTACCCATCGTAGGCTATGCTCAAGGTTGCCCAATCGCCGCGACCGACGTCCGTCAATCGATGGGACCCGAACGATCAGGACTTCTCACTGGTTTACAAATTTTAACTCTAAATTAATCAATCTTTTCAATCTCAACTCTAAATCTCATATATCTTATTATCATCATCATCATCATCACGTGCCATGCCGATAAGCGTGGGCTGTCATGTTTCATCATCTCACTTGATCACCAGAGTCATGGATCAGCTCAGTGTTTTTGTCTCGACCATACAACATGGCCAAACCATCCAGGTATTTACTTCTCTGCCTTTCCCTTGTTCTTTTCCCCTCAGTTTTTCCAGTTGTCACCAAGTTCTCTAGTTCATGTCTTCTCATAATGTGCCCAAACGATGTTGACTGTCTGCGTCTAATTTCTGTAATTAGCTTATGGTTTTCATTTGCTTCTTGTAGGATTTGCTCATTGTCTTTCCATATCTTATAATAGTCCATGTTGTGAAGCATTAATAACCATGTCAATCCACTGCCTTCTTCATATGTAATGCCAAATTATGTTTGATACTGATGTTCCTCCATGCCATATATATATATATATATATATATATATATATATATATATATATATATATATATATATATATATATATATATATAGTAAACATATGATTCTAGAAGTCAACAGCCCACCCTCAAATCCTGACCAACAAAAGGTTTGCTTACTACTTTAACAAGTAGGTTCTTATGTCCACCGATTGTGATTCCTTCTATGTCACAATTAGGTTCAAATGTCCATTGAACGGGAATCCTATTGAGGCCATGGAACATCCTATGAAACAACCCAGGAAGACTAACTAGGTCAGCAAATGCCAGGAAGAAGACGGATGTGTCAGCTGAAAGGTGCAGATATCACACCTCTGCTGTTAACACAATTACATCCAAAACCAAAAACATTGGACAAACAAAGAAGGGGAAGAGGAGTAGCAGCAGCATAAGAAGATGAAGAGAAGAAGAAAAAGAGAGGGGGGGGGGGGGGAAGAGGAAGAAAGAAAGAAAGAAAGAAAGAAAGAAAGAAAGAAAGAAAGAAAGAAAGAAAACTCACCTTCACAGGTAGAACATCATCTTTGTATTCCAAGTTAACAACTATTACGTTTACAGATTCTAGAGATGAGAGTTGATTTCTGAGATCTGTCAAGGACGCAGGCAACAGTGAAGCCAGGTCTGGGGAGAGAAATTACATGGCCCTTGAACTCCCCCAGTTCTAGATAATTATTTTAACACTTTGTACTCAAAAGTGTGTATTCATTCATTAAGTAGCATGTCCTTTGCAGAACCTCGCTCTCATAACAACCTTCTGAAAAACTTCTCGGTCATAAGCAAGATGTCTCGCGTCCGATACACCCATCTGGAGATCATCTGCCACATCCTGCACCCATCTTTTCTTTGGCCTTCCTCTTCCTCTTTTCCCAGGCATATACCTCTCCATGTTTGTTCTCTAGTGTATATACTACAGAGTAACAATGTCTGAGTATTTATCATCATCATCATCATGTCTCCTGCCAGCTGGCGTAGGCGTTAATGCCTCAATCTTTGGTGTTCTGGATCAATTCTAATAATGAAATTCCATCATCTTAGACAATTAAACATCATCTCTCCCAGTCTGCCTTCACCTCCTCTTCCTGTTCTTCTTGACCCACAACCACTGAACACAACTGGCTAACTTATTGTCATCACATGGTAATTTTGCAGTTCTGATAAGACGATCTTGGCTGCCACAGAGTGCCTTTTTTTTGGTTTTTGTTTTATTGCTCGGCTGAGAAACCTATTAATTTTATAATATACTGAATGCTGGTAGCTGTGGTGGCATGGTGGGTAGTGCACTTGCCTGCCAAGTCAGTGATCCAAGTTCAATATCATCAGAAGCAGGATTATTGATTCCGACCAATCGGCTCTGAGGTCAACCCATTCTCATGAATATTTCAGATTTTTTGTGGGAATTGTCTGCGAAGGAAAAGTGAGGAAGAAATGAACCAGCTGTATCACCTCATATGATACGACTAAGAATGTGTGAAGACTTCACACCCCAACAGCAGTATCTGCTAACAGAATACCTTTTGTTTTAAGCATATCCTATTTACAGGACATCACTGTCAACACCAGCATTTGACTGCTGTTGTTGATGTCTTGGCAAGTTTATGTTCAGCAGTTTGCCAGTGCTTTCTGAATGACCGGCACCCATACCAATCCATTAAAACCCAGTGCAATGCGGTCTGCTGGTAAAACGTACGCAGCTGTGTTTCGAACGCGGGTAAGCAGGCATATGAATCGTGTCCGTAAGCCCTTAGATTACCTTTTACTAGGTGCTAATACATGAGAACAAATAAGAACAAAGAGAACATCAAGTACAAAGAGAACATGTAGTGCAAGGACTCGAGTGTACAATAGGACATACAGATACAAGAAACACACAAGAAAGACATATACACTCACATACAAGAGGGATATGCAAGTACAAGGAGGACATGCAGTACTAGGACTTACAAGAGATAGAAGGACCTACAAATACAAAAGGCACAAGCAAGTACAAAAACAAGCTAACTCAAGAAGATGATATGGAAAATGGGGGCTGGCTGCTGTCGAGCCGTTACTGCAGTCGGGATAAAAACACAAAAAATGACTAAGACCAGCATGACTGGACCATGTGTTTATTCGGACTCTCCTTGTCTTGAAGCAGTTTCCTGCCATAGGTCTGTCATGTGATAGCACCATCACATTTTGTAGGCCTGAGTGCTGGAGGAATAGGTGGTCAGTCTTTCTCTCACTTTGGCAAGCGATGAGTGCAGGCACCAAACCTGCATTCATCTGTGCTCATGACATTACCAGCTCACTTCAGTGTCAACTTCTGTTAAAAGTTGACAGAGTTGACTTCATTACACCGGGTTTTTACCCCATATGGCTTAGTCTCTATCCGCAGTAAACTGCTGAAAACGTAGCACAAAGCACGAACTTAGTAGCTCCAGCAAGTTTTTGAAAAAATGCATCCGTGAACCGAAGGACGCGGCCCGGAATCAAACACACAACCTTTAGAGCCAGAGTCAGAGGCTTGACCACTTCACCACGGAAACTCACGTTTCAACTTCTCTAGCATGCCCATCTCACTCTAATTCAAGATGAATTCAAAAAGAATTCAAGAAGAGTTCAAGAAGCACAAAAAGAATGAATACACATGCAAGCAACATAAAACATAAAGTGAAGGGCAGTGTTACAAAATACAATTACAATAAACAGAGGATGTTACAGCTGCAAGCCTTTATCTGAAACAACAACAAGAGAACACAACAAACACAACACACAAACCGTGGAGATGATACTACATTTAAGCATAATCTAATGGAATCGTGTGACATACAAAACCAAGGAGAGTGAAATAAAATATGTGGTACTTATCTTAGAGGCTCCTAATATAAAAAATAAAAAAGAGGGACATAACAGTACAGTACAAGTACAAGTCTCCATGCAATACTAAGATTGCAAAGAGAAGCAAAGAATACTAACACTCCAACTACCACACATGTCGTAAAGGCGATAAAAGAGGATTCCACCTGTGTGTTACTGGGACCTGCAAGGGAAGCAAAGAATAGTACCACCGCATCCTATCATGTATGTCGTAAGAGGTGGCTAAGGAAGGATTGTGCTTAGAGCAGCGTAGACAAATTCAGCCACAAAATCTGACCAACCGTGAACAAGTCACATAAAGAAAAAAGAATAACTCAGCCAACCAAGAGGACAGGAAGTGTTTATAGAAGAGATATGACACTTGCAGAGAAAGCCACAAGGATTCCGGAGCGCAGATTAATAGTATTGAAAGAACATGGAGGGGCTGTAGGAAAAAAGATAGGACAACTTGGTGCGGTTTGGTTGAGGGTCGATTTCCCAATGGGGGATAAAGAGCAGAAGAGAGAGAGAGAAGAGCATTCAAGTACAAGGAGGACATTCAAGTACAAGGAGGACATTCAAGTACAAGAAGGACATAACAGCGCAAGAAGGACATTCAAGTACAAGAAGGGCATTCAAGTACAAGGAGGACAATCAAGCACAAGGAGGACATATAAGTACAATGAGGACATTCAAGCACAAGGACATTCAAGTACAATGAGGACATTCAAGCACAAGGAGGACATTCAAGTACAAGGAGGACATTCAAGTACAAGGAGGACATTCAAGTACAAGGACATTCAAGTACAAGGAGGACATTCAAGTACAAGGACATTCAAGTACAAGGAGGACATTCAAGTACAAGAAGGACATAACAGCGCAAGAAGGACATTCAAGTACAAGAAGGGCATTCAAGTACAAGGAGGACATTCAAGTACAAGGAGGACATTCAAGTACAAGGACATTCAAGTACAAGGAGGACATTCAAGTACAAGAAGGACATAACAGCGCAAGAAGGACATTCAAGTACAAGAAGGACATTCAAGTACAAGGAGGACATTCAAGCACAAGGAAGACACTTCCAGGTGTTTACCTCTGCTGTAGATGGATGAGATCAACAGGTCGGCTTCTATGGAATCACCCTCTGTTCTAACCTGGACAGAAATGTACGTAAACTGAAAAATGTGTACACATTTTAAAAAAAGTCTTAAAAGCTGAAAGGATTTACTTCATTGCACCAGGTTTCATCCCGTATGCTAGGTCTCTTTCCACAGGGCGGCCTACTTAAAGTGTAGCATAAAGTACGAACTCCGTAGCTCCAGTGATGAACCCCAGAAGGCCCCGAGAAAAATGCACACAGGAACCGAAATATGTAGCCTGGAATAGAACCTACAACCTTCGGAGCACAAGGCAGATGGCTTGACCACTTCACCATGGGGACTCCCATGTACACATTAAGTACCACATAATACACAATAAGACAGCATCTGTGGATCAAGGGTAGTGAACATTGTTTCATAATTCAGACATACCGGGTTCAATGTTAGCTACAGGTGACTTGGGAAGAGATCATTGTATGTTGATTTTCACAATGGTATGAGAACCGGAGCAGACAAGTTACTGTAACCTTAAGAAGTTACACTGATAATATCATCAGTGCAATCAGACAAAGGTTTGATACCCAGGCTCATCGCCTGCTAAGTGAGGGAAAGACTAGCCACCCATTCCTCTATGCACCCAGGCCTACAAGATGTGACGGCCCTATCACTACACTAACCCAGTTCAGGTTTCAGCTTCATTATGTTTTTTTAATGATCATCGGCAGTTCAGAAAGCAATCACAAACTACTGAACTTAACATTGCTTAGAAAATCACAAACAGCCAATAAATGAAGGGATTGACTGCAACATCCTGAAAATGACATGTAACAAACTTCTTAACTTTAACACACAATATATCAATGTGTCTGCCTGCCTAGCCAGCTATCTAATCTAATTTAGTCAGCCAGGCCATCTTTCATACCCATTTATCAATCATTCCATACATCAGTCTGCCTATCTATTATCAATCAACACTGCTGCCTGCCAACCTGCTAACTCACCCACTAATCCATCCATCTATCAATCAACCCTTTGTCTACCCACTTACCTAAGCATCCATCCATCCTTCAATCTAGTGATCTATTTATCAATCAACATTTCTGCCAGCCTACCCATGCATCTCCTTCCCAACCCATCTACTAGCAGTTTATCTAGCAATCAACCCGGCTACTTACGTACCTACTTATCAATCTATGTATGGATGAAATAATGTATGAAAAAGAGTGATACAAGGGCAGACTGTTAGATGGGCCTGCGTGCCCAATTCTTAACCCTTTGAAAATAAAGTTTGTTTATTTGTTTGTTCTACCTACCTATCTATCTACACAAAAACAATTAATTTTGGTTTACACTTCCCATTAAGCGTATGGGGAGTTAGCGCTTTCAATCTGGAGCCAAATATGTCAGCTGGGTTGCACTGAATCTGAACATGTGTAGTATACTCTTGATAGCATCTATCCATCTGATTCTTGGTCCACCTCTAGCACTATACCTTGACCCTCTTGGACTGTAAACACAAAGGAGTAGTGATTGGGCTTCAGTCGGAACCATCAACTTCATGACATAGCAGGTTCTTTGCAAGATATTGCTCTCATCACAGCTCATCAAATAGATTCACCACCCTTTTCCAGTTCCCCTACTTCAAACACGTTTATACCCAAGCTGCTTGTAATGTCTCATGTCCAACTTTGTGCTGCTCAATCCCAGCCTCTTCTTCCAGCAACAACCCCTTCCATCAACATCCTTTCCACACGACTGTGACCTTAACATGACCAAGATGTTTGTTTCCAACACACGATGCAGTTTGTGAGCCAGATTTCTTCCATGTTCAGATCTTTTATAGTTAAAATTTGTTGCATATCCTTTACATGACATTGCAGTCAACCCCAGCATTTTGTGGCTGTTTGTGATTTGTTGGCAAGTTCATGTTCAGTCGTTGGCCATTGCTTTCTGAGCAAACTACTTTCACACTATTGTATGGAAACTAACGCAAGGCGATCTGCTTCCAAATTGCCCACAACTATGTTTCAAATAGGAGGAGCAGCTGGCCGAGTAGCTACAATGCTGGACTCTCCTTCAGGAGACCCGGGTTCGATCCCTCGGTAAGGTGTGGAATTTTTTCTGTCGGGGGCAAAAAGAAAATCCTAACCTGCACAGTTTGCGGCGACTGCACTAGCCAGGCGGCCTTTATTCCTCAGGCTCAAAGACCCCTCTGCCATACACCGCAAGGTACTATATTGGCAGTAAATGACAGTTATGTTTCAAATGCGATATGTAAGATTACGAATTGCATTTGTAACCCCTTCACCACAGAGTCAGTTTTTCTATATTTTGGTCCACAGTAATCTAAGAATTTTTCTGCAGCATTTAAGTTCAAAAGCCCTAATTTTATTCCTTAATGATTGTTAAATAGTGCACGACTCACTTCAATAAGTTCCCACAGAAAAGATGCATCTCTTAAAAATGTTACTGTAATTTGTTTGCTGGTGTTGTGCGTATGTTCTTAAAACTGTCCAACCCAATTTAATGTAAAATAAACACACAGACTTACCAGAGCTTTTCCGTTATCCTTTGGCTGAATACTCAGACACTTCGAATGTTTCCGAACCTCCCCTCCATGTGTGTTTGTGACTGCATCAGCAATTGCATCTGTGAGCTGTTGAAGCCCATATCTGAGAGACCATGAGGCCCACTTACACTCCGAGGCCTCTCTAACAAGTCCCGACAGTTCAACTTTGGGACCTGACATGGACAAAAGAATGTTATATGTTAAATTGGTAGATGGGGTCTCTTGTCTGATACTGTTGTTGGGGTGTTATCATGTGTTGCTAATGTTGCTGCCTCAATAGTTTGTTCTTTTGTTACCATAGTTGTCTGTTCTTTTGTTGCCTCAATTGTCTACTCTTGTTGTTGTTGCCTCAGCTATCTGTTCTTTTATTGCTGCTTTAGTTGTCTGCTCCTGTTTTTATTGCCTCAATTGTCTGTTCTTTTATTGTTCCCTCAATTGTCTGCTCTTGTTGTTGTTGCCTCAGTGTCAGCTCTTATACTGTTGTCTCCAATGTCTATTCTTGTTGTCTCCTTTTATGAAATACTCTGGTTTATAACTTTCAGATTTTCCCTTTGACCTTTCAAAGCTCATCTGCCTTTTCATTTTCAAGGATACAACAATGGGCGGGTATTCCCTGGAGGACTAGTTCTGTTCTTGTGGACAGCAGACTCATCTTGAATTTTATTTCCTTAATGGACCTGGTCCAGTTTACAGGATGCAAAGACTTGAAGAACAGGCTCTGAAACTTTAAAAGCAGCTGTATTTTGATATCAGTTCTAATACTTGCTGTCTTTGTCTTGCAAAGCCTGATACCTATTTCACTACTAGAGGCTTTCCTCGGGGCATTTGGCTGGAATCATTTGACAATGCAATATTTAAAACCTGCGGAGGAAACATGACCAACTTAGAACTAATACCGAGAAGTCTGTATGTGCTGTGCTGAACCCTGACCTTGTTCATCCTCATTTGCCTTTCTGCAGATTGAGTTGGAGCACCAGTGTTGCACATCCTGCTTGCTTCTGAGCTGGGAGAGGGGAAGAGGAGCTCTGGAATAGTCTCTTTGAAGATGGCAATTTGATGCTGGGTCTCGAGGGCAGTCTCTACACTAATTTGAGTCCAACAGATGCAAGCCCTTTCTTGGGCTAAAACGCCCAGAGAATAAGACAGAGAGACAAAGACAAAGAGAAACCGACAGCAACAGAGATACAATGTAAAGTAGGGGATCCCTTAAAGTACACTCGATACATGAAGCTAGACTCATATTTGTACAGACCAAACAGCACTCGGTGGGTGATCAGGTCAGTATCATGTGAACCAACTTTACATCCCAAGACATTTCCTGGTACATATTTTAGGATGGGCCAACCTGGCGCCCAGGTCACTTTAACAATCTGCCCCAGTGTGGATTCAGACTCATAACCATCAATCCAGCAGACAAGCACCGAGCCACAACTCTAATCGCAGCTCTCATAAATGACTGACGAGCATCTGGCCGTCTTAGCAGGCGATAGTTTGTAAAGTGGAGTTATACCTCTTCATAACACAAAGCCTGTGCTGAGTTTAGAGACCATCTGTTGTCCATGCAGCATGATCCCTTTCTCAGCCTGCCTAGTTTACTTCAGAGGAAAGGTAACACCAATACATCTGGAACAAGACAAGCTGCAGAAGCAGCAATGCAATGCTCTAACTGTCTGCCTGTTGGAGCTTCATTCCTAAACCAGTAGCTGACCAAGGCTCAGGGCCTGGTCTGTCCTGCCATGACATTTAGTCTTTAGGTTGCATTTCCTCGCAGTAGGATAAGGCATGTACCCTCCCAATTGCACTCCTCCACCCAAAGCCACACAATGTGAGGTGTCAGGGTTTGGTGAGCATCACCCAACATTTGGCTTTAACAGAAAGCAGGTAGAACTGTCTACTATCATAAGACAGCTCAGTCATATCTGACTAAGACCTGACACTCATACATACATTTCCACTTAATTCAGTGTTTTCAGACAAAGGACATCAATGACCACAACCTACTTTTAGAACCAAACAGAAGACCTGCGACCAGCGACCCATGTTTCTGCTCCATTTCATGCAGGGGAGGGAAGCAAGCTTGAACACTCAACCTCCGGCAGTCACCAGCGAAAATTCCTCGGCACATGGCATCAATAGCAATGTCAGCCACCTGAGTGATTGGACAATTTAGCAAAATTTACACACCAAGAAAAAAAATACATATAAACAGGAAAATTATACTTAACCAGGAAAAATATACATACCCAGAAAAAATAAACATAAATAGGAAAATGTTACATACCCAGAAGAAATATACGTAACCAGGAAAATAATACTTAACTAGGAAAAATATACATAAACAGGAAAAATATACATAAAAAGGGAAAAGAAAATACATAAACAGGAAAATTATACTTAACCAGGAAAAATATACATACCCAGAAAAATATACATAACCAGAAAAAAATATATACACAGGAAAATTATACTTAACCAGGAAAAAATATACATAGACAGGAAAAATATATATACCCAGAAATAATGTACATAAACAGGAAAATTAATCTTAATAAGGAAAAATATACATAAACCGGAAAAATATACATAACCGGGTAAAAATACACTTAACCAGAAAAAATATACATAAAACAGTACAATAAAATATACACTTAATATCTCGTCTTCGGCAGCCATGGTAGTGCAGTTGCTAGACACTTGCTGTCGTCCCTGTGGTCAGGAGTTCGTTCCACACTGGCTTGATACAAATTTCTACAAACTGATCTGGGCTCCCAGATCGACAAATCCTAAAGTGGGTACCAGGACAAGTTTAGGGAAGTAAAGGCAGACGGTGTGATGCCAACCACATCACCCACTTGTGCCGATTGTAGCACAATATACCCAACGTACATTATGGCAAGTAAAAGATCCTTTACTTTTACTTCTTCTTTCACCCTGCTACTGAGTTGAGTGCATGGAGTGACATTGTGAGCTGTGGATTTTGTGTGGAGTGCTTTTACATCTGTCCGCGGTTTGTAGTGTGAAATGCATGTTCAGAAAAATGGTGGCCGGCCAGTTGCTGAACTAAGTGAGTTTTCTTTATGCAGTAATGTGTGGCTGCTGGTTTTATGGTGACTGCCGCTTCCATCGATGATGAACTGCATTTTTCGTGGCGGACTTTTGTGTTGGCATTCTGGCAGTGGCATTATGCACAGTATACCTGTGCGACTGTTGGTTTGTCAAGACTCCTGTCTGTTCCACTTTTCACATGGGATGGTGAGCAGCGTTCTGTGCAATATTCACTGGCACAGGAACAGAGCATGATGGGATGACCCTTTACCATGAAGTTGGAACCGTGACTAACTAACTGACTAACTTCCCATAATCTATAGTGTGTGATGTTCGTGATCACGTCCGTCCACATCCTTCTGTCTTGTCACTGCCTAACATTTCTGATATCGATGTTTATCCATGTCATAATGTCCAGCATCTTCTCTCTTGGTCTCCCCCTGCCTCTCTTCCCCTCCAATTTTCCTGTTGTTTAGATGTACTGCAGATTACCTTTTCTTATGGCATATCCTAAAAATGTGGACTGCCATCTTCTGATGTGAGTAACCAGTTCGTTTTGTGAGTTAACTTCTTCCAAGACATCTTCACTGCTCACAGTCTTCTCATCATTCTTTTATAAAACCACATCTCTGCAGCTTCCAGATAATTCCTCACTTGTCTGCTAATTGTCCATGATTTGCTACCATACATTAGGATTTGTTTAACATAGCTCCTAACATCTCTTTTTCACCTCGATTGGCAATGATAAATTGCACAGAATATTCTTTGTCTTGTGAAATGCTGCGTTTACATTGGCTATTCCACCTACGACAGAAAAAGAGAAAAGACAAAATGCAACAATGGAAATTAGTTTTCTGAGAAAAATACTCATTGTATCAAGAGAGAAAATCAGAAATGATGATTGATTGATTGATTGATTTAGGAATCGACATCACAGCATTCGGGGCATTCCCATAAGTGCTCCGTCCCCATCCTCAGCAGCCAGCGAAGAATTCCAGCACTAATAGTACCAGTAACAATCTGATTATAAGTCCGTCTCGCCTTTCCTTTGAGCGTTGAGCGTTGGCTAGATCCCTTCGTCACTCCTCGTTGTCTCATTCTTGCCAGACCATGGTAATCCATTTGCTCCTCCGAGGTGTGCACGTGCTCCCATAAGGCCGCAACCATGTCTGCCTTGTCATGTATCAATACTCCACCAAGTTCTGCAGAGCCAGCCAATCTGTCCGCCTGTTCATTTTCCAGCACACCGGCATGCCCAGGAGAAAAGATCCAGGCAATGCTTGTCACCCGTGACCTCCAAAGCGAAGCAAGCCACTCCGCACGAAGTCTGCCCGTCCTCACCCTCGTCAGCAAGGTTTCTGAGTCAGTTACAATCACGATGTGTGTGTGTGTGTCGTATTCTCCATCCAGCGGAGAGCCGCAGTGACTGCTTCCACTTCCAGGACTAAAGTGGAGGTTCTAGCAGCGCTAGATTTCATTGGAAAACAGCAAGTTAATGGTTTGGAAATGTATATATAGGCTACCAACTAACAGTATACCACAACAAGCAATGATGTGAAGACCAAACAAAGCAGAAGAAGAGGCTGACCATGCAAAAGATGGACAGAGGGAATAGCAGAGTCCATGGCAATCTGGATACATGACGCCCATAAACAAGCACTCTCCTGTTATTTATTCTTCACGTCGACACTGCAAGGTACAAGAGGAACAAGATGAAGTGAGATTCTACATTTAATTTCTTTATTAATTGTCCAAATGGTGACACCAAAATGTGTCAAAGAAATAGAAGGAAAAATCCTTAACCAAGTGGATAATTTTAGATACCTAGGGGCATTTATAACATCAGATGGAAGATTACAACAGAGATTAAGAGCAGAATAGGGCAGGCAAAAGCCGCATTTCAGAAAATGAAGAGTATCTTATGCAATAAGTCACTATCATTGAATGTAAGAAAGAGAGTGCTGAAATGCTATGTAGAACCAGTTTTGCTGTATGGCAGAGAATCTTGGAATGTAAATGAACAAATTAAGAAGAAATTAGAAGCAACAGAGATGTGGTTCCTGAGACAAATGTTGCGAATTCCTTGGACTGCCAGAGTAACTAACAACGATTGCCTGAAAGAGGCTCATGAAACTAGAACATTATATACAACAATAAGACAGAGACAAACATCTTTCTTCAGTCACGTGATGAGAAGAGAGGCATTGGAGAATATTGTGACAACTGGAAAGATCGAGGGGAAGAGAGGCAGAGGCAGACCAAGAAAAATTATGCTGGATGGATTGAGATGGAGGCATGGAGGAATTATCAGCAGCAGAGTTGATCCAGAAAACCAAAGACCGAGATCTGTGGCGAGCCATGAATGCCTAAGCTAGCCGGCACGACACTTGATGATGATGATGATGAATAATTGTCCATCTGTTGTTACTAAAGTACCCAAATACTTACACTGGCTTGTTTTAGACTGATTTAATTCACTTTGATGTTATATTGGAGAAGACATGTTTTCTTTGCAATTTCATGAGTTCTGTTTTTCTGTTACTACTCTTAACCCTTTACAAGGCATAGCGTCCGATTCCGGCCGATGCCATAAAACGCGCATAGCGTCCGATCCCGGCCGATACTATTATGCATTGTAAAATCGCAATCTCTCGGCTTTCCGACACTTCCGACGACTACTTTCGCTTTCGCCGACAGCTTGACAACGTGGCCGCCATTTGTAAACGCGATAGTATGAATGTGAACAGACTTTTAAGGACAATTTTTGATAGTTTTCGGGATTTTTACGCTGTTTTTCAAAATGGATTTCGGCGATTCTTCAAGTGATAGCCGAGATTTCGCTAGGTTCATTTTAAATGACATTAAAGGGCACGAAGTTTACTATTAATCGGAGCTAGATATCAGTGCAAAGCGTTACTTTGCATTAGCAGTCTGAGTCGGACTTTAAAGAAAGTGATTATGATTCTGAAAATGTGTTTGTAAATTGCCTTATAGATGACGGAAAATCACAAGCAACATGCCGTATTTCGTAAATATTTGTGTTCATATATGGATTACCGACAACAATCACGTGAGTAACATATTCTACATGCTTTTCCCTTCCTTGTGTTGTTTATTTAACTAAAATCGGTTGACTAACACCTTATTTGTGATGTTTTTACTAACGCGACCCAAAATTTTACCGAACCTGAAAAAATCTTGCCCGTTCAGGGCTAGAAAATGGACAAGCGTCTGCCCTGTAATGGGTTAACACATATGAATGAAAATAAATATAGTTGCTAGCAATTTATTATCCTTATAATTCAATAAATTTTGTCTTTAAGATGTTCACATCTTTGTATGTTTATTTGTTTATTGTTGTTGCTAGACTATGCAACAGGCCAAGTTCTTATATTCAGGCAAGAGTTTTTATTTCTTTGATGAAGGCTTTACAATTATACACGAGATATACTATTTATAATACAGCTGTGTCATATTTTATGGAAATCATAAGGAAGACTTTTACCTCCCTACCCAACCTCCGACTAACAAAACTGTGCACCGTCTCATCCGGCTCTTGACTTCGCCTGTGGAAAGGCTCAGATGCCAGTACTTTAATAAGAGGTTGAGAAAATGGAGGCACTTTTTTAAAGAGACTGGCTACACCTGATGAATAAAACAAAGCAAGATATATCATCATCATTATAAAATATGCCACGTTGCACTGTTTTGTCAAGCCTGTGGCTCAGAAAATTCAACTTCACACATATATTTGAAGGGTTTGCTTTCTCTGGCCTCTGACTGTCCTTAGTCTAACAATAAGGCAGTGGGTTTATGGGTCTCCTTTAGTCTGACCCCAACCAGTTGACCCGTCCAAGTTGGGACACCCTGCTAGTAGCAATGTCGCTGTCAGCATATCTCTTGGGGTTGTCTGGACATGTAAGTCCATCTACCTCTGTTTCAATATATTGTGAGTGAATATATGTGTATGTGAGGGAGAGTGTATTTGTGTGTTAATGAGTGAGTGGTGTATACATGATATAAATATGTATGCAGGTATGTATGTATGTATGTATTTATATATGTGTGTGTGTATGTGTGTCTGCCTGTCTCATAACATGGTAATATGCATTGTTTATGTGCACAACTTTCATTTGACATTGTTTTTTCCCCCGTGAATGTAACATGCACAACAGATAACTGATGTACAAAAGATGAGTGGTTGGAAGGTCCAAATTTAAAATGGGCCAGCATGCCCAATTTGTGACCCTTTGAGAATAAAGTGTGTTCGTTCCATACATGGAAAAATTGAATGATTAGAAAAAAAATAGACTTTTAACATAAAAAGTAATATCTATATGAATACAAGCATACCTTTTTTCATTATTCAATGCTGGGAGAATATCAAGCACATATGTACTGGAGGTTATGAGTTACGACGCTTCAACTTACAATAAATTCACAGCTGCATTACTTTGTGTTATTTTATTAGGGATGTTCATTTGAAACCCGTTCCAATGGCTTTATTACAAAAGCATGAAAGAAACATTAACTGGTGGGGTAGAATTAAACAAAGCATTTATTTTGAATGAATTATGCACCATGAGTTGGTCAGAAGAAGTTGCCGAAGAAGGCATTCAGGCAAGGATCCCATTGCTTAGGTAGGCGGCGAATGCCGTCCGCAAAATAGGACTGTGGTTGCTCACTGAACCAAGTGTTTACCGCTTTCATTACATCCGCATCTGTGTGAAATCATTGCCCCTCAAGAGCTTTTTTTAGAGGTCCGAACAAATGAAAATCACATGGTGACAAATCAAGACCATAGGCTAGATATTGCAGAATGTTCTACTTCTTCCTTGCTAATGCTTCCTGCACAATCTTTGCGACATGCGGACGAGCATTATCGTGCAACAAAATCACACCGCGAGAAAGCATGCCGGGTCGTTTATTCTTGATGGCTTTTTGCAGCTTGTCTAGTGTTTGCAAGTAGTGGGTAGAGTTGATGTTGACACCAGGTTCTTTAAAGTCGGCCAACAATAGCCCTTCATGGTCAAAAAATGCGCTCAGCATAACCTTACCAGTGGAAACCTGTAACTTGAATTTTTTGGTTTTTGGTGATCCAGCATGTTTCCATTGCATGCTCTCTCTTTTCCTGCTCGGTTCAAAATGGTGACACCACGATTCATTGCCTGCCACTATACGGAAGATAAATTTATCACCCTCCACTCTGTAACGCAGCAAGTGGTTCAAACACCATCCCATGTGTTCCTCTTTTTGGTGGTCGGTCAACATCCGTGGTACGCACTGTGAACACACCTTCCGATATTGCAGTTTTTTATGAACGACCCTTTGAATTGTCCCAACTGACACATCAAATTCTTTCGCTAGCGAACGTATGCTTCGACAACGGTTCATCTGTACAGTTTCATCAATTTGGCAATGGTTTTTTCTGTTGCAACAATATGTGTTTGACCCAGCCGTCGAAGATCTGTCATGAACTGACGTCCTTTCTGAAACATTCGTGCCGTCTGTCACTGTTGTCTTCGACACACATTTGTTACCGTAAGCTGCCTGTATTCTTCTATGAATGTCCACTGGTTGACATCCTTCAAATGAAAGAAACTGAATCACCACTCTTTGAGCTTCTTTGGATGGATTTTGGATCAACTCGGCCATTGTCTCAACGGTCAGAAACTGAACCTATGCATCATGGGACAATAAGCACATGCTCTTTTATTCATTGGTCAGTACTTATCCCATGACTATGACATGATCATGTTCAACATATGCAATTACGCATGGTGCGGCATGAATGGATTTCAAATGAACGCCCCTTTTATATTCCTTCTTTTGAGGAGAGTGTGTCACACCCTAGTCATATACCTCATAGGTCATTATGTCTGATTTCAGCATGCATTCGTGTACGGTTTGCTTCCTCTAGACAGCCTCCCAGGCCCTGACAACGAGCATACAGCTTTCATCCACACACGAATTGCACCACATGACAGTTGTGGCACATAAGCTGGTGGAAGGTCACAGGTCCCAGCATTCCACTGCACTCCAAGTCACATGTCACCATTCACTTCAAATCCAGACCTTCCAGTGGTAACTTGTGACCCCAGTAATGTCTTAACTTTATTGTGGATTCCAATATTAATCTTGGCGCTAAAGCACGCATCTAGTGGAAGCAAGAGTAGACAAATTCTATTTGTGGGCATGCCACCTCAAGCAAACTATCCTGTTTGTCACCCATGCTCGAATACACACATAGAAAACATTGCTCGCAGAAGAAGACGAAATGTGGGTACATGTGGAGGTGAAAGGGTGCTCATGTGATTACACAAGAAAGTCCGAAAGGGTGCTCACGTGAATGCACACATAGAAAACGTTGCTTGCAGCAGAAGAAGAAATTTGGGTACGTGTGGAGGTGAAAGGGTGCTCATGTGAATACACACATAGAAAACATTGATCCCAGAAGTAGAAATGTGGGTATGTGTGGAGGTGAAAGTGAGCTCATGTGAATACACACACAGAAAACATTGATCCCAGAAGTAGAAATGTGGGTATGTGTGGAGGTGAAAGTGAGCTCATGTGAATACACACACAGAAAACATTGATCCCAGAAGTAGAAATGTGGGTATGTGTGGAGGTGAAAGTGAGCTCATGTGAATACACACACAGAAAACATTGATCCCAGAAGTAGAAATGTGGGTATGTGTGGAGGTGAAAGTGAGCTCATGTGAATACACACACAAAAAACGTTGCTTGCAGAACAAGAAGAAATGTAGGTACGTGTGGAGGTGAAAGGTTGCTCATGTGAATACACACATAGAAAACATTGCTTGTAGAAGAAGAAATGTGGGCACATGTGGAGGTGAAAGAATACTCATGCGAATATGTGTATGTGAATATGTTTAAATAAATAAAGCAAATCACTTACTATTAGGTAGAGCCCAGAGTTTCCCCTTGACATAAAGATAGCGGTTTTTGGCCGCTGGATCAGATCGGAGTATCGGCAAGACATGCCTGGTCAAGCCCAGCTCTTCTGCCTAGCACATTCAAAATTAAAATTACAATACATTAATGTCAGATCAGAAGGAAACAATCAAATTCACAAGATGGTCAACTGGAAAGACAGGGAGTATAAAGGAAAGAGGAACAACTTCTGTGCACTGGCTTTAATTCCATATGGCTCAGTCTATTTCAGCAGAGCAGCCTGCTAAGAGCATCAACCAGAGCAGGAACTTCGCAGCTTCAGTGTCAATCTCCAGGAGTCTAAGAAATCTGCACCAGTCAACCAAATGACAGAATTTGAAAATGAACTAACAACTTTCGGATCATATTCAGACGGCTTAAACACTTTACCACAAATTGACAAGAAAAAAAATACACAAACATAAATAAAACATTTGCCATGATTGCGACTTTAATAAATACTTATGTTGGTGTTTCCCGTTTCTTTGTCTCATATACGAAGGGGCTTCAAATGAAAACCTTAAAAGTGTGACAGAAATTACAATAACCATGCCATTGTCTTGTAACCTGTCAATATTGTTGTTAAGGATGTTAAGAGTGTTCAGCATGTGACATAACAATGCAGAAATACACGGTGACGTCTTAAGGACAGTTTAGTTTAGTTTAGTCGACAGATCAACATCATGGCACACGGGTGTAACCCATAAGTGCTCCGTTCTTCTCCTAACTCAAGCCTGAGTCCGGAGAAACTCAGCTCAGTGCACAAACTCCGTAGCACTGGCGAGGATCCTGAAATACTTTGGGTAGATTTTTAACTAGAAATTTTGCCAGGGCAGCGCTGTTAGGCTACTCTTTTTCGATTTCCAACTGCCAAGGGATTTTTTTACGTGCACAACAATACATACGGGTGTCCGATCTCACTACCCAGAGACCAGGGGAAATTTTATTACTAGAAGTCCACGTGAAAAAGTCCTGGTCCTAACTGGGGGTTGAACCCGGGACCTCCAGCACTCGAGGCGGACACCATACCTCGAGACCACTCAGCCCCCTTGGGACAGAAGGACAGTTTAAAGATGACCAACCCACTTTTGACATGCACCATATGTTTTTTTTGATCAGTGAAGGGGTTAAACCTACAGAAATTCATCAGCGAATGAAGTTCCAGTGTGGTGATGCATGCCTGCCAGTCCAGCAAGTGTATGAGTGAAGTAGGAAGTTTCAAAACGGTGTGACTTCTGTGACAGACTGACTTTTTGGTTCGATAAAGAGGTACAGCACATGCTACCAAGATAATATTTTTCTATAGAAATCCAAGCACTTTATCAACACTGGAGGACTTGCATTGAACGCAGTGGTGACGACATAAAAAGCATGATACATTTGTTTTTTCAGAATATATTCACCCAAAAAACAACAAATTAAAGGTTTTTACTTGAAGTCCCCTCATTTATAACCACATCTAACTCTATTATGAAAGGACTGAAAAAACAATAATTATGACCACGAGAAAAAGTTTTCACAAAAAGAAACCAGAGTGTATAGTGACAAAAGAAACCAGAGTGTATAGTGACAATAAACCGGATAACACTGAAATTTCTTCCTCTTCTCTTTCATTCTTTCTTTTGAGGGAGTGCGTCAGACCTAATCGAGTAGTGTCTCTGCCATCAGCATGTGTTTGTTTAAGGTTTGCTTCATCTTCACAAACTGCATCCAAGTAATTTTTCTGTCCTAAACACTTTGCCAAGGAAGAAGTTTTATGGCCTACTCTCTGCGATTTCCAACCACCATGAGATTATTAACATGCGCAAATTGCACTCATGTCATCCTGTGTTTTGCCATTATCCAAGAACAGTTGAGTCAAGAACCGACATTGCACTCAGGGCATTCCCATAAGTGCTCCATCATCATCTTTAACAGGCAGTGAAGAGTTCCAATACCAATGGTGGCTGTTGCAATCTGATTATATGTCGGTCTTCCTTTACCTCTGAGTGACAACTGTCGACCAGATCCTCCGTCCACCGCCTGCTGCTGCATTCTCTCTAGACCATGATAGTCTATCTGTTCATCTGCATTATTCACATGCTCCCAGAGGGCCTTCATCACATCTGCCTTATCATGCATCAAATTGCCCCTTAAAGATGCGGCACCAGCCAATCTGTCTGCCTGTTCATTTCCAACCACACTAGAGTCCTGGAGAAAAGATCCAGCGAATGCTCACAACCCGTGACCTCTGAATCAATGCCATTATCTGAGAATGCTAGGTATCTGATCTCACCATGAGATCAGGGGGACATGTGATATAATTAGATACCAGTAGTTCTTGGATAATCTCAAACCTATGCTGAGATTGAGCCCTATACCTCATGAACTTGAAACGGACACCACAGCCCGTCAACCACACATCCTCGCATACAATGTACATAAAAACATTACCAGCTGCAGGGTGTTTCTGCCTTGTACCCCGACCGGCCGCAGACTTCTCGGCCCATGCTCAAATATACAACCATCAGGGTTTACTGTGGTGTTCACCCAGCCTCCGACACGCTTTGAGCTCTCCAAGACAATAACCTGGGGAAATAAGAAAAAAGTTAGTTGCATATCCTTTACAGGACATAGCAGTCAACTCCAGTATTTTTTGGCTGTTTGTGATTTCTGGGAAAGTTTACGTTCAGGAGTTTACCATTGTTTTCTAAATGACCAGCACTCATACCATTGTATGGAAACCAACGCAAGGAGGTCTTCTTTCAAATCACCTGCAGGTGTTTTTTCCTCTATATATCCATATCTAACTGTCTGCACACCTTCGGTTCCACATTTTCTTATTTGGCAACTTTCACAACTGAACGACTGCGCAGCCTTCCTAGCAACAAAGTAAGTGTAATGACCTAGCAACGTGTCATCCCTGGACTTTTTCTGTTTCTGTTTTAATGTTATTAAATTGTCTTATTTTATCTGGGAAGGTAACTTGGTCAAAAAACACCAGCAGAAGTCGTGAAAAGTCCGAATTGAAAGCTCACTGAGTGGATGTCGACTGTTCCTGGCTTGCCTAGGGAGCGGCCAGTAGTGAACGAAATGTCGAATATACGGAAGTGAGGGAGTGAAGCAGCCTTGCACAGGACATGACGATTACTTGGGTGAGCCCAGTACCAACGCACTATATGTCGGCTCTGCAATTATGGAAGCCTCCTTGAGTAGTAGTAAATGCCCATGGTCTGCCCCTGCCTTCCCTTGAGTGTTGACCATGATGTCTTTGGCCATTCTAAATTGACCAGCTGGAATGTGGACGACACCACAAAAGTGAGAGTCGTTTGGTCCCTCGAAACACCCAGGAAGGTTAACCTGGTCAACAAACACCCACAGAAGTAGGATATGTTGGCCTAAGGGTGCAAATAAACTTGGCACAACACAAAACTGTCTGAAAAAACACTCCGGATGAACGCAGTAGAAGAAGAAGACATTGTCTAATTTCATGTTTTTGATTAGATATGTTTTTGTTGCCCTTGATGGACATATCAGGAGTGCAACCCCAACAGATTAACTAACCATCTTGTTTTCTTCTTCTTGTTGTTCTGCCTTGTATTCTCCATTGGAGCAAAGAATCCCCAACCAACCCACACCAAGGCATCCTACAATTTTCTACCTCTTTCCTCTTCCCCCTTGTCCTCTCCATATTATTCTAGTGTCTCTCATTCTCTTCTGCATGTTTTAGGTCTCATCCTATTTCACTGGCACTGTGGTTATAGACAAGGACTTTTCTAATTATAATAGTATCAGCAAACAATGCTTACATGCTGTTTATTTTATGAAATCTAATAAGAATTACATCAACTTCTATAATCGTCAGACTCCATACTGGACATAACAGGCTGAAACACCACTAGTTCAATAACAGACAAAATGACAGTTGAACATTTGCTGCAAGAGTGTCCAACATATGCAGAACAAAATCATATTGACCTATACCTGCTCCGTTTGAGGGCAAACTTTATGGTGATGTCAACAAGCTCAAGATGATTGCTGCTTTCTTTAAATATATTCTTGAAGGTGTATGAAGAAGAAAAAGGTAATGTTATGCTCTTAAGAGTATAAGAGGATGAAGAAAACAAAACTATAAGGTATCTCTGCATTCCTAGTGAAGAAGAGGAATAAATAAATAATATTATAAGGTACCTCTACCTCTAGAGTAGATAAGCCAGATTATAAGATACTAACCATTATGTCCTTAGAGTATAAGAGGAAGAACTAAGCAAGACTATAAGATATAATTATGTCCTTAGAGTGTAAGAGTATAACAAAGCTAATAGGTATCTCTGCATCCCTAGTAAAGACGAGGATGAACTAAACAAGATTATAAGGAACCTCTACCTCTAGAGTAGAAGAGGAATAACTAAGCAAGACCATAAGATACCATTATGTCCTTAGAGTACAAGAGGAAGGAGTAAACATGACTGTAAGGTACATCTAGAGTAGCAGAGGAAGAAGTAAACAAAACTATAAGTTACATCTAGAGGAGCACAGGAAGAACTAAGCAAGACTGTAAGATACCTCTACTTCCAAATTTGAAATGAATTAATCATACACTGTGGCATTTCTTTCATTTCATGAAGCTACAACTGGGAGTTTTCTTTCACTGAGCTGAGGCCTTAATAGCAGTATCATAATATCAGAACAAACCTTGGAAAACTGTGGAAGATATCTCTGAATGTAGTAAGCAGACGCAAGTCCACTGACTCCGCCACCAATAACCACAGCTGTTGACATGATTTTCAACTGCTACAACTGGTCCATACTTGTTGAAGTGTTACAGACAGCCGAGATATCTGAAAAAAGAAATCACAAAATGGAGACCATTTTCGGTATGTTATTTGTTAGTGAAGACTATTATAACTGTCACACGTTGTTCTTTATGATAATATCACAAAGTTCTTACGATGATATGTTCGTGATATTGTCGTGTGATGGTCGTTGTCTAGGTAACGATGCTCACCATGTGTCAATTGAGCTATCTAACTGTCTCTTAATCCAACTCACCCCAGCAGTGCACCTTCACCAGTCATGAAACAAGATTGAGTTGGCGCACATAATCTTTTAATCCAGAAAGAACACGGACAGACGGAACATGTTTATTCATCCAGAAACAATGTAATCCATAGAATATAAATATCCTCCTCACAATATCAACACGCACACATCACTGTCTTCTCACGGCCTGCTCAATCTCCAATTCATAAGACAGGTAATCCAGCTACTATCCATGGCTGGATCTCACACAATACGACCCACCCACTGGGTCGGAGCCTCTGCTCACCATGTAACCCACTCTGGGTTTGAGGACTGCATTCACAGCTCAGAGAATCACACAACACAGTTCTCCGTCGACTACCGACTCGTTCGGTATCTAAAACTCAACTCCCTTAAATGACCTGACCCGCAGTCTGTCTCTTCTCTCACTGACTTTCCAGTCTCCTCACTTCACACCACACTCAACTGTCTTTCGCCCCATCCCCCCTGGGGTCTTCCACTCACACCCGCCCCATTATTTCTGAGGGTTGATTGTTTCTCTCGTAGTCCCGCTACACAGGTCACTCATCTCAATGTCAATGCCCCAGGCTTATGTCAATAACAATCAATGCAGTGATGTTGATGCTGTAACAATGTAACAGAATAACAAGTTTCCCAGAGTCATGTCAGAGATCCCTTTGTGGCATGGGTCTGTGGATCCAGCATATTTATTCTTGGCACATTAATTCATTTCTTGTATTTGAACCGTGACTGTTTATTTATCTTCCAGATTCACCAATTACCCTCTCACACCACACATTTGTCAATCTCACATGCTACAAGCAGTCAACCACACCTGCTTACCTTACGTCTTCATAGACCACATTCATCACTCTCACACATCATACGAAATATCCTCACACATCACACTACCACATTTATACACCTTGCCTGCCAGCCCCACACCCCATCTGTCACTCACACATGCCACATTACACCCTCACAAACCACACCCATAACTCACATGCCACTCTCACACATCACACACTGCCACGTTTATACACCTCGCCTGCCAGTCCCACATCCCACCTAGCACATGCCACATGTCACCCTCACACATCACACAAACCATCCTCACACATCACACTACCATAATTGTACACCACACCTGTCACCTCATACACCACGCCCACCAACCACACCTGTCACTCACACATGCCACATTCACAGATCCCACCTGTCAGACTCATACACCTCATATATATCACCCTCAAACAGCATAAACCACACACACACGTCATCTACAACACATCACACCAGTCAGCCCCACACCCCACCTGTCACTCACACATGCCACATTCACAGATCACACCTGCCAGACTCATACACCTCACATATCCCACCTGGCAGCAGGTCCGTATGGTCGAATGGGTAAGAATGCATGTTCTTAAACATTCGTTGTGCTGATGCTGAGGTAAGTGGTTCAACCCCTACACAGGGCTGCTGGACTAAAATGTTCACCTGTCGTCCTTGACTTAGGGACATAAATCACAAGTACCTCTGAAGTCAGAGTGGGTTTGCCTGATGGCGAGGGACACTGTTAATAATGAAAGCTAATACACACGCAAAATTCATCACAACTATAAATAGTGTGTATAGACTACGCTTAAGTTCAAAGCGAGCGAGCGCCCCCCCAAAAAAAAATCACACTTGGCAGTCTCACACACTGCTCCTGTCACCCTCAAACAACATACACCACCCACACATTTTTCTTCTTCTTTCGTTCGCTTGAAATATGTCTATATCTGCAATGTCGTCTCTTGCATGAATTGAACTGTTTTTTTCAGTTCACACAGTGGTCCATAGAGTTTATCTTCCACCGTCGTCTCTCTAGGCCAGAAGGTTTGCCTAGATATGTTATATTTTGGGCAGTCTTGGAGTATGTGCTCTGCTGTCTGCGACGCCAATCCACATGTGCACATGGCTGTTTCACCAATCTTGAATTTTGTATACATGTGGTTGCGTAATCTATTGTGTCCTGTTCTGAGGCGCAGAATAATGACTTGTTCTGGTCTGTCCATAATGTGGTAGTCATCTTGAGCAGGTTTTGGTGGCTTTCTGACTGATTTGATCATTCTTTTCTTTTGGTGGTATGTAACGGGCACATCAGGCTGTTCCTCTTTGGCTCCTTCCTTAGCCAATTGATCAGCTCTGTCGTTTCCGGGTACTCCACAGTGGGATGGTATCCACTGTATGGTGACTTTATGCTGACTGCTAAGTTCAGAAAGTAGTGTCCTTAGTACTGGCAATTTCCCAGAGAGGAGCGCCTCGAGTACTGATTTTGCATCTGTTAGTAGCACCACAGGTTGTGTACCATTGCTGTTATTTAGTAATTTCACCACCCACACATGATGTCTACAATTGCTTAAAAAAAAGTTTACTGTAACTTTTTTTTTTTAAGCGACACTACCTACACTTGACATCTACAATACATCACACCAGTCAGCCTCACACACTCCACCAGTCACCCTCACATATCATATCAGTTACCCGCACACACAACTATCACCCGCAGAGAAACCAATTTTGCTATAGCAATTCTTTTTATAATTTCTTCAAAGCACCTTCTATTGGCTCTGTGGCGAAGGGGTTACGAACGCTATTCGCAATCCCTCATACCATATTCAAAACATAGCTGCAGGCAATTTGGCAGCAGACCACCTTGCGTTGGTTTTCATACAATGGTAAGAGTAATGGTAATTTAGAAAGCAATGGCAAACTACTGAACGTAAACTTGCCAAGAAATCACAGTAAAAAAATGCTGGGGTTGACTGCGACCTCCTGTAAAGGATATGCAACTAACTTTAACCTTCTGTCACATGTTATGAATATTCCGAGATAGTTGTACAAACTCACTTGTTTAAGAGTGTTTCCAATGACATAGATGTCACATGGTGGTATGTCTTTCTTCTAGGAGAAAATCATAACTGTGTTTTCTTACAGTTTACTGTGTACATTAGCATTATCAGCAAAATGCTGCAGATCCTCTTCGTTATCTTAAATCAAAGCTGTATCATAGGTAGGTCTAATATTGTTATGTTCTCCAAGTCTTTTAAATTTCTCATAATTTCTCAATGTTTAGGGAAAAAAGGTCTGGAGGCATTGTACATTGATTGACTGGCACTGAGCTTCTTCTTTTAAAATCAGTTTTAATGGCGGCTTGTAGTTTCCAGTGTATGTTCTTTAAAAGTCTACGGTCCTGCTGTCAATTTGAAGATCTGCAAGTATCTTTATCATGTCAACATATCTTACTTTATTAAATGCCTGTGTGTAGTCAATGAAGCAAAGATGTAGGTATTTATTTACTTCTATTGTTAGATTTCATATGGTTGAGGATTTTATGAACTTCCTATTTCATAATAGATGGTCCTTCACTGCTAAAGTACCTATCACACCGATCCTCCTGTGATTCATTGCAAAGGTCTTTCAAGTACCTGACCATGTATCTAAGACCTTATCCTTGGCCAGTATTATGTTGCCAGCTTTGATTTCCAGGCACGCCATTGATGTGCATGTTCTTTTGTTACTGAGGTTGTTAATTCTTTTCAGTATTAATTTAGTATTTTGGGTGTTGTGTTGTTTTATTGATTTCTCTGAGATTTTCCTCAAGCCATGCTTCTTTTGTCTCTTTACATAATTTTCTAATGTTTCTTTGAATATCTTCATATTTTCCATGGCTATTTTTGCTGTTTGTTATTTCCCCTCTGTTAGTTTTAAGAATTCAATAATATATTTTGTATAGCCTATTATCTTCTGTTTGGCATAACTATTTTTGTAGCCTGTCTAATAGTCTTGAAATATAATAATTTATAGATCTGACAATGTATCAAACTTATTCTCTGTTTCAATGTTGAATTCATCTTTTATTTCCTTCTCATTCTTCAATGTGCCCATATATGTGTAACGTTTCTGGTTAGTATTTGACCTTCTTTATCTGTATATGTATTCTGCCTTTAACTAATCTAAGATCACAGTAGCAGTCTGCATTTGATACAGATTTTGGCGAGTGTCAAAGCCTTTAAAAATCTTCTCTAGGGTGAAGTCAACTTGTTTCTGATCTTGTCAGGACTCTTCATATCTATAATGTCCTTGGGTGTTTTTGATACCAGGCGTTTCCAAGAGTTATGTTATATAGCACGCTCTTTTCTTTTGTTCACTGACAAGAATAAATCCTCTTTCATTATGCTCATATAACCTACAATATAATACAAAATTATATGAAATTTAAAAAACAAAAAAAAAATTAAAAAAGGACCATTTTACATGGCTGGCGCTGTAGCAAAGGCGTTACAGACACAATTCGTAATCCTGCATACCATGTTCTATCCTTGATCGAAGAAGAAGAAAGAGAAGAAGAAAGCATTATGGGCACAATTTGTAATCCTGCATACCACATTCTATCGTTGATCGAAGAAGAAGAAGAAGAAGAAGAAGAAGAAGAAGAAGAAGAAGAAGAAGAAGAAGAAGGAAGAAGAAGAAGAAGCAAGAAGGAAGAAGAAGAAGAAGAAACACAGTACTCCAACGTACAAATACTAATACTAAATGTGTTTGACTGTTTTGTCTGTTTTGTTTTTACTGTTTCATCGGCTCATTTTACTGTGAAATAAAGAATTAAAGAGCAAAGCCGTTGTCTCACCTATGTCAACAAAAGAGAACTTTAAACCTTAATGTTTGTCGTTCTCAATCGAAAAGTTAGTATGCGAAAACTAAGCAATACAAGCTGTGAACCTTACAAATAAAACATACTAACTAGCCGAATCTTGATGAATCAACAGCAGACGGGATAGAAATGTTGCTTTACTGCTCTCCAAGATTATTGCAGATGAAAGAGTTTGCTGTTTTGATTTCACGCGGTCGTTTTAACAACCGAAACTCAATCAACCGCTAAGGAAGTTCGAGAATAGCTGGGAAGAGTTGAGTTTTGTCAAGAATCCACATCACAGCACTTGGGACATTGCCATCCGTGCTCCGGCCTCACCTCCAACAGCCAGCGAAGAGTCCTAATACTAATTTCACCAGTTGCAGTCTGATTATGTGTTCGTATGAGCTTTCCTAGGAGTACTGAGTGTCGGCCAGATCCTCTGGTTCAGTTACTGCCTCCCGCGCCATCACTCCAGGCCATGAAGTTGTCTTCTTCTTCTGCGTTCATCCGGAGAGTTTTTTTCGGCCTGTTTAAAGCAGAGCTGCGTTCTTGCGCCGTTAAGAAGACACATCCGACTTCTGCGGGCATTTGTTGACCGGGTTAACCTTCCCAGGGCCATGAGGTTTATCTGTACCTTCATATATATATATATATATATATATATATATATATATATATATATATATATATATATATATATAAAACATATATTACATATTATATACATGATCCTAATGGGCTCTTACCACGTCTGCCTTATCATACAATGCAGACTCAGCCAAACCTTCCGCTTGCTCGTTTCCCACTACACCAGCAAATCGGGAGTCTCCCTGGCGAAGAGGTCAAGCCGTTTGACTTGGGCTCTGAAATGTTGTGGGTTCGATTCCGGGCCGCGTCCTTCAGCTCACGAGTGAGATTTTTCGGAGACTCCTGTGGTCATCGCTACAACTATGGCGTTTGTGAGTTTTGTGAGCCTTATGGGATAAAAACCCGGTGCAATGAAGTCGACCCTGTCGACTTTTAAGCGACTTTTTTTTTTACACCAGCATGCCCTGGGATATGACAACAATTCAACTATGGATCAGAGCCGACAAAATGGTACTAAACACGAGTGAAAAAGTAATGTTCACTTGCTATAAAGAATCAAATGCTCCACACAGCGAAAAAGTAGCAATAATACTATATAAAGAGGCAGAACAAGCACGAATAGAGTGGGAACTCAATCAAAGGTTTATGAAGAGAGAGAGAGAGAGAGAGAGAGAGAGAGAGAGAGAGAGAGAGAGAGAGAGAGAGAGAGAGAGAGAGAGAGAGAGAGAGAGGGGAGGGCTGGGCTAGAAGACAACTGTTTGAATCTCAGAGAAGGTCAATGCTGACTAATATTAATATCTGTTTCATTTCAGTGCCAGGGCACGCGGGTGTAAGAGGAAACGTACGATCAGACAGGCTTGCTGCTGTGTGGGAAATAATAGGCAATGGGTCAGGCTGACATCCCGAACGCCCTCAGGGAGACAGTAAGAGTAAATGACTCAAACGAGGTTGAGTTAAATTAAAGAGCCATGCGGGAAACTAAAGGTAAATAGACAGCAACGACAGCAATGGTATCGTCAGCCCATACACGCTGAGGGATATACTGAGGAGCGGAACTGGGCACTTATGGGCTATCAGTTTGATGTGCAATGAGGATGATCTGTAGACTAACAGATCGCCAGCACTCACTCTGTGTCTCCCGCTCTTGTTGTACACACTGACAAACTATTGTTAGTCTCTCTCTCTCTCTCTCTCTCTCTCTCTCTCTCTCTCTCTCTCTCTCTCTCTCTCTCTCTATATATATATATATATATATATATATATATATATATAATAATAATAATAATAATAATAATAATTATAATAATGCGCAGATTATAACGTAAGTAGCAAATAAGGCACCACCAATCTTTATTGACGGACGCAGTTCGCAATCTCGCACACCCGCGTTCGAAACACAGCTGCTGGCGATTTGGCAGCAGACCGCCTTGCGTTGGTTTTTTTAACGAAATGGTAAGGGTGCCCGTCATTCAAAAAGCAATGGCAAACTACTGAACGTAAACTTGCCAAGATATCACAACAGCAAAAAATGCTGGTGTTGACTACTACGTCCTGTAAAGGACATGCAACTAACTAACTTATTATAATTTATGAATTGAACATGATAATGAAGGTAGTGATGGTTGTCTGTTGGTTGTAGTTGTTATTGTTATCAGGAATCAACAAGGCATACAGCCGGTACTAAGGGTATTTTGAAAACGCTTACGATTGAACTACTAGCGATTGCTTCTTCGTAATGTTTTAGTTGAGTCCTTCAAAACTCGTTTTCTCCTGTTCAACATGGAGGATAGGCAGGCGGATCATTATGTTGGAGAACCATTTGTCTCCGGACACCGTTTGCTAGAAAATTTCCCCCCAAATTTGGACTTAAAAGGACTCGGTTTCTCTCCATAGTTGCCATTCTAGATATTTTATATCCACATCTAGAGGTTTTTGCCCGCATCTGGATACCGTTTTCTGACGTTAGGATGCTGGATGCAATTCTAGATACTTTTCATTTGGAGTCGGATATTTTGAATACTTTCTAAATTTTACTTTTCTTTCGGTGTCATTTACCCATTTTATGTTTGGTCTGGACGCGCGTAAATTATGATAACTGCCGTTATTTAAACTTTGAACTGACTTGGGTCAACGCTCAACAATCTGGCAACCCCCTGGTAATGAGTAAAACGGCGCATAAATTATAATAACATTATTTGAACTGTGAACACACTGTGCTGCGACTTACTGCTGTAATGCCGACTTTGTGATTCTTTTCACGTGAATTTGGCTGCAACTGGTACAGATAATGCCTCGATAATGGTTGATATCAACCATAGCGTTTATATAAAATTTAAGGAAGATATCCCATCTTTAATCCTCATAAAAAGTGCGTGTCATTCCTTGCAGCTAGCATTATCACATGCCTCATCAGAATGTTTACTAAGGAATTTGCAATTCCTTATTGCTGAAACACATAACTGGTTCTCCAAATCACCTGTCAGACAACAGCAATAACAATTTATATAAAGCATTAAATGATAGTTCCCCACCACTGAAAATTCTGTCATATTGCAAAACTAGATGGTTATCAATTCAACCAGCTGTTGAAGTAACTGTGAAACAATGGTTGGAGTTGAAGACGCACTTCGAAATAACAAGACAAAGTGAAAAATGCTACACAGCTGAAATACTATATAGAATGTACAGTGATGAAAAAAATTTGGCATTCCTTCTCTTTTTACAACCCATTTTAAGTAAAGTGCAAAAAGTTAATAAACTATTTGAATCTCAAAATGTTGATAAAGTTAAATTACTTGACGACCTCATTTTGCTATTTCACTCAATTGGTAAAAGACTTATATTGCCAACTTGTAAAGCTGACTTGTTCACTTGCACTATAGAGAGCTATTTGGCTCCTAAGCCATACCTGGGATACTAAATTGAATCAAAAATTTATGGTTTAAAAACAAAAGGACTGTTAACAGAAAATGAAGAGAACAACTTAAGAAAGCGCTGTCAAGATTTTCTTGTCTCATTATTCAATCAACTAAAGCAGAGACTTCTTGAAAATTTAGATTTATTGAAAAACATTTCATTCTTTTCTATTAACAACATATCTCAGCCAGTAAGGACATACCTAAATATTGTCAAGTTATTAAATTTTTAAGGGCTACTGGTAATAGTGTGGTGGAAGCAGAATATTAGTTAACCAAAATAAATTTGGTTGACTGGACAAACAAAACAGAAATTGAAGCTTTTTGGAGTGAAGTAAGACAATTTAAAGATGCCTCAGGAAACAGTCCATTCTGAAAGCTCTTTGAATATGCGATGTCTGCCATGATACTACCCCATTCAAATGCTGATGCGGAAAGAGTTTTCAGTACTATGAATTATACAAAATGTAAACTAAGAAACAGGATGAAACTTGACCTCTTAAATGCTATCTTGACAATAAGATTTGGCCTGATGAGAGCAGGAAAATGCTGTTCAACTTATCAGCTCCCCGATCGTGTATTAAAAGAAATTGGAACAGCTAAAGCATACCAGAGTCATTTTGAATCTGAAGCTTCAACTTCATCATCCAAACTAAGTGCATCTTGTGAGAGTGCATCATCAGTGAAGATGAGGACATGATTCTATAGGTAAGTCACATCAATTTTTTTTTAAATGTTGCATATCCGTTACAGGACGTTGCAGTCAACATCAGAATTTTTCAGCTGCTGTTGATGTACTAAGGAAGATTATGCTCAGTAGTTTGCGATTGCTTTCTGAGCGACTGGTTCACATACCCCTTAAATTACCAGCGCGGCTCGAACCGCTGCTGGTTCGGGTGCAGCTGCGTTACTCACGAGAATATACGGGATTACGGCGACAGCCGTAAACTCTTCGCCAGGGAGACAGGCAGTCACATCAATACATATGTAATTTCTTACTTTCTCAATCTGGATTATTTTTCCTAGATACTTTCCAACGAAATCTAGATATTTATGGAAGTTGTTTGGGTCATTTCTAGATACTTTTGGTCAAAAAAAAGTGGCAACCCTGTTCTCTCCCAGTTACTGAGCTGAGTGCTTGGTGCGACACTGTGAGCTGTGCAGTTAATTCGGAATATAGTTTCTTTGTGTCATCGGTGACTGTGTGGTAGAATACATATTCAGAAAATAGCGGACGGCATGCTTGCCGGGCTGCTGTCTTATGTGATAATGCGTGTGCAGACTGTGTATGTTCGTCAAACAGCTGTCTCTTTAGACAGTGAATTGCATTTTCATGTATAGGAGGGCCTCTTGTCGGTGTTCTTGCGATTTGGTCTTGTCGAAGTTAATGTTTCCTTTACGAGTTTACATGGGATAACGATGGGCATTTCGTGTGGTTTTCGCTTTCACAGAAACGGAGCAATTATAGGGCGACCTGTTGCTGTGAAATTGGAACCTATGACGGCGACCGTGGCGGGACCTGCTGCTCTTGCTGATGATCTTGTCGCCACAGCAACGAGCCCAGCCAGTAACCCCACCCACTCTGCTACTGCCGCCATCACGACCACCACCACCACTACCACACCACCATCACTACCACTAGCACCACCAGCGCCGCAATAGCACCACCACTACCGCCACCGCCTCCACCACCGCCTCCACCACTACAATTATTCGAAGACAGTATCATTGTTTACATCAGGGGTCAACAATCTGTTTTGTAGTGTTGTACAGAAGTAGTGTACTAACTAACTAATCACTCAGCGTACCAACATAAATTCTTGCAGTCACCTAGCGTGCCAACCTACATTCTTGTAAAGTCACTCATTGTGCCAGCGTAAGTTTTTGTAAAGTCACTCGGTGTGCCAGCCTAAGTTCTTATAAAGTCACTCATTGTGCCACCCTATGTTTTTGTAAAGTCACTCATTGTGCCAGCCTAAGTTCTTATAAAGTCATTCATTGTGCCAACCTAAGTGTTTTCAAAGTCACTCATTGTGCCAACCTAAGTTTTTGTAAAGTCACTCAGCGAGCCAACCTAAGTTCTTGTAAAGTCACTCAGCGTGCCAACCTAAGTTCTTGCAGTCATTCAGCGTGTCAACCTAAGTTCTTGTAAAGTCACTCAGCGTGCCAACCTAAGTTCTTGTAAAGTCACTCAGCGAGCCAACCTAAGTTCTTGTAAAGTCACTCAGCGTGCCAACCTAAGTTCTTTCAGTCATTCAGCGTGTCAACCTAAGTTCTTGTAAAGTCACTCAGCGTGCCAACTTAAGTTCTTGTAAAGTCACCCAGTGAGTTATCTTAAGTCCAGTATATTTTTTCACAACAAACAATGAACAAATTAATTTGAGTTCGTTCTTTTATTTATTACATGTTTCTGATCTATTAAATAACAATTGTATAATTTGTAGATTATTAACTACTTTTAAGTAAACAGAAACAAATACAACTGTTATGTTTTGCAACATTTGAGGTTTAAACACATTATTTTGACAATCTAAAAAATGTGACGATTGTATTATATTTTTTAAATATGTCTTTATAAATTTACTTATATATATATATATATATATATATATATATATATATATATATATATATATATATATATATATATATATATATATATATATAGTAAATTTATAAAGACATATTAAAAAATATAATACAATCGTCACATTTTATTTTTACATATACATCTACATTTTGTAAATATAAAAAGTCGAAAATACTGAAGAAGAAAATACTTTAACGGCACCGTATCTTATATATAAAAAAGGATGTATGTATGTGTGTATGTGTGTATGTCCTTTATGCGTTCGCAAACGGTCCATCCGATTGAGATGAAATTTTCTACACGTCTTCCTCTCATTCCCGCGCTGCCAACTGTCATATTTTTGTCGTGTAAAATCGGCTACTTACTTAATATTAATTCATTTTTCATTTTTCATTATAATTTCTATATATCAAGGGGACTTAACTCTAGAAAAGTTATTTCAAGGGGCATAACTTTTAATAACATTGCTATATATATATATTGTTGCATCGTTTTCAAAGATTTATAAACTCTTTGTCTATAGTTATTTACAGGCATATGAGTTATAATAAATCATGATATAATCTTTAAGGCATTTTCAAAGTTTTCATAAAAATAATGCATAATGCATAACATTGTAACTCATCTTTTTATGCTTAAAGAAGTTATCTACAGTCATGACGGTGATTAAAAACAGTTTTCATTAAAAATAATGGATGGTGTGTGGAAGGACATTCTTTTAAGTAACTTTTTTTTGTTGTTGTATGAATTTAATGAGACGCTCTCCGCCAGGAGCTGGGCGAAGCCACGCCGGGTCAGACAGATAGACAGACAGACAGAAAGATAGTCGGGAACGGGAGCTTATATGACTACTTATATGAATTAAATGAGATGCTCCCCACCAGGGACTGGGTGAAGCCGGGCCGGTTCAGACAGACAGACAGACAGACAGACAGATAGACAGACAGACAGACAGACAGACAAACAGACAGACAGATAGTCGGGAACGGGAGCTTATATGACTACGTATATGTATTAAATGAGATGCTCCCCACCTTTTAGCTGCAGTTATCTACAGGCATATGCGTTATAATCCTCCTCCTCTTCTCCCCTCCTCCTCCCTCTTCCTCCTCCTCCTCCATCTTCCTCCTCCTCCCTCCTCCTACCACATCGCCTTCCTCCCTCCTCTTAATCACTCCTCTTCCTTCCTCCTCCTCCCTTCTCCTCCTCCTCCCTTCTCCTCCTCCTCCCTTCTCCTCCTCTCTCCTCCTCATCCCTCCTCCTTCCTCCTCCTCCTCGTTTCTCCTCCCCTCATCCCTCCTCCTCCCTTCTCCCCCTCCTCCTCCCTCTCCTTCTCCCTCCTCCTCCCTCCTCCTCACTCTCCTGCTCCTCCCCCTCCCTCCTCCTTCTCCCTCTTCCCTCCTCCTCCCTCTCTCTCCTCCTCCCTCTCCCTCCCTCTCCCTCCTCCCCTCCTCCTCCTGCGTTCTCCTCCTCCCTCTTCCTCCTCCTCCCCTCCCCTCTTCCTCCTCCCTCCTCCACCTCCCACTTCCTCCTCCCTCATCCTCCCTCTTCCTCCTCCTCCTCTCTCCTCCTCCCTCCTCCTCCCTCCTTCTCCTAATCCCCCCTCCTCCCTCCTATTCCTCCCTAGCCTCCCTACTCCTCCTACTCCCTCCTCTTCCCTCCTCCTCCTCTCTGGAACGGGAACGGGAGCTTGTATGACTACTTATATGAATTAAATGAGATGCTCCCCACCAGGGTCTGGGCGAAGCCGGGCCGGGTCAGCTAGTTACTTATAAATAACACCAACATTTGTGCAATGGCGGTCGTGGGAAAACTTTGGCATGAACATGTGACAGCCGAGGGAACTATACAGTTGGTGGTGCAGTTGTCGAGAGAGAGGGGAAGGACGGGATGGGAATAGAACTTCATCGAGATCAGTCATTGTTGCTCTACATTAAGTTAGTTTGCATCAGATCGTACATTCCTATCTTAAGTTGAGTTGAATTGAGTTGAGTTGAGTTGAGCTAAGAACTGACATCACTGCACTTAAGACATTACCATACATCCTCCGTCCCCTCGTTCAGTATCCAGCGAAGAGTCACCCTCCACTCCATTTTCTCCCCGCTGGCTGTTGTCAAAGGTATCGAGCATAAAAGCACGCATTCCGTTGCTTCGGCGATAATGCATTTTTATATTAAATATCTGATAATATTAGTTTTGAATGGACGTGAAAATATGAACATCGTAAACTGATTAGAGAAATTAGACGTAGACAGTCAAAATTTTTTGGACATGTTATGAGAAGAAATGGATTGGAGAACTTGGTGACAACTGGCAAGATCGAAGGGAACAGACCAAAAGGAAGACCGAGAGGAAAATACCTGGATGACTTGGTCACATGGCATGGACGAGACAGGAACACTGAGCTGATCCACGACACTGGTGATCGAGTGAAATGGCGAGTCATGACCGCCCACGCTTTCCGGCATGGCACATGATTGATTGATTGATTGAAAATATGAATAGCTTTAAAAGAAATATGTGCCTCAATTTGCCGTGAACTGTGCAGGTTAGGGTTTTCTTTTTGCCCTCGGCAGAAAACAACCTACATCTTACCGAGGTTTCAAACCAGGGTCTCATGAAGGAGACCCCAGCATTCTTAGCCACTAGGCCAGCTTCTCCTCCCGAGACAATATGTGCAAAACTGAAATGTTGATATCACATAAATGCTCAGTATAACTGTCTCATAAACAAGGCTACATAATGTAAAACAATTGAAAAAAGGAAAGAATACAGTAAGACATACAATTATGTTATGACATAGCAATTCACATTGTATAAATCAATCACAACTCAAAAGAGTTGAACAGGAGACTGTTGATATAAATACAATATTGTTGATATAAACACAGTACAATAATGAAGAGCAAGTTAGCGCAATCTATCCTGGGGTATACTGTGAGATTATAGTTTTGAAAGTAAAGCGTAAATGTATGCGTGGCTGTGTGTGACTTGTGAACAACTCGACAGCTTTATGTAGTTTGAAATGTTACGACATACAATTGCATTGACGGATTTGCCTTGATTGTATATAGGCTTATTGCGATGAGGTACGGTTTTTAGATGGCAATATAAATTATGTTAATTCATATATCACGTTTGTGAATTAAACAGATTCGTTTAATATTAGATCTGTATTAAGCATTTTTTAAATGTTGCATATATCCCTTATCGGACGTTGCAGTCAACACCAGCATTTTTTAAGCTGCTGTTGATGTACAAGGCAAGATTATGCTCAGTAGTTTGCCATTGCTTTCTGAGCGACCGGCTCACATATCCCGTAAGTTACCAACGCAGTTAGAACCGCTACCGAGTCTCGCGCAGGTTACGTTACTCACGAGAATATACGGGATTACGGAGAAAGACGTTAACTCCTAGGCCAGGGAGACCGGCATTAAGCACTTAGTCTTGTTAATAACCCATTTAGCAACTGTCTATTTATGTTTGTGGGAAACAAAGAACACGTACTTTGTATTCCCATCTAAGCTGTGTTTATTCGTTGTGAACTAAACCCACTGACGTCGTATGATAATTTAACAGGTCAGCATCAACCACATATAGCCCCGAACTAGCCAAAACCTGCATGGATGGGCATGCCCAGGGGTCACTCATGGCGATTGTATGGTATAGCTGAAAACCGATTACTATTTAATCCTCAGATATCTACACCAGCAAGAGTGGTTCCCATATGGATTCGGTCCGTAATCATACCAATTGCCCCTTTAACGTAAGTTATCAATAGTTTATTCAATACTTAAGTTTATTTGAAAGTTACGTAGTCAGATTATATAAAGTTACTTAGGATTTATCTGGTTCATTTCAATTTTCCATACATATTCTGGAGATAAATGAATGAATAAGCAGACAGTAGGGCCTGATGTGCGATGATAGCAAGTGGATAGATTTATTCGTGCTGATCAGGTTAGCCAGCCTATTTGACTAGCCTTATTCCATGCTGTTGATAATGTAACATAAATAAAGTGAAATATTTCATTCTGTCAGGCAAGGTGTAATGTGTCATCATCCTGTACCCTGCGAGCTGGCGTAGGTGTTCATGTCTCTCCACAAATCTCGGTCTGTGATGTTGTGGATTAACTCGGCTAACGATATTCTTCCACTCCACTGTATCCACTGGCTCTGATTTGTGAAAACTAATGAATTCTAGGAAGATAATGTGGTGGTTTCCCCTTTACTTCCACATCCACATGGGGGTGGGGGTGGGGGGTCTTTTACCTCTGCCATTGACAGCCATTTCCAACTGGCAGGACAGGCGAGTGCCCTACTCAGCTCAGCTACAGAGTCGTCCACTTATCCCGGTGGATACACGGTCCCCAGGGCTGCGTTAGCCACAACGTGATGTGTTTAGCATTATATACCACGTGGAGGTGCAGTAGGTATTTTCCCCTTCTAGTGTTATGGGTAATGTTGGCCAAAACTCCTAAGTACGTTTAGAGAACTGTGTATGATGTGAAATACAAAATATATTAGAACACTGGGCTATGAGGGGAGGGGGGGGGCATTCTGATAATAGGCAATTGCCACATGGCTGATGCAATGTGGGGGTTAGTGAGAAATGATGTGTTTTAAGAATCTAAGATTTGTAAAATTATGTAGATTTGCAAGAATTTGTCACATACATATATTTAAATAAATGTGTCCATCATTCATTAAAATTTATCAATTATAAACAAAAAATAAATAAATAAAATAACAGAAGCAGACATGGGAACGCCCAACTGAAGTTGCACTGCCCAGCTAATACTTGAGTTCAAATAAACACAACATATAACCAGGAAGCTCAACGAAAGAAAAGCACGCTCATAGAAATGATCAGTCGTTGCGATATAAGTCTTTATCAACAAACAAGAAAAACAAAACATAAAAATTAGATCACTGTAAGATACGGTAAATTAGCATTGATTTAAAACAGTAGTATGTGTTTTATATTTAATACTGGCGGCGGCTTTAATGTGCTATAAGCAATTTACCCGTATTCGAGATGTAACGTAGACATTTGCTTCATTCGAGTTTACTGTTGACTTATACAGTTGTGTAGACACGATAGGAGAGGGGATGGCTGTCAGATGTGTAGGGTGATCACCGGTAACACAAGCATGGCAATCAATATAAGAGACTGGAGGTTTCACGAGTAATGTACGAAAACTGAGCTGTTTAAGTGGTGTCGTGGAGAGGAGGAGGAGGAGAACTCTGCAACAGAGTCTCTGTGTTGATGACATTTGTGGTACCTGATCGAGAGGATAGTCTCCGCACCAGCTTCACGCCATTAGATCATCATCATCATGTGCCGTGTCAAATAACACTCCACAGATTTCACTCCTGGGTGTCCTGTATCTATTCTGTTGTAGATATTCCTCCATACCGCCGTCTTAGACAACCCAGTATCATTGCTCTAGGTCTGCTGTCGTATCTTCTACCACTGAATCGTGAACTCATCACAATGTTCTCCGTTGCCTCTCTTCTAGTGGCGTGACCAAAAACAACTGTTGCCTCTTGCTTATAGTTATGTCATGTTCTACTTTCATTGTCAGATACATACCACCAGCTATATTCAGGGCCAAAACAATCTAAACTTCGATGCATTAGATTTTAGACTTCTTCTAGAGTATTCACAAGCAAGAAACACAGAACAGACATTGGTCTTTCAATCTTCTTCTTCTTCTTCTTCGTTCATCCTGAGTTGTTTTTTTTTTTTTTTTTTTTTTTTTTCCGGATGTGATTGCGTTGTGCCTGTTTACAGCAGAGCTGCGTTCTTGCGCCGTTAGGCCGACACATCCGACTTCTGCGGGCATTTGTTGACCGGGTTAACCTTCCCGGGGGGTCTTTCAATCAAGTTGTCCTCGTGGGTAGATAATACAAAGCAATGTAATATGAATTATAGCTAAGTGATTGAAGTGTTACAAGTAAAAGAAAAGTAACCTCAGTTATGACCATATCAATAAAGCACAATAAAACATCACTCCAAACAAATATGAGTAATAGTAATACCGGCCGTCTCCGCGGCAAAGGGTTTATGGACGCAGTTCGTAATCCCGCATATCGCGTTCGAAACACAGATGCGGGCGATTTTGTAGCAGACAACCCTGTGTTGGTATTTTACGAAATGGTATGAGTGCCGGTAGTACAGAAAGCAATGGCAAACTACTGAAGGTAAACTTGCCAAGAGATCACAAACAGCACAACAATGCTGGGGTTGACTGCGACGTCCTGTAAAGGATATGCAACTAACTAACTAACTAATAGTAATACCGGATGTTTGTACAGTCTCACTACACTTTCTATGTAGATCAAATTTGAAAAAATGAAGTACATGACGTCATTAGAAATGGGCTAAAAATTCATTAAATTAGTTACAATAGTCGCTATTTTGGGAAGCTGGAAAGCACACATGAAGTATTCAATATAACAGGTGTTGGAAATGTCCACCTGGGCTTCAAGACATGACTGTACACGTCCATTCATATTGTGAAATACCTTCTGCAACGTGTGTGTTCTTATTTTTTTGAATGGTAATTTTGATTGCGTCTTTCAGGTCCTCAGTTGTGTGTACATTATGTTTGTAAAACTTTCCTTTCAAGAAACCTCATAGATAATAATCTAATCGAAATAGATCTGGAGAGCGAGCAGTCCAAATTCCACGTGATATTATACGATTTGCGAAAATTTCTTTCAAAAATCGCGCTGATGCTTTAGCTGTGTGTGCAGTTGCACCATCTTGCTGGAACCACGCTTCTTCAATTTCATGTTCATTCAACTGTCCCCCCCCCCCCAAAAAAAAAAGGTTCCAGAATATCAGAACGGTACAGATTGGCATTTATAGTTTTGTTGAAGAAAATTGGTCCAATTAAACGTTTTATACCGACGGCACACCATAACCCAATTTTTTCTTCGTGTAGTGGCGCTTCATGAAATGCATTGATATTAAAAGTGCTCTAAATAAGATTATTTTGGCTATTAACGTATCCAGATAGATGAAACCGTGGCCTCATCAGAGAAAAATGTTACATCGAGAATATACTAGTCTAATTTAGCTGAAAATTCTGGAAACCACGTGGAGTAGTTGACTGTGGATTGATCATCACACTCTTGTAGTTCAGACACAACAGAAATCCTGTATGGA
Organism: Cepaea hortensis; assembly: GCA_963921405.1. Lineage (NCBI taxonomy): Eukaryota > Metazoa > Mollusca > Gastropoda > Stylommatophora > Helicidae > Cepaea > Cepaea hortensis. The sequence goes on along the minus strand of OY992888.1, from coordinate 75,892,004 downwards.
TGAACATTTAATCGTTGTTTAAGAATTGTGTGCACTGTGCTCATTGATACGTTCGTTTGTTGCGACATTTTCCTTAAGGACTTGCTTTGACTTTTCAGGATTCTGTCTTGGATATCTAGACATCTTTCTTCAGACACAGCAGGCCTACCAGATACGGAGCATCTTTCACATTTTCCGTAGCAAGAAACCTATTTAACATATTTCTAACCATAATGCGAGGAGGAGGTTGTTTATTAGGAAATCTTGCTCTAAATGTTTGAACAACCATCCGTGTGTATCGACCGCCATTTCGAAACACTTATTCAACCAAAAAAAATTATTTCTTCCGTTGATAACATCATTCTGTTTGGAGTGCAAAGAATTACACCAGCAGACGATAGCCACTCGCTGCATTTTGCTTCACGATGGACTGTGGAGCAAATTGTTTATGCTGTCGTATACGTCACTTTTCAAATTTGTTCTACATACAAAGTGTAGTGAGTGTGTACAAACACCAGGTAGTGATAGCCACAGCTATCAAGAATCATCCAAAGACATGCATGAAACAAAAATCATATTAAAATGAATAGCCCGAAGTAACTGCCATCCTTTCTGAAGCTGACGACCCCAACACTGGAAACTTCCACATGAAAAAGAAATGCATGAAACAAAAATCATCATCTTAAAATGAACAGCCCGAAGTAACTGCCCTCCTTTCTGAAGCTGACGACCCCAACACTGGAAACTTCCACATGCAGACGATCATTCTCTTTCAACTCAAACAGTCCCCCTGAAACAGAAGATGGCTTGCATTCAAGGTCAAGTACGAGGGTAAGTTAATAAGTAAGTCACTCGCTGCATGGGACTGCGTACTTTGTTCTTATTTACTTGCAACCCCACAGAACTGTGTGACTTACTAATTGACTCGCCCTCGTAACTTTTTCTACCCAGCTATGCATCGCTTTACGGGACACACATTTGTCAGCATAAACACTGAAAACCCACCTTGGCGGGAGACATTTCGCGAATGACGCTGAAGTTGAATGTGAAGTGAAAACGTGGTTTAGAAAACAGAGCACACAGTTCCATGCAGCGGGTATGGGAGGACTGACAAAAATAGGGGATAAATGCATCAATGTTGGTGGAAATTATGTTGAGAAATAAAGGGACAATCTATTTATAAAAATAAACTGGTTTCAAGTTGTTATCATATTTAGTTATTTTTCTACATCAATTTGTGACTTCCTTATTGACTTCCCCTCGAACATTCTAAATCTACAATAAGCGGTTTCATAAGACTGTTTAGTTTTTGAACTCTTCTTCTGCTTCGTCTTCCTCTTTATTTTTCTAAAAAGTCGCTTAAAAGTCTACAGGGTCGACTTCATTGCACCGGGTTTATCCCATATGGCTCGGTCTCTTTCCGCAGCGCGGAAAGCGTCGCATAAAGCACTAACTCCGTAGCTCTAGCGACAATCCACAGGAGTCTCCGAAAAATTAAATTCGTGAGCCGAATGATGCGGCAGTAGTATACAATGTGCAATTTACACCCCAAATATGGTGCAATACGTCATCGATGACGTGATATTTTACTATATGAAGGGTATAGCACCAGATTGAAAACGGACCTCATTTTTGAAATTTTGGCGGGTATCTTCTAGGGTTCGGTTGTCATTTCCGGTTGTCACTTCCGGTACTTCCGACTGACTTCCGGGGGCGGGTGGGTGGTCGGGGAGGCGGTGGCGGGCGGACCGGAGCGAACCGGACGTCGTCACGCGAGTGACTGCGTGGGTGACCGAGCACGTGATGTGATCGAACCCCACTCATGTAGATATCGAACCCGTCGATTAGGAGACCGAAGTCAATATGAAAGATTGGAGAAAATGATTTATTCTATCACTCGAGTTACCTCGAGTATCCAGACTTGGATTGCATGAATAAACTTTCACGTTGATAGTTAATTTGGCAGAAGTCCATACCCATGTATCAACTTTAAGCGAGTGGTGAAAATCTGGTTTAAAAAATATACTAGACAGGCATACATTATTATTAAAAATTAAGCACAATAAAATAATAAACGGCTAAATTTCTTGTATGTATATCGGCGATTATTAATGTGAATATAAAAATATTATCCTCATATTATACAAGTAATAGACCGCTAAGATAATTATAAAAAAGACGGGATAAAACACCACAAATAACGTCCTTTTAATAAACAAAATAAAAGTATCCCATTGGAGACAATTCGTTTCTCTCGTGTCTCTTGACTCAACCAGAAGTATTTGTCTCCCTTCATTGCACTGTAACAATCCTTTCTCAGGAGATCAGACGAGCGCTGATCTCTACCTGAGATAGTAATTGAAGGCGGTCAACGTTAATTGAATACCCTGCAGCGTGATCCCTGACTGAGCACTAATCAGATAATCTCACATTGCAGTCGTCGGTCAGTAATCTAAGTATCTCGCTGAGCGTCGGCTCATCTGATGTTTCACTTTGCGGGGCAGTGAATCGTGCCCATGCTTAGGTCGCCTTAAAATAAGTTAAAGTATATTCTAGGTAAAATAACATTTGGCTGTAAAATAGGCAGCGTCACTATGTCTATGCTATTCTGGTTATTTTAATTGTAACATTAAAACTGTTAAAGTTATTCATACCTCTACTGAAATCACAATACGACGCCTCACAATTAGACTATAAACATGAATGAAAATCGTAGCAGGATATTAAGCATCGTGTGCCAGGCCGATCGCACGGCTTTCATTCGATGTTATGCAGTGGAAGGAATATGCAACAAGCGGTCTACTCGGTCCTTCCCGTGAATATCTTGAGAGCGCTCTATGTGAAGAGGGTGTATCACCAGCTAGGTGTCTATCTATTACAGGACGTTGCAGTCAGCCCCAACATTGTTTGGTTGTTCGTGTGCCATCATGATGTGACAGGTGATCTCACGACCAAATGCATGCCTCGTACTATAACTATGTGTCAATCTATTACATATTGCAGTCAAGCTGTAATTCATTGAATTTACAGGACGTCGCAGTCAGCCCCAGCATTATTTTAGTGTAGTTGTTGGTCAAGGGGCAAGTTTTCCAACGCTTTCTGAACGACCTGGCACCCATTTCATAAAATCGTGTGCCATGCCGATCGCACGGCTTTCATTCGATGTTTTGCAGTACAAGGAATGTGCAACAAGCGGTCTACCCGGTCCTTCCCGGGAATATCCTGAGAGCGCTCTATGTGAAGAGGGTGTATCACCAGCTAGGTGTCTATCTATTACAGGACGTTGCAGTCAGCCCAAACATTGTTTGGTTGTTCGTGTGCCATCATGATGTGCCGTGTGTGTGAGTGCATGCGTGGACGTGTGTGTGGGTGCGTGTGTGTGAGTGAATGCGTGCGTGTGGGTGTGTGTGTGTGTGTGCGTGCGTGCGCATGTGCGCGCTCGTACGAAACTGAAATATTTTCATTCGCCTGACATCTATAACTGCAATGATGTCTCTTGCGGGTGTGAGTGCGTGCGTGCGCGCGCTTGTGTGGGTGCGTGTTTATGTGCGTGTGTCTGTGTGCATGCGCGCGCATGTGCGCGTTCGTAGGAAACGTAAATATTTTCCATCGTCTGACATCTATAACTGCAATGATATCTTTTGCGTGCGTGAGTGTGGGTGCGTGCGTGAGTGTGGGTGCGTGTCTGTGTGGGTGCGTGTGTGTGTGGGTGCGTGTGTGTGCGTGTATGTGTGTGCGTGCATGCGAGCGCTCGTAGGAAAGTTAAATATGTTCCTTCGCCTTACATCTATAACTGCAATGATGTCTCTTGCGTGTGTGAGTGCGTGCGTGGGCGTGTGTGTGTGGGTGCATGCGCGTGCATGTGCGCGCTCTTACGAAAATTAAATATTATCATTCGAATGACATCTATAACTGCAATGATTGTAATGGGAAAACCATAACACATGCTCACAGGCTACGAGATATCAAAGAGGGCGTCGCACGGGTGTGATGGGGCTACAGTACTATTCCGCCGAATGGGGGAGTGGGGGAGTGGGTGTAAGACGGGTAGATAGGTGCTTCTGATCATTGTTAAGGGGTGGTCGAGTGGTTGGGTGGGTAGATAAATACATCAATTCCTTGATAAGAGCCGGAGGTTAAGTCTCATATAAAAGTCTAAAGATTGAACTCATAGGTCCCCCGGGAAGGTTAAACCGGTCAACAAATGCCCGCAGAAGTCGGATGTGTCGGCCTAACGGAGCAAGAACGCAGCTCTGCTGTAAACGGGCACAACACAATCACATCCGAAAAAATAACTCCGGATGAACGCAGCAGAAGAAGAACAACAACTCATAGGTGGCTGATCTGAGGGTGAACGCCTGGGTGACTCATCGTGGGGCTATGTCGGTTAGGGTGAACATAGTGAACATGTTCAGACATGTCTTTAGGGAAAACCGGAGGATGACTCAGAGCGTACTGACCTCATAACGATACACATGGGTAATGGTAACATCGGATCAAGTATGGCTCTGCTTCCGGTCACATGTGTAATGACTACAACCATACCACATGCTCACTGGCTACAAGTGGTCAACGATGGCGTCGCATCCGATCACACGTGGTAAAGGAGAAACCAGACCACGTGGCTAAAACCGATCAAAGATGGTGCTCTATCCGATCACGTGTCTTATAAGATACAACCGAAATGCGTGACTAATGACTCAACCGGTCAAAGATGGAGTCGCAACCTATCAAAGATGGAGTCGCAACCTGTCACATGACCAGACAGTGCATAATATTCTGCTGACTCATTCTACGTCAGCAAATAGCATGTATAAGACGGCCAGCATTCGTCGAATAGAAGTACTGGTCTCTGCGAGCAGCAACCAGAGCACCATGTGCCAAGTCTCTAATGGTAAGTTGGATTTTTTTATAAATCTTTCACATTTTCATTGTGTTTCTCCAAGTAGGCATACAGTTAACCTAACAATACTAGTATAATAAAGAGATATATGGTGCTAATTGCATATGACTGGAGTATGTGCTCTGCTGGCTGCGACACCAATCAACTGATGCACATGGTTGATTCATCAAGCCTGAATGTTTGCATACATATGGCCTATTCTGAGATGCAGAATAATGACTTGTCCTGATCTGTCCATATCATGGTAGTCACCTTGAGCAAGTACTGTGGCTTTCTGGCTGACTTCGTCATTAATTTCTTTTGGTGGTATGTAACGGGTAGATCAGACTTATCTAGAAAGCAGTGTCCTTAGTACCGGCAATATCCCACAACGAGCGCCTCGAGCACTGATTTTTGCATTTGCCAATAGCAACTAATGAGACAACGGAGACACGAGTGTATTGATCTAGTAGGTCAAAAACAGCGGTAATGGAAGAAACCAACGTGGAAACTAACCCACAAAATAGCCAAGAGGGGGAAAGAAATTCGTTGACCATAAATCAGCCCTGTGCATGTGTTGATTGGTGTCGCAGCCAGCAGAGCACATACTCCAGTTATATGCGATTAGCACCATATATCTCTTTATTATACTAGTATTGTTAGGTTAACTGTATGCCTACTTGGAGAAACACAACGAAAATGTGAAAGATTTATCAAAAAAGGTAACTTGCTATTAGAGAATTGGCACATGGTGCTCTGGTTGCTGCTCACAGAGACCGGTACTTCTATTAGACGAATGCTGGCCGTCTTATACATGCTATTTGCTGACGTAGAATGAGTCAGCAGAATATTATGCACTGTCTGGTCATGTGACAGGTTGCGACTCCATCTTTGACTGGTTGAGTCATTAGTCATGTGTTTCGGTTGTTTCCCATAAGACACATGACCGGATACAGAACCACCTTTGACCGGTTTTAGCCACTTGGTCTGGTTTCTCCATTACCACGTGTGATCGGATGCGACGCCATCGTTGACCACTTGTAGCCAGTGAGCATGTGGTCTGGTTGTAGCCATTACACATGCGACTGGAAGCAGAGCCATATTTGATCCAATGTTACCATTGCCCACGTGTATCATTATGCGGTCAGTACGCTCTGAGTCATCCTCCGGTTTTCCCTAAAGACATGTCTGAACATGTTCACTATGTTCACCCCCACCGACATAGACCCACGATGAGTCACCCAGGCGGCCACATTCAGATCAGCCACCTATGAGTTCAATCTTTAGACTTTTATATGAGCTTTAACCTCCGGCTCTTATCAAGGAATGGATGTATTTATCTACCCACCCAACCACTCGACCACCCCTTAACAATGATCAGAAGCACCTATCTACCCGTCTTACACCCACTCCACAGCCACTCCCCCATTCGGCAGAATAGTACTGTAGCCCCATCACACCCGTGCGACGCCCTCTTTGATATCTCGTAGCCAGTGAGCATGTGTTATGGTTTTCCCATTGCCATCATTGCAGTTATAGATCTCAGGCGAAGGATAATATTTAATTTTCGTACGAGCTCGCACATGCGCGCGCATGCACACGCACGCACTCACACACGCAAGAGACATCATTGCAATTATATATGTAAGGCGAAGGAACATATTTAAGTTTCCTACGAGCGCGCACATGCGCGCGCATGCATACACCCCCCACACACGCACCCACACACACGCGCGCACGCACGCACGCATGCAGTCACACACGCAAGAGATGTTACAGTTATAGATGTCAGGCGAAGGAAAATATTTAAGTTTCCTACGAGCGCGCACATTCGCGCGCATGCACACACACACACGCACCCACACACACACGCACCCACAAACACGCGCACACTCACACGCGCAAGAGACATCATTGCAGTTATAGATGTTAGGCGAAGAAAAATATTTTAGTTTCCTACGAGCGTGCACATGCGCGTGCACGCACACACACACACACACACGTCCACGCACGCACTCACACACACGCTGCACATCGTGATGGCACACGAACAACCAATCAATGTTGGGGCTGACTGCAACGTCCTGTAATAGATAGACATCTAGCTGGTGATACACCATCTTCACATAGAGCGCTCTGAAGATATTCCCGGTGTGACGAAACGTCTGCAGATCTGCTGGTCTCTGAGTTATATCCCTTTGAAGGGATGGCGAAGGGTTAGTCTCTCTGGACGTAATAACTAATAATCAGGGGGTTTCCCAACGAAAGTAGTGCCTGCCGTCACTAGTCTGGTTATTTCTAGAGAAATCTAGAAGCTTCCCCAGTAAGTGCGTACGTGGTCAAGATCACGCTTGTCTCACAAGTGCCTCATGGAACACGAAAAGGTCGAACAATCCGTGATGCAAGACTTCTTCGTGGAGCATGAAATTCACTGGAGCAGTGAAGGCATTGTGAAGACGCATTTAGCTGGGAGTGATCAGTCACCAGTCGGACCTCATCGTAGAACGATCACAGAATTGAGCTGCTGAAAGTTGATGTCAGTGTGCGCGGCCAGAGCGGGACATCAGCAGTCAAGATTGTGATTGAATATCACAGGATTTGTTATTGGTATACTACCGGAGATTCCAGAGCTGAACCATGAGCTCTAGGGGACCGGCTCACTTCAGTGCCTATCTAAACGAGTAAGGCATTACTAGGAGCGGTCATCGGAATCTGCCGAGATCAACGTTTAAAATGTCTGAGTACAGAATGTGTCGGTAGGTCTATGCTGTGACCACCGGAGAGAGTCCGACGAGTGTCCATAGATCCTGAGAGGATCCAAAACAACGTCTGTTGATTCTAGCCAGTGAAGCACTGGTGGAATTCGAACTCAGTGAGAACCTTGAGGATTACAAGGTAGTAACTTTCAAAGTTGACGGAAGTAATCTCTGTTACCAGTCACCATGGCCTGTTTGTTATGCTTCCGGCCCGGCTGGGTCGTTATGGGACACCTTGTATATTAGCATGCTTGTATGGTGTGTACCTACAATGGTTTACCTTTGTGAAGCCGAAACTTGGTCCAGTGACCTAAGACATTGATTAACTGATTGGTGTGAACACCGGAGTGATATGTTTGCTAGGGTAGGGATCTACCCCATTCCGAGGTGTTGAACATTGACAGTGATGGTTAGGATGTGATTGATACCCTTCGATCAGGGTAGTTACTTGTGAATTTGTGAAGATCTATTATTCCAAGAGACATGGGAATAGGTGAAGTGTTGTAGTCACCTGATAGACTTTGCAAGTGACATTGTGTGTATGTGGAATAGGTGAAGGGTGGTATTTACCTATTAGACTTTGCAAGTGCCATTGTGTTTATGTGGAGCGAATGCTCATGTTATAGGTGACGTATCAGTGTGTCAGTCACTTATGAGACAGAAGAGCATCCCGGCTCTTGAACTGTAGGGTACCGTGCTACACGTACTTGTCTGCAGTTGGGAGACAGCTAGTAGCCTAGTGGCTGCCCAGACTTTCTCCGTAGAGTGTGACGGTGATATAGTACTCTATCAAGGGAGGACCCTTGATCATAGGTGCAATGTCGGTCATGCAGTGGTACTACGCTTGATCATCCCGGGAGTTGGAACACTGAAGGAAGAGGGAACTTTGGAGAGGCATCGGACCTTGGAGTTCCTGTCCACTGGAGGTTCCTGGGTGAGTCGTGACCACGACAGGACGACCGCACGAACTATAGTCACAGTCTCTATGATGCAGAAGAATCATCTGTAGATTTGCTCATGTACATATTGTCTTATAGTCCGGCTTTCAGCCATCCTTCTCTGTGTTGCTTTTGACGTAGTAATGAATTAAATTTTGTTATGTTAGCTATGACTTTGTGCTGTGGTATGACTTGTGTTTTGTCCGAGCCCCCTTGGGGTAGGAAACCCTAGGTAGGGGAGGGAAGGTGCAGCTGTCTTGGCTTGTGTGGGGCCTGGTAGATGTGAAGTGCTAGTGAGGTGGTTGGAGCAAAGGCGGGGGATATTGTCTATAGTAGCAAACCAGTCCAAGCCCCGGCGGTTTTGTTACACCCGGGAAGGACCGGGTAGACCAATTGTTGCATATTCCTTGCACTGCATAACATCGAATGAAAGCCGTGTGATGTGCCTGGCACACGATGCTTATTATCCTGCTACGATTTTCATTCATGTTTATAGTCTTGTGAGGTGTCATATTGTGATTTCAGTAGAGGTATGAATAGCTTTAACAGTTTTAATGTTACAATTAAAATAAGCAGAATAGCATAGTCAAATGACGCTGTCTATTTTACAGCCGAATGTTATTTTACCTAGAATATACTTTAACTTATTGTAAGGCGACCTAAGCATGGACACGATTCACTGCCCCGCGAAGCGAAACATCAGATGAGCCGACGCTCTGCGTTCAGCGAGATACTTAGATTACTGACCGACGACTGCAATATGAGATTATCTGATTAGCGCTCAGTCAGGGACCACGCTGCAGGGTATTCAATTAACGTTGACCGCCTTCAATTACTATCTCAGGTAGAGATCAGCGCTCACCAGATCTGCCTGAGAAAGGAATGTTACAGTGCAATGAAGGGAGACAAATACTTCTGGTTGAGTCAAGAGACACGAATTGTCTCCCTTGGGATACTTTTATTTTGTTTATTAAGGGGACGTTATTTGTGGTGTTTTATCCCGTCTTTTTTATAATTATCTTAGCGGTCTATTACTTGTATAATATGAGGATAATATTTTTATATTCACATTAATAATCGCCGATATACATACAAGAAATGTAGCCGTTTATTATTTTATTGTGCTTAATTTTTAATAATAATGTATGCCTGTCTAACATATTTTTTAAACCAGATTTTCACAACTCGCTTAAAGTTGATACATGGGTATGGACTTCTGCCAAATTAACTATCAACGTGAAAGTTTATTCATGCAATCCAAGTCTGGATACTCGAGGTAACTCGAGTGATGGAATAAATCATTTTTTACAATCTTTCATATTGACTTCGGTCTCCTAATCGACGGGTTCGATATCTACATGAGTCGGGTTCAATTGCATCACATGCAGTCACTCGCGTGACGATGTCCGGTTAAGGCCGGTTCGTTTAACGACGTCCGGTTCGAGCCCGTCCGCCCGCCGCCCCGCCTGCCCACCCGCACCCGGGACCGGAAGTCATTCGGAAATACCGGAAGTGACAACCGGAAATGACAACCGAACCCAAGAAAATACCCGCCAAAATGTCAAAAATGAGGTCCGTTTTCAATCTGGTGCTATACCCTTCATATAGTAAAATATCACGTCATCGATGACGTATTGCACCAGATTTAGGGTGTAAATTGTACACTGTATACTAATTGCGGCCCGGAATCGAACTCACAACCTTCGGAGCCCGAGTCAAACGGCTTGACCACTTTGCCACGAAGACTCCCAAGTTGTACTTTATCTTTCACTGGAGAATGAACACTCAATTTCACGCTCCAAGTCGCCCTGTCCTTTCCTATCTCTTCCGGCTCCATCCGTGGTCTCCCGTATTGCTTATCTTTTTCTCATTCTCTTGGGAGATTAGCTAGCGTGGTGGCTAGACGCTCGCCTTCTGGGCCGGGTGTCATGAGTTCCATCCTCTAGATGTCTTATTTATATCTCACAATTTCCTTTTTATCTCTCGAAATGTCTGGCGGAACCCTCTGGATTTCTGGTCTATCTCTTCAGATATTTGCGGTATTTCTTTAGATGTCTGGTGTATCTCTGTAGATGTCTTGTTTATCTCTCAAAATATCTGGTGTAACCCTCTGGATGGCTGGTGTATTTCTCTAGATATCAGGTGTATCTTTTCAGAGTTTTGCTATATCTTTTCAGATGTCTGGTGTATCTGATCAGATGTCTGGTGTATCTCTTCAGATGTCTGGTGTATCTCTTCAGATGTCTGGTGTATTTCTTCAGATGTCTGGTGTATCTCTTCAGATGGCTGGTGTATCTCTTCAGATGTCTGGTGTATCTCTCTAAATGTTTGGTGTATCTCTTTAGATGTCTGATGTATCTCTCTAGATGCCTGGTGTATCTCTTCAGATTTCTAGTGTACCTCTTCAGATGTATGGTGTATCCCTTCAGATGTCTGGTGTATCACTTCAAATGTCTGGTGTATCTCTCTAGATGTCTGGCATATCTCTTCAGATGGTTGGTGTATCTCTTAAAATGTCCGATGTATCTCTTCAGATGTCTGGTATATATCTTCAGATGTCTGGTGTATCTGATCAGATATCTGGTGCATCACTCAGATGTCTTGTATGTCTCTCTAGACGTCTGTTTTATCTCTCTAGACGTCTGTTTATCTCTCTTGACGTCTGTTTATCTCCCTAGACGTCTGGTTTATCTCTTCTTACGTCTTGTTTATCCCTGTAGATGTATTATTGTTCTGTCTAGATAGGTCGCTGAGGTCACAAACCCAGGACCCAAACCTCACACTGGCCAAAACTTATATAAGTCCAGCCTATCCACCGACCCAATCGTCTGTCTGACCAACGTTCCCGGCAGATCATGCCTCACTACAGATGTCAAGTTCCAGTACCGGTCTTTCATACCCCACTGGTTTCTGGGTGTGGCGAGGGGACGGACAGCTCTTCTACAAGTCCTGTAGAGATGATACTTCTATATTGGGTCGAAGAGAAGGTCTCTGCACTAGCCTCACATTAATAAATGTGAACCTTCTAAAGGACTCAGTCCTCATCGCCAATGTATGGGGTGTAATCATTCTCGTAGAGTATTAATAAACAACAGACACATGACAAGAATGGTTTCAATTAATCTGTTGTCTGGTATAGACAGTACAGTGAAATGAAATATAAGCAAATCAGTTAATCATTTAACTATGACCAATACAGTGAAATGAAATATAAGCAAATAAATCAGTCAATTATGACCTGTACAAAGTAACACCGTTCTTTAAAAAAAAAAGCTAACGAATCCATAATTTACCACTTGGGGAGTTTGAGGAGGGGGGGGGGGGAGGGGGAGAGAGAGATAATGAGAGCAGTGGCTGGTAGTTTAGGGCGCCCGTCGCAGGGTCAAAGGGTACCGGTTTCCATCTCTGCATAGGACTGGCAGTTCTTCTAATAACCACTGGTATCTGATGGTGTCACGCGCTCATCTGATCTCTTGAGTGGTGAGATTGGATGCCTATCTTCTCAGATAATGGCGGAAAACAGGTGGTCCCCTTTGCAAGTTGTGCATGTTAAAAATCCCACGACAGTTAACAATCGCAAAGAGTAGGCCTTAAGACGATAGCCCTGGCAACAATGTTTGAAAAGAAAACCTGCCCACGGGCAAATAGAGGATGGAATCTATCTAGAGGAAGCATACCTTAAACAAATTGCATGCTGGAGTCTAACACGTTCACCTCTGAGGTAAATAGCTAGGTGTGACGCACTCTCCTCGAATAAGGAACGAAGAAGGAGGAAAATGTAACACTGTAACACATTATCAGAGGAACGACGAAAGAGGAAAAAGTAAAATGTAACACTGTAACACATTATCAGAGGAACGAAGAAGGAGGAGAAAGTAACACCGTATCACATTATCAGTGGAACGAAGGAGGAAAAAGCAACACTAACACACCCTCAGCATGATGATCTTGTACTTCTTCGTCGTTCACCTTCAGACGCCAATACGCACATAAATCAGCAGTCACCTTACGCTTGTTGATATCCCCATAGAGTTTGTCCTCGCGAGGAGTGGGTGTCGGCCAAACTATTTTTCTCTGTTTTGAATATGTTGGGCACCCCTGCATCAAATGTTTAGCTGTCATTTTATCAGTTCATCAATGATCAGCGCCTTCTAGCTTTTAGTTGATTAAAGATGTGGCATTTTAGCCTGTTGTGGTCTGTCCGTAGTCTGAAGATTGTAACTTGTTCTTTTGGGTTTAGTTCGTAATATGCGTTATCTTTACAGTGACCTGGATGCTCTGATTTCTACTATTTTTTTTAAATACATCTCTTGGTCTCATCGTAGGCTATATCTATATCAGACAAGGGTAGTCTTCCACCTTCCTTTGCTAGAAAGGTGCTGATGCTGATGGGGAGTGTGCACACAGCCTGGGCAAGCGGCCTTTATTCCTTACTGGAAGAAATCTCCCGACACTAGTAATAGTAATAGTAAGGATGTGTGGTGACAACACACAAGCAGAATATAACTATACCTGTATAGCTGGTCTTCTTATGTTGCACGCACGTATCACAACAGGTGTATGTCGTGTTGAAAATGATCTTACTTGTTTTACCTTCTCTTCCTGACAGTATAATGTTGTGTTCCCATACCTGTGATAGCACACGCCAACAATAAAACACACCGAAGCAAGAATAACTTTTAAATAATGTATAAATAACACACTGTAGCAATTTAAAACATTAAAAATAACCCCGAATTCCAGTGTGGTTAGTTGTGGAACCATGGTAGTAGCATCAACACACAGTGTAAGCTAACCATCGTGGAATTTCATGTAGGGCTACCATGATGGATGCATTAACACACAGTGTAAGTTATGCATCGTGGAATTTCATGTAGGGCTATCATGATGGATGCATCAACACACAGTGTAAGTTAAACATCAAAATATTTATGTAGGTGAACTATGAGAGAAGTATCAACACTCAGTGTAAACTAATCTCCCCCATTAGTTCAAGTAAGTGTACCATGACAGAAGCAACAACCTTCACTGTAAGCTTATCGTATTTCATGAAGGGGAACCATGATGGACATGCAGTAGTAATGAAGAAATACATATATTGTATGAGGAAGTAGACATGGCGATATCTCAAACCAAATCACAAGAAATTAAAAAAAAAAAATGCTTGGAGATTTCAAAGCAAAAATAGTAAAGGACTGAATGGCAGATGTAGTGGGGGAACGATGGTTTATGAACTAGTGCTTCCACATTGACATGGATAGGCCTTAGGTTCATACCAGAATACGATCAGCGTTGCCAGTAGTGGGTTGTGCTCAATATATTAAATCTCAAATCCCGAAACAACCAAATAAATCAACACTTCTTTATGGCAGTGAAACCTGGACAACTTACTCACACCAAGAGAAACGTTTAAACAGCTTTCATATGCGGTGTCTGCGAAGAATTCTTGGTATTAAGTGGCAAGACAAAATCACAAATACTGAAGTATTGGAAAGATCAGGTTGTGTGACGATTTATTCCATGCTCAGTCTTCGTAGACTTAGATGGATATGACATCTTAGGAGGGTGGATGATGGTAGAATACCAAAAGACATCTTTTTTGGTGAATTACAGATGGGTAAGAGATCTCAGGGCCGGCCCCTACTACGATACAAAGATGTATGTAAGTGGTACATGATTGATACAGGTATTAATAATGCACATTGGGAGCAAGTCGCCGCTGAACGTGTTGCATGGAGGGCAAACATCAGAAATAGAATAAAGACAAAGGAGAAAATCATTGCAGGTAAGTCACACACCGAGCATGTGAGACGTAAAATGGTGCATGATTGTGGAAATGACCGCGTGTTCACATGCACCCACTGTGAACGGAAATTTACAGCGCGAATTGGCCTTATCAGTCACATTCGCTACCGCCATAGGTAAAAGTTATTATGCCTTTTTAAAGCACAAACTATCGTCTGTCAAGACGACAAGGTGCCAATGGATGGATTCACATGGCTTCTGAATGCACAGGTATTAGGCCACCTTTCTGTGATGCTTACACCTTATATATTCAGTATTGCTAAAATGAGGTCATACATTGTATTTAAATTCTCTCAACGTGCCAGTGAAAACCGTTCCACGTGCCACGCATGACACGCGTGTCGTAGGTTGCGACGCCTGCCTTAGAGATGAAAATGCAAATGGGAAGGGAAATGGTAGGAGATCGAGAATCTCTTTGAATGGTCGATTTGAGAGAGACGCTCTGCATAGGACCTGCCACATGCATAATTATACTAATAGTTTACATGGGTGATGAATTACCTGTTTAGGTAGCTCCCTGCACGGCTGAGAACTGTCGGGCTTGAAGAAGATACTGCTGTAGATATAGTACCGGCCCGGGAGTTGTACAACCATGGCTGATTGCGTTACAGTGATGTGTCTAGCGTGGTCTATGAGAGGATCTTGTTCTGTCAAGTCAAACTCCAAGTTTACATTCTCCTCAGGGAACTGAAAGTCTGGTTGAATGATAAATTGTGCTCTCAAACATTCAGCAATACAGTTTTAATAATTATCATCATGTATTATGCCGATAAGATTCGCCATCTCTCACACGATCAACCGAGTTTTGGTGTAACTCTGTGTTCTTGTCTTCATCATGCCATGTGTCTAGAACCATCTAGATATTTGTCTATTTCCTTTCTCCTTGCTTTATTTCCATCATCAAATGCCCAAAAAAGTCTTGACTGCTACGTCTAATTACACGAATCAAGTTACGGTTTTCATTTGATTCTTGTTAGACTTACTGATTGGGTTTTCCGTATGTCCATAGTATTCTTAGCATTTCCCTTAGAAACAACATTCGGACTGCCATTAGATGTTTCTCAGCTTGCCTGCTTATTTGCTCATTTTCCACACCCATACAACAGTACAGGTTTTATATAGAATTTCAATGCTTTTTTAACTCATTGCGGTCACCAGATTTTTATTGGACATTATATTTCACATCTTGTTAAACAACCACCTTTGCCAGTCACGAGCTTTTTATTGGACAGAATATTTCACATCTTGTTAAACAACTACCTTTGCCATAACGATTCTTGTTCTAACCTGTACAAGGCACCTCCCATCAGATGTTATGATTGTTCCTAGACAGTTGTACCGATTCACTTGTATAAGGATGACCCCATTAACCTGGATGAAAGATTTACATGGGATTTTAAAGGCGAGAGTATCGCCTTTATCGCACCGGGTTTTATCCCATTGGATCGGTCTCTTTCCATAGGTCGGCCTGCCGAAAGCGTTGCACAAATCACGAGCTCAGTAGCTCCAGAGACGACCCCCAGGAAACTCGAAGAAAATTGCTCTCATGAAAAGAATGTGGCGTCCAGAAACGAACCCAGGACCTCCCCGTTCACCAGGAGAAAGGTTCCAGACGCAGAAATGAACACTCACGTGTTTGATTGGTCAGTTGCTCGTGAATACTCTGTCTGGTCAGTGGGCTGAGTAGTCTCGAGGTATGGTGTCTGCCTCGAGTGCTGGAGGTACCGGGTTCAAGCCCTGGTGAGGCCGGGAATTTTTCACGTGGACTTCTAGTAAGAAAATTTCCCCTGGTCTCTGGGCAGTGAGATCGGACGCCCGTGTGTATTGTTGCGCACGTAAAAATTCCCTTGGCAGTTGGAAATCGAAAAAGATGAGCCTAGCGGCACTGCCCGGGCAAAAATTTGAGTTAAAAATATACCCAAATTATTTCAGGATCTTCGCTGATGCTACGGAGTTCGTGCACTGAGCTGAGATTTTCAGACTCAGGATTGAGTTAGGATTAGAACGGAGCACTTATGGGTTACACCTGTGTGCCGTGATGTTGATCCGTCGACTAAACTAAACTAAACTAGCTCTGTAATACTGTGAGTTTTACCCA
Source organism: Cepaea hortensis (assembly GCA_963921405.1). Classification (NCBI taxonomy): domain Eukaryota; kingdom Metazoa; phylum Mollusca; class Gastropoda; order Stylommatophora; family Helicidae; genus Cepaea; species Cepaea hortensis. The sequence goes on along the minus strand of OY992888.1, from coordinate 75,875,546 downwards.
CTTGAAATCCGATGCATTGTGGGTAGGAAGGATTGTATCCTGCAAACGAAATACCTGGTGATATAAAAAAAAAAGCCTTAGTGTAGTTAATAGGGGGCTAAGCTGATAATGTCATGGCGCGGTCGGACGAGGGTTCGATTCCTGCGCTTGTCATCCTCTAATAAAGGAAAAGACTGGCCACAAATTCTTCCGTTCAATCCGGCCTGCAAAATGTGATAGTTCTATCTCACTACAGGTCTGAAGCAGGTTAATGCTCTGGGACATGTTTAAAAAAAAAAAACATAGAGAAGAACCTAAAGAAATGAATGTTGTACACAGAAATAATTTATACTTCTGAATGTTGTACACAATAACAATTCATACTTATGACTTACTTATGACTTTTGGAACAATCTAACCATTCAGTTATCAGTTATCAGTTATCAGTTGGGGTGTCTTCATTGCACTCCGAACATGACCATAGGCATAGGTGCTCAGATCCTCCCCCCCCCCCCCAGCATATGCATCAGCGTCCGGTGGCTAATAGTGCCAGTTCTGTGTTGGTTGACGAGGCGCCTTGTTTTCCCGATGTAATTCCCGCGTCTGGCCGTGCCGATTCTTACTCCCAGGTCTTTCATCCTGGACAGCGATGTGGATTCACTGACGTCAAAATCCTCTGTTCTCGCCATATCTTTGAGGACGTTAATAACATCGGCACGTTCCATGGGCTGGCCTTCTACAGAGGGTGCAGAGCCAGCCAGTTTATCAGCTCGTTCATTTCCCTCGACTCCCGCATGTCCCGGGACGAAGATGAAGGTGACTTTACGGACAACAGACTTCCGCAGCGACTCAGCCCACTGTCTACGTTCAGATCCAGCTTCGACCTTCTGAATCATGCTCATTGAATCACTTAGTACACACACGTTGGTATAATGCTGTGATTCCAGCCATATGAAAGCCTGTGTAACTGCCATCGCCTCCATCGTCATGCTGCTCGTGGTCATAGAGTGGGCACTCCTGGATTCTTGAACGGTTCGGCCCGCTGAACGGGCTGTAAATGCCCACACACTTCTCTGCTGCTTTACAACAGATCCATCTGTATAGATGAGCACTTCGGGGCTATCTGAGTGTTCATAGATGAGCGCGTTGACCTCTGCATTGACAGCGGCAGGGTTCTGCTCTCTGCACCGTCTGTCGAGTGTGAGAATGCAGGGGAAAGTGCACTTAAAAGCTGGAGGCACCGGCACCCATTCCTTGTCGGGGTTGATACTGGTAAGCCTGCAGACCTGTCTGATGACATCTTCCGCCCGACCCATCCATGGTTTGCCCCTCTTTAGCCTGTCACCCTTTTCTCTGAATATAGCGTCATGCAGAGGGTGATGCTCATCTGCACTTATTTTTAAGTATGCACGAGCTCTCCAGATCTTGATCCTGTGTTCCATTGTCGGGAAGTCAAGGAGGTATCTAATTGCTACACAGTTGGTGTCTCTCGTGCAGCCCAAAATGATGCGCATGGCTGACAGTGAGGATGGCCAGAATCTAACCATTGATGCTTGTAAATCATTAACTAGCTAACCATTGATACTTCTAAAAGTTGAACAAACTTACCATTGATACTTCTTAATGTTGAAAAAACTTAGTATTTGTTAATTCTAAATGTTCAACAAACTTACTATTGATACTTCTAAATGTTTAATAAACTTACTATTGATAATTCTCTATACTGAACAAACTTATAATTTATTCTTATATATGTTTGAAATGTTTTGCGTATCCTTACAGGACTTAGCTGTCAACAGCAGCATCTTTCAGCTGTCAGTTGATCTCTTGGCAAGATTACGCTCAGTAGTTTGCCATTGCTTTCTGAGCGGCCGGCTCTGTTATCCCGCAAGTCACCAGCGGGGGTCGAACCGCTGCCAGCTCTCGCCCGCTTACGAGACTCTGCGTGATAAACGGGATTACGGAGAAAGTGTTGTAACCCTTCGGCCAGAGAGACCGGCATTCTTATATATATTGAACACAAATTACCATTGATACTTCTATACTGAAACAAACTTACATTTGATACTTCTATATATTGAACACATTTTATATGGCTACTTCTGTATATTGAACAATTTATCTATTGCTAACGTGACATTGCACGAGAATCGGTAGCGGTTCTCTCCGTGTCGGTAACTTAGGGGTATGTGAGACGGTCTCTCAGAAAGCAATGGCAAACTACTGAGCGTAATCTTGCCAAGAAATCAACAATCAGCTGAAAGATGCTGATGTTGACAGCGATGTCCTGTAAAGGATATGCAGAAAAAAAATTATGTATATTGAGAAAAAACTTGCCAGTGATGCCATAATATCCCGATACTGTAAAGTGTTGATGAGCCGAGGCTTTAGATAAAGTAAAATTGCCAGCGTCAAATGTCCTCGGAACTTCTGTGAACATCAAATTGACAACACTGTTAATTGAATACACCCCTTATCGTTTCATTGTACAACACAGTACAGAAACATTTCCCACTCATTGGGGAATCGCAGATATATGGTGCTATTGGTACATTGTGTTTCGACCAATCTTCCACTCGGTGGTAATGCGGTCAATATCACCCCTGCCATCTTTACTCCCCACAAGATTTCCTGGTGTCAATTTTAGGCTGGGTCGACATGGGAGCGCAGGTCCATTATAAAACGTGACAATTAGGATTTGAACATATGACCTCGGGACCGGCAGGCGAGCGTGCTTGTCGATGCCGTGGCCCTCAACTCTTAACTGGACCACTGGTTAATCCTGGCAGCTATTTATTTGGGGCACGTTTGAATTACAAAACACAAAAGAGTTACATCATTCACACGCTATATTTTAAAACCACTGTGAGCTGTGAATTTCGTTTAGAATGGTTAGAACCTGTTCGCGATTGTTGTAGTGTGAACTGCATGTTCGGAACGATGGCGGTCGGCCTGTCGATGGCGGTCGGCCTGTCGCTCTCAATTGACTGGATTGCTTTTTCGGCTCACGAGTGCGTTTTTCTCCTGGGGGTCGTCGCTAGAGCTACGGTGTTCGTGCTTTGTGCGATACTTTCAGCGGACCACCCTGCCGAAAGAGACCGAGCCATATGGGATAAATCCCGGGGCAATGAAGTCGATCCTCTCGACTTTTAATGCAGTAATGTGTGGCTGCCTTCTCCCTGTCCTAGGGTTTAACGTCTGTCACCGTAATCCCGTATACGCTGTTGGATTGCCGAGACTCCTGTCTATTCCAATTGTCATATTGGACAGTAGGGAGCATTTTGTGTGATATTCACTGGCACAGGAAAGGAGCATAATGGGGACGACCTGTTGCCGTGAAGTTGGAACCGCGACTATTTTAAAACCATATACTGTTATTGTATTTTACCAGAGCAGCGGATTTAAGGCCTACACGTGAACTTTTCCAACCACTCAGGGATATACAATATGAAAGACTGGCTAAGAGGTAAGATGTGCGCCTCATGCTTGAGCAGATCTGGTTTAATTCACAATGTGGACGGTGAAGATTGTTTACAGAGAATATAAAATGGGAGGTATACAGCCTTATGATTCTGGGGTAGTGTATCAGACATTTGTTCTAAAATAATGGCGACACTAGAGTAACCGTATACAAGTTACAAATCCTCGACATGCGGAATTTGATAAGAGCAAACCAAATAGGCTGACGTACATTCCGAATGTTAAAATTAGAAAATCTACCACCCAACAAAAAGATGGGTCTGTGGTTAGTGTTCTAGCCTGCCAAGACAATGGTCTGGGTTAAATTCTAAGTAGAGACAGGATTAAACCCCCCCCCCCCCGACCAGTGTGGCTCTGGGGATCGACTCAGCCTTATACACATGGGTACCAGACAATTCTCAGAATATTCAGGACAATTTCTGAAACGGGGACGTGGACGGGAACTGGACACCATATGTCATATGTCGTGGTCTAGAATATGTTAGGGCATGGCACTTGACACACCAAATGCAGTTTTTGCTATGTGACTATTTTTAGCATAACCTTTGACCCCCAACACAGAATAGCATGTCTGATTCAGAGAAAAATGAATGTCATATAGAACATGTTTTACAGTTTGATAGTGAATTTTAAAACCCGAAAACACAAATTAAGTTAAGCTTGAGAGCAAAGGTTCTCGTGGCAAATGTTGCGAATACCTTGGAGTGCCAGAGTAACTAACAACGATTTCCCAGAAGAGGCTAAAGAAACTAGAACATTATATACCACTGTAAGAAAGAAACAGTTTTCTTTGGTCTTGCAATGAGACTGAGGACAGTGTAGATGATCGCGATAACTGGAAATATCAGCGAGGGAAGTGGCAGGGGCAGCCAGAGAGAAAAGATGTTACATGGATTGTGACGGTGGTGTGGAGGATTATCATCAGCAGAGTTGATCCGGAACACCAAAAACCAAGATCTGTGGAGAGAAATGAACCCCACTTTCTGTCCATGGTATTCAATGCATTTTCCCCAGAAATCACATTTCCACAGCTATCAGATGTTTTTCAGCTTGTCTGCTCATTGTCCACGCTTCCCACCCATACAAAAGTACAGGTTCTATGTAGCACTTCAACACTTTTTTTTTTCGTTGTAAATGACATATTTTTTATATTTGTATGTTTTTTCATCTTGCAAAAGGCTAACTTCGCCATGACGAGTCTAGTTCTAATTTCTTCAAGGCATCTCCCATCAGATGTTATGAGTGTTCCGAGATAATTGTACTGATTCACTTGTGTAAGAATATTTCCATTTACTTGTATATTACATTGTTGGATTTCCTTCTTCCTAGTGACCACCATAATCTGCGCCTTCTTATAATTCAGTTCTAACCCTAGTTGTTGACTGTGTGCAACAATCGCATCTATTAACTGTTGCAGATCCTGCTCATTGCCTGAAAATTAATACTGTATCATCCGCATATCTAATGTTATTGTTGTTACGTCCTCCAATGATAATTCCTTTCACATCTTCTACATTTATGAAGATATTTTCACTGTACAGGGAAAAAAGATCTAGAGACATTACATATCACTGTCTGACACCTTTCTTAATAGGCTTATATTGACCTACTTCATTATCAATCCTTATGGCAACTTGTTGTTTCCAGTATATATTGTTTACAAGTCTACGATCTTTCCCATCTAATGTTTCTAATTCTGCTGTCAAGACTCCTCAGTGTCTATAATCTTCTGGGATGTTGTTTAAACCAGGTGTTTCCTACAATAATTTTATGCTCTTTTACCCATTCTACAAGTCTGTATCCCCTTTCGTTTCGCTCTCCCAAATCGTGTCTGTTACCTACTGTGCATCCATCGCCTTGATTTTCTACTTCTGCATTGAAGTCACACATAATGATATTTATTTCTGAAATTTTACATTTCTTGAAACCATTTTCCATGTCATTATAAAATACCTCTATACTATCATCACTGCTTTCTATTTATGTAGATATCCGTGTGTAAGTAAAGAGATTCTTCACCAACAGTAACCCACAACAGAGGTTTACAAAATAATCACATCAGGACATGAAGGTGTGCTGGGAAACGAATAGGTGGACAGATTGGCTGGGTCTGCAACGCTGGATGGGGTATTGGTGTAGGGCCATTTGGGATCAGATGTGGCCTGGGCTCTTTTGGGATCACGTGAATGTTGTGGAAGAGCAGATAAATCAGTAAAGCCTGGAGAGAATGGCGTGACTGGGAGTGACCAGAGGATCTGGCCGTCAATCAGTTCTTCGAGGAAAGGTCAGACGGATACATAATCAGACTGCTACTGCAATCATTAGCATTGGGACTCTTCGCTGGTTGTTGCAGATGAGGACGGAGCGCGTGTGGGAATGTCAAGAGTGCTGTGATGTCGGTTCTTGACTCAACTCAGCTTAATGCCACCCACATCATAAAATTTAACCGTTTTACAATGTTTACTACCTTATCACACATACCTTTCACAGTTGTAGATGACATCAGCTGAAAAGGAAAAATAAACACCTATAGTAAAGAAACAATTATCAGTTTAAAAAAAACACTCTTTCAACTTTGGAAAATGTGATGCTAATATATTCTATTTCACTTGGTTCTTTAACTCTTGCAGTCTGAACAACTGTCACTTTAATCCACTCAGTTGTTTCTTTAACTCTTTCAGTCTAATCAATTGTCAGTTTAACCATTTCTATATCCGATGTAACAGGGGATGAGCAGGTGGATAGTCCGAAGGGCTATCACTAGACAAGAGAAGGATACACCTGAACGAAAGACATACCAGCGAAAGAAATGCACAAGAAAACAGCAATTAACTTACCATCCCAATATAAGCTTATAAAAGTTTGAACAGGATATCTTCCTTTTTAAGATATTCACTATAAACATGTGGCGAATGAGTTACGGACGCAATTCGTAATCCCGCATACTGTCATCAATACACAGTGGGCGATTTGGCAGCAGACCGCCTTGTATTCGTTTTCAAACAACTGAATGAGTGCCGGTCTTTCAAAAGGCAATGACAAACTACTGAACATAAACGTGCCAAGAAATCGCGAACAGAAAAACAAAATCTGGGGTTGACTGCTACGTCCTGTAAAGGATGATCAACTAACATAACAGTTACTATAAACACGTGGGAAAGCGATTACAAACGCAATTCTGCATTCGAAACACAGATGGGGGAGATTTGGCAGCAGAACGCATTGCATTGGCTTTCATACAATGGTATGATTGCCAGTCGTTCATAATGCAATAACAAACTACTAAACTTAAACTTGCCAAGAAATTACAAACAGCAAAAATGCTGGGGTTGACTGCGACGTCATTGTAAAGGATTTGCAACTAACTATAACTGCTTGTGTTACAGGTGTCTCTTTAAACACCCCCAAAGTTATTTATAACTTTCAAATAACAAGGCTCGAGACTAAAAGATATAAATCGATGGTCATGAAATATTGATATTATGTTAGCATAAATACAAGTAAATAACGAAGGTACGAAGTAAGCTTATTAATGAACAATTACATTGATTGTATATTGTTGTAGGATGGACTAATGAAAGTGTTTAGTGCAGGAAAGCCTGGCATATGATACCACCACGTCTAGTCTGAGAATATAGATGGAGAAATACATTGCAGCGTTCCGCTGGCTTCTGGAAAAACCATACACATATGTCGTGATTGTAGCGGTCGCACAGAGCTTATCGAGAAGGGTGAGGACAGGTATGCTTTGTGCAAAGTGGCATTCTTCAATTAGGACATGCTGGTGTGTTGGGAAGCGAGCAGGCGGACACATTGGCTATATCTGCACCGCTAGGTGGAGTATTGGTGTACGATAAGGAAGATGGTCACGGCTTTTTGGGATCGAGGGTATAATGTGGAAAAACAGATACACCATCGTTGTTTGGAGAGAATGGTGTTTCAGGGAGTGACCAGAGAATCTTACAGATACTGAGTACGCAAAGGAAATGCTAGACGGACTTATAATCAGGTTACAACTGGTACCCTTTGTACTGGGACTCCTCGCTGGTTGTTGAAGATAAAGACGGAGCGTATATGGGAATGTCCAGAGTCATGTGATGTCTGTTCATTATTCACCTCAACTCAACTCAAGGGCATGGACAATGAATAAACAATACGAGGGCAAAAATATGACTCTTGAACTGTGGCTATACGGACAAATGAGATTAATATCATGGAAGGAGAAGAAAACAAGAATGACTAAAAATGTTGGGTTTGAAGAAATAATTACTCAATGTGATCAAGGGCAGACAATTTAAAGCCATACAAAGAGACACATTTCTTAGTTAAAGGATGCGATGTAGGGAAACGTGTATGATAAAGGTAAGATTACGTTTCAGCTGGGAAGAGATGAATTAGAAGATGCTCATAACAACAACTGTTACCTCTAAAAGAAGTGTCACTTGTTCGTTGTTATAGGCACAACAGTGCTGCACATCTCCTATTAATGTCTTGTTCAGATTTTCCAAAAGATCGGGCGTAGTCCTATTGGCCAAGACTCCACAAGGTAGGCACCAATTAAAGCTCTTCTTCGTGATGTGTGGCTGTCATTTTCAACGAATCAGATATTAGATACTTAAATACGTATTTTACACATTAGTTTTCATTTACAAATGAACATTGTGTTGATGTCTGTTGACAATCAAATTCCCTAAACCCATGGAGCAATCACTACTTGTCTAGAGATCTAATCCTAGCCTGTCCGTGTGAATCATGACCTAGTAAAACACGAAGAAGCCTCTCCCCAGATGGGAAGCTCCAAATGGATCCTGTCAACCCAGCTCCGAGACGGTCTGAGCTCCGAGACGGAAAGACAGCTCTACATTACAGTTCCTTTGGGAGAGGCAGTTTTATACCGGGTCGGGAGGGAAGTATCACACCAACCTCACCCCGCTCAATAGACCTGAACTTCAATTCAAGACTTCAGAGTTGAATTGAATTTACCAACCATTCAAACAAACAACCAATATACCAACCTTTTAATCAACTAAACTTCCAAACATCAAATGTATACACATATCTACATAACAAAATGTGTAACTAACTATTCACAAACGAACCAATCATCCAACGAAACCAGGGGCTCTCCATCCATCCATCCATCCATCCATCCATCCATCCATCCATCCATCCATCCATCCATCCATCCATCCATCCATCCCTCCCTCCATCCATCCATCCATCCATCCATCCCTCCATCCATCCATCCGTATATCTATTAAACCAATCAAACATCCATTTAATCATCTTCTAAACCAACCGTACAATAAAACATCAAACCAACTATCCAACCAGCCAACCATCCAGCGATCCAACCATTTATATATCAATGTGTATTAGTCTTTAACAATCGCAAGAGATATCCTTATATGCATGTATTCGCTTAAAAGTGATTGATTTGGTATAATAGCATTGTTCCCTTGTAGATGGACAGAAGGGAAGCACTGATAGCAATAAATGATACACGGCGCCTGGTGACCTATCTCTTGATGGATCTTCTCAGTTACCGAACTTGGGGCAGTGATCTGGGAGCTAACACGGTGGTTAAAAAAAAAGGGGGGTGGGGTAGGATGGGGTGTTGCCACGAGTAGCTAACCAGCTCACATGTATCCACATCAAACTTCTGCAGGAAGAGATTGAGGGTTTATAAGCTTGCCCCAAGGGTAATGACGTGGAGACTTTTTCTGAAAAAAAAAAAAACAATTGCATTTCCTTTAGTTTAACCCCAACTCTTATTGGCTGTTTGCTAATGCTACGTTTCAGTAGTTTGCCATTGCTTTCTGAGCGGGAAGTCAACATTTAAGACTTGCTGAATCATGTAGGGAATCAACCCCCCACGTCGTGGTAAAAAGCCACAACATTCACGAACAGTAAATTAAAGGACCCTTTCACACACCTTGAATCGTATTGGTTATGTTGGTGCTAGCCTCGTATTTGTATAGACTTCTCGACCCTCGATGGGTGATGTGGTTTATACTCCCCAGGAATATCATGGTACCCATTTTAGCCAGAGTCGATCTGAGAGCGCAGGCATTTGTTATACGCCTCGATTGGGATTCGAACACATAAGGACTGGACCGGCAGGCAAGCTTGCTAGCCACTACACTAACGCTGCTCCCCTATACACCAAATGTGATTATGTTTAATGTAAGTATCAGAAAACTAATCGTTATGTTGATATTTCACAAGTTATTGCAAGCCTACTTGGTCTATGCTATGTTAGAATTTCACAAGTTATTTCAAACCTACTTGGTCAATGGTATGTTGTTATTTCACAAGTTGTTGCAAACCTACCTGGGTGATCATCTGCATTTGTCTCGACTTTGTGCCGACCATGGCCGCACAGATGATGCTGATGATGATGATGGCAACCGAAGCAATTATGACTAGAGTGTCATGGCTGAAACTTTAAAAGAATATATGGAAGGTTGTGTCATTACTACCACTGCAGTTGCTGATGTTGCTACTGCTGCTACTATTACAACAACAACAACAACAACAACAACAACAACAACAACAACAACAACAACAACAACAACAACAACTACTATTACTACTACTACTACTACTACTACTACTACTACTACTACTACTACTACTACTACTACTACTACTACTACTACTACTACTACTACTACTACTACTACTACTACTAATGTAGCTACAACTGCTACTAACACTACTACTATTGCTACTACTACCACCATCACTACTACAGAAGCACCAAAAAAGAAACGAATACTACTGGCACTGCAGTTACTACTCTTATTACTACTACTACTACAACCACTAATACTATTACTTCTGCTGCTGCTACAACCACAACTACAGTACTACCGCTACTACTACTATTAATACCACCACCACTACTAAAACAACCAACACCACCAACACTACTACTGTTGCTACTACAACTAATACTATTGCTGCTTCCGCTGATACTACTACTACTACTACTACTACTACTACTACTACTACTACTACTACTACTACTACTACTACTACTACTACTACTACTACTACTACTACTACTACTACTACTAATACTACTAACTACTACTACTACTACTACTACTACTACTACTACTACTACTACTACTACTACTACTACTACTACTACTACTACTACTACTACTACTACTACTACTACAACAACTACTACTACTACTTCTTTTTCTTCATCTTCTTCTGCTTTGTAACGTTACAAGAAAGTTAGGCGTATTAATGTACATAAATTAGACTAAAGCATTTCTACAAGATCAAGTGTCGTGTTTGAGGTCCCGAAATAACTAGTGCGAGCTCTGGAAAATAAAAACGGACAATTGCGAATTGATGCCATTACAAGCCTCATGTATGTCTAATGTTCTCACGCTAGTTTACTGGTAGCTGTAGATAGTATGAAGATGATGGGCGTGTCAGTAATGACTATAGCAATATGATTTTGTTTATCTCCATTGCCTTTGTACGTGGCGTCCTGATTGTTAAGGTGCGTTTTCTGGCTGGTTGTCTCCGTCTTATTTACCTTTTTGTTTTTGATGGGGTGTAATGTGATCTTGCTCGATTTTAAATGCATACTATGTACACACATTTCTACGTATCACAGATTCCCTAAACGAAGTTTTTTTTTTTACGGCGAGCTGCGTTGTGGTAAACGCTCTCAAGGCGGTCAGATGAAACGCTTTAAAGACATTCTGAAGATCTCACTAAAAGCTTTTGGAATTAATCATGACACTTGGGAGACTGATGCCAAATATATAGTTAGGCCTGAGTGCACGGGGGAATAGGGGGTCTAGTCTCCCCATCCAGTAGCGAACGGCGAGTGTAGCGTCGAATGATGGGTTTGATGAAGAATAACAACGATAATGGCGATGTTGATGGGGATAATGACAATGATCCTGATAATAATAATAATAATGATTATGAAGTTTACGATTTTATATTTCTTCTATAAAAGAAGCTTACCAGGATTTTACACACGCGGACATCTTTGTCCAAATATCCCTGGCTATGGAGAAATGGCATGTGTTTGTATTCTTTTTAAATGGATTTTACAAATATTGTGACTTGATATGTTGCTGGTGCCTCACTGTCAATAGCTTGAGATGACTAGCATTGCCAGGATGATACGTTACTAGACCATGAAGGCACTTTCCCGAAAGCCGGAAACTATCTTCACATTTGTTATATCTGGAACGACCGAAGATTTGCAATGAACAGTCCAATGTTTTAAAACAACAACAGAATCGTACATGTTTGTAATGTGTTGTTGCGCTGTAGATTTTCGTTTTATTGTTGTTGCAAATCGTATATAACCATTAACTCCGATACATTGGCGATCACGTCCACTGAAGGCAGAGCAGTACTTACTTCTATCGCAGTGAGGTTCGTGTTAGTTAGTTCTATGTCCTTTTCCTTTACAGCATATCGCAGTAAACCCAAGCATTTATTAACTGTTTGTGTTGTTCTAGACAATGTTACGTTCGGTAGTTTGTCAGTGTTTTCTGAACGGCCGACGCTCATACCATATTGAAAATCAACCAAAGCGGTCTGCTTCCAACATCGCTGGGATAAGCCTACGGGTGGTCATGTTTTCTCAGGTTTTGGTACTTCAGACTCCCATCCTTGGTGTGGTCCTCAAATAAACAGTATCGGGACCCTTCAGAAACTGCATCAGAGTAACATAATCTTCTCATTGATTCCTCTTTGGTGCTGAGTGCATCACACCAAGTTATGAACCTCATAGGTCAGTGTTTCCGACTTCGGCATAATTTGTGTCAGGTTTGCTGAACAGGTAGGAAAACACGAAGTAACATTGGAGGTTTACAATCGAAGAACGGTGCAATATTGATGGGACAAGATGATGTAGTCAGTAGATGGACGGAATAGCTGGAAGAGCTGTATGATGATAGGAGACCGGGTGTAAATATTCATAACAATGGCGAGGTTCCACCAACACTTGCAGCGGAAGTTGAAGATGCACTATATCGCACAAAGAAAGGAAAGGCACCAGGTGCAGACAACATTACAGTAGAGGAAATTAAGGCTCTAGGTGATTTTGGAATCGAAATATTGACAAAATTTCTAAATGACATCTGCACTAGTGGGTAAATTCCTATTGACCATTTAAAATCCATCTTCATAGCTCTGCCAAAGAAACCCAGCGCTTTATAATGCAAAAAGCATTGCAAAATAAGTCTTATGAGTCACAAGACAAGGCTTTTACAAAGAATAATTATGAAAAGAATAAGAAACAAGATAAAACCAGAAATTAGTGATAAACAGTGTGGATTTGTGGAGGAAAAGGGCACAATCACAGCTATATATATTCTCAGGACACTATTAGAAAGAGCTATAGAAGTAAAAACAGATCTGTACTTATGCTTCATAGACTATACAAAAGCATTTCACAATGTGAAGCATGACGAGATAATACAATTACTAAAGCAACTGAACATCGACGGCAAAGATCTGCTAATAATAAAGAACATATATTGGCAGCAAACAGCAGAAATAAGAATCAACAACATTGTAGGAACATTTCTGTGTAATAAAGAAGGGCGTCAGACAAGGTTGTGTATTGTCTCCTGATTTGTTTTCACTGTACTATGAATATATAATGAAATCTATAGAACATATGCCAAGCATCCTGGTTGGTGGACATAATATAAATAACTTGCTTTATGTTGATGATACCGTCTTTAGAGCAACAAATCAGAACAACCTACAGGAAATGATAGATACAGGGGATGTAGAAAGTAAAAAAAAATGGGCCTTAGTTTGAAAAATAGAAAGACAGAAGTCATGGTGATATCAAAGAAACAGATTCTGCCTAAATGTGCAATCAGAGTACAGAACGTTATTTTGGGGCAAGTGCAGAAATTCAAATATCTAGACACATGGATAAAATCAGATGGAAGATACATCACTGAGATAAAGAACAGAATAGGACAAGCAAAAACTGTATTCTATCAAATAAAGAACGTTTTGTGCAATAAGTCACTGTCCTTGAAAGTCAGGAAAAGAGTTCTTGCAGGTTACATAGAACCAGTTTTAACATACGACTGCGAATCCTGGACAATTAGTAAACAGGCGAAAAAATTCACGGAAGCCTTGGAAATGTGATTTTATAGAAGAATGCTGAAAATTAATGGCACAGCCAAAAAGGCCAATCAGGAAATTTAAAGGGAAGCTGAGGTTATCGCATACATCAGAAAGAGGCAGTCCTCTTTTTTTTTTTTGGGGGGGGGGGGCATGTTATGAGAAGAAAAAACAAACACTGGAACGTGTGACAACCGGAAAGATTTGTGCACAGAAAGATATGGGACGAAGACAGCGTGATAAGATTCTTGATTGTCTTGTGTCTTGGCACGGAATGGAGTCAACACACGAATTGATCCATGTCGTCGGAGGTGGTAACATGTGGAGAGGCGTGATCGCCCACGCCAGCTGGCAAAGCACTGAATGATGATGCTTCGATGCTTCCTCTAGACAGATTCAATTCATTAATATGTAACAGGACTCTACTTATCCGTGGGAAGGTTTGTCGTTCCTGATAAATTTGCCAGGGCCGTGGCCTTACGGCCTTATCAACCGCTGGATCCTTAAGGTGCACAACTTGCACGAGGCACCTCTTGTTTTCCCCGTTATCCGAGAAGGCTAGGATCCGATTCCACTACCCGTGAGGTCGGGAGGGGAGAGGGGGCGTGATACCATCAGATACCACAGTTCTTGGACAAATGCCCAGCCCTAGGCTGGGACCGAACCCGGAACCTTCTTAGCCTGAGGCGGGACATTGTAACCTCTCAGCCACGGCATCCATCCTCCCTATAGGATAATATAACAGGACACTTGTACCGCCCTTAGACACCTTGGGTACATGGTGCTAGATCCACATAAGTGTAGACCAGTCAGCAAGCCCATGGGTCATGTGGTCAATGTCACGCCGGCCACCTTCATTGACCAGGTCATTTCCTGGTACCTGTTTTTGGCTTTATCGACCTTGGAGCCCATGTCAGTTTTAAAAACAAAATATCCAGCCTCGATGAGGCTTTTAACCTATGACCTGTAGGCGAGCGTCTAGCCACTATGCTAGCACAGCTCCCAGATAACGTAATAATAATATACTTCTTATGGTAAGGTGTGGAGGTTTTTTTCTGTCGGGGGCAAAAAGAAAATCCTAACCTGCACAGTTCACTGCTACTGCACTAGCCAGGCGGCCTTAATTCCTCAGGCTCAAGACCCCCTTGCCATACACCACAAGGTACTATATAGGCAATAAATGACGGTTTTGTTTGTTTGTTTATTTATTTATTTTTGTTGTTGTAAATACATCCATAAACATAGTTTTAATAACATTATGTTTATGGTATTAATAAATCTCACAATATATTCATTATTGTTTAGTTATGCAACAAAGGAATCATTATACTACGTTAGGTTTTGGTGTAGATAGACACATAATAAATGAATGTTGAATAAAGCAAATTTAACAACTAATATTTACTATTTATTGGATGTTTCATTGTATCTCTCAATCTGCATTAAAAAATGTCGATGTACATGTCATTTAATTTACATAGGTGCATTTAAGTAATTTAAGTAAAATTTTTCATGTAGCTGTATCAGTGCCAATCGTGAGGGTCTGTTCAAGGCACTAAAGACAATCGGCTGCCAACTAACGCTACTGTCCATTGTGGAATCGTTCCACACAGGCATGAAGGTATAATCAAGTTAGATAGTGCAACTTCAGAAAGGTTTGAAATCAAGAGTGGAGTCAAGCAAGGTTGTGTACTAGCTCCCACCCTCTTTGGAATATAATTTTCACTTCTACTGAAATATGCCTTTCGTGATCAGGATGGTGGTATATACATTCACTCACGCTCAGATGGTGGCCTCTACACTGCTTAGAGATTGAAGACCAAGAAAACAATTACTAAAGTTCTTATAAGAGAGCTGCTTTTTTCAGACAAAGCTCCAATTACGACGCACACTGAGGAAGAATTACAACGTCTGCTATCTGCATTGTGCAATGCTTGTTCCAAATTTGGTTTAAAAATTAGCAAACAGAAGACATAGATTATGTCACAAGCTGCACATGGGGTACCATCAATATTTATTGATGATGCCGAACTGGAGATAGTAGACCATTTTACATATTTAGGATCAGAGGTAAATAGCAAATTATCCCTAGTTCAGGAAATCAACATCAGGATTGGTAAGGCGGCAAGAATAATGAAAAAGTTAGCAAAAAGAGTATGGAAGAACAGGAAGCTTACTGCCAAAACAACAAAAGTCCTTGTCTATCAAGCCTGTGTCCTTAGTACTCAGCTTTATGGCAGTGAAGCCTGGTCAACTTACTCATACCAAGGGAAACATTTAAACAGCTTTCATATGCGGTGTCTGCGAATACTACTTGGTATTAAGTGGCAAGATAAAATCACAAATACTGAAGTATTGGAAAGATCAGGTTGTATGACGGTTTGTTCCATGCTCAGTCTTCGTAGACTTAGATAGATAGGACACATTAGGAGGATGGATGATGATAGAATACCAAAGGACATCTTTTTTGGTGAATTACAGATGGTAAATAGATCTCAGGGTCGGTCTCTACTATGATACAACGATGTGTGTAAGCAGGATATGATTGATACAGGCATTGATAATGCACACTTGGAGCAAGTCGCGTTGCATGGAGGGCAAAGATCAGAAATGGAATAAAGACAAAGGAGAAAATGATTGCAGATAAGTCACACACTGAGCGGGTGAGACGTAAGATGTTACGTAATGCTTGAAAATGACCATGTGTTCACATGCATCCATTATGGACGAACATGTACAGCGTGAATTGGTCTAACCAGTGACATTCGTTACCGCCATGGGTTGTAGTTATTATACCTTTTTGAAGCACAAACTATCGTCTGTCAAGACAGCAAGATGCCAATGAATGAATGAATGGCCATGATATATGAATCTCTCTGATTTCCAGTCAGCGGCGTTGTCGGGGTGCATATAATCAAGGGTCACTGACTTCGTAAAAGCCCAGTAGTCAGCCTCCTCCTCCTCCTCCTCCTCCTCCTCCTCCTCCTCCTCCTCCTCCTCCTCCTCCTCCTCTGGGGATTCGCCCCTGTATATGACGCGCAGTGTACAGGAAGCTAATTGTCTGATGTTTTCGTTTTTGGAATGCGGAAGTGTAACACACCGGCTTGAGACGGTTCTCAAACTGGCATACTGGGGCACCCTAGGTTAGGGTGGGTGGTCATGTTTATGGCGCACAAGTTTGATTTGTCTCAATCTCCTCTTCATCCTCCTCAGGGCCTATAGGGGCTACCTACGGCTTTATGTTGGGCATGAACTTGATGTCAGTGTTCTTTTCAAACTTCCGGACCAGTTTCTGCAGTATTTCTGTTGTGCAGCGCTCACAGACCTCGTACGACTTTCTGATGCCGATCTCACAGAATATAAACTCTTCTACCACCTCACCACGCTTTGCTCTTGTGCTGTGACGAAAACAATCAATCCTGAAGCAAGGACTCCCGCAACGCATTATTGAGCTGAGCTTCAGCCATTCACACCTATGGGTCTCCAATTTTTCTTACTTATTGTGTGATCACATCTCTAATAAGGTCTCGTGCCGGTATCACCCCCTTTTTTGTGTGGAATTCGCCCTTGTAAACGGCACGCTCTGTTAACAAAATTGGTGAACGCGGAAGCTAATTACTACAGTAATAGTTGAAATGCTTCTACAACATTCTAAATTGTTGCAATGTCACCATAGCCGAAAGCGTAAGTATATCACGACGGTTTGAGTCGTCTGTAGACAACCCGTGTGAAGCCTTAAGTGTTCCGGTCTCTCGCAGGCGACTTTCTCGGAATGATACTCTCGCGGGGGTCCGATTCTTTTTGTGGCTCTGAGTAGTATATCCGGAATTAGAATGATACTACAGAGGCTCGAATCTCTTGCCGGGGTCCTGTTCGAGCCCCTGGGGGAGAGGACCCGCCAACGCGCGAGTGTGAGGGCTGTGGTATCATTCTAATTCCTGATATTCTACTATACAAGTAAGTGGGAATATTCGCAATCAAGTGAATCGGTACGATTATCTCGGAACAGTCATAACATCTGCCCAGAGGTGCCTTCAAGAGATTAGAACCAAACAAGAATCTTTATGGCAAAGATATCCTTTTGCAAGATGGAAAACATACTGACCAATAAAATGATGTCGATTGCAACGAGAAAACGAGTGTTGGGGTGCTACATAGAGCTTGTACTGTTGTGTTGATGTGAAGCATGGACAATTTGTAGTCAAGCTGAAAAACATCTGATGGCTGTAGAAATGTGGTTTCTGAGGAAAATGTATAGAATACCATGGACAGACTAAAACCAGTGACCAAGTCCTACAAGAAACAAATGAAAACTGTAAACTGATTAGAGAAATTATACGTAGACAGTCACAATGTTTTGGGACACGTTATGAGAAGAAATAAATTGGAGAAGTTGGTGACAACTGGCTAGATTGAGGGAAAAGAACAAGAGAAAGGCTAAGCAGTAAATACCTGGTTCTCTTGGCCACGTCGTATGGTCGAGACAAGAACACAGAGCTGATACACGACTCTGGTGATCGAGTGAGATGGCGAAACATGACCGCTCACGCTTATCTGCATGGCACATGATAATGATGATGATGATGATTATATTGCCAAAAGCGCCGACCGACATATCTTTAAAAATACGAGGCTAGCACCATATAGCTACTGCTTGCTAACGCCTATAAAAGTATTCATTACTTTTTACTTTTACTGTGCATAAAATAGAATCCTAATCAAGCAGCTTAACGAAACAAATTGTTAAGACGATAGGTACACACATTTCTCAATCAATCAGGAGCCGTCTCCACAATGAAGGTTGGCTGCAATGGATCTCCAACACTATCTGTCTCTCGCCTTGACTGTACATTTTGTCAGATGGACGACTTGATGTTATCTTTCCACTCGAATCGTTGTTTACCTCTTGCTCGCTTGTCCTCAACCATGCCCCCAGCATGGTTTTTATAAGAGTATTATTTCTTTTAACGTGGCCGAAATATTTCACTTGCCTCCTTTTATTTCTTACATCAACTCTCTTTTCTTTTTCTAAAACCTCTGTATTGGATTGCTTTTGTTTCCATGAAATACGACCTATTCTTCTGTATATCCACATCTCCAGGGCCTCTATGCGACTTTCCAGTTGCTTGTTCAATGTCCGGGCTTCCACACCATATTGTAGTGTTGAATATACGTTGCATTTGACAAGTCTCATGTTTAATGAGTTGTTAATCTCTCTAGATGTTAATAATACTGATGTTAAACGCATTTTTGGCCGTTCCTATTCTCTTTTAGATTTCTATTTGACTTTTGCCATCGCCTGTTATTACATTTCCAAGATAGGAGAAACTTGTTACTTGTTCTTGTATCTCCCCTTTTACTGTGATTTTCATTGATGACCTTTCCTTTCCACTGCTAATTATCATATGTTTTCTTTTCAACATGTTAATATCCAAGCCACATTCTGTACTATGCCTGTTTATTTGTTCCACTATGTTTTGTAACTCTTGCTCGCTTTCTACTAGTAACACGGTATCGTAAGCATAAACTTGTATGACGTCGGTAAGAATGGACTAAGTGGAAATGGACCATACATATCGAGAGTTTAAGAATACTTGTCTCTTAAACTTAAAGTCACCCTGTCGCGAACGGATGTCTATTCAATTGCGAGAATGGTGCCTGAGTAAATATATAAATAAATATATATAATATATATAAACATATTAAAAAATATCTAATTTAAGAATCTATATCACTGCATTTGGCACATTATAAAACACTCTAGCTCCATTTCACACCCTACTGGAGAGTTACCATGTAAGTTATTCAAGTAGAAATGTGATTTAAATATGAAAAAAAAAATGGAATGGGTAGAGGGATTGTGCAGTGCAAGCTGACTGGCCACGAGGTTGGACGTGGATGTCTACATAGTTCTTGGTTGTGACAGGCCTGATTCTTCAATTGAGAGACTTCTTACGATGATAGTGTGTATTAATCACGCACAGGACAGTAAATTCTTTACAGGTGTTCAAACAAGAACACAATTAGCATGTGACCTGCCAGCAGGCGTTCAGATTTCTCCACAGATGTGGCTCCTTGATGTTCTGGATCCACTCCGATAATAAAGTTCCTCCATGACACCTTCTCAATCCATCCAGCATGATTTCTCTCGATCTGCCTCTTTTCCTACTGATCTTTTCAGCTGTCACCATGTTTTGCAGTGCATCTGTTCTTATTACATGACCAATGAATGCTGGTTGTCTCTTTCTTATATTTGTATACAATATTCTACTTTCATTATCATGTTCAAGGAAATCGTTATCAGTTACTTTGGCAGTGCAGGGTGTTTGCAGCATTCATCTCAAGAACGATAACTTTGTTGCTTCCAAGCTCTTCTTCTTTTGTTCATTCGTGTTCCATGAATCTTTGCCATACAGCAAAACAGGTTCTATACAACATTTCAGTACTCCCTTTTTTCGTGCCCTGTGGCGTTGGTGATCATATCTGTCCACAGCCTTTTCCCTCGTGTGCTGACAATCATTACCGATACTGATGTCCATCCACGCCATGATGACAGACAGCCCAGCGTCTTTTCTCTTGGTCTTTGCCTGCCTCTCCTCCCTTCTAACATCCCTGCCTCATGACTTATTTAAATTTTCCCCTTCTCATGACATGCTCAGGAAATGTGGATTGTCTCACGGTATTCTCATAATTCTTTTACAAAACTACATCTCCGGGGCTTGCACAAAATTCTTAACTTGTCTGCTAATTTTCCATGATTCGATTCCATTCACCAAGATTCATCAATATAGCTCTCAAAAACTCTTTTTCTCGCGTAGACTGACAAAGGTATATTGTTGCCAATATTGTTCATCTTGTGAAATGCTTCTTTAGTTTTGGCTATTCAACATTTAACTTCTCTAATACATCTTCCACCTGTTGTTACTAAAGTACACAAACGGTTAAATACATTGACATGCTTCAGGTTTGTTCCTGTTTGTCATGTTGCATTTGAGAAGTTATATTTTCTTTATAATAACCATTACTTCATTAAAAAAAAATCAGATCAAGTGCTGTGTTTTGACTTTATGTTGCAATTCTATCTATAATTTCTTGTAACTGTGTTTAATTTTCAGCGACCAAACCATGTCTCAGCATAACGCATGTTGTTTACATTTTGCATACCAGCAGATATTCCTGACATATCACTTATTTCGCTGAACAAACTAAACAGATTGGGTGGTAGTAAACAACCCTGTCTGAAACCTTGTTTAATGTGTTGATCAGTTCCACATTGGTTGTCAAGTCTCGTGGCTTCTTTGTGTTATCACAACATGTTTTAGTCGGTGACTGTGGCTCGGTGAAACTCAGTTTCATAATTCCCTGACTCGTCTTCCAATTATCCCAAGAGCTATGCCGACGATAGCGCAACTACTGGTAGAGATCCCATATCGGACAGGTCAAGGGATGGGAAGCAGACGAAGAGAGACACAAACCTGCTGCCTTGAAGGTTGACTGAGGAAGCCAAAGGCTAGGAACAGAACAACCAAAACAAATGCTTGCAGAAGTTGAATGTACTAAGCAACATTCTCCACGAATGTCAAATCTTTTTCAGTGCACAGGGGTTCCCAGCATGGAGATAGTAGCACCTGCCTGATTGAGATGATGGAAAACATTCGCGGTATTGAGAAAACGAACACATAGAATAAAACAGAGGGAAAACAATATCTTTATATAACATAAAAGAAGTAGCACATGGGCCCATACATATACAGATGGATCAGCAAAAATGTCCACTGAAAATGTAGGTGGAGGAATTCTTTAGAATCTAAACAGTGTAGCAAAGAAAACACAGCCAGTGGCAATTGGACAATTCTCAAGTTACTACAGAGCAGAGGTAGATGCATTGAAAACTGCAGCATAAATGTCCTTGACGGAAGAAAATAAAGACACACACAGATACGAAGACCGTTGTCTCAATAATGAAGAGCAAACAAAGAGCAGAGCTAGGAAACCTAAAAGCAGAACTCCATGAACTATATCAGACATTTAAAAAAAGTGTAAGACAATGGATCCCACCACCTTGAAATATACCCGATTACAAGGATGACAGACTGACACATGAGTACAAACTACTACCTCAGCCTGACATAGACATAATCTATATTGAGGTAAAGAAGAACATAACAATCACTTATAGAAACAAGTGGGAATCAGAGCATCCAGGCCTCCAGAAAGATGGCGTATATTACCAAGTCAGTCGAACTGAACAAGTAGCAATCTTCAGACTCCGCACAGAACAAAACGATGCAATACCACTTGTTCAATAACATAAATATGGGAGAAAATGATACATGTAATTGTCAAGAAGTTACAGTTGACTATTGGTTTCTTTAACTGATCCAGTGCCGAAGGATAATATGTCGCCAAATATGACTTCCCATTTGGACAGAAGGACGATCGATACGTCGCCATACTAGGATCATCATGTTATTTGTTTTGTTTCGAGGTATCTACCGCAATTTAAATGCTCGGTGAAAGGAAATTTGCAGTATAATACTTGTTCAATTGATTGTGTACCATGTTTGGTTCAAACCTACATTTAGTTTGGCGCTGAATCAGTTAATTGTTTTCAGGTTGACGCCTGAAGAAGAAGAAGAAGAAGAAGTAGGAGGAGGAGGAGGAGGAGGAGTAGGAGGAGGAGAAAGAGAAGGAAGAGGAGAACGAGAAGAAGGAGAAGGAGAAGAAGAAAAAGAAGAAGAAGAAGAAGAAGAAGAAGTAGAAGAAGAAGGAAGGAAGGAAGGAAGGAAGGAAGGAAGCAGAACCAGAAGCAGAAGGAGCAGAAATATAAGCAGAATCTGCAACAGGAGTAGTGGCAGCAGCAACAGAAGTAGAAGCATAATCAGTAACAACAGCAGCAGCAGCAGAAGTAGATGCATAATCAGTAACAACAGCAGCAGCAGCAACAGAAGTAGAAGCATAATCAGTAACAACAGCAGCAGCAGCAGCAGAAGTAGATGCATAATCAGTAACAACAGCAGCAGCAGCAGCAGAAGTAGAAGCAGAAGTAGAAGCAGCAGCAGTAACAGTATTAGGGGCAGCAGCACCAGTAGAAGTAAAAGCAGAATCAACATCAGAAGTAAAAGTACCAGCGACAGAAGTAGAAGTAACAGCAGTAACAAAAGTAGAAGCAGCAGCAAGAACAGAAGTGCTGGCGGCGGCAGCAGCAGCAACAGAAGTAGAAACAGCAGCAACACAAGTAGTGGCAGCAGGAACAGCAGAAGTAGAAGCAGCAGCAGAAGTAGAAGTATGAATAGAAGCAGAAGAGGAATCACCATAAGCACCAGCAGAAGTAGAAACAGCAGCAGCAGCAGCAGCAGAAGCAATAGCAGAGGCAGCATCAGAAGTAGAAGCAACAGCAGAGGCAGCAGTAGAAGCAACAACAGAGGCAGCAGTAGAAGCAACAGCAGAGGCAGCAGCAGAAGTAGAAGCAGAAGCAGAAGCAGAAGCAACAACAGAGGCAGCAGCAGAAGTGGAAGCAATAGCAGAGGCAGCAGCAGAAGCAACAGCAGAGGCAGCAGCAGAAGTGGAAGCAATAGCAGAGGCAGAAGCAGAAGTGGAAGCAATAGCAGAGGCAGCAGCAGAAGCAACAGCAGAGGCAGCAGCAGAAGTAGAAGCAACAGCAGAGGCAGAAGCAACAACAGAGGCAGCAGCAGAAGTGGAAGCAATAGCAGAGGCAGCAGCAGAAGCAACAGCAGAGGCAGCAGCAGAAGTGGAAGCAATAGCAGAGGCAGCAGCAGAAGTAGAAGCAACAACAGAGTCAGCAGCAGAAGTAGAAGCAGAAGTAGAAGCAGAAGCAGAAGCAGAAATAGCAGCAGCAGAAGGAGCAGCAGAAGGAGCAGCAGAAGGAGCAGCAGAAGGAGCAGCAGAAGGAGCAGCAGAAGAAGAACATGTATGTGTGTGCGCGCGAGAGAGGGCATTCACGTGAGCGCTCGCATCTTTTAACACAGAGATTTGTGAACGAAGTAATTCGCTCGGTATTACTTCTAAAACTTATATTAACTCACCTTATCACAAAACAACCATTTCATAGTAACTATTAATGGGTGATAGCTTATATATATTCGACGCAGGAAAGTTCAGTGTAAGAAAAGTGATGACCTGTAACTAAAGATAACATCATTTCGGGAAAATACAAACATTCTGTTGCTAGACTATGCTATGTATGAGCAGTAGTTTCCGATATGAAAAGCTGTAACAACGGATATTCCCGCTGTTACAACCAAATGATGTTTTATTTTCATTATCATCACTTGCCATGCCGATAAGCATGAGCGGTCATGTTTCGCCATCTCGTGCGATCACCAGCGTTGTGGATCAGCACTGTTTTCTTGACTCGACCATACCACGTAGCCAAGCCATCTAGGTATTCACTTTTCTGTCTCCCCCTTGTTCTTTTCCCCTCAATCTTGCCAGTTGTCACATAATTCTCCAATTTATTTCTTCCCATAACGTGTCCAAATAATTGTGACTATCTGTCTAATTTCTCTAATCAGTTTGCAGTTTTCATTTGTTTCTTATAGGACTTGGTCGTTGGTTTTTCTGTCTGTCCATTTTATTCTTTGCATTTTCCTCAGAAACCACATTTCCACTGCCATCAGGTGTTTTTCACTTTGTCTGCTCATTGTATACGCTTCACATCCATACAAAAATACAGGTTCTATGTAGCACTTCAACACTCTTTTTCTCGTTGCAAATGACATCTTTTTATAGGTCAATATATTTTCCATCTTGCAAAATGAGGATGACCATAACAGAGAACGGAGCCTACTTTCGCCATGGCGATTTTTGTTTTAATCTCTTCAAGTCATGTCCCATCAGATGTACCGATTCACTTGTTTAAGAATATTCCCATTTACAGGTAGGCCCCGGTTAACGTCAGGGTTACGTTCTTGGAAAACGCGACGTTAAGTGAAACGACGTATAGCGAAACACTATTTCCCATATAATTAAATTAAATACAGTGTATTGTGTACCACAGTAATGTTTATTTTGATCATCATCATCATCATCATCATCATCATCATCATCATCATCATCATCATCATCATCATCATCATCATCATCATCATCATCATCATCATCATCATCATCATCATCATCATCATCATCATCATCATCTTCCACTTCTTCCGTCAAGCGACGTGGGGAGGAATAATTTGCTTTCTAAGACAAGACCAAGAGGACGTCCAAGAAGACAATGGATTGACGACATCAAAGACATTGTACAATCACATGGAATGACACTATCCAGTGCGGCACTGGATAGTGTCATTCCATGTTATTGTACAATGTCTTTGATGTCGTCAGTCCATTTTCTTCTTGGACGTCCTCTAAGTCTCATCGAAGATGATCTTTGATGTAAAGCCAGTGATGGTAGTTGCTGATGTTGCATTCTAACGACATGGCCAAACCACTTGATCTTCTGTCTTTCAATAAATGTGGCACAAGGTGTTGATCCCACAGTCTGTCTGAAAACAGCATTTCTTACTCGGTCACAGATTGTTAAGTTGGAAGCTCTCCTCAGGCATCTCATCTCACAGGTGTTGATTTTACGAAGGTGTGATTTGGATAAAGTCCAAGTTTGAGATTGTTAGCATGGGGTTGGTGTGAATATGCTGTTTATTATCTGTTGTTTTGAGGACATGGGTATGTTTGGATGTTTCAGTAAGGGTGATAGTTGATATGTAAGTGCACTAGCTTTTTGACATCTGATTTCGATTTCTCTGTCCAATCTGCCATCTTCTGTGATCATACTTCCAAGATATTTGAATTCTTTAACTTGTTTCAGAGTTGTACTATTTATCTGTATACTAAATGGGCCCGGCGATCTGCTAACTTGCATTACTTCGGTTTTGGCTGTGTTTATACTCATATTGTATCTGCTACAGGTTGAACTCAGATTATTAATATGATGTTGTAGTCTGCCCTCATCGCTGTAAAACAGGCATTGATCGTCTGCAAATAGAAGTTCATTTATTTCCTGTGGATCAGTTGTTTCATCTGGAGTGTTTATTATGATGGTTGTTGATATTTATTGGCTAAATAGAGGTGGGTTGGATGGCGAGTGGTAGAATTATTGGGACGTAGCGGCATTAAATTCTGCCTCTTCATCTGAGGATGAAACTATAACCTCTTCCTGCCCCTTTTCCTGGCTCTTCTCTGCATGAACAAAAAAATTGACCAATGTCTGCTGCACAGTCTGTTTTCTTTTCTCTGTGTAAAGCTCCCTGTAACAGTTGAAGGCGCTTGTTACTGCTCTTGACACTTTGGAACTCCGTTCTCTGTTCGGGTCATCCTTATTTATTATGTCCATTGCCACATCAATCAATTGAAAGAATTGTGACAAATGTTCAACTGTCAACATACGAGGTGGGGGGTTGCAACAGGGTGCCCCTCTTCCTGCTGAGCTCTCTGCACGTCGAGTTGCATTAGGTCCTCATTAGACAAATCAGACACTAGCAGCATTTACTGTGCTCGTCGAACTCATAATTATGGAGAATTACAGGATAAACTCCTGAAAAAACGCACTGCATAATGGTAAAATGGTGACCTTAACGCAAACTGCTCGGCATTACGTAGTTCCTCCGCAGCTAGCAAGTTCCTTTGCAAGGGCGCGGCATAGCAACACAGGTGACGACGTTATGACGGAACGAAGCGACGTAAAGTGAAGTTATGTCACATTGTGACAACGACGTTATAGCGAAAAGATGTAAACCGAAGCAACGTATAGCGGAGCCTATCTGTACTCGTATTTTACATTGTGGTATTTTTGTCTTCCTACTGACGACCATAACATGTGTCTTCTTACAATTAAATTCTAACCCTAGTTGTTCACTGTGTACGACAACCGCATCTACTAAATATTGGAGATCCTGTTCATTGTCTGCAATCAATACTGTATCATCAGCATATCTAATGTTATCTATATTTCGTGCCCCCCCCCCTCCCCCACCCGTGGTGATTCCTCTCATATCTTCTACATTTCTGAAAATATTTTCGCTAAATAGTGAAAAAAAGATCTGGAGACATTACATATCCCTGTCGCACACCTCTCTTAATAGGCTGAAATTGTCCTACGTCATTATCAATCTATATGGCAGCGTGTTGTTTCCAATATATGTTTTTTTATAAGTCTATTGTCTTTCCCATCATTTTGTAGATCTGCAAGCATATCCACTATGTTGACATGTCTAACTCTATCAAAAGCCTTGGTGTAGTCAATAAAGCAAAGATGTATATCCTTGTTTACTTCTATAGCACGTTCAATAACTGTTCGCAGCATATACACAGCATTTACTGTACCTTCTACAAACCCACATTGGTCTTCCACTATTTCAAGTTGTATTTTCTGCCTCACTCTTTGCATGATAATTTGTAACAAAATCTTTGTGATGTGACTCATTATACTAATTGTTCTATATTGATCACATTCCAAGGTTCCTGATTTCTTTGGGATTGCAATAAATACAGAATTACATAATTCAGAAGGTATATCTCCAGTATTATATAATGTGTTCAGCAGTCTGGTGACTTGCTCTAGTCCAAATTTTTCTAAAGCTTTAATCATTTCTGTTGTTTCAGAACATCTTGAGCCTCCATCTTTAAATTTGGTGGTCCTTCATCTAAATCTAATATTATACTGTTCCTCTCTGTTATCATTATACAGGTTTTTCACATAATCTGTCCATGCATGTAGCATATGATCTTTTTCTATTATGATTTTACCATCTTTAGTTTTTAGACAGCCTGTTGATGTACTTGTTCTTTTATTGGTAAGTTCCTGAATTCTTTTGTGCACTAATTTGGTATTTTGACTGTTGTGATGTTTTTCAATTTCTAAGCACTTTTCCTCAAGCCATGATTCTTTTGCCTTCCTACATAATATTCTGACTTGTCTGTGAATTTCTTCATATTTGGCAGGATTATTTTTGTTGAGTCTTCTTGTTTCCATTAGGTGTAAAATTTCTTCAGTCATCCATTTCTTACGACCCACCTTCTTAAATTTTGGAATAGTTGTTTCTGCAACCACACTGATTGAATTCTTTAACATTTCCCATTGATCATTCACATCCTGGAATAATATCTCTAGATCAGACAATATATCAAATCTTTTCTGTACTTCTATGTGGAATTTGTTTTGTATTTCCTTGTCATTACTCAATGTACGCAAATCATATTTAGTGTTTCTTGTTATATACTTGACTTTCTTCAGCTTTATCCTCAATGTTCCTGTAAGTAGTCTGTGGTCACTATAACAATCAGCACTGGGAACTGTTTTTGCTACTGTTAGTGCGTTTCTAAATCTTCTGCTAATGAGAATGTAGTCAATCTGGTTTCTGATCCTGCTATCAGGACTCCTCCATGTCCATAATCTTCTAGGGTGTTGCTTAAACCAGGTGTTTCCTACAATCATTTCCTTTTCTTTTGCCCACTCTACGAGTCTGTATCCTCTTTCAGTTACCTCTCCTAAACCAATGTTTCCTACTGTGTATCTATCACCTTGATTTCCTACTTTTGCATTGAAGTCTCCAATTATGATGTTTATTTCTGAATTTTTACATTTCTTTAAGGTATACTCTATGTCATTATAAAATTCCTCCACACTATCGTCACTGGACTCTCCTGTTGGGGCATATACTTGAATAACATTTATGCTAAAAGGTCTGCCACTCAATTTACCTAGTAGAACTCTGTCCGACACGGCCCAATATCCTTGAAAAGATGTTGATGTTTTCCGGTCCAATATTATTGCCACTCCCCTTTGTCGATCTTCACCTCCAGAATAAATAATCTTAAAATCTTCATCTATCTTGATGCCTGCTCCTGTCCATCTCGTTTTGCAAATCCCTAAAATATTAATTTTTTCTTTTCGTATTTCTTGTTTTATGTTCTCTAATTTTCCGTCGTCGTTTAACGTCCTAACGTTCCATGTTGCTAATTTTAATGTATCTGTCCTTGTCTTGCGATGATCAGTCTTTAAGCGAATCATAATGTACTAGGCACTTTCAAAGAGGTAGTTTGCCGTTGCTTTCCTCTATGGCAGTGACCATACTGGCCGGATGACCGCAACCATTGTCTCTCGGAAGAGATCCTCTGCCTGCCGCCGCGAAACTCGAGACCATAACAAACAAATATCTGTCGGCTGCCCTCAAAATTTCACCCACCACCTGCCTTCCGTGGCTTCTTTTGAACACTTCCAATAAACGAACACGAAATAACATCACATAATCCACAGGAAAACACTATCCACAGGAAATCCATAGGTTATCGACCTGATAACCCAGCTCAATTTTAAAAATCCAATCTGCCCCGATACGAGACGACAGGTGAGTGTCTAGATACTACACCACCACGGCTCCCCATATCCCCACTGATTGGGTTCAGTTTGCATCCAAACGGATTCTGACAATTATCAAGAGCTGGCAGGTCGACCCAGCAAAACGTGGATGCCAGGTTAGATACCGGGAAGTCAAGGCTGCCACATCAGCCCTGCAGTGACGGTTGGTCGATACACATATAAGTCTAGCACCATATATCCACACGTCTTAAGCCGTGTACAAACTGTCACTGACATCTGTGATTCCTTGTGACTGGATCGGCGTGGTTGAGATGTTACAGTGTCCGCCTCAGGCTCAGCAGGTACCGGTTCGATCCCAGAGCAGAGCTGGGCAATTTCCGGAGAACTTTGGTATCTGATAATAGCTCCCTAATATCCTGAGTAATAAGATCTGATGCCTAGCTTTCTCAGATTAGGGCGAAAAACAAGAGGTTTCTGTACAAATTGTGCACGTTAAACATTCCACGACAGTTGAAATAAAAAAAAGTAGGCTGTAAAACCGCTGCCTTGACAAAAGTATTAGGGAAAAAAACACCCAGCCCCACGGGAAAATAAAATCCGTTACCTGGGATTGAATCAATTTGTCTAGAGGAAGCCAACTGTACACTAATGTATGCTGAAGTCGAAAACAATGACCATTGAGGAGCTTAACTACGTGTGACACACTCATTTTGAAAGAGGATGGAAGAAGAAGAGGAAAAATAGGAATTCCCATTGATGGCACAGTATCGTTATGTGGGAGGTCAGATGTAGAACGTCGTTCTCATCACAACCCTCAGAAAAGACCATCGCCCCTTTGTTAGTTCTCATGTCTCATACATCAGGATGTTGTTAATACTGATGAGCTTTCTTCTCAGATCTGCAGATCTGAGAAAAAAAGGCAAAGTTTGTTTTCTTCTCTACCCACGACATTCTCTGCATTCTCCTATTTACACGATAATCATGCATATTTGTCGGTGTTTGTGTGAGCGCGTCCTGCGCAAAGGTTTTGATGGTTGGTTGATTGATTGGTTGATTGATTAGTTTGTTGATTGTTCTGGAGGCGTAATAAACACCTATAACTACGTAATATAACTCCGGGAAAATGCACTCTGATATCCAGAGTCAGACTACATGAGGACTATTACAGTATTTTCTGATATGAAGCATGTGATAGCGGATATTCCTGCTGTAAAAATAAATTATTGTCCTCATACCCTTCTGCCGACAAACGTCGTGGGGAGGGATAGTTGATGTTCCAGCGCTCGATGGGAGGCACTGGATGTGCCATTCCGTGTGATTGTACAATGTACTTGATGTTGTCAATCCATTTGCGTCTCGGGCGGCCTCTTGTTCTCACTCTGTTGTCACCTTTTTATTTCTTATTTTCCTGTATGTTGAATTACTTTACTCAGCATATGTGACTAACACAATTTCGGGATAATGCACTCTGACATCCTGTCGTTAGACTATGCTAGGACATAGTCGTATTTGCGGTAGTGTAAAATTCAAAGGATCTATGTTTCTTCTTCTTGTCTTTTCTCATACTGCTTTTGCCGTGACGCGTCGCAGAGAGGAGGTGCATGTAATGTTCTGTGTTTCGCTGGTTTTGCTGCGTTTAGTATCGTCATATTTAATTTCTTAAATGACTTTTTGTACTCCTTCCTAGGCCATCCTCTCGTCTTGTATCTTGATGTCCTTACACAGAACGCTCTAGCCGCTGAGTGATCTTATTGCATTCTGACAAAATGTCTGAACCCTTTAAATTTTTGGTGTTCTATAAAGTCAGCAGTCGGTATTATACTTACACCTTTCTCATGTGTCTCTCCAACGTTTCTTGTTTTTTTTTTTTTCAGCTGCGTTTCTCATGCATCTCAACCCACATGGTGTGATTGTAAGCGTGTATTTCAGGGACTGTCCTTGCTGACATTGGTAACCCAGCGTTGAGACAATTAAAGCGTCTATCAGTTTCTTTCTGCCGGCTCCATGGCCGAGGAGTTAGCAGCTTTCTCCGCTAACCCCGAATACTCTCGTCACGTGACGCGACGAGAATTAGCAGTGGTTCGAATCGCAAAAGTGACTTATGCTCAGAAAGTCGTGGCGTGCTGATGAGCGTAATCTAGCCTAGGAATCAACATACAGCTGAAAGATGCTGGTGTTGACCGCAATATGCTGAAACAGGATGGAAACGCGGGTAAAAAAAAAATCAGTTTCTTTCTGTGTGCATAAAAGCACGCTTTTACGCGGCTTAAGGCGTATTGTGAGTAGAGGGCGCGACCCATATTTCTCTTTAAACCAATCGATACTCGCTGGGTGATGTGGATAATGAACCAATCGGAACTCGGTGGTAAGTGTTACGTCGGAAGCCTTTACTTCCCAGAGAAATTTCTTGGTTCCCATGTCAATATGCGTCGACCTGGGTGCCCACGTTTTATTTTAAAGATCCCCATCCGGCCCGATAATGGTTGAACCCGTTACCACCACGCAAGGAGGCGAGTGCCTAGCCACTACGCCACCGCGGCACCCCATATCCCCACTAGTTGGGTTCAGTCCGCATCTAGTCAGATGTTGAACCATAACACCCAGGTCGATCCAGCCTAATAAAGATCCCGGGAGATCAACAGCCCTACAGTGACTACTGGTCAATACAAATATAAGTCTACACCACATACCCACACGTCTTAGGGCATGTACAGACTGTCACTGACATCTGTGATTCTCTGTGATTGGGTCGCCGTGGCTGAGAGGTTATCGCATCCACCTCAGGAACAGAAGGTATTGGGTTCAGTCCCAGCCTAGGGCTGGGCATTTTCCCCGAGAACTTTGGTAATTTCTTGGGTAATAAGACCTAATGCTTAACTTTCTCAGATAAGGGTGAAAACAATGAGGCCCTGTACAAATTCTGCATGATAAACACGACAATTGGAAATCTCACAGAGTAGGCTGTAAAGCCGCTGCCTTGACAAAATTATTAGGGTAAATAGAGCCCGTTACCTTGGATGGAATCTGTCTAGAGGAAGCAAACTGTACGCTAAAGTATGCTGACGTCGGACACGATGACTTTCGAGGAGCATAGCCAGGTGTCACACACTAACTTCGACAGAGGACGGAAGAGGAAGAAGAGGAAGACGAAGAATTCCCAATGATGGTACATTATCGTTATGTGGAAGGACAGAGGTAGAACATCGTTCTTATCACAAGCCACGGGAAAGTCTCTCAACCCGTTGTTAGTTCCCATGTCTCGTGCATTAGGATGTTGTTAATACCGATGAGCATTCGTCTCAGATCTGCAGATCTTAATAACGCAAAGTTTGTTTTATTCTATATCAACAGTATTCTCAACATTCTTCTCTGTCTAGATATTTTCAACATTCTTCTCTATCCACTACATTCTCAACATTCTTCTCTGGCCACGTTATATTCTCAACATTCTTCTCTGTCCATATATTTTCAACATTATTGACTGTCTACCGCATTCCCAACAGTATTCTCTGCTCCCAATATTCTAGTCATTCTTCTCTGTCCACGATATTCTCAACATTTCTCTCTACCCACGATATTGTCAACATTTCTCTCTACCCACGATATTGTCAACATTCTTGTCCGTCCCTATATTCTCCATATTCTTCTCTGTCCATGATAATCTCAACATTCTTCTCTGTCCACGATATTCTCAACATTATACTCTGTCCACGATATTCTCAACATGTATCTGTACCCACGATGTTCTCAACATTTATCTCTACCCATGATGATCTCAACATTATTCTCTGTCTACTATATTCTCCACATTCTTCTTCGTCCATGACATTCTCAACATTCTTCCTTGTCTACCTGCATGTGTGTAGGTGCGTGTGGGAGTGTGTGTGTGTGTGTGTGTGTGTGTGTGTGTGTTTGTGCGTCTTGCGCACGTGTAATGATGGCTGTTTGATTCGTTGTTCAATTGATTGATTGGCTGGATGACTGGTTGTTATGTTTAAATTGGTTGGTTGATTGATTGGTGACTGATTAGTTGGTGTCGTGTAATAAACACCCGTAACTAAGTAATATATAATTCCGGGAAAATGCACTCTAATATCTAGAGTCAGACTACATGAGAGTATTACAGTATTTTCGGATATGAAGCATGTGATAGCGGATATTCCTGCTGTAAAAATAAACCATCATCATTATCTTTCCCCTTGTGCTGTCAAGCGTAGTGGTTTGTGGGAGTGGGGGGGGGGGGAGTTGATGTTCCAGCGCTCGATGGGTTTGCACTGGAAAGTGCCATTCCTTGTGATTGTACAATGTCTTTGATGTCGCCAATCCATTTGCTACTCGGGCGCACTATTGTTCTGACTCTGTTGTCACCTTTTTCATTTCTTATTTTCCTGTATGTTGAATTCTTTCTTCAGCATGTGTAACTAAGTAATATTATTTCGGGATAATGCACTCTGACATCCTATCAATAGACTATGTTAGGACATAATTGCGGTAGTGTAAAAATCGGTTTAGAAATCAAAGTATCTTTAGAAACCAAAGTATCTCTGTTTCTTCTTCTTGTTTTTTCTCGTGCTGCTTTTGCCGCAAAGAGGAGGCAGCTGTAATGTTCTCTGTTTCGCTGGTCTTGTTGCTTGTACTAATGCCATATTTGATTTCTTAAATGTCTCCTTTACTCCATCTAGCCATCTCTTCCTAGGTCGTCCTACCGCCTTGCATTCCGGTGTACTCACGAAGAACGCTTTAGCTGTTGAGTGATCTTATTGCATTGTAACAAAATGTCCAAACCATTTAATTCTTTGGTGTTCTATAAAGTCAGCACTGGGTATTATCCTTACACAGTGTCTCACGTATCTCTCCATCTCTTCTTGTTTTCTTTTTTTCAATTGTGTTTCTTATGCATCTCATCTCACATAGGTGATTTTTACGCATCTGTTTATAGGAATGTCCATGACTGGCATTGGTGAGCCAGCTTTGGCAGGAAAAAAGCGTCTATCAGCTTCTTCTTCTTTTTTTTTTTTTGTATGCATAAAAGGATGCTTGTCGACGTCTTAAGACGCATTCGGAACACGGGGCCTGACCCATATTTTGTTTTAAAATGTATTAATAGGCACTCGCTGGGTCATGTGGTCAGTGCCACATCGACCGCCTTTACTTCCCAGAGACATTTCTTGGTACCCATTTTAGGATGGAGCGAGCGGGTAACCCAGCTCGATTAAAAAAAATTCCAATCCGCCTCGATACGGACCGAACCGATGACCACCACGTAAGCAGGCGAGTGTCTAGCCACAAAAGCACCGCTGCTCCCCATATTTCCACTGACGATTGGGTTCAAACTCGCGTCCAGGTGGATTCTGACAATTAGCCAGAGCACCCAGGTCCATCCAGCCAAACATTGAAGCCAGATAATATCCAGAAAGAAATGGCGGCCACATCAGCCCTGCAGTGACGGTTGGTCGATACAAATATAGGTCTAGCACCATATACCAACAAGTCTGGCGTGTACTAACTGTCACCGACATCTGTGATTCTCCTTGATTAGGTCGCCGTGGCTGAGAGGTTACGGTGTCCGACTCAGGCTCAGAAGGTAACGGGTTCGGTCCTAGAGCAGGGCTGGGCACTTGCCCGAGAACTTTGGTCGCTGAAGATATCACGCGTCCCGCTGATCTCTTGTCGTGAGATATAATGCCTAACTTTCTCAGATAAAGTCGAAAAACATAATGTCCATGTATTAATTGTGCACGTTAAGCATTACAAGTTAGTTGAAATCACACACTGTATGATATAAAACCGCTGCCCTAGCACATTTGTTAGAAAAACAAATCAGCCCACTGGTAGACAGAGCCCGTTACATTGGATGAAATCTGTCTAGAGGATTCAAACTGTACACTAATGCATGCCGAAGTTCAAATACGTTGACATTTGAGGAGCATAACTAGATGTGACTCACTCACGTCGAAAGAGGATGGGAGATTGATTGATTTATTGATTTAGGAATCGACATCACAGCATTCGGGGCATTCCCATAAGTGCTCCGTCCCCATCCTCAGCAGCCAGCGAAGAGTTCCAACACTAATAGTACCAGTAGCAATCTGATTATAAGTCCGACTTGCCTTTCCTCTGAGCGTTGAGCGTCGGCCAGATCCCTTCGTCACTCCTCGTTGTCTCATTCTTGCCCGACCATGGTAATCCATTTGCTCCTCCGAGGTGTGCACGTGCTCCCACAAGGCCGCAACCACGTCTGCCTTGTCATGTATCAATACTTCACCAAGTTCTGCAGAACCAGCCAATCTGTCCGCCTGTTCATTTCCCAGCACACCGGCATGCCCCGGAGAAAAGATCCAGGCGATGCTTGTCACCCGTGACCTCCGAAGCGAAGCAAGCCACTCCGCACGATGGAAGAAGAAGAAAAAGAGGAAGAGGTAGCAGAAGAATTTCAATTACCATTATGAGGGAGGCCAGCGTTAGAACGTTGTTCTCATCACAACCCACGGGAAAGACTCTCCACCCGTTGTTAGTTCCCATGTCTCGTGCATTCTACTCAGATGTGCAGATCTCAGTGTAGAAAAGTTTGTTTTCTTCTCTGCCCACGATATTCTCAACATTCCTCTCTGCCCACGATATTCTAGACATTCCTCTCTGCCCACTATATTCTCAACATTTCTCTCTGCCCACGATATTCTCAACATTCCTCTTTGCCCACGATATTCTCAACATTCCTCTCTGCCCACGATATTCTCAACATTCCTCTCTGCCCACGATATTCTCAACATTCTTCTCTGCCCAAGATATTCTCAACATTCCTCTTTGCCCACGATATTCTCAACATTCCACTTTGCCCACGATATTCTCAACATTCCTCTCTGGCCATGATATTCTCAACATTCCTCTCTGCCCATGATATTCTCAACATTCCTCTCTGCCCACGATATTCTCAACATTCCTCTCTGTCCACGATATTCTCAACATTCCTCTCTGTCCACGATATTCTCAACATTCCTCTCTGCCCACGATATTCTCAACATTCCTCTTTGCCCACGATATTCTCAACATTCTCCTCTGTCCACGATATCTCAACATTCCTCTCTGCCCACGATATTCTCAACATTCCTCTTTGCCCACGATATTCTCAACATTCCTCTCTGCCCACGATATTCTCAACATTCCTCTCTGCCCACGATATTCTCAACATTCCTCTTTGCCCACGATATTCTCAACATTCCTCTCTGCCCATGATATTCTCAACATTCTTCTCTGCCCACGATATTCTCAACATTTTCCTCTGCCCACGATATTATCAACATTCCTCTTTGCCCACGATATTCTCAACATTCCTCTCTGCCCACGATATTCTCAACATTCCTCTCTGCCCACGATATTCTCAACATTCCTCTCTGTCTACGATATTCTCAACATTCCTCTCTGTCCACGATATTCTCAACATTCCTCTTTGCCCACGATATTCTCAACATTCCTCTTTGCTCACGATATTCTCAACATTCTCCTCTGTCCACGATATTCTCAACATTCTTCTCTGTCCACGATATTCTCAACATTCCTCTCTGTCCACAATAGTCTCAACATTCCTCTCTGCCCACGATATTCTCAACATTCCTCTCTGCCCATGATATTCTCAACATTCCTCTGTCTCCGGAGAGTGAAGACGTGTTTTCGTATCTCTTACTTCTCGGATTATTATTACTGCAAGCTGAATCACCTATCATGGATTTTTATATCAATGTGCTCGTTGTGATTCTGAGGATGTGGTTAAATAGTTTTTAGATTAATACAAGTGTTGATTATCGCAAAAATGTGTGTTATATATAATATTCATTTCGAGTGATAGTTGAACACTATTACATTTTAACCAATCAAGTGCACGAGGCGTGTCAGATACAACCACGGGACCTCAAATTGCCCGCGGCGTGGCTAGATAACAATGCGATTGCTGCGTTCTTCAAGTTTAGTTATTCGTAATATTATGCAATAATGTCAGGGGAAGGAGAGTGCTCCGTATTGGAAGTGAATGGTGAAAGGACTCGCTCAGGTTTACGATCGGCTGTCAATAAAACTTACACACTAAACAAAGAGAGGGCCGTGAAGAATAAGCTATCCAAGTGCATAAATCCCAATGGCCTAGTCGTCAAACACACCAACTCAGGACAGTGTGTTACTGTTTCCTTCAACAACACACTCCATTATGAGGCATTCCGAACTTGCCTACTCAACTACTACAGGCTTGAACTAATTGAACACAGGCAACATAAGCACGGGGCCCACGTTGAGGATCTGATTACGACGCCAGTGATTACGATACATTTGTACCACAGTAAAAATAAACCCATGACACAGGGCAGTAATGAAAACATTTGATTCCTGGCTAAAAGTAGATTTTGTTGAACTTGAAAACTCGACACAGGCATTCACCGAATCTACGCAGCCCACAACTACAGCTGTCGACAGCACATCAGCTAACAATGTTCGTCAATTAACTCATACGATGAGTGTACATAACAACATCAACACGAGGCCTGCCAACCCACCAGTGCTCTTGGCCATTGAATACCCAATGGAGCGTATCCAAAACAACATAGAACCCAATGTTGACATTGTTGAAGAAGTACCTGCCTCAGATAACAATAGCATCTTAACTATCAATGGACATTCGTGTGACTGTAAACAGCGCATTGAGGAACTAGAACAATCACTAAAGACGCTCATTGTCACTGTTTCAACCAACATTGAAGCAAACAACAAGATAAGCAGTGATTACAATGCTCTCAAGACAAAGTCGCACTCCTGCGAGATGAAAATCTACTACTGAGAAATACAGTTCAAATCTTACAGAATGTGTCCTCTACCAACCAAACCGAAGAAGCATGTAATTCCCAAGCAACCGCTTCATCCTTAGGAAATCTTGGGGAAGCTCAATCCCACCCAGAACAGATAAGCGCTATGAAAACACCTCAATGCGCAGAGGAAGATAAACAACAACAAACACCTCAATGCGCAGACGAAGATAAACAACAACAAGCAGTCTACGCCATTGACGTCAAAATAAGCAATAGGTTCGAAGTACTTCAAGAAAAGTCACCAGAAAACCTACAGTGCTCTAACATGCTGCCAACGGGCAAGACAAGCCTACAAGATACATCGAGAGAACCACATGGAGACATAAAGACTGCTGATAATCGGAAATGGATGAAACAACGGGCGAGACGTGCTGAAAACCAACATGTACAGACAGCACGACCTGACTGTACACATATTATACTAGGCGATTCCTTAATGAAAGGTTTATACAGCGACAGGATGGCCACGTCAGACAAAGACATTGTTTCAATAATCCCCCTGCCTGGGGCTGGTGTAGACCGGCTAACAGACAAGATTAGCAGGTTGGCTGTTAATCATAGCGTTAGAAGGGCAAGCGTACATATTGGTATCACCGACACCATGAACAACCAACAAATCACAGGGTCTCAACTACTGGCACTCTTGAACGGATTACGTCACACTTTTCCTAACTCATCCATTTTCTTCTCCTCCATCATATCACCAAGTTATGGACAGCAGCGCCGTCTAGCTGACATAAATAACAACATTTTGCAGACGTTCTGTTCTCAAAACATGATACAATTCATCAACAACACAGCATCATTCACTTCACAGGCTGGTGCACCAAAAAAGAGTCTTTATAAGGATCAAATACATTTGTCTACATTGGGCACCAGTTTTCTCGCCAAGAATATCAAATATCCTGAACGGACATACCATACATCCAATACGGGATCGCGCCGGACACTTTTAGCTACTCCTGAAACTCAAGCCAGACGACATACTCCCGTCACATCAAGTACCAATAGGACAGAAGTTTGCAGACCACTCATAACCACTGCACCTGAAATCCAAGCCAGACGGGACACTACCACTACACCAAGTCCGTTAAATACTTTCACACAGGAGGGTAATAATTACGAAGATATTTTTCCTATTCTCCCCAGAAAAGAACCAACTCTCAGCAACAACGATGTGCCACCACAACCTCCTGTTAGCCACCAACCAGAGGCTCTAGTTGGTAGTCATTACATACCCATGAGACATCATCAGTACCCATTTCATTGTAACCCAGAATGGTTGCACCTCACATGGTATAGCCCAGCTACACTTCGTCAAGCACTTATAATGTCGCTATACCAACAACCAACACAACCTGGTATTTACTAGCAACTTAGCACAAAGCTACACCGGATCTCGGTACAAGAAAGAGCCTCTCCTTGAACGTTTATCTGCATATTTGGTTACTACTTGATCTAGTAACGTATTAGGTTATAAGCAACTACAAACATTGACTTGTTTTGACTTTATATTAATTGATAGTACTTAGCTGTATAGCTTTATAATACTTTTCATTTGTGTTTTTACTGTGAGTGAGGAGGTCTTCACTGTTCTTCCTTCTGCTTACTGTTGAACGTTTTATTTCCCGTGTGGGATACTCCGCTTTAATCAGAGACATTGACTTGTATGGTCATTTATTAATTCTTTTGGATAACAGTTGGTTACTTAGCTTGTGAAGTAGTTTTTTTTTCAGGTTAATTATTTGTTGTATGTTCTTTAATTCGTTTTGTTCCGTGTTTGCATTATATTCGTTGGTCTAATTAGTTATATCGTTATAATATTGTCATTTACATATCTATTTGTATTACTGATATTTTGTAAGTTAATGTAATTGTGATTTGTTTTTATGATCTTGTATTTTTGCTTAACTTTGACTAATTTACACTTTCTTCATGGATGAAATGTCTGAGAAGTGGCAACACTGGCTCAATAAGTCAGGAATACGCCTTGGACACTTAAACATTTGCAGCTTATTTAACAAGCTACCAGAGTTATCTTCTATTCTTAATCAAAATTTTCATTTGTTCGGCCTTAGTGAAAGTAGACTTAATGATAACATTTCAGATGAGGACATATCTATTAAAGGGTACAAAGTTTTTAGAAGGGATCCCTGTAGGATACAAGAGACAGGTATAGTAACCTATGTTTCTAATTTACTAAATGCTCACCGTAGGCTAGACTTTGAAACTTGCGAAATAGAATGTAAGTGGTTAGAGCTAAAACTTCAAAACCGCACACCCCTGATAATTGGCTACCTCTATCGAAATCCCAGTGCTGGACACGTCTGGTACGAAAACTTCACTACCATGATGGATGTGGTTTTCGCTTCCGGGAAGGAAATTATACTACTCGGAGACTTTAACATTGACACCAACAAATCCAACATAATATGGGGAAATATAATTGCATCATACAATTTCCAACAAATAGTACAACAGGCTACTAGAGTAACAAAGTCATCTTCAAAAGTCATAGATCACATTTATGTAACTTGCTCAGACAACATCATAGAATGCGCTGTACCCAATTGTGCAATGAGCGATCACTACCCAATATGCTGCACGTGGTCTAAACAAGGAATTAAAACTCCTAAACATAAACACATAAGTGTAAAATATAGAAGTTACAAACATTTCAACCAAAACGCATTTTTACAGGACTTGCTCAGTTCACCTCTAGACAATGTTTGTCAGCTTCCTGACCCGGGTGATGCTCTGGAATTCTGGATGAAAACATTTATTGATGTTTTTGATAGACATGTGCCAATCAAGGAAGTTCGAGTAAAACACCACGTCAAGCCACATTGGATCACCCACGAAATACTTGAAATTATGAGAGACAGAGATAAAGCACACAAAAAGAGGGATCTCAGCGCATACCGCACTCTTAGAAACAAAGTTCAATATACCATACGACGGGAAAAGAAAAATTACTTTAAGAACTTAGTAATGGATAAAACAAATAGTAAGGATATATGGAAGGCAATTAACACCTTGACAAACAAGTATAACTTCCGAAATTCTTTACCATCAAATCATATTACATGCGACCAATTCAGTAATTATTTTCAAACTGACATAGACCAGTTGAAGGCTTCAATACCTAATTCTCCTTGCAACTTATCTTTACTGTCATCGTTTTGCGAGAATAGATGCTCCGGCGATATTCTTTCCGACATACCGCTAATGACAATCACTGAGGTATTCACTTACCTCAGTAACCTAAAAAACACAACCTCATCTGGGTTGGATGGAATCAGCAACCGGATTCTCCGTTGTGCTGCGCCAGTGATCTGTATATCACTAACCTATGTATATAATCAGTGTCTCACCAAAGGCCACTTTCCATCAGCTCTCAAAATCGCTAAAGTGTACCCTTTTCTTAAATCTGGTTCATTGGACAATGATCTCCCGAACAATTACAGACACATTTCCTTACTATCATCACTATCTAAGCCACTAGAAAAACACATCCATAAAGTAACATTACAGTATTTAGTTCGCAACAATCTTACTGTTGACAACCAATCAGGATTTCGACCAAAATATTCTTGCCATACTGCCCTAACAAACATGATAGAAAATTGGCAGCAGAATATAAACAACAACAGTCTATGTGGAACTGTGTTTATTGATTTCAAGAAAGCATTTGATATGATAGACCATGTTATTTTAATTAAAAAACTTGAGACAATGAAAATTGGCCCTAATGTAGTCACTCTAATATCATCTTTTCTATCAAACAGAAAGCAAGTAGTATCACATAATAAATGTCTGTCTCATACCACTACCTTCAATATTGGAGTACCGCAAGGCTCTATTCTTGGCCCTCTATTGTTTGCCATATATATTAACGATCTACCTTTACATCTTTCGTCGTCCTGCGATCTATTTGCAGATGACTGTACAGTGTACACAAATGCTGAAAACTGTACCTTATTGGAGTCGTCTTTACAACAAGAATTAAATAATGTAGTTAGGTGGAGCTATTCAAACCGTATGCAAATTAACATCACTAAAACAAAATCAATGTTACTAACAACCAGACAAAGCCTTCAAACTCTAAGCTCACACACATCACTTCAACTTCACATCGATAACATGCCAGTAGAAAGTGTAATTGAGCACAAAACATTAGGCATAATCATTGATAGAAACCTAACCTTTAATTCCCACGTTCAAGCGCTTATTAAACAAACAGCGAAAAAGGTCTACCAACTCGCCAAAATTAAAAACTTCCTTGATGAGGACACAAGGAAACTATTCTATACTTCTCATATACAGACACACTTTGACTACTGCTCTACAATCTGGGACGGTTGTTCTAATTCAAACACCAAGCGACTTTACTCACTTCAGAAACGGGCCATGAGTCCAATTTATAACAAACATTTATCTGACAATCCTAGCCTGTATAAACGCCTTCAGTTACTACCACTCCGCAAACGCCTGCTTTTCAATAAAGCTAAACTAATTCACAAAATCCTGCATCGGAATGCCCCAAATTACCTTTGGCCATTGTTTAAATATAATGCTAGACACAGTAAACGTTTAAATATATTACACATTCCGAAGCCTAGGATTGACTTATACAAAACAAGCTTAACGTACTCTGCAGCTCAGCTGTGGAACAATCTTCCACAAGAAATCAAAATCACCAATATCTATTCATATAATCGCAAATTACTCGAACACTATCTCAGTACGGATTATCTTCCCCCTTAATAATAGAGATAATAATAATAAAAACAAAACCCTAGTATAACAGCCAGTCCCCTTTTGGTAGGCCAGTATATTCCACATGGCTAATAACAAGTGTCAGACGATTATCTAATTATACTGTGTCGTGTAGTTTTGATGTTCACATTTTGACCATGCCTTTATAATGCATATCTTTTATATTGTTGCTGTTCTCTGTTAGCCTTGAATGATGTGTGAATGAAATAATGTATGAAAGAGAGTGATAGAAGGGCAGAATGTTAGACGGTCCTGCGTGCCCAATTCTTAACCCTTTAAAAATAAAGTTTGTTCATTCGTTCGTTCGTTCGTTCTCTGCCCACGATATTCTCAACATTCCTCTCTGCCATGATATTCTCAACATTCTTCTCTGCCCATGATATTCTCAACATTCCTCTCTGTCCACGATAATCTCAACATTCTCCTCTGATCACGATATTCTCAACATTCCTCTCTGCCCACGGTATTCATAACATTCCTCTCTGCCCACGATATTCTCAACATTCCTCTTTGCCCACGATATTCTCAACATCCCTCTCTGCCCACGATATTCTCAACATTCCTCTTTGCCCACGATATTCTCAACATTCCTCTTTGCCCACGATATTCTCAACATTCTCCTCTGTCCACGATATTCTCAACATTCTTCTCTGTCCAAGATATTCTCAACATTCCTCTCTGTCCACGATATTCTCAACATTCCTCTCTGTCCACGATATTCTCAACATTCCTCTCTGCCCACGATATTCTCAACATTCCTCTCTGCCCACGATATTTTCAACATTCCTCTCTGTCCACGATATTCTCAGCATTCCTCTCTGCCCATGATATTCTCAACATTCCTCTCGGCCCACGATATTCTCAACATTCCTCTCTGCACACGATATTCTCAACATTCCTCTCTGCCCACGATATTCTCAACATTCCTCTCTGCCCACGATTTTCTCAACATTCTTCTCTACCCATGATATTCTAAGCATTCCTCTCTTCCCACAATATTCTCAACATTCCTCTCTGCCCATGATATTCTCAACATTCCTCTCTGCCCACGATATTCTCAACATTCTTCTCTGGCCATGATATTCTCAACATTCCTCTTTGCCCACGATATTCTCAACATTCCTCTATGCCCTTGATATTCTCAACATTCCTCTCTGCCCACTATATTCTCAACATTCCTCTCTGCCCATGATATTCTCAACATTCCTCTCTGCCCATGACATTCTCAACATTCCTCTCTGCCCACGATATTCTCAACATTCCTCTCTGCCCACGATATTCTCAACATTCTTCTCTGCCCATGATATTCTCAACATTCCTCTCTGTCCACGATATTCTCATTATTCTTCTCTGCTCATGATATTCTCAACATTCCTCTCTGCCCATGATATTCTCAACATTCCTCTCTGCCCATGATATTCTCAACATTCTTCTCTGCCCATGATATTCTCAGCATTCCTCTCTGCCCATGATATTCTCAACATTCCTCTCTGCCAATGATATTCTCAACATTCTTCTCTGCCCATGATATTCTCAGCATTTCTCTCTGCCCATGATATTCTCAACATTCCTCTCTGCCCATGATATTCTCAGCATTCCTCCTTGCCCACTATATTCTCAACATTCCTCTCTGCCCATGATATTCTCAACATTCCTCTCTGCCCATGATATTCTCAACATTCTTCTCTGCCCATGATATTCTCATTATTCCTCTCTGCCCATGATATTCTCAACATTCCTCTCTGCCCATTATATTCTCAACATTCGTCTCTGCCCATGATATTCTCAGCATTTTTCTCTCTGCCCATGATATTCTCAACATTCCTCTCTGCCCATGATATTCTCAGCATTCCTCTCTGCCCACTATATTCTCAACATTCCTCTCTGCCCACGATATTCTCAACATTCCTCTCTGCCCACGATATTCTCAGCATTCTTCTCTGCCCACGATATTCTCAACATTCTTCTCTGCCCATGATATTCTCAACATTCCTCTCTGCCCACGATTTTCTCAACATTCTTCTCTGCCCACGATATTCTCAACATTCTTCTCTGCCCACGATATTCTCAACATTCTTCTCTGCCCATGATATTCTCAACATTCCTCTCTGCCCATGATATTCTCAACATTCCTCTCTGCCCATGATATTCTCAGCATTCCTCTTTGCCCACTATATTCTCAACATTCCTCTCTGCCCATGATATTCTCAACATTCCTCTCTGCCCACTATATTCTCAACATTCCTCTCTGCCCATGATATTCTCAACATTCTTCTCTGCCCACG
This sequence comes from Cepaea hortensis, assembly GCA_963921405.1. Lineage (NCBI taxonomy): Eukaryota > Metazoa > Mollusca > Gastropoda > Stylommatophora > Helicidae > Cepaea > Cepaea hortensis. Next base: position 75,830,697 of record OY992888.1, on the reverse strand, counting down.
ATATTCTCAATATTCTTCTCTGTCCACGATATTCTCAACATTCCTCTCTGCCCATGATATTCTCAACATTCCTCTCTGCCCATGATATTCTCAACATTCCTCTCTGCCCACTATATTCTCAATATTCGTCTCTGCCCATGATATTCTCAACATTCTTCTCTGCCCACGATATTCTCAACATTCTTCTCTGTCCACGATATTCTCAACATTCCTCTCTGCCCATGATATTCTCAACATTCCTCTCTGTCCACGATATTCTCAACATTCTTCTCTGCCCATAATATTCTCAACATTCTTCTCTGCCCATAATATTCTCAACATTCCTCTCTGCCCACGATATTCTCAACATTCTTCTCTGCCCATAATATTCTCAACATCCTCTCTGCCAACGATATTCTCAACATTCTTCTCTGCCCACGATATTCTCAACATTCTTCTCGGCCCACGATATTCTCAACATTCTTCTCTGCCCACGATATTCTAAACATTCTTCTCTGCCCACGATATTCTCAGCATTCTTCTCTGTCCACGATATTCTCAACATTCTTCTCTGCCTATGATATTCTCAACATTCCTCTCTGCCCACGATATTCTCAACATTCCTCTCTGCCCACGATATTCTCAGCATTCTTCTCTGCCCACGATATTCTCAACATTTTTCTCTGCCCATGATATTCTCAACATTCCTCTCTGCCCACGATTTTCTCAACATTCTTCTCTGCCCACGATATTCTCAACATTCCTCTCTGCCCACGATTTTCTCAACATTCTTCTCTACCCATGATATTCTAAGCATTCCTCTCTTCCCACAATATTCTCAACATTCCTCTCTGCCCATGATATTCTCAACATTCCTCTCTGCCCACGATATTCTCAACATTCTTCTCTGGCCATGATATTCTCAACATTCCTCTTTGCCCACGATATTCTCAACATTCCTCTCTGCCCACGATATTCTCAACATATCTCTCTGCCCATGATATTCTCAGCATTCCTCTCTGCCCACAATATTCTCAACATTCCTCTCTGCCCTTGATATTCTCAACATTCCTCTCTGCCCACTATATTCTCAACATTCCTCTCTGCCCATGATATTCTCAACATTCCTCTCTGCCCATGACATTCTCAACATTCCTCTCTGCCCACGATATTCTCAACATTCCTCTCTGCCCACGATATTCTCAACATTCTTCTGTGCCCATGATATTCTCAACATTCCTCTCTGTCCACGATATTCTCATTATTCTTCTCTGCTCATGATATTCTCAACATTCCTCTCTGCCCATGATATTCTCAACATTCCTCTCTGCCCATGATATTCTCAACATTCTTCTCTGCCCATGATATTCTCAGCATTCCTCTCTGCCCATGATATTCTCAACATTCCTCTCTGCCCATGATATTCTCAACATTCTTCTCTGCCCATGATATTCTCAGCATTTCTCTCTGCCCATGATATTCTCAACATTTCTCTCTGCCCATGATATTCTCAGCATTCCTCTTTGCCCACTATATTCTCAACATTCCTCTCTGCCCATGATATTCTCAACATTCCTCTCTGCCCATGATATTCTCAACATTCTTCTCTGCCCATGATATTCTCATTATTCCTCTCTGCCCATGATATTCTCAACATTCCTCTCTGCCCATTATATTCCCAACATTCGTCTCTGCCCATGATATTCTCAGCATTTTTCTCTCTGCCCATGATATTCTCAACATTCCTCTCTGCCCATGATATTCTCAGCATTCCTCTCTGCCCACTATATTCTCAACATTCCTCTCTGCCCACGATATTCTCAACATTCCTCTCTGCCCACGATATTCTCAGCATTCTTCTCTGCCCACGATATTCTCAACATTCTTCTCTGCCCATGATATTCTCAACATTCCTCTCTGCCCACGATTTTCTCAACATTCTTCTCTGCCCACGATATTCTCAACATTCTTCTCTGCCCACGATATTCTCAACATTCTTCTCTGCCCATGATATTCTCAACATTCCTCTCTGCCCATGATATTCTCAACATTCCTCTCTGCCCATGATATTCTCAGCATTCCTCTTTGCCCATGATATTCTCAACATTCCTCTCTGCCCATGATATTCTCAACATTCCTCTCTGCCCACTATATTCTCAACATTCCTCTCTGCCCATGATATTCTCAACATTCTTCTCTGCCCACGATATTCTCAATATTCTTCTCTGTCCACGATATTCTCAACATTCCTCTCTGCCCATGATATTCTCAACATTCCTCTCTGCCCATGATATTCTCAACATTCCTCTCTGCCCACTATATTCTCAATATTTTTCTCTGCCCATGATATTCTCAACATTCTTCTCTGCCCACGATATTCTCAACATTCTTCTCTGTCCACGATATTCTCAACATTCCTCTCTGCCCATGATATTCTCAACATTCCTCTCTGTCCACGATATTCTCAACATTCCTCTCTGCCCATGATATTCTCAACATTCTTCTCTTCCCACGATATTCTCAACATTCCTCTCTGTCCACGATATTCTCAACATTCTTCTCTGTCCACGATATTCTCAACATTCTTCTCTGCCCACGATATTCTCAACATTCCTCTCTGCCCACTATATTCTCAACATTCTTCTCTGCCCACGATATTCTCAACATTCCTCTCTGCCCACGATATTCTCAACATTCCTCTCTGCCCACAATATTCTCAACATTCCTCTCTGTCCACGATATTCTCAAATTCTTCTCTGTCCGCGATATTCTGTCCATTCATCTCTGTCCACGATAATCTCAACATTCTTCTCTGTCCATGATATTCTCAACAATCTTCTCTGCCCACGATATTCTCAACATTCTTCTCTGTCCACGATATTCTCAACATTATACTCTGTCCACGATATTCTCAACATTTATCTGTACCCACGATGTTCTCAACATTTATCTCTACCCATGATGATCTCAACATTATTCTCTGTCTACTATATTCTTCACATTCTTCTTCGTCCATGACATTCTCAACATTCTTCCTTGTCTACCTGCACTGCATGGTGCGTGTGGGAGTGAGTGAGTGAGTGTGTGTGTGTGTGTGTGTGTGTGTGTGTGTGTGTTTGTGCGTCTTGCGCACGTGTAATGGTGGCTGTTTTATTCGTTGTTCAATTGATTGGTTGGTTGGATGATTGGTTGTTATTTTTAAATTGGTTGGTTGATTGATTGGTTGATTGATTAGTTGGTTCATTGATTTGTCGTGTAATAAACACCCGTAACTAAGTAATATATAATTCCCGGAAAATGCACTCTAATATCTAGAGTCAGACTACATGAAGAATATTACAGTATTTTCTGATATGAAGCATGTGGTAACGGATATTCCTGCTATACAATTAAATCATCATAATTATCTTCCCCTTTGCGCTGTCATGCGTAGTGGGGAGAAACAGTTGATGTTCCAGCGCTCGATGGGTCGCACTGGAAAGTGACATTCCGTGTGATTGTACAATGTCTGTGATGTCGTCAACCCATTTGCTACTCGGGCGCACTCTCGTTCTCACTCTGTTGTCACCTTTTAGTTTCTTATTTTCCTGTATGTTGAATTCTTTCTTCAGCATGTGTAACTAAGTAATATTATTTTGGGATAATGCACTCTGACATCCTATCAATAGACTATGTTAGGACATAATTGCAGTAGTTTAAAAATCGTTGTAGAAACCAAAGTATCTCTGTTTCTTCTTCTTGTTTTTTCTCCTACTGGTTTTGCCGTGACTTGTCGCAGAGAGGAGGTACATGTATTGTTCTGTGTTTCGCTGGTCTTGTTGCTTGTACTAACGTCATATTTAATTTATTCATATTTAATTTATTCACTGTCTCCTTTACTCCATCTAGCCATCTCTTCCTGTGTCGTCCTCTCGCCTTGTATTCCGGTGTACTCACGTAGAGCGCTCTAGCCGTCGGGTGATTTTGTTGTATTGTAACAAAATGTCCTAACTATTTAATTCTTTGGTGTTCTATAAAGTTAGCACTCGGTATTATTCTTACATATTTTCTCACGTATCTCTCTATCACTTCTTGTTTTTTTTTCAATTGTGTTTCTTATGCATCTCATCTCACATGAGTGATTTTTACGCATCTGTTTCTAAGACAGTCCATGTCTGGAATTTATGACCCAGCTTTGACACAAATAAAGCGTCCATCAGTTTCTTTCTTTTTATTTTTTTTTGTATATGTAAAAAAGGACGCTTGTCCACGGTTTAAGACGCATTCGGCACACGGGGCCCAACCCATATTATTTTTAAAAAAAATGTATTAATAGGCACTCGCTGGGTCATGTGATCAGTGCCACATCGACTGCCTTTACTTCACAGAGACATTTCTTGGTACCCATTTTAGGATGGAGCGAGCGGGTAACCCAGCTCAATTTTAAAAATTCCAATCCGCCCCGATATGGACCGAACCGATGACCACCATGTAAGCAGGCGAGTGTCTAGCCACTAAGCCACCGCTGCTCCCCATATTCCCACTGACGACTGGGTTCAAACTCGCGTCCAGGTGGATTCTGACAATGAACCAGAGCACCCAGGTCCATCCAGCCAAACATTGAAGCCAGGTAATATCCAGAAAGAAATGGCGGCCACAACAGCCCTGCAGTGACGGTTGATCGATACAAATATAGGTCTATCACCATGTGTCCACATGTCTTAAGCCGTGTAAAACTGTCACTTTGTGAATTCCTTTGATTGGGTAGGCTTGGATGAGAGGTTACACTGCCCGCTTTCCAAAAGGTACCGGGTTCGATCCCGGCCTAGGGCTATGGATTCCCCAAGAACTTTGGTATCTGATGATATTACTCAACCCCCTGATCTTTTGGATAGTGAAATATGATCCCTAGTTTTCTCGGTACAGAGAGAAAAACAGGGGGACTTCTTAAAACTGCACACTTTGAACATTCCATTCCAATCTGAAATCACAACGAGTAGTGTCATGAGATGGCTGGCAGGTGTCGCTCCTAATGGATTAAACGACAGAAACAGTTGTGGTGAGAAGTTGACGCTCTTGTAATTTTCAAAGGACAGCGATCGTTACTTTAAACACTAGCCGTACTTAGTGGAGACGGAAGCCAAGTCCCGTGGGGAACGGAGGATTGTCGACCGGAAAAGTTCAAAGACCAGAGTAACGGAGAAGTAGGTCGCATGACCACGGCACACTCGTCGAGATGAACGGAGAATCGCCGATGCCCAGAAAGTCCGTTTATCTCCAGTAAGTTCGGAGCATAATCAAACATTTGGATCGCTTTGAAATACTGTAAACGGAGTCCTTTGAACAGCGGAAAAACAACGATATGCCGGGATATCGTCTTTGTCAAGGAAGGTGGTCAGTACGGTTGTGCGGAGATCAAACGACCAGGAAAAAGAACAGAGGCTGATGGGCTAAGAGAAAAACAAGTGACGTAGTTCAAGCAAATAATTGAGGACAGAAAGACGTTTTAAAATCAGTTGAAGATTGCATTTAAGACCGGCGGGTGTGGATTTAATTCAGTGCCGTAATATAAAATATATCACAGAGTCTAGGTTGTGTAAAGACAACCAGCCCTGTCCCTTCATGGGAATTAAATGATTTACTTCTAGGCCTGAATAAGATTAAATAAGGTGATTATAGATGGAGGTAGATTAGAACTCTAGCATAGTGAACTTGTGTGTCACCGTAATATAGAGTGTCGACCGCATTAGGCTGAATAGTGATTTAAGCTTAAGCGAGTGATGTGTAAGTGTCCTCGGAAGGATAAGTCTACAATAGGATTGATGTGTTTTATTTAGGGTTTCTTTCTTTTACCTGGTATAGGATAGAGTGATGAACTACTCTGTCTTATACAAGAATATAGCTCTAGTATGATCTATAGAGGTTACTTACTGAATATAGCCTATTACTTATATTCACATATCATAGGTCGGAGTTGAGTTTCTCTCACAGGCTGTTGTTTTACTCAACAGGTACCCCGCACTTGAAATGGAAAGTTGTTACAAATCTGAACAGAGGAAATTGGACATACTCTCGTGAAGAAAATAAAGGATCTCAAATTGTAAAACCTGTTTAACAAGACGGTCAGTCAAGTGTGGAGTTAAAAGGAACACTAACTGCATCACTCTACGTGAGATGCTCAATGAAGGTATTCAATACCAATAGCAAATGACGAACATAAATACTTACGATATACCATACAGAAAGGAAAACACGTGCATTAACATTTTTCCATGAGTGACAAACTGCAGTGTATAGACTATATGTGGTTGAATCGGTGTTTATCTTCTTTAATACCATGAATATAGTACCGACCGTTATATCGGGTGTGAAGAACTAAAGGTCCATAAGTAAGTGAAGCAAACATTGATGATCAGATATTCATTGAACTATAATAAATTCCCATTGAAAGGATTTACACATGTGATGTGAATGACAAAAACTAACACAAATAAATCCGTGGATATTATATTATTTACGAGTTTCCAGAACAGAGAGGGAAGAAAATCAGCATCAGACAGAAAGGCAACCTTTGGTGAGCTATTTCCTGTTATGTGAATGGTGACGTCGAATGGCTGTATAATGAGGACAAACTCTGATGCTGATCATAGACTATATTCTGACACACATTCAAGATAGATCACATCACATAGATTCACATCCATACATCGCACACACAACTGACACTTTTCTGCAATAAATGTTTTATCATTTTGTTCGAAACCTGTGTTAGTGGAGGTATGTGCTGAAGGAACGTGAAGAGGGGTATTGTCTGTTGAAGAGAGAGAGAGAGAGAGAGAGAGAGAGAGAGAGAGAGAGAGAGAGAGAGAGAGAGAGAGAGAGAGAGAGAGAGAGAGAGAGATAAAAAGAATTTTAAATAATAAGGGGGGTGTGTAGACAAAGGTCCACCAGCAGAGGAAAACTTAGAAAAGGATATTTAACAGGTGTGCTTGTTGATTCCACCCCCCCCCCCCCATGGACGACAAGCGACAAGTAGGCTGTAAAGCCGCTGCTCTGTCAATGTTGTTAAAAAAAACAAAAACAAAAAACAAACAAACAAACAAACAAACAAGCAAACAAACAAAGTCAGCCCACGGGTAGACAGAGCCTGTAACATTATAGCCTGTACATTATATAGCCTGTCCACAGGAAACGACTTGACCACAAACACATGCCGAAATCGGACACGCAGACTTTTGAGGAGGATAACTAGGTGTCACATACTCCCCCCAAAGATGAAGGAAGAAGAAGAGGAACAAAAGGCATTCCCTTGGATAACACAGTATCATTATGTGGGAGGTCAGATGTAGAGCATCGTTCTCATTACAACCCATGGGAAAGACTCTTGACCCGTTGTTAGTTCCCATGTCTCATGCATTAGGATGCTGTCAATACCGAAGAGCATTCTTCTCAGATCTGCAGATAGTAATAACGCAAAGATTTTTTCTTCTATTCCCACGATGTGCTCAACATTCTTCTCTGTCCACGACATTCTCAAGATTCTACTCTGTCCGCCTGCATGTGTGTAGGTGTGTGTGTGTGTGTGTGTGTGTGTGTGTGTGTGTGTGTGTGTGTGTGTGTCTATGTGTGTGTGCGTGAGAGCGCGCGCCAACTGCGTACTTGTTTGGACGGTTGATTGGCTGGTTGGTTGACTGGTTGTTTGGTTTGCTGGTTGATTAGTAGTTTAGATGACTGGTTGGTTAGTTGATTTGGATGGTTGGTCGTTTTTTTAATTGGTTGATTGATTAATTAGTTGGTTGATTGATTAATTGACTAACTGATTAGTCAGTTGGTTGCTTGCTTGCTTGTTTGGGTAACTGATTGGCTTGTTGGTTGGTTCATGTCGCCAGAACCCTGATTCTATGAGAGTTAGGTTGGTGTAGAGACTTTTCTTCCAATCCAGTACCAAAGTATTATCTTCAGAAGTGAAACATTTCCTAGCTAAGAGATCACATGTATAATCTGTTGTGCAGTAATAATTAGTCGCAGGTCCAACTTCACGGCTAAAGGTCGCCTCATTATGCTCACTTCCTGTGCCAGTGAACCACAAAATGCTCCTCACTGCCCCATGTGGAAAGTTGAACAGACAGGAGTCTAGATAAACCAACAGCCAGCACAAGTACACTATGCATAACGCCGCTGCCAGAATGCAAACACAAGTCGGCCACGAAAAATACAGTTCATCGTCGATGGAAGCGGCAGTCACTAGAAAACCAGCATCCACACATTGTTGTTTGTCCATCAAGAGTGATGATGACCATTCATTTCATCCAGTGGGGATGAAATTATGGAGCCGTGAGTTCTAAGATGGCTGATAAGGCCTATTTTGACTCGAAATGTTCTTTGACAATGTGAACAAATAATGCTTGATGTTTCTGGATGAGGATTTCCTGCAGTGGTTTTTCGGTCCTGCCTTTTCTTCACAGCTCTTGCAGTCTTGGTTGCCTCACACGTGACTGCACCCTTGCGTAATGATGCACGCACGAATTTCGGTCTCTGGCTGCAGTCTCCCAGGTGTCATGATGAATTCCAAAAGCATTCAGTGAGATTTTCAGAGTGTCTTTAAAGCGTTTCCTCTGGCCGCCTTGGTAGCATTAACCACAACTCGCCGTAAAAAATTCGTTTAGGGAGATTGTGATCTGGCATGCGAGTCAAGTGACCAGCCCAGCGAATTTGATTCTTCCTTAGTAGAGTTAGTTAGTTAGTTAGTCGACAGATCATCCTCATTGCACATCGAACCATTCAGTCCATAAGTGCTCGGATCCCCTCCTCAGCAAGTCCCGCAGCGTGTAGCGGCTAACGACACCAGTTCTGTGTTGGTTTATCAATCTTCTTTGGCTTCCTGCGTAGTGTTCTTGTTTGGCCACCCCTCTTTTAATTTGCTGCTCTCGCAGTCTGGCCATTGTTGTAGATTCACAGTCATCACTTGGTTCTCGCAAAAGTCTTACTTCTCGTAGAGCATTCAGAATGTCAGCCTGGTCCATAGCGCATCCGCCCTCCACAGTAGCCTCACCTGCGAGCTTGTCAGCCCGCTCATTTCCTTGTACCCCCGCATGCCCTGGCACGAAGATGAAACTAATCTTTGCCAGCCGAGACCGCTCCAGAGGCAGCAACCATTCTCTTCAGATCGACCCCTCCTCTATCCTCTTGATCATGTTCATTGAGTCGCTAAGGAAACATGCCCTAGTGAATGTCTGTGTCTCGAGCCATGTTATTGCTTTACTTACTGCCATGACTTCCATAGTCAGGCTACTTGTGGTTTCAGTGAAAGCACCAGAGTCCTCCTTCACAATTCTCCCTCCGGACCGAGCTGTAAAGGCCCATGAGCTTCTCACATGTCTGACGACCGACCCATCTGTGTAAATGACCGCGTCACTGTCTAGAGAATTCTCGAAAATCAACGCTTGTACTTCAGCCTCCACAGCAGCCGGATTTTCTTGTCTGCCTTTCCTATCTAGTTGGATGCAAACTGAAAAGGATGTGCAGAAGTCTGTTGGCACTTGCACCCACTCCTCGGCAGGTTCTAAGTCCTCAAGTGAACACACCTGTTGAAGAATGTCTTCGGCTTGACCCATCCACGACCGTCCTCTTTTTAACCTGCTGCCCTTCACCTTCCTAATTTCACTATGCAGTGGATGTTGTGTGTTTGCGTTAACTCTGAGGTAGGCGCGTGCCCTGCAAACTTGTATTCTCTCTTTAATGGTTGGAAAATCAAGAAGGTAGCGCATCGCCCTGCATGCTGTATCTCTTGTACATCCAAGAATAATGCGCATAGCTTCATTCTGTATCCTTTCCATCCTTTCTATCTGCTTATGGCTGAGAGTCAGGATTGCCATTGCATACTCCAAAACAGACATGACCAGCCCCTCGTACAGAAGACATAGATGGCGCTGCTCACAGTTTGCTGCTGCCATCACCCGCATCGCAGCCAAACCCCGCTTGGCCTTTGTTATCACCTGGTCTATGTGCACATTATAAGCAAGGCTTCGGTCAAACCGTATCCCTAGGTAATTCATTACCTGCGTTCTTTCCACCGTCTCTGAACACAGCATTACAGTTGGTGTTGGAGTGTTGACAATATGATTATTCAACAAGAACCAAGTCACTGTTGTCTTTGTTGGGTTGACCATTGCCCCAGCTTCATCACACAAAGTACTTATGCGATTTAGTTCGGTTTTTAGTTCCACAGCTACCTGCTCTCTATCCTTACCCTGAGGATACACTAAAACATCATCGGCATATGACAATGTCCTGCCAGGTCCAGTGATCTGCTCACTGGTGATTCTCACTGTGTAGGCGTTGAACAGTACCGGAGATAATGGTGATCCCTGTGGTAGGCCAGGATATTATTTAGTATTATATATATATATATTACTCATTAGTAGAGTGTGGATACTGGGCATGGACGCTCTTTCTAGGACTTCAGTGTCTGGGATCTTGTCTTGCCATTTAATCTTCAGTAGCTTCCTTAGAAAGACTGTGTGGAAGTGGTTTAATTTCCTAACGTGTCGCTAGCCACACATTGCTGCATAAGGCACACCAGTTAGTTCAGCGACCTATCGGCCGCCATTTTTCTGAACATACAGATGAACGAACAACCGCGGACAGATGTCGAAATTCACAACTCACAGTGAATTCCACGCATTCAACTCAGTAGCAGGGCAAAGGAACCTTTGTGCAGTAATATCTTTCTTCTTCTACACTAGACCTTGGGCACTGGGCTGGGGTCTGTTGACCATGACATACCTACAACATGTGGAAGAATCATGACCAAGCCAGGACTCATCCCCATCAGTCTGTACGTGCTGTGCTTGACCAAGCCAGGCATCAACTCCACCAGTCTGTACGTGCTGTGCTGAATCCTGACATAGTTACATCCTGATATGTCTTTCTACAGATGTGAAGGTACAGTACCGATTTTGCCCACTCCGCTAGTTTTTTTTAGCTTAGAAAGGGGAAGTAGATCTCAGCAACACATTCCCAGCCTAAGTTCTTGTAAAGTCACTCAGCGTGCCAACCTAAGTTCTTGTAAAGTCACTCAGCGTGCTAACTTAAGTTCTTTTAAAGTCACTCATTGTGCCAACTAAGTTCTTGCAAAGTCACTCATCGTGCAAACCTAAGTTCGTGTAAAGTCACTCAGCATGCTAACCTAAGTTCTTGTAAAGTCACTAATTGTGCAAACCTAATTTCTTGCAAAGACACTCAGCGTACCAACTTAAGCCCATTATATATTTTGTAATTCACAACAACCACTGAACAAATTAATGTTATTTTGATCTTGTATTTACATGTTTTCGATCAATAAATAACAATTCTGATCTTTGTAGATTATTCACTACTTTAAAATACTCAAAAACGAATTCAAGTGCTAAGTTTCAAACACATATTGACGATTTAAAAAATACATTTGATTAAAGATGCAACTTTCATGACATCACAATTTGTATTTTCATCCATCAGCGTGCCACTGAAAATTGTTCCACGTGCTGCGCTTGGTACATTGTCGTAATTTGCCAACACCTGGTTTACAAAAATGACTCCATGTGATTAAACAATCAATAGAGATTATTAATAGATGCAGAAGTTACCGTGGCAGAATGGATAAGATCACTTGCTCATGAACTTCCATTGCGCTGATATCTATGTAGTGGGTTCAACCCCTACAGCGGTCAGTGCGTTTAAAATATTGACTTCTCGTCCTTGACTTTGGGACGTACATTACAATACATTAGAAGTCGGAGTGGGTTCGCCTGATGGAGAGAGACACTGGTAATAGGGAAAGCTAATCCACACTCAAAAATCAGTCCATTGCACTAGAAGTAGTAGCACTTGTTTGGACTACTCTTGAGTTCAAAGTTCGCCAACACAAAAAAGTAACAGTCTTGTCTACTATAAATGAAATGGCTGTAACTCTGAATAAAGATGATATTAAATCTGTAATGTAAAACTAATAACTGAAGGATACACTAGACATGTGGAATCATAGCTTGAAAGGGAGATATGAATACAAATATGGAATCACATCATGAACTGTAGACAAAAATACAAATTCTAGAAAGAATGCAGCAACAGTCGGTGGTCAAAGGATCAAGTCGACAATCGTCCCTCAGACTTAAAGCAAGGCGGACATATAATCAGATTGCAACGGGCACCATTAGCATTGGAAATCTACGTTGGCTGTTGGAGATGAGGACTGAGCGCTTATGGGAATGTGCAGTGATGTTGGTTCTTGGCTCAACTCTACTCAACATGAAGACAAATATAAAATCTAATTGTTAAACATATAATCACATGTCGGATAACTATCTCACTGACTGCTTGAGAACACCTGTTATGGCCGTAGCCATAACACAGAAAAACTTCAGAATGGTTATATGAGAAGGGAACTAATTATCTATCGATAGTTTAAATACTGAAAACATCGTGAGATCGATGTTCAATCTGGCAAGGTCTGCTACAGTGTAGTGTCTTCAACAGATTTTCTAAAATTTTCAGAGCAAATATAGCTATTTCTGGTAACAGCTGAATGGTAGTTTTCCCTTGAAGTGCACCCGTGAATGTTGAAGTACCTCATCTTTCTAGTGCAGCACATACTGAAGTTCTAATAACAGCTACTGCATGGTCTGAGTCCAATATATTAATAATACCAATAATTTAATCCAAGTATTGAAAAGATGGAAATATACTATAGATGTGAAGACTAATTCCAAACAAATACTTATTATAACTTCCTCTATTTCATTGCTGAATAATGTACAGACTATTATATAAGAAAAGTATACATTAAAATATAAAAATATGTTATGAAATGCCATGTTTCTCAGAGAAAGACCGGGTCTTATATTAATTTGAACTTTTAAAAATGCACTAGGACTTATTTTCGGGGGATGTATTTTTATTTTCAGATACAAAAACATATATTTAGTCATGAATAAATTTCAAAATTTCTTTAAATATAGTCATGTCATCTTCTTTTGGAACATCGTCATAACTCTCCAAATCCTGAATTCCGTCTGACCTCTTTTTATACACAACAACCACTGAACAAATTAATTTGATCTTGACATTTTATTGACGTGTTCATACTTTAAATGCCTATTATATTTTTATGGATTACCTTCCACTTTAAAATAAATATAAATAAATTGTTTTGTTTTGCAAACTTTAAGTTCAGAACACAGTATTTTAACAATTTAAAAGGAAAAATAAATATAATACTCATGTACACATTTGGTAGTCTGAAGAAGAAAACATTTTAACAGTACCGTATTACTTAATAACAACACCAACATTTGGGCTATGGTCGCCGTGGAATAACTCTGGCATGAACATGGACAGCCGAGGGAACTATAGAGTTGGTGGTGGGAGTTCTAGAGAGAGAGAGGGGAAGGACGGGATGGGAATAGAACTTCATCAAGGTCAGTCACTGTTGCTTTACACTCAGTTTGTTTGCATCAGGTTGTACATTCTTATCTTAATATCTGGCAGCTTTAGTTTTGAAGTGGCGTGAAAATATGAATAGCTTTAAAAGAATTATGCGCCTCAATGTGATTGAAGATTCAACTTTTATGAAATCACATAATGTATTTCAATCCATCAGCGTGCCATTGACAATCGACCCACGTGGCGCGCTTGGTACATTGTCGTAATTTGACCATGTGTTTACAAACATGGCTCCAAATGATAAGACAATCAATAGAGATTAGTAATAGTTACGGGGGTCACCGCGGCCCAATGGACAAGATCACTCGCTCTTGAACTTCCAGTGCGCTGATGCCATGGTAGCAAGTTCAACTCCTACACCGGTCAGTTGGGTTATAATGTTCAATTCGCGTCCTTGACTTGGGGACCTCAATTACAAGTACCTCTGAAGTGGGAGTGTGTTCGCCTGAAGGCGAGGGACACTGGTAATAGGGAAACACGCGAAAATCAGTCCAGTGTACTAGAAGTAGTAGCACGTGATTGGACAACGCTTGAGTTCAAAGCAAACCACACAAAAAAGTCACGGTCTTATCAACTACAAATGAAATGGCTGAAACTCTGAGTAAAGATGAACTCTGAGTAAAGACGACATTAAATCAGTAATGTACAACAACCCAGGAATACACTATACACGTCGAGTCAAATCTTAAAAGGGAGATATGAATACAAATATGGAATCAACGCATGACACGGAGATATGAATACAAATACGGAATTAAATTGTTAAAGCATCATATCATGTCAGGTAATTATCTTACTAATTGTCTGAGGTCACCTGACACGGCTGTGGTAATAACAAAGAAAATCTCACAATGGTTATATGAGAAAGGAACTAATTATCTGTCGATAGTGTAAATAATGCAAATTTCACGAATGCGATGTTCAATTTGGCAAGATACAGTGCTGTGTGGTGTCCTCAACAGTTTCCCTAAATTGTCAAGAGCAATTATAACTATTTCTGGTAAAAGTTGGGTGTTGGTTTTTGCTTGAAGTGCACCCGTGAATGTTGAGGTATCTCACCTTTCTGCTGCAGCACAGATTGAAGTTCTCATACCAGCTATTGAATGGTCTAAGTCCAATATACTAATAATACTAATAATTTATTTGATTTATTGAAATCTGGGAATATACGACAGACGTGAACACTAATTCCTAACAAATGCTTTCTCATTTTCATGGCTGCTCAATGTGCAGAATATGAAATAACAAAACTATACATTAAAATATAAAAATCTGTCAAGAGTTACCGTGTTTCTCCAAAAATAAGACCTGGCCTTATATAATTTTAGCTTTAAAAAAAAACAACTGCACCAGGGCCTATTTTATGGGGATATCTTTTTTCCCCTATACAAAAATCTACATTTATTCATGTACACAATTCTAAATTTATTCAAATACAGCCGTGTCATCTTCTCCTGGGACACCGTCATAACTCTCCAAATCCCAAATTCCGTTTGATCAATTGTGGTTTGAGATCCTAGGCCCAAAAACATTGCGGATTCATCCAGGGCAATCATGTTGGAGAGTTGGTATTTAGAAAAGTCGATGCCCTCAACAAAGTACTTGAATGCAAGTGCCCTGTTTAATAACTTCATTCTAGCTGACGATCTTAACTAGGGCTTATTTTAGGGGTAGGTCTTATATTAAAATCATGCTGAAAAATAGTACTAGGGCTTATTTTAGGGGTAGGTCTTAATTTTGGAGAAACACGGTAGCAATTGACGTCGTATAATCCATTTGCAACTCAAAAGAGTTGAACAGGAGATTGTTGATATAACCAATACAATAATGAAGAGGAAATAAGCTAATTCTATCCTGAGTTATATCTTGAGATTATAGTTTCGGAAGTAAAATGTACATTTAAATGAGGCAGTGTGTAACGTGTGAACTACTCGACAGCCGTAAGTAGTTTAATAAAATGATCTGACATACAATTGTATAAACGGATTTTCCTTGATTGTGCATGGGCTGTTGACAACGAGGTACAGCTTTTAGACAGCAATATAAATTATTTCAATACATAATAACATTTGTGAAATCAACAGATTCGTTTAATTATAGGTATGTATTAACCATCAAGTCTTATTAATAGATTGTTTAGTAATAGACACCTTACCTTGTATTCTCATCTAAGCATTGTTTATTTTTCGTGAACTAAGACCCTGGCGTGTTATGATAATTTAGCATTTCTGCACTGACCATATAGCCCCAAACTTGCCAAAATCTGCCGCGAAGGGAATGTCCAGGTGGTCACTAATGGCGATTGCATGTTGTAGCTGAAAACCGAGCCATATTTAACCCTCAGACATCTACGCCAGTAAGAATGACATCCCCCACCCCCCAACTGGAAACTGATCAGGTGTCCCCTAAGGAGAGTTGTCAATAATGTATTCAATGCACAAGGTTATTTGAAAGTTCAACGAGTCCCCAGTCACACATTAATCGTTATGGCCTGCAACTATGTGTGTGAAAGCTCCACCCATAAAATTAACTATTAAGGTTACATTGCCAGATCAAATACATTTCCTCTGGTTTCATCTAGTTCGGTTCGATTTTCCATACATTTTATGGAGATAAATGAATGAATAAGTAGACAGTCAGTATGGCCTGATGTGCGATGATAACAAGTTGTTAGATTCATTACTGGTGATTAGGTGAGCCAGCCTATTTGAATCTCCATATCCTTTGCTGTTGGTAATTATACGAGGGCGTGCCAATAAGTAAGTCACACAGTTCTGTGGGATGGCAGGTAAATGTAGTTGGTGTTTTCTACAGGTGTCATTAGGTGACAGTAACATCGAATTTTATATTCCCGTTTGTCAGGTGGCGCTAGGTATCTCATACGCATGCGCAGCCATAAACAAACTGGCGACTGTATTTGCGGATTGTACAACCAAAGAGCAACGTGATATTGTGCGTTATTTTGTGGGCAAAAGGACTGCATGCAAAGGACATTCATATGGAAATGCTTCATGTTTATGCTGACAAATGTTTGTCCCGTAAAGCGGTGCATAGCTGGGTAGAACATTTTTCTCAAGGACGCTCTAAAATTGTTGATGAAATCCGATCCGGTCGTCCTGTTGAGATTGCAACAGAAGCATCCGTGCAGTGGGTGGAGGGGATGGTTAGGTTAGAGGTGACAGGTGAGTAACGATAGACTCTGTAGCATCTGCAATAGGGTTCAGTATGCAATTCGAAGTAAAACGTCCAGGACTGCTGACTAGAGGAGTATTGCTTCTTCATGACAACACCAAACCACACACTGCTTGATTAACTCAGGAGAAAATTAACCAACTAAGGTGGGAAGTTCTGGAATATCCACCTTACAGCCCCGACTTAGCCCCAAGCGATTTCCACCTTTTTGGTCCACTGAAAACTCACCTTGGCAGGAGATATTTCGTGAATGACGCCGAAGTTTAATGTGAAGTGAAAACGTGGTTCAGAAAACAGAGCACGCAGTTCTATGCGGCCGGTTTGGGAGGACTGATAAAACAATGGGATACATACATCAATGTTGGTGGAAATTATGTTAAGAAATAAAGTGACAATGTATGTATAAAAATAAACTTGCTTCAAGTTGATATCATATTTAGTTGTTTTTCTACAGCCATTTGTGACTTACTTATTGACTTTCCCTGGTATCATAATTAAAGTGAAATATTTCATACTGTAAGTTAAGGTGTAATGTGTCATCATCATGTTCCCTGCCAGATGGCGTAGGCGTTCAGTCTCTCCACATATCTCGGTCTGTGGTGTTCTGGATCAACTCTGCTAATGATATTCCTTAACGTTACCGTATCCACTGTAACAAGCTACGTGGAGGGTCCCAAATAGCCCGGTCACAATATTTCAAATATCTTCTATAGCCCTGGCTTAGATAGGTCTTTATCTGCCAACCCTCCTCCGTTTTCCCTGGACACACTGTCACGCTTCCTTTCGACCTAGGGACCTATTTCCTGCAGTGTTCTTCTGGCTGACGCATAAATAACATGGCAGTCGTCAGAACAACTTGGAAGTAATTTTATTAACCTAATCAAGAACAGCACAGGAACACATAAAGGCAGATAAACAGATAGATCTACACAGACACTACACTGGTAAATTCTAACACAGAGCCTCAAGTCGCCACAGTCACAGATCCAGCTTCAGATACTGTCTGATCTGTCCACACACTTCTCACCAAAGATGGCCGAATCTCCTTCCTTCTCCAACAACTGGGTGTAGGTTCAACCGGCTTTTGTAGAATCCAAGCGACTGGTGTGTTGAGGACTTCTGTTCATTGTCATCTGAATTAGTTCGGCACTAGGTCTTCACTGACCTATGAAAAGCTTTAGTGTTGCCGATAAGGTGAGGTGTTTGTGAAGGATAATGGTTGGGTCCTTTTAATGTCCGGGATAAAATGGGTATGCCAGAAAATCACTCTTAGGCTCCCTCCGGACAACAACTGCTCTCAGGCGTATGTTGTTAAAACAAAACCGGCAATGCACCAGTCATACAAAATGTCCTTGCTTCAAGACCTGCACCTTGCCTTGAGTTGGCCTCGTTGGACATATTTACGTTAGCCTAGAAGCACCGGTGATAATGTCCCTTCGAAGACATAGTCACTTCCCATAGAAGAGGACCCTTTCTTCACCACTTCAGTAGGAGGTTGCATCTCTGTCCCAATCTTCAAATCGACTTGACAAGATGCCACTATCCAACGGTAGGTGGGTACACGGCCATGAATTGCTTAGCAGCCGCACCAGCGCTCATTTGGCGCAAGGCGCTCCATCGGGTTTACCCGATGTGAAAGACATTGGCTACTTGCTCCATGTAAAGATTGTGATAGGAAGATAACCCAAAGAACCATCTTTCATGGAGATTTGAGAGAACAAGAGAACTGAGAGCTTCCGAAAGCCGTTCCCCCCTGTCTACCCAAAATAAAAGAATGCATAAGGACATGGACCACTGGCGTTTCGCTACATAGGCCCCCTCTTAAGAAAGTCGAACCCTACGAACTTTCTACTGTCAGTGGTTCTGTTCGAATGACCCCACCCTCACATTCAACCATAGGATGCCGTGATAAAAAATCTGCTCCCACATTCTCCCTTCCGGGGATGTATTCGACCGTGAACTGATACGGTTGTAGGAGCAATGACCATCTCATCAACCTCGCGTTCAGTTTCTTAGAAGTTGCCAAGAACGTCAGAGGTTGATGGTCGGACTGCACTTTGAACTGGACTCCATACAGATAAGGTTGAAATTTCTGTACCGCCCACACTAGAGCTAGACATTCCCGTTCGACGGTGGAATAATTCCGTTCGGCGGGTAACAGTTTTCTACTGGCATAAGCCACCGGACACAACACCGAAGGATTATCTCGCCCTTCCTGCAACAGAGTTGCTCCAATCCCTATGTTACTCGCGTCGGTTCTCAGAACAAACGTTTTCTCCAAATTCGGGAGTTGCAGGACTGGCCTATCCACCAACGCCTGTTTCAGCTTCCCATAAGCCTCTTCACAGCTCGGGGTCCAGACTATAGGATCTGGCGATCCTTTCTTCAGGGTTTCGGTTAACGGCGCTCCAATTTCGTTGAACTTTGGAATGAATTTCTGGTAAAACCCACACAGAGACAAGAAAGACCTAACATCCTTTTTGGATTTAGGACGGGGTGCGAGACGGACCTTCTCAATATTTTTTTCTTCCGGTACCAGTCCCCCTGGGGTAATAGTGTGTCCCAGAAATTCCAAGGATTGATATCCAATCATACATTTGGCTGGACGGGCGGTTAAGCCCTCCTCTTTCAATCTTATGAAGATCTTTTCCAAGGATTTCAGGTGATCCTTCAGATTGTCAGACGCGATGAGAATATCATCCATAAACGAGACGACAGAGGGATCCCTTAAAGGGTCTAATAACTTTCTCATCATGCGAGTGAACACACTGGGCGCATTGCTCAGCCCAAAAGGCATCACCTTAAATTCGTAATGGCCACTCGGAGTACTGAAAGCGAGCATGGGCCGAACCTCAGGCTTCACAGGGATCTGATAATATCCCCGGCTTAAATCAATTTTTGAGAAGTACTTTGCCCTATTTAATCTGGCAAACAATTGATTTGTGTTTGGCAACGGCTCAACTTGGAATGTCGTACAACTATTTAAATGCCTGTAATCAATACATAAGCGGTGTTCCCCGCTTGGCTTCCTCAACAAGACAACCCCGGCATTATAAGGAGAAGTCGAAGGAGTGATGATGTCGTCGTCCAGAAGCTTCTGGATTTCAGTTTCCAGGGCCTTCTCTTTCGAAAATGGCACTGGATATATTTTCTGGCGAACGGGGTCTTGGGTAGTCAGAGTCATATCAAACTCGACCAACCCTGTCCGCCCTGGCCGATCGGTAAGAATCTGCTGATGGGACTCCAACAAACGGATGACACGGTCTGTTTCTTCAGCCGACAGATCAGGATTTATATGTACATCCCTATAGGTTTCCCCAGGGTGTAATGGATACCCCCTATCCGTTTCTTCGCCCGATTCAGTTTCCATCGCGACCGCCATAGTCATGAGTGGGAGAGAAGTACCATCAGATCGTTCTTCATACTTTTTGAGAAGGTTAATGTGGAAGATTTTAGATTTCCCCCTGATCCGGATGGCATAGTTGGTGCGGGAGACAACCCTTTCTACCGGGAAAGGCCCCTGCCAACCAATCTCGAGTTTATTGGAACCTACTGGAAGTAACAACAGAACCCGATCCCCCACCTTAAGAGACCTATCTTTCGTCCTTCTATTGTAGTAGGCCGCGTGTCTCTTCCTGGCCGCTCTCAGATTCTGAGCTGCCAAAGCCCAACCCGTCTGGAGTTTTTTCTTTAACTCTTCGACGTATTTATAAGAGGATACCACTTCTTCGGAAGTTTCTTCCTCTGTCCAACATCTCAATAAGGCTTCTAAGGGACCCTTGATTGGCCTCCCGAATAGTAGAGTGGCTGGTGGCAACCCGGTCGACCCATGGGGAACCTCCCGATAGGCGAACAAGGCGGCTGAGATATACTCATCCCATCTGTCTGGTTTCTCTTGTGCCAGCTTCCGAAGCATGGTCATCAAGGTACCATTAAACCTCTCTACTTGCCCATTAGACTGAGGGTGATACGGGCTTGTGTGAATGTGGTTGGTCTGGAAGATACGAAAGACTTCTTCCATCAGTTTACCACAGAACTGAGACCCATTGTCCGTTAGGATCTGGTTGGGAAATCCCAACCTAGTAAAGGTCTCCATCAGTGCATCAGCCACTCGCTTAGAGTCGATTGTGGCCAAAGGTATCGCCTCGCCCCACATGGAACAGCAATCCACCATCGTGAGAATGTACTTATTCCTCTTCCTAGTCCTAGGAAGAGGACCAACAAGATCGATGGCAACTCTCTCGAAAGGAGAGTTCATAATAGGCATGTCTCCCAGGACTACCGGAGCTGTCCAGTGTTTTGGTGCCACACGCTGGCACTCTGGGCACGACTTGACGTACCTACGCACGTCTCCAGTCATCCCTGGCCAGTAGTAATGGCAGGAAATGCGCTGGAGAGTTGCCCCGACACCCATATGTCCACTGAAAGAAATGGTGTGTCCCATATGAAGAAGCTGTTCCCGATAAGCCTTAGGAACCACCAGCTGTCCATGCTGGTGATCCTCCATTCCGGCTCTCCGGTACAGTAACCGATTCTTCATATAATACTGACCCCGTCTTGGTGGGTCAGAACCTTTTGGCAACTGGTTGAAGCAAGGTTGCAAAGTAGCATCCTGGCTTTGATCAGCTCGTAACTCCCCAGGCAAGGGATTCACAATCAAGGCCGGCGTCTGCTCATCCTCCAATTGAGATCTGGTTTGCATTGCCCCTACGTACATGGGTTCGGTTGGAATCCCTAGAAAGACGTAGCGACAACCCAAGATCATTGGGAAGATAGGATCTAGCAGAACGGCTGCCTGTATAGTGCCGGTAACATATTTTGATTTGATGTCCACCTTCGCAATTGGAAGAGACATCGCTACCGCACTCTTTGTCGCCGTTTGAATCTCAATAGATTCCCCGGTTAGCTGCTCTGGGCTCACTAAATGTGATGAAATTACAGCCTCAAACTGCAGACCTGTGTCGTAGAGACACTCAACTGGTTGACCGTTCACAAGTACCGTTTCTACTACTGGTGGTTTTTCTAAATCTTTGGTCCCAAGATCCCTCCCTTCTACCTCCTTGTGAGACCCTTCCCCGGTTTCTACAAGACAAGCAGCATAGTGAGAGTCTTTCTGTTTACGCCGGCAATCTACCGTATTGTGTGTGGGAGATTTGCAATAGGCGCACCACTTTTCACTCCACTTTCTTTTAGGAGATCCAGGTGGACTCTTACCAGAGGGTTTCTTACTAGGAACTTTATCGAAAGGATCCTCCTTCCTGGTGTGAGCTGTTTTAGGGTTCTTCTTCTTTCCAGACCATGTGTCTGGTGGTCGGGGATTGTGTTGTGACAATTCCCCATTATCCCCATGAGCTAGCACATACCTTTCAGCCAACGTGTTGACTAGCTCTAACCTTTCTGCCCCATTTTCAAGCAAAAAGGTTTGCAAAGGCTTAGGCATCATTCTCTTCATTTGGTCCACGACCACCAATTCTTCCAAACTTTCATAGTCGTTAGCAAATCCAGCTAAAGACATCCACTTCAAAAGGTAAGACTTCAATCTGACACTGTAGGCTGCGAACATCTCTCCTGGCTCTCTCTTCGACTTTCTGAACTGTTGTCGATAAGTATGAGCTGTCATCTGAAACCTTTTCAACAGTGCTTTCTCCAGAGCTTCATAGTCATTCTCCATACCAGGTGGCAACCTAGAATAGACCTCGTATGCGGTCCCCCTCAGGCCCTGTGAGAGTTTCAAATTCCATTTCCCTCGCTCCAATCCCATAGCCAAAGCCATCGACCGAAATCTGTGAAGATACTGGTCGATCTTATCTTTGTGTTCATCGAACGGGAGCAAAGGGAACTTCATTGCCTGGCATGGACCGCCACCAGAAGTTGTTGAGTCAGGGAGAACTGCGTCTCCCACTGCACCGTCTCTTTCCTTGGCAGTTTGAGCTTTCAGCTCCAACTCTCTCATACGGAACTCATGGTCTCTGACTGCCTGCTCGGCCTCCATCTTCCTAGCCTCAGCCTCCATCTCAATCCTCTTGGCCTCAGCCTCCATCCTCTTAGCCTCAGCCTCCGCCTCAATCCTCTTGGCCTCAGCCTCCATCCTCTTAGCCTCAGCCTCCGCCTCAATCCTCTTGGCTTCGCGCACATCCTGTCTGTAGTCTCTTTCCACTTCCCGCACATATTTCTGTAACTCCGCTCCATCATATCCCATCTCACGCCCTGTAGCCTGTACGTCAGCGACATTAAACCCAGCTGATGCCATCTTAAACTCAGAGGGTAAGGGAAGAGGTAATTGTCTAATAAAATTTTTCTCACAATTACACAACAAGTTACATTACACGACCACAACACGTCGTATGTCGGTCAGTCTGTGTCAGGAAGAGTATAGACAATAGCCAGGCACGGTAGGCAGAACCTATTAATAGAAAACAAGGATATCTGTCCCCTATCACTAAATCAGCCAGAACTTCACCAGGATTACAAATATCCCGGGACGAGCCCCCAGAAATTGTAACAAGCTACGTGGAGGGTCCCAAATAGCCCGGTCACAATATTTCAAATATCTTCTATAGCCCTGGCTTAGATAGGTCTTTATCTGCCAACCCTCCTCCGTTTTCCCTGGACACACTGTCACGCTTCCTTTCGACCTAGGGACCTATTTCCTGCAGTGTTCTTCTGGCTGACGCATAAATAACATGGCAGTCGTCAGAACAACTTGGAAGTAATTTTATTAACCTAATCAAGAACAGCACAGGAACACATAAAGGCAGATAAACAGATAGATCTACACAGACACTACACTGGTAAATTCTAACACAGAGCCTCAAGTCGCCACAGTCACAGATCCAGCTTCAGATACTGTCTGATCTGTCCACACACTTCTCACCAAAGATGGCCGAATCTCCTTCCTTCTCCAACAACTGGGTGTAGGTTCAACCGGCTTTTGTAGAATCCAAGCGACTGGTGTGTTGAGGACTTCTGTTCATTGTCATCTGAATTAGTTCGGCACTAGGTCTTCACTGACCTATGAAAAGCTTTAGTGTTGCCGATAAGGTGAGGTGTTTGTGAAGGATAATGGTTGGGTCCTTTTAATGTCCGGGATAAAATGGGTATGCCAGAAAATCACTCTTAGGCTCCCTCCGGACAACAACTGCTCTCAGGCGTATGTTGTTAAAACAAAACCGGCAATGCACCAGTCATACAAAATGTCCTTGCTTCAAGACCTGCACCTTGCCTTGAGTTGGCCTCGTTGGACATATTTACGTTAGCCTAGAAGCACCGGTGATAATGTCCCTTCGAAGACATAGTCACTTCCCATAGAAGAGGACCCTTTCTTCACCACTTCAGTAGGAGGTTGCATCTCTGTCCCAATCTTCAAATCGACTTGACAAGATGCCACTATCCAACGGTAGGTGGGTACACGGCCATGAATTGCTTAGCAGCCGCACCAGCGCTCATTTGGCGCAAGGCGCTCCATCGGGTTTACCCGATGTGAAAGACATTGGCTACTTGCTCCATGTAAAGATTGTGATAGGAAGATAACCCAAAGAACCATCTTTCATGGAGATTTGAGAGAACAAGAGAACTGAGAGCTTCCGAAAGCCGTTCCCCCCTGTCTACCCAAAATAAAAGAATGCATAAGGACATGGACCACTGGCGTTTCGCTACATCCACTAACTCTGATTTGTGGAAATCTTGAAATCTAGAAAGATATTATGGTTGTTTCTCCTAGACTTCCACATCCTCATGGGCGTCTTTTACCTCTGCCTTTGACAGCCATTTATGACTGCCAGGACAAGTGAGTTGTCTAGTTATCCCATTGGATACTCGGGCCCCAGAGCTGCGTTTGCCACACTGGTTTGCACTTGGAGGTGCAGCTGGGATTTTCCCTTCCTAGAGGAGGTATGGACCATGATGGACAAAACTGCCTAGTACGTTTAGAGAACTGTGTATGATGTGAAATACAAAGTATAGTACAACACTGGGCTACGAGGAGAGGATGAGGCGGGGGGGGGGGGGCGGTCGGGAGTTTGGGAATATGATTTGCCACACGGCTGATGTCATGTGGGGGTTAGTGAGAAATGATGTATTTTAAGAATCTTAGATTTTTATACACTGTGAAAATCCGCAAGCACTGGTCGTTTACTGGTGGTTTTTGTATGTGTCGATCATCCATAACAATTTATCAATAATAAACACATAAAACATGAGCAGAAGCAGACATGGGAACGTCTAACTAAAGTTGCATTGACAAGTGCTGCTGGCCAGGTAATACTTGAGTCCAAATAAATATCACTGCAGTATGAGTATCACATATAATATGTTATGAGCATTATCAACACAAATAAATAGCAATAAAAACCACATTCGTGAAGCAATATCAGCACAAAGAAATATATCCATAGGAAGAAATCAGTCCAGCATGAAGAGCCCGAAGTAACTGCCCTCCTTTCTAAAGCTGACGACCCCAACATTGGAAACTTCCACATGCAGACGATCATTCACTTTCAAATCAAACAGTCCCCCTGAAACAGAAGACGGCTTGTATTCAATGTTTGGTACATTCTAGAACGACAATAAACCGTTTCATCAGATTGTCAAGTCGTTGAACTCTTCTCCTGCTTCCTGTTCTTGTTCGTCTATATTTCTTCTGTACTTTATCTCGCATTGGAGAATAGGCATTCAATAAACACGCGCCTGGCCGTCCTGTCCTTTGCTATCGCTTTCAGCTCCATCCGTGGTTTCCCGTATTATTTATTTGCTTTCATTCTCTTGACAGTTTCGCTGGCGTAGTGGTTAGACGTTCACTACCGGGCCGAGTGTCATGATTTCAATCTTCTAGATGTCTTTTTAAAATCTGTAAATATTTGGTTTATCTCTCTAAATGTTTGGTGTAACTTTCTCGATGGCTGGAGTATCTCTCTAGATATCTGGTGTATCTCTTCAGATGTTTGGTGTATCTCTCTAGATGCCTTGTTTATCTCTCTAGATGTCTTGTTTATCTCTCTAAATATCTTGTTGATCTCTCTGGATGCCTAATTTATCTCTTTATATGCTTTGTTTATCTCTCTAGATGCCTAGTTTGTCTCATTATATGCTTTGTTTATCTCTCTAGATACCTTGTTTATCTCTCTAGATGCTTAATTTGTCTTATTATATGCTTTGTTTATCTCTCTAGATGCCTTGTTTATCTCTCCACACATCTGTTTTATCTCCCAGATTTAATATTGGTCTCTATAAAAGGGTCACCGAGGTCACAAATCCAGGACCCAAACCTCACACTGGCCAAAACCTGAATGCAGCCTATTCCAGCCTATCCACGACCCAGTCGCCTGTCTGGTCAACGTCCCCAGGAGATCAAGCCTTACCGCAGATGTCAGGTTCCAGTACCGGCCATTCACTCCCCACTGGTCTCTGAGTTTGGCGCGGGGATGGAGAGTCCTACAACACAGAACCCCGTAGAGATGGTACCTCACTGTGATAGATGTAGACCTTCTCCGGGACCCAAGACGCCAGTGTATGGGATTTAATCATTCTCGTAAAGAGTCCACAACAACAGGCACAGAACAGAAATTGTTATTTAAATCAAGCTGTAGTCTGGTGTAGACAGTACAGTGAAATTAAATATAACGAAATCAATCAATCAATCAGAAAATTTTGACCATCACAGTGAAATCAAATATAAACAACTTAATCAACCAATCAATCAGTGAATTGTGACCAGTACAGTCAAATGAAATAAAAACAAATCAATAAATAGATCAATCAGTGAGTTATGACCAGTACAATGTAACATTGTTTCTTAGTGAAGAAACTAACGACGCCATCATTTAACACTTCGGGTGGAGGAGAGCTTGCTTGGGGCTAGGACAAAATCTGAATCGCAGGCTGTAAAACCAATGCACCAGGTACAAATAAAAATAAAAATAGAAACCTCAAGCTACGGCTTGCAACCTGGAACGTGAGAACCATGTGTCCAGGATTTTCCACTGACTTGACCAATATTGACGATGTGAGAAAAACGGCTGTGATTGATGCCGAACTCAATAGTCTTAACATTGATATTGTTGGCCTGCAGGAGACTCGCCTCGCTGAGGAAGGGTCACTCAGAGAAAACAATTACGCCTTTTTTTGGAAGGATAGAGGGCAGGCAGAAAAAAGGCAACACGGTGTGGGCTTTGCAGTGAAGAATTCGCTACTGGGAATGATTGAAATTCCAGCAGGAGGAAATGAAAGACTATTATCCCTGCGCTTTGCAACCTCTTGTGGTTTTGCCACCAGTATTACTGCATATGCACCGACACTCGATTCCTCTGATGATGTGAAGGATTCGTTCTATGAGGAGTTAGACTCCGTGATCAAGGCAGTTCCAAAATCTGACTACATTTATATGCTCGGTGATTTCAATGCTCGTGTGGGCAAGGACTCGAGTTCATGGCCAGTGTGCCTTGGAAAATACAACATCGGTCGCATGAATGAAAATGGGCAAAGGCTGCTGGAGCATTGCACCAGTAATGACCTATGTATTACAAACTCCTTTTTTAAAACAAAAGAGATGCGTAAGGTCATATGGAAACATCCAAGATCCGGCCATTGGCACCAGCTGGACTTCATCATCACACGGAGACAACATCTGAACCATATATCATTGACTCGAAGTTACCACAGTGCTGACTGTGATACGGAGCACTCTTTGGTTGTTGCAAGGGTTAGACTGAAACCAAAGAGAATCTACCCAGCTAAACACAAATCTAGCCCCAGGATTAATATTATTAACACTCATGATCCTGAAACGTGCTTTCAGTTTCAACATCAACCTGAAGACGCTTTCACTGATACACCAGAAAATTGTACAGTAAATGAAAAGTGGAGTCAACTTAAGGAAACTCTTTATAAAACTGCCATAGGGGTTTACGGCACTGTGGATCATAAGAGGCAGGACTGGTTTGCGGCAAACAGCGAGACTCTGCAGCCCTTATTTGATAAGAAGAAGATAGCTCTCATAAGAAACAAGGAAAGACCAACGCGTAACACTCTGAGTGAGCTAAGGCAAGCTGGGAAGGATGTGCAAAAGGCTGCCAGGCAGTGTGCAAATGATTATTGGATCAAGTTATGTGAGTCCATTCAAATCGCAAGTGATAAGGGAAACATAAGAAGCATGTATGAAGGAATAAGGAAAGCCTGTGGTCCAGTGATCAAAAGAAGTGCACCATTGAAAACCTTGACTGGAAAAATCCTCACTGATAAGAAACAGCAGATGGACAGATGGGTAGAGCACTATATGGAGCTTTACTCAAGTGAGACCAAACTAGCGGATGATGCCCTCAACGCCATAGAGGCTCTACAAACTCTGGACACACTTCCCACCATAACAGTAGTTAAGTGTGCTATAAATGAACTTGCATCTGGCAAGGCTCCAGGTAAGGATGGGATTCCAATAGAGGTTATCAGGAGTGGGCAAGACACACTCACTCTACAGATCCACCAGCTAATAGAGCTATGCTGGCGAGAAGGACAAGTCCCACAGGATTTCCTAGATTCAAGCATCATAACACTGTACAAGAACAAGAGCGATCGGAGCGACTGCAACAAATATAGGGGTATCTCATTTCTGTGTATTGTTGGAAAAGTATTAACCAGAATTGTTCTGCGCAGACTTCAAGTCCTAGGAGATCAAGTCTACCCCGAATCACAGTGTGGCCTTCGACAGAACCGGTCTACCATTGAAATGATATTCTCATTGCGACAAATGCAAGAAAAATGCCGTGAACAGAATCAACAACTGTTTATTGCCTTCATCGACCTCACAAAGGCATTTGATTTGGTCAGTCGTGAGGGTCTGTTCAAGGCACTAAAGAAGATTGGCTGCCCACCAACTCTTCTGTCCATTGTGGAATCGTTCCACACAGGCATGAAGGGGATAATCAAGTTTGATGGTGCAACTTCTGAAGAGTTTGAAATCAAGAGTGGAGTTAAGCAAGATTGTGTACTAGCTCCCACCCTCTTTGGAATATACTTCTTACTTCTACTGAAATATGCCTTTCGTGATCAGGATGGTGGTATATACATTCACTCACGCTCAGATGGCGGCTTCTACAATGCTCAGAGATTGAAGGCCAAGACCAAAATTAGGAGGGTACTGATCAGAGAGTTGCTTTTCGCAGATGATGCTGCAGTTACGACCCACTCTGAGGAAGAATTGCAATGTCTACTATCTGCATTCTCCAATGCTTGTTCTGAATGTGGTTTAACAATTAGCAAAAAGAAGACACAGATTATGTCACAAGGTGCACATGGGGTACCATCAATCTTTATTGACGACGCTGAACTAGAGATAGTAGACCATTTTACATATCTAGGTTCAGTGGTAAATAGCAAACTATCCCTAGATCAGGAAATCAACATCCGGATTGGTAAGGCAGAAACAACAATGAACAGGTTAAGAAAAAGAGTCTGGGAGAACAGGAAGCTTACTGCCAAAACAAAAGTCCTTGTCTATCAAGCCTGTGTCCTTAGTACTCTTCTTTATGGCAGTGAAACCTGGACAACTTACTCACACCAAGAGAAACTTTTAAATAGCTTTCATATGCGGTGTCTGCGAAGAACTCTTGGTTTTAAGTGGCAAGTCAAAATCACAAATACTGAAGTATTCAAAAGATCAGGTTGTGTGACGGTTTATTCCATGCTCAGTCTTCGTAGACTTAGATGGATAGGACATCTTAGGAGGATGGATGATGGTAGAATACCAAAGGACATCTTTTTTGGTGAATTACAGATGGGTAAGAGATCTCAGGGTCGGCCTCTACTACGATACAAAGATGTGTGTAAGCGGGACATGATTGATACAGGCATTGATAATGCACATTGGGAGCAAGTCGCCGCTGAACGTGTTGCATGGAGGGCAAACATCAGAAATGGAATAAAGACAAAGGAGAAAATTATTGCAGATAAGTCACACACCGAGCGTGTGAGACGTAAGATGGTGCATGATGGTGGAAATGACCACATGTTCACATGCACCCACTGTGAACGGGCATTTACAGCGCAAATTGGCCTTATCAGTGACATTCGCTACCGCCATAGGTAAAAGTTATTATGCCTTTTTAAAGCACAAACTATCGTCTGTCAAGACGGCAAGGTGCCAATGTATGTATGGAGGAGAGCAGTGGCTGGTAACTTACCGTGCCAAACTCAGGGTCGAAAGGTACCGGATTCCATCTCAGCATAGGGCTGGGAGTTGTTCTAATAACCACCGGTATCTGATGGTATTATGCGTCCCTCTGGTCTCTCGGGTAGTGAGTTCGGAGGGCTAGCCTTCTGGGATAAGGGCGGGAAACAGGAGGTCCCCTGTGCAAGTTGTACACGTTAAAACACCACGGCAGTTGAAAATCACAAAGATCAGGAGGTAAGGCGTCTGTCCTGACAACACTGTTAGGAAATAAAACCTGACCACGGGCAAATAAAGAATGGAATCTATCTAGAGGTAGCAAAAGTTAAACAAATTCGTGCTCAAGTCGGAGACGCCGACCTTTAATGTACATACATAAGTGTGACGCACTCCACTCGAAAGAAGAACGAAGAAGGGGGGAAAAGCAACACTGTAACACACCAGAAGAGGAACGAAGAAATAAAAAGTAACACTGTAACACATCCTCAGATGAACGAAGAAATAAAAAGTAACAATGTAACATCCTCAGAGAAATGAAGAAGTAAAATGTAACACTGTAACACACAATCAGCATGATGATCTTGTGCTGCTTCTTCTTTGTTCACCTGCAGACGTCAAACTGAATAAATGCATAGAAATCAGCAGTCACGTTACGCTTGTTGATATCCTCATAGAGTTTGTCCTCACATGGAGTGAGAGTCGGCCAAAATACTTTTCTCTATTTTAAATATGTTGG
Organism: Cepaea hortensis; assembly: GCA_963921405.1. Lineage (NCBI taxonomy): Eukaryota > Metazoa > Mollusca > Gastropoda > Stylommatophora > Helicidae > Cepaea > Cepaea hortensis. The sequence goes on along the minus strand of OY992888.1, from coordinate 75,800,173 downwards.
ACACTTCAGCATCAAATGTGTATCTGTCTGTTTACCAGTGCATCAGTCACAAGTATCTTTTAATTTTAGTGGATTAAAGATGTGGTAATTCAGCCTGTTGTGGTCTGTCCGTAGTCTGCAGATTGTAACTTGTTCTTTTCGGTTTAGTTCATAGTATCCGTTACTTTATGGTGACCTGGATGCTCTCATTTCCATTAGTTTCTTATACATTTCTTGGCCTCATGGTATATTATATCTATATCAGACAAGGGAAGTATTTCACCTTCCTTTGTTTGCAATATAATCATGATGGTGAGTCTGCATGCTGTCTGCACAACCACATTTTATGTGATATTCACTGGCACAGGAACGGAGCATAATGGGGACGACTCTTTGCTGTAATGTTGGAACCGCGACTAATGACTAATGACTAATGACTAATGACTAATGCGGCCTTTATTCCTTAAGGGAAAAAAATCTCCCGACACTAGTAATATAATAGTAAGAAGTAAATATACCTGTATAACTGGTCTTCTTATGTTGCACGCAAGTATCACAACAGGTGTATGTTGTGTTGAAGATGATGTCATATGTTGTACCTTCACTTCTTGACAGTAGAATGTTGTGGTCCCATACCTGTGATAGGAAACATCAGCGATAAAAACACATTGAAGCAAGAATAGATTTTAAATAATGTATAAAGAACACATTGCAACAATTTAAAACAATAAAAATCACTCCGAATTCAATTGTATTTAGTTGTGGAACAATAATAGACGCATCAACACACAGTGTAAGCTAGCCATCGTAATATTTCACGTAGGGCTATCATGATGGATACATCAACACTAGGTAGAAGTTAACCATCAAAGTATTTCTGTAGGTGAACTATGGTAGAAGTATCAACACTCAATGTAAGCTAATCATCCCGGTATTTCATGTAAGGGTACCATGACAGAAGCAACAACACCCAGTGTAAACTATTATCGTATTTCATGAAGAGGAACCACGATGGACACACAGTAGTAATGAAGAAATACATAAATTGTATGAGGAAGTAGGCATGGCAATATCTCAAACCAAATAACAAGAAATAAAAAAAATACTTGGAAATTTCAATGCAAAAGTAGTAAAGTACTGAATGGCAGATGTAGTGGGGGAACTATGGTTTAGGAACAAGAAATGAAGGAGAAGAAACGCTGATAGAATAGGTACAAAAAAAATTATATGTTGATTTGAAACACTTAGTATAAATATCATAAGAGACAAATAAACACAAGGAAAAGCCATGAGAAGAAATTATTCAACTAAATTGATTGCGTAGTTATTAATAGAAAATTTAGAAATATATTAATAAATGTTAAGACAATGCTGGTACTGACTGTAACAGTTTTAATGTACCACTATGTTGACAAATAAAAGTAAGGTTGAAAAGAAGAAAGAGGTTAAGAACATGAAAGTTAATAAAGATATTTTACAAGCAGGCAAAGAAATTCAAGAACGATACAACGTGATTGTGAAAAATAGATACGATGCAATAACTAAAATACAGAGTGTAAATGAACAATGGGAATGCTCAGAGACTCCATTCAACAAACAAGCAAAGAAATATTACCGGTGATTTTACAGAAGAATAATGACAACACAGTGGGCAGATAGAAAGAGTAATGAAAATATCTTGAAAGAAGTTAACTCACAAGGAGAACTGGTTACTTGGATAAGCAGAAAATGGTCCACATTCATCGGGTATGTCACAAGAAGGGAAAACTGGAGTATGTCTTCACAACGTCAAAGTTGGAGGGGAGGAGAAGTAGGGGAAGACCAAGAGAGAAGATGGTGGACAGTTTAACATCTTGGCATTGAGAAACATCAACATCAGAAATGATTGGCAGCACAAGAGACAGAGGGCTAGAGACAGATATGATAACCAACGCCACACCATGGGCTATAAGAAGATTGGCAGCACAAGAGACGGAAGGCTGTTGACAGACATGCTCACCAACGCCACACCATGGCCAATAAGAAGATTGGCAGCACAAGAGACGGAAGGCTGTGGACAGACATGATCACCAACGCCACACCATGGACTATAAGAAGTAGTTTGCTTTTGTTCTCATAACAGGGTGAAAATCAACACAGTGCGGTCTGTTTCCAAGTCGTTTGCTGCTGATTTCCAACGCGATATGCAATATGGTAAAATTACGTTTATTGCCCCCCCCCCCCTCCCGATTCCCAGACGCCGGCTGTAGCTTTCCTAGCACTGGGAAATTTGTGGAAAACAAATGAAATTAAACTTCGCACCAAGCATATCATATTTAACTAGTGTTAAATCAGTACTAGTGGTGGATAAGAAACACGAAGAAAAAAAGAAAGAAATAGTAGTAAAGTGAAAAAACATTCACTAACTGATGCCTGTGCAGAATAGTGGGACAAATCTGGAATGACACAATCACCAATGTAGAGCTCATGACGAGAACTAAACAAATGTCAGTGAACTAAGAGATGAACAAAAGAGGCTCTAGATAGGACACTCATTGAGAAAAACTGGGAAAAGTATCATTAGACACTTCATTGCCTGGAGCTCAGAGTGCGAACAAAATCTCAGGAGACCTACAAGACGTGGGGAAGAGAATTAACGATAGAAATGAACAATATGGGACGACATTAACGGAAAACCATGTTGATTTATTTGGTTGTTTCGGGATTTTAAATTTAAATATTGAGCACAACCCACTACTGGCAACGGTGATCGTATTCTGGTATGAACCTGAGGCCTATCCACGTCAATGTCTCGGAAATTTGAATACTTTGGCCGTATTAAGTGGCACAATGGCTGGGAAGAACAGTGTTTGGGGGCGTGGTTCCTGGAAGTAGAGGCATGGATCAACCAGCTCGAAAACGGACACATGGCATTGCAGACACAATGACCAGGGGCTAACAGTCTCTGTATCATCATCATCAAGTACCTTAGCAGCTGGCGTAAGCGTTCATGTCTCTCCACAGATCTCGGTCTTTGGTGTTCTGTATCAACTCTGCATTCCTCCATGCCGCCGTCTCAGTCCATCCAGCATAATTTCTCTTAGCCTGCTTCTGCTTCTTTTCCCGTTGATCGTTCCAGTTGTCACGATGTTATCCAATGCCCCTCTTCACATCGCATGACCAAATAAAGCTGTTTGTAACTTTTTTTCTTTTATTGTTAAAATAATGTTTTAATTTCATTAGTCTCTTTTAGGAAGTCGTTGTTTGTTAGTTTGTTAGTTACTCTGGCAGTCCAAGGAATTCGCAACATTCTTCTCAGGAACCACATCTCTGTTGCTTCCAACTTCTTCCTAATTTGTTCATTTATATTCCAAAATTCACTGACATGCAGCAAAACAGCGTAGATTGTTTATGTTATAACCTTCGATTCACATTTTGGTGTCACCTTTTTCTTTGATATCACAAATTTTACAGTTTTCTTGATATTCAAGAATATCTTTGCACTCTCTATTACTAAAATGTCCAGTAACTGTTGTAGAGCTTTTGCATTATCTGTCATCAATGCTGTGTCATCTGCATAACGTAGATTGTTTATATTATAACATTCGATTAGTATTCCTGGCTTCTCTTTTATCTCTTCATGTTTGCTTCGCGCGCGCGCGCGCGCGAGAGAGAGAGAGAGAGAGAGAGAGAGAGAGAGAGAGAGAGAGAGAGAAGAGAGAGAGAGAGAGAGAGAGAGAGAGAGAGAGAGAGAGAGAGAGAGAGAGAGAGAGAGATGAAATGGTATGGGTGCATGTCTTTCAGAAAGCAATGACAAACTCCTGAACGTAAACTTTCCCAGGAATCACGAACAGCACTGGGTGGAGAACACGATACACACACACATTGTGATTGTAACTGACTCAGAAAACATGCTGAGGAAGGTGAGGACAGGCAAGCTTCGAGCAGAGTGGCTTGCTTCACTTCGGAGGTCACGGGTGGCAAGCATCAATCTGGATCTTTTCTCCGGGGCATGCCGGTGTGCTGGGGAATGAACAGGCGGCCAGATTGGCTGGCTCTGCAAAACTTGGTGGAGTATTGATGCATGACAAGGCAGACGTGGTTGCGGCCTTGTGGGAGCACGTGTACACCTCGGATGAGCAAATGGATCACCATGGTCTGGCAAGAATGAGAGAGCGAGGAGTGACGAGGGGATCTGGCAGACGCTCCACGCTCAGAGGAAAGGCGAGACGAACAGATTGCTACTTGTACTATCGGTGTTGGAACTCTTCGCTGGCTGCTGGGGATGGGTACGAAGCGCTTATGGGAATTCCCCGAATGCTGTGATGTCGGTTCTTAAATCAATCAATCAATCAATCAGCGTGCCAATAGAAGTCCACAATATTTAATTTTTATTCAATAACCAATAAAACAAATTAATTTTACCCTGTATTAACATATTTTCTAAACATTGTATATCTATTTTAATCTTTGAACATTATTGAATGCCTTAAAGAAGAAATACAGATACTATGTTTTGCAAATTGTAAAGTCTGAACAAATTATTTTTTAAATTTTATTATTAAAATGTGTCATTTGTATTGTTTGATAAGAAAGAAAGAAAGAAAAAGTAACAACACGATTTAATTAATCAAACATAAAACATGCTATTAAGGTTTAAATATGAGTAATCAGTGATTATATCATTTTTCAATTAATGACACTCTTGTAATTATTTTCTCTGGTAATTGTTGAATGCCAGGTGTGTATTTGATCACCTTCAGATTCACATGGTTTCTGAATACACATGTATAGGCCACGTCTCTGTGATGCTTACACCTTATGTATTCAGTATTGATAAAATTAGTGTTTTTTTCTCAATTCAATTCTCTCAGCATGCCAGTGAAAACCGTTCCACGTGCCACGCATGGCACGCATGTCGTAGGTTGCGACGCCTGCCTTAGAGACGAAAATGCAAATGGTAGGAGATCGAGAATCTCTTTGAATGGCTGTGATGAGAGAAACGCTCTGCATGTGAGCATGCATGATTATATTAAGAGTTTACATGTGTGATGAATTACCTGTTTAGGTAGCTCACTGCACGGCTGAGAACTGTCCGGCTTGAAGAAGATACTGCTGTAGATATAGTACCGGCCTGGGAGCTGTACAACCATGGCTGATTGTGTTACTGTTATGTTCCTAGCGTGGTCTATGAGTGGATCTTGTTCTGTCTTGTCAAACTCCAGGTTTACATTCTCCTCAGGGAACTGAAAGTCTGGTTGAATGATATTGCTCTCAAACATTCAGCAATACAGTTTTAATAATCATTATCATGTGTCAGGCCGGTAAGCGTGGACGGTTAAGGTTCTCCATCTCACACGATCACCAGAGTTTTGGTGTAACTCTTTGTTCTTGTCTTCATTGTGTCATGTGGCGAGAGCCTTCTAGATATTTGTCTATTTCCTTTCCCCTTTCTTTTCCACGTCTAATTACGCGAATCAATTTACGGTTTTCATTTGATTCTTGTTAGACTTTCTGGTTGGTTTTTCCGTATATCCATAGTATTTTCCTTAGAAACCAAATTTTGACTGCCATTAGATGTTTTTCAGCTTGCCTGCTTATTGCTCATTTTCCACATCCATACAACAGTATAGTTTTTTTTAATACAATTTCAATGCTCTTTTATCTCATTGCGGTCACCAGCTTTTTATTGGTCAGTATATTTCACATCTTGTAAAAAACCTACCTTTGCCATAACGATTCTAGTTCTAATCTGTACAAGACACCTCCCATCAGATGTTATGACTGTTCCTTGACCGTTGTACCGATTCACTTGTATATGGATGACCCCACTAACCTGGATGAAAAATGTACAGGGGATTTTAAAGGTGAGGGTATCGCCTTTATCGCACCGGGTTTGATCCTATTGGATGGGTCTCTTTCCATAGGTCGACCTGCCGAAAGCGTTGCACAAATCACGAGCTCAGTAGCTCCAGCGACGACCCCTACCCAGGAGACTCAAAGATAATTGCTCTCGTGAACCTGATGATGGTGTCAAGAAACGAACCCAGGACCTTCTCATTCGCCAGGAAAAAGGTTCCAGATGCAGAAATTAACAATCACGTGTTTGATTGATTAATTAGCCGTGAATACTCTGTCTGCTCAGCGGGCTTAGTAGTCTCGAGGTATGGTGTCCGCCTCGAGTGCTGGAGGTCCCGGGTTCAAGCCCCCGGTGAGGCCGGGATATTTGGACGTGGACTTCTAGTAACAAAAGTTCCCCTGACCTCTGGGTAGTGAGATCGGACGCCCGTGTGTATTGCTGCGCACGTAAAAATTCCCTTGGCAGTTGGAAATCGAGAAAAGAGTAGCTTAAAGGCGCTGCCCGGGAAAAATTTCGAGTCAAAAGTCTACCGAAAGTATTTCAGAATCATCGCCTGTGCTACGGAGTTCGTGCACTGAGCTGAGATTCTCCAGACTCAGGTTTGAGTTAGGAGTAGAACGGAGCACTTATGGGCTACACCTGTGTGCCGTGATGTTGATCCGTCGACTAAACTAAACTAGCTCTGTAATACTGTGAGTTTTACCCACTTTAATTCCGTTGTTTTGTGGGTAGGAAAGAGTGTATCCTGCAAAGGAATTACCGGAAGGTAAAAAAATAGAAAACTTCGTGTAGTTGATGGGAAGCTTCACTAACAATGTCATGGGCGCGGTCGGACGAGGGTTCGATTCTTGCCCTCGTCATCCGCTAATAGAGGAAAAGACTCTCCACAAATTCTTCCGTTCAGTCCGGCCTGCAAAATGTGATGGTTCTATTATACCAATGGTCTGAAGGAGGTTAATGCTACGGGACATGTTTAAAAAACAATACAGAGAGAAGAGAAGAACATAAAGAAATGAATGTTATACGCAGAAATCATTTATATTTCTGAATGTTGTACACAATAACAGTTCATACTTATGAATTTTGGAACAATCTATCCATTGATACTTAAGTTGAACAAACTTACCACTGATACTTCTTAATGTTGAACAAACGTATTATTGATAATTCTAAATGTTGAACAAACTTACTATTGATACTTCTAAATGTTTAATAAACTTACTATTGATAATTCTCTATATTGAAAAATACTTATAACTTATTCTTATATATATTGAACAAAACTTATCATTGATACTTCTAAATACTGGACAAGCTTACCATTGATACTTCTATACTGAAACAATATTACATTTGATACTTCTATATACTGAACAAATTTACTATAGCTACTTCTGTATATTCAACAATTTATCTATTGCTACTTCTAAATAGTGAACAATTTATCTATTGATACGTCTATATATTGAACAAACTTGCCAGTGATGCCGTAAAACCCCGACACTGTAAAATGTTGATGAGCCGAGGCTCTAGATAATGCAACTTTGCCAACGTCAAATGTCTTGTGAACTTCTGTGAACATCAAGTTGACAGCACTGTTAACTGAATACACGCTTATCGTTTCATCGTAAAACAGCACAGGAATATTTCCCAGTCATTGTGGCACTTGTATATATGCTGCTATTCGTATACTTTTAAAACCATTCCACACTCGAATGGTGACGTGGTCAATATCACCCCTGTCGTCTTTACTTCCCACAACATTTCCTGGTGTCAAGTTTAGGTTGGGTCGACATGGGAGCCCAGGTCCATTATAAAACGTGACAATTAGGATTTGAACATATGATCTCCACACAGGCAGGCGAGCGTGCTTGTCACTGTCGTGGCTCTCAATTTTTTAAACTGGGGACACCGGTTAATCCGGGCAACCATTTATTTGGGACTCGTTTGAATTATAAACCACAAAAGGGTGTATCATTCAAATACTATATGTTAAAACCGCACATTGTTTTTGTATTTTACTACAGTAGCTGATATTAAGGCCACCACATGAACATTTCCAACCGTTGAGAGATCTTTAATCTTCTATTTTTTCGACCATATCGGAGTAGAAAAATTATCCCATCCACGACCCAGAGATAAACAGATAACCATATCTCCGTTTACAACATGAACAGTATGCTACAGGTACCCACCGAGCAAACAACGAATACTACAACTGTGGTAGACATGCATGTATTAATGGGCTATTGGGGAGACTTGCTTCTTTATCTTGTAGAAAACGTTAGCTGCAAACTTCAACAAACCATGAATACCGAATATTATGTTATGTTATGTTATGTTATGTTATGTTATGTTATGTTGAACGACGCCACTGCCCATTGAGCATTTCCATGCGTGCTAAGTCCTCCAATGCAGCAGCCATCACAAAGCATTTCTCCTTATATGATTTCTCGGAGGAAAATAATGCACGTATCTAGATATCTATGTGTAATTAAGGAGATTCTTCGCCAACAGTAACCCAAAACAGAGGATTACAAAATAATCACATAAGGACATGATGGTGGCTGGGAAACGAATAAGCGGACATATTGGGCCTTATGGAATCAGATGTGGTCGGCGCCCTTTTGGGATAATATGAATATTGCGGAAAAACAGATAAATACTTATAATCTGAAGAGAATGGCGTGACTGGTAGAGTACTCCGAGAAAAATCCAGAAGGACACGTAAACACGCTCAAACTAGTACCGTTAGTATTAGGGCACTTCGCTGGCTGTTGAAAAATAGGACGAGGCGCGTATGGGAGTGTCGCGAGTGATGTGATCTCGGTTCTTACAAAGAAAATCACAAGATGTGGCAAAATGAGCAATATGGAGAACAAGAAGACTGAAGCAGAATGAGCAACAGAGAGGAAAAAAATTAACTAAATCCAGCTTAACTCAACTCACATCATAAAATAGAACTTACTTGGAATGTTTACTATCTTACCACACTTACCTTGCACAGCTGGTGATGACATCAGCTGGGGGAAAAAGGAACAGTAACGAAACAATTATCAATTTAGTTATGTAACTCTTTTAGTTTTGACAACTGTAATGCTAATATATTCTATTTTAGTTGGTCTTTAACTCTTGCAGTCTGAACAACTGTCATTTTAATCCACTCAGTTGTTACTTGAATCCTTTCAATCTAATCGATTGTTACTGTAACCGTTTCTATCTTATTTGTTACTGCTATAAGCAGGGGGTGAGCAGGAGGCTTGGTCCTTAAGACTAACACTCGAAAAGAGAAGGATAGATCTGAACAACAGACATACCAGCAAAAGATATGCACAATACAGCAGCAACAAACTTATCACGCCAACTATAACCTTATTACAGGTTGAACAGGGTAGTTTCGTTGTTGAGATGTTTACTATAAACATTTTACGAAGGGGTGGCGGACGCTATTCGTAATCCCGCATACCGCATTCGAAACACAGCTGCGACCGATTTGGAAGCAGACCGCCTTGCCTTTGTTTCCATACAACGGCATGAGTGCCGGTCGTTCAGGAAACAATGGCAAACTACTGAACGTAAACTTGCCCAGGAATCACAAACAGCCAAAAATGCTGGAGTTGCTTGCTACGTCCTGTAAAGAATAAGCAACTAACTTAATTGTAACTATAAACATGTGAGAAAGGGATTATGAACGCAAATCTGCCTTCGAAACAAAGATGTGGACGATTTAGCAGCACAACCCTTTCAATCAATCAATCATGTGCCATGCCGGAAAGCGTGGGCGGTCATGACTCGCGATTTCACTCGATCACCAGAGTCATGGAGGAGCTCAGTGTTTCTGTCTCGACCATGCCATGCGGCCAAGCCATCCAGGTATTTACTTCTCGATCTTCCCCTTGGTCTGTTCCCTTCAATCTTGCCAGTTGTCACCAAGTTCTCCAATTCATTTCTTCTCATAACATGTCCAACAAATGTTGAGGCTACGTCTAATTTCTCTAATCAATTTACGATGTTCATTTGTCTTCTGTAGAACTTGGTTTTTCTGTATGTCCGTGGTATTCTTCGCATTTTCCTCAGAAAACACATTTCTGCAGCCATCAGATGTTTTTCAGCTTGACTGCTCATTGGCCAAGTTTCACATCCATACAAAAGAACAGGCTCTATGTAGCTTTGCATTGGTTTTAAAACAATGGTAGAAGTGTCAGTCGTTCAGAATCCAATAGCAAACTACTGAGCATAAACTTGCCAAGAAATCACCAAAAAAAAAAAAAAAATGCTGGGGTTGACTTCAAACGTCACGTAAATGATATGCAACTAACTATAATATAAATGCTTGGGATACAGTTGTCTCTTTAAACGTCTCCCAAGGTTATTTATAACTTTCCAATAACAAAGCTCGAGACTAAAAGATATAAATTGATGGTAATGAAATATTGACATTATGTTAGCATAAATACAATTAAACAACAAAGGTACGAAGGGAACTTAATAATGAACAATTACATTGATTATATATTATTGCATAGTAGAGATGGATGGACAAATCAAAGTGTTTAGTGCAGAGGAGCCTGGCATATGATACCACGACATCTAGTCTGAGAATGGAGGTGGAGAAAGACATTGCAGTGTTCCACTGGCTGGAGCACAAACAGTACACATATGTCGTGATTGTAGCTGTCGCACAGAGCTTACCCAGAAGAGTGAAGACAGCTATGCTTCATGCAAAGTGACATGCTTCAGTTTAAAAGCCAAAGAAATGGAGCATCCGTTGGATCTTTTCCCCAAGACATGCCGGTGTGTTGGGAAGCGAGCAGGCGGACATATTGGCTGGGTCTGCACTGCTGGGTGAACACTGGTGTATTATAAGGCAGCTGTGGTCAGGGCTCGTTGAGATCAAGTGTATGGATGAACAGTTACATCGTCGTTGTTTGGAGAGAATGGTGCGGCAGGGAGTGACCAGAGGATCTGGCAGACACCGAAAAAGGTTGCACCTGGTACCATCTGTACTGTGACTCTTCGCTGGTTGTTGAATATGAGGACTGGGCGCATATGGGAATGTCCCGTGTGATGAGAAGTCTGTTCACGACTCACCTCAACTCAACTCAACTTAAGAAGCATGGACAATCAATGAGCAATATGAGGGCAAAAATACGGCTCTTGAAATGTGGCCATACAGACAAACAAGAGGAATATCTATGTAGGCTACATAGGGTTGCCAGATACGTTGTTACCAAAAGGAGGACATAATAAGACAAAAAGGAGGACAAAGGAGGACATAATGAGACAGAAAGGTGGACAAAGGTGGACAAAGGTGGACATATTGAATATTTCATTTAAATCATTCCACATTAAACCCACAATCAGTACAATCTTATTACAATAGCTGCCAATAAGTTTATCTTACCGTTAGTGAATCCACCAAGAAACAATCATGTTAACAAATAAATATAAATTAAATGGAGACCTTTTTCAAAATGCTAAAATCATTATTTAAACAGCCGATTTTAAATTATTACCTTATAATCTTTATTAATTACGCAATATATTTCTCGGAGGAGCCAACTTTCCGTAGAAGATCTTCGTTAGCAATCACATATGTATAAAACTGTTCACAGGCAAGATTCTTCAAATTGTACTTTGTGAGAATGATGCCCTTTATAGAGTCGAGTAAGATTCTATTCCTTTCCTTTGTCCATCGAGCATTAATGAAGGAGAACACTCTTTCCACATTGCCATTGTGTCCAGGGATACAGAAGAATACTTCACAAATTTTAACTAACTCTGAAAAGCAACATGCATTTTGGAAAAATAATCTCCACTGTTCATGCAAGAGTTTTTTAAAAACTGTTCATTCTTGTCTTGCAAAAATGATTTAAGATTGCAGTATTGGTCAAATAATTGCACATCATCTACAATAATACCCTTCTCTTTCAAGTACAATATGCTTGTCAAAAGGTCATCACATGTACAGTCTTTGATTTTATTTAACAACATCCAACCAAAGCACTGAAATTCATCAAAAGGTTTCAACCACTTTTCTAAGCAACAAATGCTTGCTTCATACACCAATCTAACATTAACAGTTTGACCATAGAGACTACAGCATTGTTAGTGTTGCCGAATAGAGCAACATTTAGAGTAAAATTATACAAATAATTTATGTTCCACATTTGGTATAAATAGGAAAATTAAATAAATATGATTAAGCATTGGGTTTTAATAAAGAATGTAAACACACGATAGAGTGTAGATACATTGTAAGTTGTAACAACAATACATAAAAAATGATAACATAAAACATTTAAAAAGCCGGACATTTTAAAGGTTTTTAGCTTTGCCTGCCGGACGGAGGACACGAGGCTAAAAAGGAGGACATGTCTTCTCTTTGCCTGACGTCTGGCAACCCTACATGTAGGATATGAAAACAAAGAACGACTAAAAATGTTGGGTTTGAAGAAATCATTACTGAATGTGATAAAGGGCATACAATGTAAGGTCGTATAAAGAAACACCGTTATAAGTAACAGGATTTGATGTAGGGAAATGTGTATGGTACAGGTAAAATAACGTTACATCTGGGTAGAGATGAACTGGAAAATACTCATAACAACAACTGTTACCTCTAGCAGAAGTTCAACTTGTTGTTTGTTATAGGCACAGCAATGCTGCACCCCTCCTACTAATGTCTTGTTCAGATTTTCCAAAAGATCGGGCGTACTCCTATTGGCCAGGACTTCACAAGGTAGGCACCAATCAAAACTCTTCTTCGTGCTGTGTGGCTGTCATTTTCAACGAATCATATATTAGAAACTTAAATACGTATTTTGTACATTATTTTACATTTAAAAATGGACACTGGGTTGCCGTCTGTTGACAATCACACCCCTAAACTCATGGATGTATCATTACCAGTCTAGATCTAATCCCAGCCTGTCCGTGTGAGTCATGACCTAGTTACACACTAAAAAGCCTCTCTGCAGATATGAAGCACCATATGGATCTGGTCAACACGGCGGGTGTCTGGTCTTGAAGACGGAAAGACAACTCTACAATACAGTTCCCCGGGGGATGGCAGTCTCATACCGGGTTTGGAGGGAAGTATCCTCATCAACCTCACCCCCCCCCCTCTCTTCAATCGACCTGAATGTCAATGCAGGACTTCAGAGCTGACTTCCAGGACATTTACCAACCATTCAAATAAACAACCAATATACCAACCTTCCAATCAATCAAATTTCAATCAACCTACCTTCCAATCAATTAAACTTCCAATCAACTAACCTTCTAATCAACCAACATTCCAATCAACCAACTTTCCAATCAATCAAACTTCCAATCAACTAATCTTCTAATTAACCAACTTTCTAATAAACCAACCTTCCAACCAACCAACTAACCTTCCTATCAACAAACCTTCCAATCAACCAATCTTTCAGTCAACCAAACTTCCTATCAAACAACCTTCCAATCAATCAAACTTCCAATCAAACAACTTTCCAATCAATCAATCTTCCAATCAACGCACCTTCCAATCTATCAACCTTTCAGTCAACCAACCTTCCAATCAACCAAGCGTCTATTGAATCAAACTTCCAATCAACCATACTTCCAATCAACCAATCTTCCAATCAAACAGTCTCTCAATCAACCAACCATCTAGTTAACCAACATTCCAGTCATTCAAACTTCCAATCAACCAACCTTCCAATCAACTAACCTTCTAATCAACCAACCTTCCAATCAACCAACCTTCTAATCAAATAACTTTCTACTCAATCAAACTCCCAATCAATCAAACTTCTAATAAACCAACCTTCCTATCAACCAACCTTCTAATCAACCAACGTTCCAATCAATCAACCTTCCAATCAACCAACCTTCTAATCAAACACCTTTCTAGTCAATCAAACTCCCAATCAACCAAACTTCTAATAAACCAACCTTCCTATCAACCAAACTTCTAATCATCCAACCTTCCAATCAACCAACCTTCCAATCAACCAAGCGTCAATTGAATCAAACTTCCAATCAACCATACGTCCAATCAACCAATCGTCCAATTAAACAGCCTCACAATCAACCAACCGTCTAATAAACCAACATTCAAATCAATCAAATTTCCAATCAACCAACCTTCCAATCAACCAACCTTCCAGTCAATCAAACTTCCAATCAACCAACCTTCCAATCAACCAACGTTCCTGTCAGCGACTTGTGCGCTGCAGCTTTTCAAGACTCCGCTACTTTCGCACTGCACGAAATAACAATTCATGACATTTGCGAAAGGAATGCAATTTATTCAGAGCCGACATTTGAATGGCTCTACGAGCGTTAGGTTTCATCATTGTTACACAATATGAATACATCAACGTGATGATAGCTGATGCTAGCATTACACAATCTAAATGAACAGCCCTATGTTTGCCTATGGCCTAGAAAGCTATCGTATTGGTCAAGGATACGTCTGCTCTCTCTACTGTCTCCAGTCAGTCTGTCCCGCAACACATTGCGTGGACAAGCACGGACACTTTACTCTCCGTGCAGTCGCTATTATTGCGTGCCTGGTCTTGCCAGCACGCCGGCTGGTGAGTTCGAGTAACCTGGCATATCACGGTTACTCGCAAGGACCAGCAACCCAATTGCTTGGGGAATGCCCTCGCTCATCTGTACTCGTTGACCTCTGGTCTGACACAAATGTGTCTCCCTGTGAGGTTATTAATAGTACTCGGTGTCTTCCCTGTCTGGTGTCTCTCTACTAGACTAGTGTTAACTCATTACTCCTGTAAGGCCTTATTGGGGATGCTGACAGGGCCCCCTCCTCTCCGCGAAGTGTTACTTCCCTTTTTCTCATGTTTGTAACGCTTCTGGTCACAAAAGAAAAATTGGTTGTCCCAATTTTGTCAGATCTCCAATAAGTATAGAACTTTCTAGTTTGGGGATAAAACAATATCTTCTACCTTCATTCACAGTGTTCTATCCTTTCACTTGGCTAATTCAGTAGCCCATGTCTCAGTATAGTTGGTTCTATAGATATCTTAAGGATTGGTAGTGAACCGGAAACCGTTGTCTTATGACTTATGTCCTGGCTTCTGTCGTTTGACCCTATGTCTTTTGACTTCCACCTATTGACTTCCGTCTTGACCTGTTCCTCATATTGCCCGAAATGACAACCCACACACTAGTTGACTCTATTATGAGTACAACACATGAGCACCAAGTGTTCATGTTCCCATCAATATCCCCTCCAACTCTATACACACAGCTCTACTGTTCACCTTCTTGCTTCCGCATGTGAAAAAGCTATATTCACTGTTACATTTAGGTTTCTGATTATTTATTGTGTCCCCTGAATTTAGAGTTATTGTTCTTTGAATTGATTGGCGTGTGCAACTTTTATGTGTTCGTTTTCCTGTTTGTTTGCGTGTTTTCTAATAAACTAAAGTGTACTTAACTCTCTAACATGTGTATGCGTTAGTGTACTAAATGTGTGTGTTCCTTCGAGCGCCGTAAATCGGTTTATTGTGGTTACAAACGTTCGTTATTTTTATTTGTGACCACAACTCCGTTTTCTGAAGCTCAAAGTACGTTCTCTCTATACTTTGTTAAAGTGTGGCTTTAACACATATAAAAACCTTCGACAACACATTGGAAACACAGATGACACGACAAGTCAAATAAGACTTTTCCAGCGGTGAAAAAAAAAAAAAATTCCGCTGTCTTTCTCTTTCGCTCTCTTCCTTTCAATGTTTACTAAGTTTTTGCATTCTCTCCTCGCATTTTCTCTCCTTTCAATCATCTTTCATACCCTTTCATACTATTCTTTCACTCATTCATTCTCTCGTCATTAAAATATGTTTCATAGTATCACATACATAAACAATATATATATATATATATATATATATATATATATATATATATATATATATATATACAATAAACGATTGGCTGAAATATAACAGTAATCACGCCAAATGACTGTGCGTTTTGTTTGCACGCGTCATGTCTGTACAAAAATTATACATAGTTATAAGGATGGTTTGTTACCGCTCCTGACATAGTAACTTCCATAATTTGGTGTGCTGACCTAAATTACCCTCAAGGGTAATAATTTACTACTACTTTCATTTAAGCGAAATGGGTTAATTACCTTAAATGTTACTTGTGAAAAAGATGATATTAATTCCTAAATGATTGATGTTAGTTTTGAAATGATATTTTAAATAAATGGATGTATAAATGATTATAATTATATGGTAATAAACTAATATAATATCTAACAATTGCATTTCTATAATTATAGGGTTATTAATTAAATGATAATGATTTCTAACTAAGCAAATAAGAAAATAAAGTTATATATGCGTTTACACAATTTGCAATAGAATAAATAATAGAAAATGAAGCTATAGATACTGTAAATAAAATAATAATGTACATATATCACAGTTACATTTCTATATCTAATTACACTAAGTTGACGTCCTCCTCTGCGTTGCGAAGATGGAGCAAATCTCTTTGTAGACTATTCTAACATAGTTCATTCCGCCAAAGTCTTTTATGCTCTCCTTGAAGGCTAGTGTATTAATATAGTTGCCTACCACATTATGTAGGTCCATAGCTAACCCTGGAATGTTATTCGGGGTCTAAACGTTGGTTCAATATATTCTAGATTCATCCCACTTCTGACACCAATTCGGGGTCTAGCCTGTCAGCGACTTGTGCGCTGCAGCTTTTCAAGACTCCGCTACTTTCACACTGCACGAAATAACAATTCATGACATTTGCGAAAGGAATGCAATTTATTCAGAGCCGACATTTGAATGGCTCTACGAGCGTTAGGTTTCATCATTGTTACACAATATGAATACATCAACGTGATGATAGATGATGCTAGCATTACACAATCTAAATGAACAGCCCTATGTTTGCCTATGGCATAGAAAGCTATCGTATTGGTCAAGGATACGTCTGCTCTCTCTACCGTCTCCAGTCAGTCTGTCCCGCAACACATTGCGTGGACAAGCACGGACACTTAACTCTCCGTGCAGTCTCTATTATTGCGTGCCTGGTCTTGCCAGCACGCCGGCTGGTGAGTTCGAGTAACCTGGCATATCACGGTTACTCGCAAGGACCAGCAACCCAATTGCTTGGGGAAAGCCCTCGCTCATCTGTACTCGTTGACCTCTGGTCTGACACAAATGTGTCTCCCTGTGAGGTTATTAATAGTACTCGGTGTCTTCCCTGTCTGGTGTCTCTCTACTAGACTAGTGTTAACTCATTACTCCTGTAAGGCCTTATTGGGGATGCTGACAGTTCCAATCAACCAACCTTCCAATCAACTAACCTTCTAATCAACCAACCTTCCAATCAACCAACCTTCTAATCAAATAACTTTCTACTCAATCAAACTCCCAATCAATCAAACTTCTAATAAACCAACCTTCCTATCAACCAACCTTCTAATCAACCAACGTGCCAATCAACCAACCTTCCAATCAACCAACCTTCTAATCAAATAACTTTCTACTCAATCAAACTCCCAATCAATCAAACTTCTAATAAACCAACCTTCCTATCAACCAACCTTCTAATTAACCAACGTTCCAATAAATCAACCTTCCAATCAACCAACTTTCTAATCAACAAACTTTCCAGTCTGTTAAACTTCCAAATAACCAATCAGCCTACCTCTGAATCAAACAGACTTCCAAACAACGAACTAACCATTCACAAACGAAGCAATCATTCAACGAAACCAACCATTTCTCCAGCCAACCACCAAGTCAGCCAGCGAACAATCTAATTAATCATCCATTCACCCATCCATCCATTCAAGCAACCGAACATACATTCTATCATCCACTAAACAAACCATACAATAAAACATCCATCCAAGCAACCAAATGGTCAACAAGTCAACCGTTCAACCATCTAACTGTGTACATATTATTCTGTATTAGTCTATAACAAACACAAGAGACAGCATTAGACATGTGGATTTTGGTAAAAGTGATTGATTTGGTATAATATCATTGATCCCTTGCAGATGGATAAAGAGGAATCACTGCCAGCAATAGATGACTAACGGCGCCTGATGACCTATCTCTGGATGGATCTTCTCTGGTACCCTCTCTTGGTTCAGTGAGACGAGTGTTCCCATGTGTAGCTAACCAGCTTTCAACATGGACAACATGCATACACATCTCCGAACTTCTGCAGGCAGAGACTGAGCATTTACAAACTTGTCCCGGGGTAATGACGTCGTGTGGTCAGATGAAAACAACATAATTGTATAATAAATATTTCCTTTGCTTGATATTGCGTTCAACCCCCGCTCTTACATGTTGTTAGCCAATGCTATGTTTCAGTAGTTTGCCATAGTTTTCTGAACGGGAAGTCAACATTTAAGTCTAACTGAACGATGAAGGGAATGAACCCACCACTCCACCGTCAGGATCCCCATAAATCATCAACAGTAAATTAGAGAATCTTTGTACACCCCTTGGAACGTTTGGGTATATGGTGCTAGTCCGGTATTTGTATAGAACACCCGACCCTTGATGGGAGATGCGGTCAAAATTGCGTCGGCTGCCTTTACATCCCATGAATTTCATGATACCCAGTTTAGCCAGAGTCAACCTGAGAGCCCCGATATTTTTGTAATATACGCATCGATTGGGATTTGAACTCACGAGGACAGGACCGCAGGCACGTATGTTGGCCACTACACTAAATCGGCTCCCGTATACACCATATGTCATTATGTTTCATGGTAACTGACAGAAGAAAATCAATAGTTTTGTTGATATTTCACAAGTCACCAGGGCGACGTTATGTTGATATTTCAAAAGTAATTGCAAATCTACTTGGGCGATGTTATGGTGATATTTCAAAAGTAATTGCAAACCTACTGTCAGAGTCCTAGGGACCTGATAGAGAGGACAAATCCCAAAGACAAGACATGGGACCTTGACAGTACTCCCTTGAACAGACAGGGCAATGCACCCGGGGACTGGACTACGTGAGACAGCAGTCATCAACGGACGGACTGACCCATAGGTGAAGGATAGGACAAAGTCCCAATACCGAGACGCATTACCTACCACGATTAGCCTCAGACCGCACGAGGTCAGATACCACGTGAGAGTAGACCGAGGGCAAAAGCTGGAGAGACGAGACTGGACTTTGAATGAGGGAGGATGTGTCTGGATGTGTGTTGGAGAGCGTGAACTGTATAACCGATACGAGTGTTTGCTAACGCTGAGAGCATTATGATATTAGACTGCGTGTGCCCTAATTATGCGAGCTAAGATATTAATGCTTGAGCAAACGAATGCAATGCTGAAAGCTACTCCATTTGTGATACTTTATTGTCATATTTCGGATTTACATTATTAAACCTTTTGAACATGTTGATTGAAGTTGACTGACTTCTATGTACAGGTACGTTAACTGTCAAGACACAGACAAACGAGTGACGTGAGACGTTGACAACGAGTGACGTGAGACGTTGACACCTACTAGTTCGAT
The DNA here is from genome assembly GCA_963921405.1 of Cepaea hortensis. NCBI lineage: Eukaryota > Metazoa > Mollusca > Gastropoda > Stylommatophora > Helicidae > Cepaea > Cepaea hortensis. The sequence continues at coordinate 75,780,822 of OY992888.1, read as the reverse complement.
GTTATGTTGATATTTCAAAAGTTATTGCAAACCTACTTGGGCAATGTTAAGTTGATATTTCACAAGTTATTGCAAACCTACTTGGGCTATGTTAAGTTGATATTTCACAAACTATTGAATATCGACTTGGGTGATGTTAAGTTGATATTTCACAAGTTAATGCAAACCTACTTGGTCTATGCTATGTTGATATTTCACAAGATATTTCAAACCTACTTCATAGATGTTATGTTGATATTTCACAAATTATTGCAAACCTTGGGCGATGTTATGTTGATATTTCATAAGTTATTGCAAACCTACCTGGGAGATCATTTGCATCTGTCTGGACTTCGTGCCGACCATGGCCGCACAGATGATGCTGATGATGATGATGGCAATCGAAGCAATAATGACTAGAGTGTCTTGGCTGAAAATGTAAAATATATGGAAGATTTTGTCGTTACTACCACCACTACTGCTTTTGCTGTTACCACCACCACCACCACCACCACCACCACCACCACCACCACCACCACCACCAGCAGTAGTAGTAGTAGTAGTTGTTACTACTACTACTACTAGTAGTAGTTGTTATAGTAGTAGTAGTAGTAGTAGTAGTAGTAGTAGTAGTAGCAGCAGCAGCAGCAGCAGCAGCAGCAGCAGCAGCAGCAGCAGCAGTAGCAGTAGTAGTAGTAGTCCTATTACTTCTTCTTCTTCTTTTTCCTCATCTTCCTCTGCTTTGTAATGTTACAAGAAAGTTAAACTTATTAATGTACATAAATTAGACTTAACTATTTCTACAAGATCATGTCATGTATAAGGTCCTGAAACAACAGGTGAGAAATCTGGAGAAAAACGGACAATTCCAAATTGATGCCATTACTAACATCATGTAACTCTAACGTTCTCATTCTAGGTTACTGGTAGCTATAGCTGGTATGAGGATGATGGGAGTACCAGCAATGACTATGGTAGTAGCTACCATGATTTTGGTTAATTCCCATTACCTTTGTATGTGGCGTCTTGATTGCACTGGTGCGCCTTCTGGCTCGTTTTCTCTGTCTTATTCACCTTTTCTGCTAGGACAGACCGTATTCTTACTCGAGTTTAAAATGTACACACTGTATCCACGGATGTATATGCGTAGTAATTTTTTTAGAGTATTGTTGTTTTACGGCGCCAGAAACTCGCTCTCGACCCTTCTACTGTTAGTCTAAACAGTTTCGCCACGTGAAATACACGTGCTGTACTTTTGCTGTCAGAGGTGATTAACGCACGCGCCTCGGGAATATTTGGCCTCGGATGAGAGCTCATCTTTAGCTCTGCCCCTCGTCTTTGGAAGGAATTTGAATCCTTCTATATGATGATAATGACGATGATGATCAAAATGACAATCAAAATGATAGGTATGAGTTTGTAACATTATTTCTTTAGGTCGCGTAGCAGGAGTCTGCTGTGGGTATGTGAAGTGTTAGAACAATCATATATTTAGGTGTGAGTGCACGGGGGAATAGTTGGCTAGTCTCCCCACCGACAGCGAAGGCGAGAGTAGGTATCGAACAATGGGTATGACATGACGACGATAAATGGCACCTGAGATGATAAAGATGATGTCCATAACAACAATAATGACGATGTTAATGATGATAATGATGATTAAAAAGTTTACTATATTTCATTTCTTTTAAACAGAAGCTTACCAGTATTTTACGCACGCAGGCATCTTTGCTGAACTATCCCAGGCTGTGAAGAAATGGCAAATGTGTGTTTTCTTTTTAAGTAAATGTCGTGGATTTTACGAATCCTCTTTGACACGCTGTAGTGACTTGATCTGTTCCTGATAGCTGACTGTCAGTAGCTTGAGATGCACTACAATTGCCAGGATGATTCGCTGTTAGACATGAAGGCACTTTTCCTGAAGTCCTAAACGATCTTCAGATCTGGCCCAAGATCTGCAATGAACAGTCTAATGTTTTAAAACACAATATAATCTTACATGTTTTTATCGTGTTGTTGTATCTGGTGTTGTTTTTGTTATAGTGTTGTAGTCAATCATCTTTAACCAGTGAGTCAGATGTATAGGCGTTCACGTGCACTGAATACAGAGCAGTACTTAATTCTATCGCAGTGAGGTTGGTGTTAGTTAGTTTTATGTCATTTTCCTTTACATAACTTCACAGTCAACCCCAGCATTTATTAATGTTTGTGTGTTTCTAGGCAATTTTACGTTCGGTAGTCAAAAACTGTCATTTACTGCCAATATAGTACCTTGCGGTGTTTGGCAGATGGGTCTTTGAGCCTGAGGATTTAGGGCCGCCTGGCTAGTGCAGTCGAACTGTGCAGGTTAGGATTTTCTTTTTGCCCACGACAGAAACAAATCCCACACTTTATCGAGGGATCGAACCTGGGTCTCCCGAAGGAGAGTCCGGCGTTCTAGCCACTTGGCCAGACGCTCGCCAGTGTTTTCTGCACGGGTGATGCTTATACCATTTTGAGAATCAACCAAAGCTGTCTGCTTCCAAATCGCTGGGATAAGCCTACGGGTGGTCATGTTTGCTTCACATGTTTTGGTATTTCATTGTCAAAGGACTCCCAGCCTTGGTATAGTCCTCAAATACACAGTATCTGTCCCTTCACAAACTTCACTACGGTAATATAGTTTTCTTATTGGTTCCTCTTTGGAGCGGAGTGCGTCACACAAAGTTATGAACATCATGGGTCAGTGTGTTAGGTTTGCCTTCTCTAGACAGATTCCATACAATAACAAGTAACATGGCTCTATCTATCCGTGCGAAGATTTGTCGTTCATGAAAATTGTGCCAGGGCTGTGGCTTCACGGCCTAATCACCATAGGGATTCTGAATGTGCACGACTTGCACGAGGCACCTCCTGTCTTTCCCCGTTAAGCGAGAAGGCTGGGATCCGATCTCAATACCCAACAGATCAGGGGTCGCGTGATATCATCAGATACCAATGTGTCTTCTTACAATTTAAATCTAACCCTAGTTGTTGACCGTGTACAATAACCGCATCTACTAAATGTTGCAGATCCTGTTCGTTGTCTCCAATCAATACTATATCATCTGCCTATCTGATTTTATTGAAGTTATGTCCCCCAATGATATTACGTCTTACATTTTTTTTAAGTTTCTCATATGTTTACTGCATAGGAAATAAAAATCTGGCGGCATCACTCATCCCCGTCACACACGTCTCTTAGCAGGCTATTAACAACTTCATTATCAATAGTTATGACAGCTTGTTGTTTCCAATATATGTTTATTTTTACAAGTCTTAGGTTTTTGCCATCAATTTGTAGATCTGCAAGTATATCTATCGTGTTGACATGTCTTACTTTATTGAAAACCTTTGTGTAGTCATTAAACCAAAGATGTAGGTCTTTGTTTACTTATATACGAGTAAAACGCTTAATTAATTTCCTCAGCATATACAAAACATTTACTGTACTCATTCCTTCCACGGACCCACATTGATCTTCCCTTATTTCAGACTGTATTGTCTTCCTAACAGTTTGCATGATGATTATTAGCCAAATCTTTGTATTGTGGCTCATTATGCTAATTGTTCGATGTTGTTTACATTTCAAGGCTTTTCACTAAACACAACCAAAAGTTACTAAGGTATTCCGAGGCGGCTCATGTGCACGTTGACAAACCACAATCATATAAACAAAAAGACACGACAGACTGTGAAACTACTGTGGGGACATCGAAACATACGTCAATGTGTTTTGTGTATTTCAGTTGAAGGGATTCGGTGCTCAGTATCATGGAATGTGAGCCTGTTTCTGTAGTTGTGGCACAGTGGTTAGTGTCCCGCTTGCCAAGACAGTGGTCGGGTTCAGTCCCAGAAGTGGCAGGATTGGGTTTCCTATCAGCGGCTGGGAGAGTGTTCGACGTCTCCATTTGTCGTTCGCTAAGAGAGGGAAGAACCTATCACCTTTTTTCTGTGTCCATCCATCCATCATTTGCCATGTCGGTAAACGTGGGCCGTGATGTTCTGCCATCTCACTCTATCACCAGAGTCGTGGATCAGCTCCGTGTTTCTGTCTCGACCATGCCACGTGGCCAAGCCATCCAGGTATTTACTTCTCGGTCTTCCCCTTGGTCTCTTCCCTTCGATCTTGCCAGTCGTCACCAAATTCTCCAATTCATTTCTTCTCATAACATGCCCAAAAAATTTTAACTGTCTACGTCTAATGTCTCTAATGAGTTTACGGATCTTCATTCTTTTTCTGTGTATTCAGACCCACATTTCTGTGTCCGGAATTACACATAAACACGCTTTACGTCCTGAAGAAGCCTTGAAAATATTCACAAAAACCAAGATCTTCTGTAGTATGGTGGCCAGAAAGCTTGCCTGCTGTCCCTATAGACTTCTGTTCAAATCTCCATCGAGACTATTAATCTGTTAAATTCACTTGGACTATCATGACGACCTATCCTAAAATATGTACCAAAATTGTCCTGGGAAGTAAAGACGGTCGGTATTATATTGATCACATCACCCATCAAGTCCCGAGTGGCCTTTACAAATATGAGACTAGCACCATACCCATTGCGTGCTGACGCCTGTAAAGGGGTCTTTTATTTTCTACTTTACTTTGCATAAATAGAAACTTAATCAATAAATTAAACTTAACAAAATGTTAAAACGAATAAGACGAACGGTACAAAATATATCGAGAGCTTGACATTCCTTGTCATTTGAACCCAAAGTCATCCTACTATGAAGAGACGCCACTTGAATAACTTGCATTACGCAAGCATATGAGTACAATACTGTAAGAATAGATTTAAATGCATTCGGGAAATTATAGACTTACGCCCCGGGAAGTTTTCAAAACCCACTGAAGAAATACCATTAAAAAGTTATTCCAATAGCAATGTGAAATGTATATGCTAAAAATATTCAATGGGACGATAAATTGGCAGCGCAAACAGACTGTGCCCTACCAGCTGGTGGATGCGTTCATATCTCTTCACATATTTCTGTCCATGGTGTAATGGATCAACTCTGTTGGTAATATATTCCTTGGTGCCACCTTCTGAGCCCATCCAGCATCATTTCCTTCAATCTGACTCTGCATATTACCTACTGATCTTTCCTGTCGTCATGATTTCTCCAATGCCTCTTTCTCATCACCTGAACAAAGAATACTACTAGTACCTTTCTTATAGCTGTATGTAATGATCTACTTTCATTAGACTGTTCCTGGCAATCGTTGTTAGTGACTTCGGCAGAACAAGGTATTTGCAACATTCATCCCAAGAACCATAACTTTGTTGCTTCCAAGACCTTCCTCCTTTGTTCATTCGTGTTCTATGATTCACTGCCATTCAGAAAAACAGATTCTATACAACATTTCAGTACCATCTTCCGTGCCCCGTGGCGTTGGTGATCATGTCTGTCTCCAGCCTTCTGCCTCGCGTAATGCCAATTATTTCCGATACTTATGTTCCTCAATGCCGGCTTCGTGGCTTAGAGGTTATGATTTTTCTCCGTAATCTCGTATACTCTCGTAGGTAACGTGATGATGGTGAGAATCAGCAGTGGTTCGAATCGCATCGGTAACTTACAGGGTATGTGAGCCGGCCGCTCAGAAAGCAATGGCAAACTACTGAGAGTAATCTTGCCAAGAAATCAACATACAGCTGAAAGATGATGCAAAGGATATGCACACACACACAACAAAATGTTCCTCCATGCCATGACGTCGAACTGTCCCGCATCTTCTCTTTTGGTCTCCACCTGGTTCCCCTGCCTTCTAACATCGCTATCGTCAAGGCCTATTCCAGCCCTCCCCTTCTCATGACATGCGTAAGGAATGTGGAGTGTCTTCTTCTGATGCAAGTAACCAGTTCTCTTTGTGATTTAACTACTTTCTTATTATCTTCATTACTATTTATATCCGTCCACTGTGTTCACTGCAGAATGCTTTATAATTTTTGACAAAGAGATATTGCAGAATATATTCTTCTTCTTGTGAAATGCTACTTTTGTTTGGACTATTCAATATTTAACTTCCTTAACACATCTTCCATCTGCTGTTATTCAAGTAATCAAACGGGTGAATACATTGACATGTTTAAGATTAGTTCCATTCACTTTCATGTTACTTTTAAGAAGATATTTTTTCTGTGTAATAATATTTAATTCTGTTTTTTCTGTTATTCAGACTAAGAACTTTGGTTTGGCTTTATGTTATAATTATGCCATCTTAGAACTCACGGCTCCATACTTTCAGCCCCACTTGATGAAATGAATGGTCATCATCATTCTTGATGGACAAACAAACAAAACAATAAAACAAAAACAATTATGCATATATCATTTCTTGGAACTGCATTACATTTTCAGAGACCAAAACATGTCACCAGCATAACGCAGGTTGTTCACACTATGCCCACCAACTAATATTTATGGCATGTCTTGTACGGATCTCACTATTATTACACTGAATAAATTAAACAGATCGAGTAATAGTACACAACCCTATTCAAAATCTTATTTAATTTGTTGAATAGTTGGGGTGATAGTACACAACACTGCCTGAAACCTTGTGTAATGTGTTGAACAGTTCCCATTGGTTGCCAATTCTTGTGGCTTCAGTGTGTCGACAAAACGTGATTTGTGTCGGTGTCTGTGGCTTATGGGTTAGTGAAACGCAGTTTCCCCATTCCCAGATTCATGGAGCTGAGAGAGGTTCCTATGTTGTGTCCCCACCTTGCTGTGGTAGAGGGGCTTGCGTGTTCCAGCGACCCCAAGAGCTATGCCGACGGTAGCGCAGCTACTGGTAGGGTCTCCCATGTCTGACAGGTCAAGGGATAGGAACAAGACGAAGTGAGACACAAGCTTGCTGCCTTGTAGGTAGACTGTGGACGGTCAAAGGCTAGGGAGAGCAAATCCGAAAACAAAAGATTGTCGACGTGTGCTGTGTCACATTCTTGACGAGACGGATCAACGCAATTCACCAAATGATGTCACAAATAAACTATATAGGTCAGAAAATAGAGAATGTCCTCTTAGAGAAAGAGCACACACTAGCGCCTGAACATACTTAGAAACAGCATTTGATCAAGTATAGAAGGAAGCAATGAAAGGTAAACTGCAAACAATGTAGGTTTGTGAGAAAAGGTACAGATATGGTGGATCAGCCACTGCCTTGAGAACATAACTGTCAGGATAAAAGCACAAGGAGCTAGTGGCTAGTGAAGATAAGTGAGGAGAAAATACGCACAGTGTTCTCACTCTCAAATAAAATCCGGAGCGCTAAGATAGTGTTGAATGGGAAAATATTGCGTCAGAAAGAAATTCCAAAATACCCAACATGTCATCTTTGATCCTCGCCTAACATAGAAGGCAAAGGTTGAGAAAAATCAAACAAGAGCTCCGCAAAGAATGGCAATCATGAAAAGGCCTGCTGATACAATATGGGGAGCAGATCGCAAGAAGCTATATAATGGACAGATGAGGCCTGTACTAGAATACGATACTGCAGCTTGGGCAACAGCAGCTAAGTTAAACATATCTTTTTGTTCGCATATCCTTTACAGGACATCGCTATCAACATTAGCCTCTTTCAGCTGTTTGTTGATTTCTTGGCAAGATTACGCTCAGTAGTTCGCCATTGCTTTCTGAGCAGCCGGCTCCCATCCCCCGTAAGTCACCAACGCGCGAGAACAGCGACCGATTCTCGCGCAAGTTACGTTCCTCACGTGGATATACGGGATTACGGAGAAAGTCGCTAACCCCTAGGCCAGGAAGACCGGCAGTCAAACTTTAACAAACTAAATAATTCAAGATCAAGAAATGCACATCAGTAATGGAGGCCTAAAGACAACACCTATTAAAGAAGAAGAGATCTGATGACTATAGCCAATGCAGTATAGAAGAGATAGTAGAGCCCAGTAGCAAGCATTAAAAAAAAGAAACACAAAAGATCGACAATCCACACCGGTTTCCATCTTGGAGACAACACCACCTGCCTGCAATGAACGAACACATTCATGATATTGAGGGAAAGAACACTGAGAACTAAACAGAAAGAAGAACATTAGGTCTCAATGACACAAGAGAACAATAACCAACTAGCATCTGGATGCATGCATATACAGATGGTTCAGCAAAAACTTCCATTAAAAACGTGGGTGGAGGAATTATCCAGAATCTAAACAATGTAGCAAAGAAAACACAGCCAGTTGCAAGTGGAAAATTCTCAAGTAACTACAGAGCAGAGATCGATACCTTGAAAATTGCAGCAGAAATGCTATTGGCGGAAAAAAAAAAATAAAGAGAAACACACAGATACGAATTCCGTTGTCTCATTACTGTAGAACAGAAAGCAGAGCAGAACTAACAGACTTAAGAAAATAAAAATAAAAGAGACAGTGCCTTCCGTGTGTTGTTCAACACACAGAGTAGTCAGTTGTTAAGGTTTGCTGAAGCCATAGTGATCAACCTCCGTAAGCCGGCCTTGTGCAAACAGAAAGACATGTTAGTCAGTTTAAAATTACCTTGGTAGACAATCAACATTATTGTGCGAGCATGTGTATATTTCAGATTGAAGGATTTATTTAGTTATTTCACTTTAAGTCGTGTGATTTCTGCAGTATGTACCTGACGAGATGCAGCGAAATATGCCAGGCAATAAATCGTGCAATCTATCGTTATTCAAATTCACTACGGGAAAACATTGTTTTGAATTTAAGAAAATAACTCCATGGACTATATCAGAAATCCAAAACATTTGTAATACAATGGATCCCATAACCTTGAACTGTACCTAAAAATTAAGGGGGGGGGGGGGGGACAGATTGGCAAAGGAGCGCGAACTACTATCTCAATCTGACATAGACATAAGTTATTATGAGACACAGAGGTTTATAAAGCGCATTTATGGGACAAAACGGGAATCAGAGCATCCCGACAACAGGAAATATGGTGTATATTGCCAGCTCGATCGAAGTGATCAACTAGCAATCTTAAGCCTCTGCACATGACAAAACGCTGGAATACCGCATGTTCAACAAAATAAAGATAGGAAATAATGATAAATATAAATGTAGAACTGGTAAAGTAACAGTTAAACATTTGTTGCAGGATTGTCCAACATTTGCACAATAGGGAAAATCATTTTGGCCCTCACCCGCTTCACTTGAGGACAATCTCTATGGCGATGTCAAAAAGCCACTGCTGAATGATGTTTTCTTTAAATGTATTCAGGTTGACGCCTGAAGGATATACGGACAGAAGAAGAAGAAAGAGAAGGAAAAGGAGAAGAAGAAGGAGAAGAAGGGGGATGGAAGAAAAAAGACAAAGAAGGATGAAGGGGAAAAAAGCAGAAACACAAGCACTTAGCCTCTGCAGATGAATATACTGAGCACATTAAAATTGCACCACTATTATATATACCGATGCAGAGAAGCTGGAACAAGTGTTGGAATGGATATTTCCCAGTGTTTGTCATGAGGGAGAGAGCGAAAGGCCGCTTGCTTGGCAAGTGCACGGTTCAACCTACGAGTTTGTGTACCGACTACATGACAACAAAGAAAGTTACACGTGCAACACGATTTCCATGAATTGCCACCGCAGCACTATTGTACGTCTCAATGAACGTCACAGAAACACTGGTAGTGCCCAGGATAGACTTCAGAGTGGCCAACCACAAGTTACTACCCATGCGCAAGATTGTCATATTGTGCAGTCACGTAAGGAATCGTTTTCTCCCGGCAAGTCTAACAGCAGCAGCAATAGTGGTTAGACGTGGGCAAGTCTCTCGAATGACAGTCATACACCGGCTCAAAGATACAGGCCTTACTGCAAGACGACCTTATGCTGGGCCAAATTTGACTCACAGACAAGAACAGATTCTTCTTCTTTCGTTCGCTTGAAATATGTCTATAACTGCAATGTGGTCTCTTGTATGTATCTAACAGTCTTGTTTAGTTCACTCAGCGGTCCATAGTTTATCTTCCACTGTTGTCTCCCAGAAGGTTTGACTGGATATGTTGTAGCTTGGGCAGTCCTGGAGTATGTGCTCTGCTGTCTGCGGCGCCAATCCACATGTGTACATGGCTGAGTCACCAATCTTGAATTTTGTATACATGTGATTGCGTAATCCATTGTGTCCTGTTCTGAGGCACAGAATAATGACCTGTTCTGGTCTGTCCATAATGATGTGGATTGTTCGAGAAACGAATAACAACGCCAAACGTCTGCCAAGGCGGTAGTAGCCTTTGAAGTGCTAGACGGAAAGTCTGGACAGACGCGGGATGGATTCTGTGATGTGGGGAATTCTGTGGTTCACAGACAGACTGAACTATTGATGTACGGGACAAAGAATTTCCCCAAAATGAAAGCACATTTGACGGCGGATTGACTCCAGTTAGTCTAGAACAGGAGGAGGAAACCAGATTCTGGACGGATCAGCGTCTAGACCTTTTGGTGACGTCACTCCAGCCCATATAAAAAGCGTTGCGGTAAACAAGTGGAGTTAGTCGATCAAGATTTCTGAAGTGGGAAAGATCGGTGCAGTTTTCCGAGTTGTGCTCAATGAAAGAAACTAGGGTGTCAAATTGTTGATATTTATCGGCGGACATAGATCCAGTCTGTGATTGCCTAGTTTCAATTAGCAACCGGAATAAGCATATGGTAGGCTATTAATCATATCTAAATTAGAGTATGATTAGGAATAGAGTACAGTACTGTGCGGTGATATAATGTATTATAGGTGCGGTAATATAATGTATTATATGTGTGGCGATATAATGTATTATGATTAGTGATAGAATGTTCTATAAGTGCGGTGCTAGAAAGTATCATAGGAGCGTCGGCACTAGTATCCTATTGTGTGGCTTCCACTAGCTTGAGTGATATATCATTTTACTCAGGGAGTTGAGGACAATGTAGTGGAATAATAATTAGAGAGATTAAAGATGGTTGAGAGGGAGGAGAGGAATGTGAAATGGTAGGATCTTCCAGTAGGGCATCTGCTGGGTTTCTACCCGTTCCTTTATTCTTTCCTGGTGTTGCCATGTCTCAAATCATGTGATGAGTTATTTGGCCGTATGACAGAGATCGGATCTCTGTTATAGATCTGAGTGCTGCTATTGGCCTACACTCACCTAATTCCGGCCAGGATTGAGTTGCCCTCACCATAGTATTCTCTATTCTACAGGTTTCATTTACAGGTCCACGTAGGTGTGCTATGATATTCAACAGTGAAGCTAGAACACATCTTAGAAGATGATGGCTCAGAATTTGAAGACAGAAGTTGCTGAGAGGCCGCTACATTGGGCTTATACCCAAGTTGGTTTGCGGGAACCTAGCTTCTGCTGAGCAGGACATGCTGATGAGATTTATGTTTAGCAAGTGATAGTTGTATCAGTGAACAGTCAGAACATTGTATATATACACTACTGATACCAGAAACATTCATACAAATTTATAGAAATACCTAGAACATTCAGATTGTGGTGTTAATATGGGGAATCTTTAAAACCAGTGACACTAGATCCATTAAGATTTCCCCAGTAACAGTGACAATAGTGTTAGAATTTTCTGATTAACAATCAGTTAAATAACAGAGGAAATTCATAGTGTGAATCAGATTGAAGACTCTCATTAGACAGTGTTTGTCATGGATGTCCAAGCATCCTAGTGGTTCGAGAGATAGCGGAGAAACTCTTCACGTGACCGGAGAAGTATCACCTTGGTGAGGTTGCTTGTCTGGAATACATGGTGCTGGTGTGTTTTCAGCACAGTGATGAGAATGACTATACTCCTGAACACTGATCTGAGTCTATATACACTTTAGAATAAACGTCACACATTCTACACATTATACACACACACACTTCTCCTACATATACTCTTTGCTTTAATAAATTTCTTGTTTTTATTTGTTGAAGCTAGAGTTGCCAAGTATGTTATGTTGGGGAAGAATGAGAGGGGCATGATCCAGGGGTGAGTAAGAGTGAGAAGAAGGTGTCTTCAGATTGAGGGAGTGTTGTGGACGGAGTCTGCTGGATATCTCCAGGATAGAGATATTGAATTAAAACAAGTGTGGGTGTTGATTCCCCTCACTCCTGGGACGACACTAAAGTGGTAAAGAAGAACAAATAACTACTACGACATTCATTCTTTACACAATACAGGGGAGTGCCTTGCAGATTCCAATGTTCGCCAGCATAACCGATTTCGAGGTGGCAGTATTCACATTTGGGGAGGATTTATATTTCACCATAACTTACATCTTCACGTCTTCCGTGGAAATGTTAATGCTGTGACATATCGAAATGAGGTTCTGAATGCATTGGTTGCTCCAGCATTCACAAATTATCCAGAATTTAAACTTTTCCAGCAGGATAACGCACCTGAGCACACCTCATGCATTACACAGCAATATCTACAGCAGCAGGACATTGTGGCTGTTGATTGGCCTGTCATTCGAGAGACTTGCCCACGTCTACCTATCACCAGACATGTCCCCTTTAGAACATCTGTGGGACGAGCGTGGGTGCAGTGTCTATAGGCAAGGTACTCCAGCTAATGTGCAACAGCGCAAAGCTCCTCTTACATGTGATGGGACTTGATTCACCGGACGTTCCTGCAGAGACTTGTGCGTTCCATGCGGAGCCGCTGCCAAGCTTGTTTAAAAACACATGGTGGACATACCAGATACTGAGGATAGTGTGAATGACATTTATTGTTTTAAAATTTGTTGCACTTTTGGTTTTCTACCTTGCCTGCACAGAATGCAATGAATTTCACAAGAATCTGTTAAAGAACTGTCATTTACCTCCTCTATAGTATCTTGCGGTGTGTGGCAGGCGGGTCTTGAGCCTGAGGAATTAAGACCGCCTAGCTAGTGCAGTCGCTGCGAACTGTGATCAAATGTACGAATTAATGGCCAGCATGGTTTCATAGGAAAATGAATAAGGAATCCAAATACAAGTAATGTAAACTTGTCAACACTTATATTTACATTTCACAGTCTGTTCATGGATTATACAGGTGGTGCCTTTGTAAGAACTGCAGTATATATATATATATATATATATATATATATATGTGTGTGTGTGTGTGTGTGTGTGTGTGTCTGCGAGCACGTGTTAACATCGAGAATTGTGATAGACTTAACTCCCTTGGTGTTACTTCTAAATCGTATATTTACTCACCTGGGCACAACCAACCACAGCACAGAAACATTTACTTGGAGATACCTTATATATACTCCACACAGGAAAGGTCAATGTCATGCAAATCAAAGTTTTCAGCTGTCCTGTACCAATAATAGCTGTGCCTACGTAATGTCATTCCGGGAAAATGCAATCTGACATGCTTTCGTTAAACAATATTATTAGTAACTGACGTCACGCCTTGAAAAGGGATATTGCCGTTGTAAAAACGAAAGGATCTCTGTCTCATCTTCTTCTCTTTTCCCCTACTGATTTTTCCGTGAAGGGTCGCAGAGAGGAATCAAATGTAATGTTCTGAGTTTCGTTGGTCTTGTTGCTTGTACTAACCTCATATTTAATTTCTCAAATGTGTTTTTCAGTTTTACCTCTGTCTAGCCACCTCTTCCTATGGCATCCTCTCACCTTATATCACGATGTACTCATGTAGAACGCTGCAGCGGCTGGTTGATCTTATTGCATTCTAAGTAAATGTCCAAACCATTTAATTCTTTGGTGTTTTATAAAGTCAGCATTAGGTGTTATCCCTATACAGTTTCTCATTTGTCGTTCCATCTCTTCTAGTTTTTCAAGATATTTCACATGCATCTCATCCCACATGGTGTGATTGAACGCATGTGTTTCTTTGACTGTCCATATCTGGCATTGGTGGCCCAGCTTTGGGACGAATGAAGCGTCTATCAGCTTCTTTCTGTGTGTATAAAAGGACGCTTTTCCAAGTCCTAAAGCGCATTGGGCGTTCGGGGCCAGCCCATTTTTGTTTATAGGCACTCGATGAGTGACGTGGTCAGCGTTACGCCGGCCACCTTACTACCCAAGACATTTTTTGGTAACCATTTGAGTATACGTCCAGCTGGGAGCCCAGATCGATTAAAAAAATACCAATCCGACCTGATGCGATTTGAACCTATTACCACCACCCCAGAAGGCGAGTGTCTAGTAACTACGCCACCACGACTCTCATATTCTCGCTGGTTGGGTTCAGGTCGCATCCAACCGGATTTTGACATTTAGCTTAAACACCCAGGTCTATCCAGCCTAATAAAGATCTCTGGAGATCATAGCGGCCACACCACCCCCGGAGTGACGACTGGTCTATACAACATCTGTCATTTACTGCCAATATAATACTTTTCGGTGTATAGCAGACGGGTCTTTGAGGCTGAGGAATTAAGGCCGCCTGGCTAGTGCAGTCGCCGCGAAGTGTTCAGGTTAGGATTTTCTTTTTACCCCCGGCAGAAAAAAATCCAACACCTTACCGAGGGATCGAACCCGGGTCTCCCAAAGGAGAGTCCGGCGTTCTAGCCAATCGGACAGCCGCTCGCCAGTATTTTCTGCACGGGTGATGCGCATACCATTTTGAGAATCAACCAAAGCGGTCTGCTTCCAAATCGCTGGGATAAGCCTACGAGTGGTCATGTTTGCTTCACAGGTTTGGGTATTTCATTATCAAAATACTTCCAGCCTTGGTGTAGTCCTCACATACACAGTATCGGTCCCTTCACAAACTTTACTACGGTAACATAGTTTTCTTATTGGTTCTTCTTTGGAGCGGAGTGCGTCACACAAAGTTATAAACATCATGGGTCAGTGTGTTAGGTTTGCCTTCTCTAGACAGATTCCATACAATAACAAGTAATATGGCTCTATCTATTCGTGTGAAGATTTGTCATTCTTGAAAATTAGTGCCAAGGCTGTAGCCTCACCGCCTAATCACCATAGGGATTCTGAATGTGCACGACTTGCACCTCCTGTTTTTCCCCGTTATCCGAGAAGGCTGGGATCCGATCTCACTACCCAACAGATCAGGGGTCACGTGATATCATCAGATACCAATGGATCTTCTTAAAATTTAAATCTAACCCTAGTTACAATAACCGCATCTACTAAATGTTGCACATCCTGTTCGTTGTCTCCAAATCAATACTATATCATCTGCCTATCTGATTTTATTGTAGTTATGTTCCCCAATGATTTTACCGCTTACATTATTTTAAGTTTCTCGTAATATGTTTACTGCATTGGAAATTAAAATCTGGCGTCATCACACATCCCCGTCACACACGTCTCTTAACAGGCTATTGACAACTTTATTGTCAATAGTTATGACAGCTTGTTGTTTCCAATATATGTTTATTTTTTACAAGTCTTAGGTCTTTGCCATCAATTTGTAGATGTGCAAGTATCTTCATCATGTTCACATGTCTTACTTTATCGAAAACCTTTGTGTAGTCATTAAAGCAAAGATGTAGGCCTTTCTTTACTTATAAACGAGTAAAAAGCTTAATTAATTTCCTCAGCATATACGCAACATTTACTGTACCCGTTCTTCCACGGACCGACAATGTTCTTACCGTATTTCAGATTGTATTTTCTTTCTTCTAACGCTTTGCATGATAATTATTGGCCAAATATTTGTGTTGTGACTCATTATGCTAATTGTTAGATGTTGGTCGCATTACAAGGCTTTTCACTTAACAGAACCAAGAGTTATTAAGGCATGCCGAGGCGTCTCATGTACACGTGGATAAAAGATAATTATGTAAATAAAAAGACATGATAGACTGTAAAACTACGGTGGTAACATTGAAACACGCGACAATCTGTTTTGTGTATTTCAGTTGAAGGGATTCAGTGTTCTATATCATGATGTGTTGAAACTGTTTCTGTAGCTGTGGTATAGTGGTTAGTGTCCCGCTTGCCAAGACAGTGGTCGGGTTCAGTCCCAGAAGTGGCAGGATTGGGGGTCCTATCAGTGGTGGGAAGAGTGTTCGACGTATCATTTTGCCGTTCGCCAAGAGAGGAAAGAACCTATTACCCTTTTTTTTCTGTGTTTTCGGACCCATAGCATATTTCTGTTTCCGGGCTTGAAAAAAAAAAAACACTTTACGCCCCGAAGCAGCCTTGAAAATATTCACAAAAACCAAGGTAATCCGTAACGAAGTGGCCAGCACGCTTGCCTGTTAGACAAGTAGTCTTCTGTTCAAATCCCCATCGAGACTATTAATCTGTTAAATTGACTTGGGCTCTCAGGTCAACTTAGTTTAAATAGATACCAAAATAGTCGTGGGAAGTAGAGACGGTCGGTGTTATATTGACCAATCATTCATCGGGTCCCGTTTGGTCTTTACAAATATGAGACTAGCACCAAGTGCCCAATGCGTGCTAACGTCTGTAAAAGGGGCCGTTACTTTCTGCTATTACTATATAAAAAATGGAAACCTAATCAAGCAGCTCAACGAAACAAATTGTTAAAACGATCAAATCTAACAGTGCAAAACATATTGAGAACTTGCCTATTCTTGCCATTTAAACCAAAAGCCACACTGACACGAATAGAAGTTACTTGAATAGATTGTATTATGCAAATATTTGAGCGTAATACTGACAAAGAATCGATTTAACTGCATTCTGGAAGTTACAAATCACGTCCCGCACCATTTTAACATGCAGGTTATTCCTGTAGCAATGTGATATGAATATAAAAGAAAGGAATTAATGGGTAGATAAATAGTGCAGCGCAAGCTGACTGTGCCCTGCCAACCGACGTAAGCGTTCATATGTCTCCACAGACTTCTGTCCTTGGTGCCATGGTTCAACTCTGCCACCTTCTTAGTCCATCCGGCATCATTTCTCTCAGTCTGTCTCTGCCTCTTTTCCTACTGATCTTCCCAGTCGTCATGATGTTCTCCAATCCCTCTATTCTCATTACTTTATCTTAGAAAGCTGGTTGTCTCTTTCTTATAGTTGAATATAATGTTCTACTTTCATTAACCCATTCCAAGCAATCGTTGTTTGTTACAATGCAGTGCAAGGTATTTGCAACACTCATCCCAAAAACCATAACTTTGTTGCTTCCAAGCCCTTCCTCATGTGTTCATTCGTGTTCCATGATTCACTGCCATACAGAAAAACAGGTTCTAGTTCTATGCAACATTTCAGTACTCTCTTCCATGCCCCGTAGCGTTGGTGATCGTATTTGTCTACAGTTTTCTGCCTCGTGTACTGCCAATAATTTCCGATACTGATGTTCCTCCATGTCAAGCTGTCAACTGTCCCGCATCTTCTCTCTTGGTCTCCATCTGCCTGCCCTCCTCTTCTAACATTCCCGTTGTCAAGGCCTATTCAAGCTGTCTCCTTCTCATGACATGTCTTAAGAATGTGGACTGTCATCTTCTGATGCGTGTAATCTGTTCTATTTGTGATTTATCTGCTTTCTTATTATCTTCATTACTCTTTCTATCCGTCCACCGTGTTCTCATCATTTTTTGTTATAAAACACAGCTCCAGAGCTTCCATACAATTCCTAGTTTGTCTGCTAATTATCATTTAATCGATTCCGTTCATCCGGATTAATCGATAAAGTTCTTAAGACAGTGGTTCTCAACCGGTGGGGGAATTCCCCCCCGGGGGAATTTTAGGGTTTCCCGGGGGGGGGGGGGAGATGAAGATACTTTACAGTTATGCACGTCTCATCCTTCTAAATTTCATTTTATAAAGTAAGTAGACCGACAAATCACATTTTATGTGAATGTCTAGACCTGTTTTAACATATTTACCTTCCATTTTTACGTATACTGTGTAGGCGTGGGGGGATTTTTAGGTAGGAAATATGAAAAGGGGAGTGGGGGGGGGGGGGGAGAAATGACGTTCTGAAAATATGGTGAAGGGGGGCACGGGCCAAATTTTTTATAGGAAGGGGGGAATGACGTTCTTAAAATATGGTGAAGGGGGGCACGGGCTAAAAAAGGTTGAGAACCACTGTCTTAAGAATTCTTTTTTTTTTCTCAACTCGATTGACAAAGATATACTGGAGACAATATTATTGCTATTTTTAAATGCTGCTCTTGTTTGGACTATTCAATATTTAATTTCCTTAACACATTTTCCATCTGCTGTTGCTTAAGTGCTCAAACGACTGAACACATTGACACGTTTCTGATTAGTTCCATTCCTTCTCATGCTACATAATGTTTCTTTGTAATAACCGTTACTTCTGTTTTTCTGTTATTCTGACTAAGTCTTGTGTTTTGACTTTATGTTACCATTATATTTATCGTTTCTTGTAACTGCATTACATTCTCAGTGACCCAGAACCATGTCAACGGCATAACGCAGGTTGTTTACGTTATGCTCACCAACTGATATTTCTGGCATGTCTTGTATACCCATCAGCTGTTATTCCAGGCATATCTTGTATACCCATCAACTGTTATTCCAGGCATATCTTGTATACCCATCAACTGTTATTCCAGGCATATCTTGTATACCCATCAGCTGTTATTCCAGGCATATCTTGTATACCCATCAACTGTTATTCCAGGCATATCTTGTATACCCATCAGCTGTTATTCCAGGCATATCTTGTATACCCATCAGCTGTTATTCCAGGCATATCTTGTATACCCATCAACTGTTATTCCAGGCATATCTTGTATACCCATCAGCTGTTATTCCAGGCATATCTTGTATACCCATCAGCTGTTATTCCAAGCATATCTTGTATACCCATCAACTGTTATTCCAGGCATATCTTGTATACCCATCAACTGTTATTCCAGGCATATCTTGTATACCCATCAGCTGTTATTCCAGGCATATCTTGTATACCCATCAACTGTTATTCCAGGCATATCTTGTATACCCATCAACTGTTATTCCAGGCATATCTTGTATACCCATCAACTGTTATTCCAGGCATATCTTGTATACCCATCAACTGTTATTCCAGGCATATCTTGTATACCCATCAGCTGTTATTCCAGGCATATCTTGTATACCCATCAGCTGTTATTCCAGGCATATCTTGTATACCCATCAACTGTTATTCCAGGCATATCTTGTATACCCATCAACTGTTATTCCAGGCATATCTTGTATACCCATCAGCTGTTATTCCAGGCATATCTTGTATACCCATCAACTGTTATTCCAGGCATATCTTGTATACCCATCAACTGTTATTCCAGGCATATCTTGTATACCCATCAACTGTTATTCCAGGCATATCTTGTATACCCATCAACTGTTATTCCAGGCATATCTTGTATACCCATCAACTGTTATTCCAGGCATATCTTGTATACCCATCAGCTGTTATTCCAGGCATATCTTGTATACCCATCAGCTGTTATTCCAGGCATATCTTGTATACCCATCAGCTGTTATTCCAGGCATATCTTGTATACCCATCAGCTGTTATTCCAGGCATATCTTGTAAACCCATCAGCTGTTATTCCAGGCATATCTTGTATACCCATCAGCTGTTATTCCAGGCATATCTTGTATACCCATCAGCTGTTATTCCAGGCATATCTTGTATACCCATCAACTGTTATTCCAGGCATATCTTGTAAACCCATCAGCTGTTATTCCAGGCATATCTTGTATACCCATCAGCTGTTATTCCAGGCATATCTTGTATACCCATCAGCTGTTATTCCAGGCATATCTTGTATACCCATCAACTGTTATTCCAGGCATATCTTGTATACCCATCAACTGTTATTCCAGGCATATCTTGTATACCCATCAACTGTTATTCCAGGCATATCTTGTATACCCATCAACTGTTATTCCAGGCATATCTTGTATACCCATCAACTGTTATTCCAGGCATATCTTGTATACCCATCAGCTGTTATTCCAGGCATATCTTGTATACCCATCAACTGTTATTCCAGGCATATCTTGTATACCCATCAACTGTTATTCCAGGCATATCTTGTAAACCCATCAGCTGTTATTCCAGGCATATCTTGTATACCCATCAACTGTTATTCCAGGCATATCTTGTAAACCCATCAACTGTTATTCCAGGCATATCTTGTATACCCATCAACTGTTATTCCAGGCATGTCTTGTATACCCATCAGCTGTTATTCCAGGCATATCTTGTAAACCCATCAACTGTTATTCCAGGCATATCTTGTATACCCATCAACTGTTATTCCAGGCATATCTTGTATACCCATCAACTGTTATTCCAGGCATGTCTTGTATACCCATCAACTGTTATTCCAGGCATATCTTGTATACCCATCAACTGTTATTCCAGGCATATCTTGTATACCCATCAACTGTTATTCCAGGCATATCTTGTATACCCATCAACTGTTATTCCAGGCATATCTTGTATACCCATCAGCTGTTATTCCAGGCATATCTTGTATACCCATCAACTGTTATTCCAGGCATATCTTGTATACCCATCAACTGTTATTCCAGGCATATCTTGTATACCCATCAACTGTTATTCCAGGCATATCTTGTATGCCCATCAACTGTTATTCCAGGCATATCTTGTATACCCATCAACTGTTATTCCAGGCATATCTTGTATGCCCATCAACTGTTATTCCAGGCATATCTTGTACGAATCTCACTATTATTTCGCAGAATAAATTGAACAGATCGAGTGATAGTACACAATATGTCTAACACCCTGTGTAATGTATTGAACAGTTCCCAGTTGATGCCAATTCTAGTGGGTTCGTGTTGTTGACAAAACGTGTTTTTGTCGGTATCTGTGGCTTATGGGTTGTGAAACGCAGTTTCCCAATTCCCTGACTCATCGAGCTGAGGTCCTTCTGTTGTGTCTCCACCTTACTGTGCTAGAGTGGCTTGCCTGTTCCAGTACCCCAAGAGCAAGGTCGACGGTAGCGCAGCTACAGGTAGGGTCTCCCATGTCGGACAGGTCAAGGGTTAGGAACCAAACGAAAAAAAAGACACAAACTTACTAGCAAATCTCAAAAAAAAAAAAAAAAAAGCTTGTCGACGATGTTCTGTGTCACATTCTTGACGAGACAGATCAACGCAATTCGCGAAATGATTTCAAAAATAAACTATATGGAGTACGACAAGGTTGTGTCCTGTCCCCTCTCTTGTTCATAACATATATAGACAACATATGTAAAGAAACCAGCCAAGCAGAGACAGCAAGAATACCGCATCACGAGAACACAGAAGAAGAACCATCTGCAAATCTAACCATCAGAGAACTCCTGTTTGCGGACGACCAAGCACTAATAGCAAAATCAGAAGCTGAATTACAAGACCACATGAATAGTCTAAACGAAATGTGTAGGGAACATAACATGAAAATTAGCACAAGCAAAACAGAGGTAATGACTATAAATAACTAAAGAAGAACAAACAACAACAATTCACCTAAACGAACATCCCTTGAAACAAGTAAAGAGTTTCAAGTACCTAGGAAGTATAATATCAAATGGAAGATAAGAAGACGAGATCGAAAATAGGTGCAATAAGGCAAATCAACTCATTGGACAAATGGCACCAATACTAAAGAACACACATGTATCAATAACTACTAAG